>CM069131.1:181297483-181897483 GCA_035221665.1 Okamejei kenojei | reverse complement strand
CCTCACCTGCAGAGTTACTCCAGTGCTTTGCTCAGTTTTGCCAACGGTGACCAGGCTTGCACCTGGGCCATCCCATTTTCTTCGAACAGCTCCATCTAAGAATGCAAGAAACTGCAGACGGGTGTGGACGTAGCCCAGACCATCGCACAAACCAGCTTCCCTTCCAGTGACTCCATCTGCATGTGCTTCGGAAAGGCCGCCGACATAATAATGGACCAGTCTCATCCGGGTCGCACCCTCGTCCCACCCCTCCTATCAGACAAGAGGTACAGAACTGTCTTGAATTGCCTTCAAAGCTTTGTATTCATTTGCCCACCAGCAGCTCATAGAGTCAGTCATACAGCCCTGAAACAGGCCATCCAGCCCATCGTGCTCATGCTAACCATCAAGCAATCCTCCAAAGAAATGCCAACACTTGGTCCATAGCCTTCCATGCTTTGGCAATGCCACCTGTGTGAGTTTACGAGCCCTTTCTAAACCTTTATCCTTTGGCATAAAAGGTGGTGAATCTGTGGAATTCATTGCCACAGATGGACGTGGAGGCCAAGTCAATGGGCATTTTTAACACGGAGATTAACAGATTCTTGAGTAGTACCAGTGTCATGGGTTATGGGGAGAAGGCAGGAGAATTGAGGTTGAGAGGGAAGGATAGATCAGCCATGATTGAATGGCAGAGTGGACTTGATGGGCCAAATGGCCTAATTCTGCTCCTATAACTAATGAACCTATGAAAGCAGTGCTTAAAGTACACAGATATATAAATCAAAGTCTGGCGTAATTAGATGCTTCTTTTGGGAATTGACCTTACAAGTTTTAATTATAATTTTGAATCATTCTGAATCTTGAAGCTCTATTCATTCCATTTATTAGGTTTCACAATTTGATTGCTTCAAATCTTGTAAGAAAATAGAGCAAACATGAACATTTAACAAGTGGTGTTTTGGAAAATATACAACAAATTCAACCAAGCCTAATTTTATCAAGTGAACACACTGGTGCTTAAGTCCTAGCCATTTTAGCTCCTTCCGATAATGCCCAACAACTGAACACACCATTTTTTACAGTGAAATATATTCCCTTTTATATTCATGCTAAATTACTTCACACTTCTCTGCAATGGATTTCATTAGCCATGCATCGGTCCATTTCAGTGGTGTGCCTGTCATCCTGAATATTGATATTCTCCTTGATGTTGCTTTATTTCCAAGCTTCTAGTTTAGTTTAATTTAGTTTATTATTTTCATGTGTACCAAGGTACAGTTTGCATGCTATCCGGTCAAAGAAAAAACCTACACATGGATGCAGCCAAGCCATCCACAGTGCACAGAGAAAAGTACTGGATTTAGTACAAGATATAACATTGAAGTCTGATTTAAGATGGTTCAAAGGTCTCCAATGAAGTAGATGGGAAGACAACACCACGCTCTAGCTGACGAGAGGACTATTCAGTTGCCTCACAGTAACTAGGAAGAAGCTGTCCCTGAATCAGGCATTGTCAGGCAACTGAACCATCCGACCACAACCAGAGAGCAGTCCTGAGCTTCTTTCTACCTCATTGGGGACCCTTGGACTATCTTTGATTGGACATTACTGGCTTTACCTTGCATTAAGTGTTATTCCCTTATCATGTATCTGTACACTGCGAACGGCTCGATTGCAATCATGTATTGTCTTTCCGCTGGCCGGTTAGCACGCAACAACAGCTTTTCACTGTACCTCGGTACACGTGACAATCAACTAAACTGAAACTGCAACTGAACTGACCTGAATCTGGAGGTATACATTTTCGAACTTGTCTGTTGGGAAAGGGGAGAAGAGGGAGCGACCGGAGCGAGACTGGTCCTTGATTATGGCGACCTTGCCGAAGCAGTGTGAAGTGTGGATGGAGGCAATAGAAGGGAGGGTGCTTTGTGTGACGGTCTGGCCAAGGCTATTGTAAGTTTGTAAAATTTAAATAAGGCACAGCGTACAAAAGCAAACTGCAATGGTTAGCATAAGATATTATTTGTCAGAGCTGTATTATTGTAATCAATTTGGATCATCACTTTGAGGAAGCAGATGGGCCTTAGAGAGCAGATTTACAGCACAGCATCAGAAGCAAAGGCTATATACAGTATGACCAAGCTAGGACCCTTTGTGGAGCAGTTATATGGAGATTGAATTGACTTGTTTCAAATAATGATTGGAAATAATGATGGGGAGACAATGTGGCAGAAGGATGGCTTAGTATCAGAAGATAACTGGGAAAAAATCCAGGGAGGAAATTAGGAGAAATGCTTCACAAAAATATATGTTATGATCTGGCTGATGCTGCCTGAAAGCATGGTGGTAGTCAATTCAATTGTGCCTTCCAAAAGGGAACTGTGCCCGCACTTGAATCTGCAAGGCTGTGGGAAAATAACAGAGCAGTAGAACTGTTCACCAAGGAGAAGGATGCGGAGGATAATGAATTGAGTTTAGGGAGGGGGAAATCCTGTCTCCCAAACACAGGCATGTGGGACTGGGATAGATGGGGCTTGTTGGACGGCTTGGTCAAGTAGAGTTTTTGAGATAATTTACACTTCAGATGCCAAGATTATTTTAAACTCGTCCACAACAAGACCCATCCACCTGAGATGCAAGAATCAAGGTGAATCTATCAATGATACAGAGGCAGTCAGTACTTGTTGGAAAGAACACTTTGAACATCTCATCCACAACCTCACCTTTAATATGGGCACATATTAGTGTAGCACTAGAACATGCCCGTTGACCCACAATGTCTGTGCCGAACCTGATGCCAAGACAATCTCTTATCTACCTGCACGTAATCCATATGTCAGGGATGTCAGGACTTTCATATGAAGAAAGACATGGATAGACTCGGCTTGTATTCGCTAGAATTTAGAAGGGATATCTTATAGAAACTTACAAAATTCTTAAGGGGTTGGACAGGCTAGATGCAGGAAGATTGTTCCCGATGTTGGGGAAGTCCAGGACAAGGGGTCATAGTTTAAGGATAAGGGGGAAATCTTTTAGGACCGAGATGAGAAAAACATTTTTCACACTGAGAGTGGTGAATCTCTGGAATTCTCTGCCACAGAAGGTAGTTGAGGCCAGTTCATTGGCTATATTTAAGAGGGAGTTAGATGTGACCCTTGTGACTAAAGGGATCAGGGGGTATGGAGAGAAGGCAGGTAAGGGATACTGAGTTGGATGATCAGCCATGATCATATTGAATGGCGGTGCAGGCTCGAAGGGCCGAATGGCCTACTCCTGCACCTACTTTCTAGGTTTCTATGTTTCTATATCCTTCTATTCTCTGCATATCCATATGTCTATCCAAAGAACCCTTGAATGATATGAGGGCAGAGGAGTGGCAGATGGAATATAGTATAGTATAAGTGTGGAGTCATGCATTTTGGTAGTAGGAATAAAGGCGTAGGCTATTTTCTAAATGGGGAGAGAATCCAGAAATCAGAGGTGCAAAGGAACTTGGGTGTGCTGGTGCAGGATTCCCAAAAGTTAATCTACAAGTCGAATCGGTTGTAAAGAAAGCAAACTCAATGCTAGCATTTATTTCAAGAGGGCTTGTGTACAAAAACAGGGATGTAACGCTGAGGCTCTTTAAACTGCTGGTAAGGCCGCATTTGTTGTGAGCAATTTTGGGCACCATATCTGAGGAAGAATGAGGGGCAACCTCATTGAAACATACAGAATATTGTAAGTCTTGGATAGAGTGGATGTGAAGAGGATGTTTCCACTTGTGGGAGAGTCTCGGAATAGATTTCAAAGCCGCAGAATTAACGGATGTTCTTTTAGGAAGGAGATGGGTGAATCTGTGGAATTCTTTTTTACAGAAGGCTGTGGAGGTTCAGTGGATATTTCTAAGAGATATATATAGATTCTTGATTAGTACAGGTGTCAGAGGTTATGAGGAGAAGGCAGGAGAATGGGGTTAGTCAGGTACATGGATAGGGCAGGTGTAGAAGGATATGGGCCAAATGCAGGCAAGTGGTATTAGTGTAGTTGGGATATGTTGGTTGACGCGGGCAAGTTGGGCCAACGGGCCTGTTTCCACACTGTATGACTCTATGGCTCTACGATTCTAAGGTGATTTCAAGCATAGTATAATCATGATCATGACTTTAATTTTAGACTTTGGAGATAGAAGGGGAAAACAGGTCCGTCGGCCCACTGAGTCTGCATGACCAGCGATTACCCTGTGCACAAGCACTATCCGACACATGAGGGACAATTTACAATTTCTGAGAGCCACGCTAAGATTTCCTTAATAATAGACTCCAGCATTTTCCTCAACTCTTGGTCAACCAGGCGTCACTAATTCCCGTCCTTTGAAATGCTCTTGAGACCTGAACCACAAGGCAGTGGAAAGATTAATCTTCCCCCAAATACTCCTCATTGTCTGGAAGGATAAGTGAACCCATGTCATTGTCCTCTTCCGGGACAACCCCCTATCACTGTGGCCCTTGTTACACTCCACTGGCTCCATAGAGCAGGTCTCATTGTTCACTTTCCTAATGCTGGACTCGCTTATCCTTATTCAGAATTCTGTTGCAGAAAGAGATGAACAAGTAACAGAGCAAGAGATCCAAAGAAGGGGTGAAAGCCTTCTGGAAAAATTGTAACATCTCCACTGAATCTCCAGCCCATGGTGGGCTGAGGAAGGGTTGATTGAATTTAATACAGAGCAATGTGAGGTGTTGCATTTTGGGAAGTCTAACATGGGCAGGACCTACACAGTGAATGGCAGGGTTCTGGAGAGTGTTGTAGAGCAGAGGAATTTAGGAATGCAGGTGCATGGTTCCTGGAAGGTGCAGTCGCAGGTAGATTGGGTGGTCAAAAAGACTTTGGGCAAATCTTTTGGCCTTCTTCAGTCAGAGTATTTAGGATAGAAGTTGGGAGGTCATGTTGCAGTTATATAAGACATTTAGAGTATCGTGTTCAGTTCGGGGTGCCATGTTAAAGGAAAGATGTTGTCAAGCTGGAAAGGGTATTGAGAACCTTTACAAGGATGTTGCCAAGACTCGAGAGTCTGAGCTATAGGGGGAGGTTGAGTAGGCTGGGTCTCTAATCCTTGGAGCGCAGCAGGATGAGGGGCGATCTCATAGTAGTGTATAAAATCATGAGAAGAATAGATCGGGTAGATTCACAGTCTCTTGCCCAGAGTAGGTGAATCGGGAACCATAGGTTTAAGGTGAAGGGGGAAAGATGTAATAGGAATCTGAGGGATAACTTTTTCACACAAAAGGATGATGGAGGTATGGAACAAGCTGCCATTGGAGGAAGTTGAGGCTATCCCAACATTTAAGAAACAATTCGACAGGTACATGGATAGGACATGTTGGAGGGATATGGACCAAATGGAAATGCAGTGGGACTACTATAGCTGGGATATGTTGGCCAGTGTGGGCAAATTGGTGCAGTTCAGATGGTATTCAGAAGCTCGTGTCCATACATCAGGAGCACACAGAAACCCTATCTGAACAGTGCAATGAGTGCAGCACCTCACCTGTTCTGCCAGACACCTTCTGTCCTACCTCTGGTAGCCCCTTCGGTTCCCACATTGGTCCCATTAGTGACCACTCAACCCATAAAACCAGATTGGAAGCAAATCATCCCCAATGTCAAGCAGCTGTATAGAAAAATACTTCAAGCACAATTCCAGTCAAACTGGCTCTAAAAAAATAAATATATTTGCCTCACTGTCTCCAGGTGGCTGTCTCGCCAACAGTCTGTCTGTCCTTTCTTCTTTTTGTTATTTTTAGTATGTGTTAAAAAAAGTATGTTTTAGTGTTCTTGGTTTGCTTTAGGTGGGGCGTGGGAGAGGGGTTGGGGAAAACTTTTTTTCAGTCTCTTACCTCGACGGAGAAGCAATTTATTTCCGTATCGTATCTCCGTCCCTACTGCGGCCTAACATCGTGGAATTGGCGGCCTTTCCTGGAGACCGACCCAGCGCTCCAAGCTGCAGGAATCTGCGGGACTTTAACATCGTGATCCCTTTGCTGGGGATCGAAGCTCCAACTGCGGGGCCTGTGGACTTTAAGATAGTGACGCCCGCGGTCTCTGATAAGAAGAGGCGGACTCGGGAGCTCTATGCCGCGGGGAGAGTTTCAGCTCCCCGATGAGGAGTTTCGATCGCCCCGACGTGGGCTTTGATCGCCGGCTATGGGGCCTTTGATCGCCCCGACTGCGGATGGTTTGACTGCCCCGACTGCAGGAGAACAAGAGGAAGGAGATTGAACTTCATTGCCTTCCATCACAGTGAGGAATGTGGAATCCACTGTGATGGGTGTTTATGTTAACTTTTATGTGGTTGTGTGTCTTGTTGCTTTTCACTTAGTATGGCTGTATGGTAACTCAAATTTCACTGTTCCTTAATTGGTACATGGGGATCATGGCAGAAGCCTCCTCGTGGCGATTCCCGGAAACAATGACACGATGCACTCAGTGACGCGTCGGGCGACCAATTCTGTCAACATGTTGGACGACGACGGAAGCCAACAGCTGACACACAAGCGAACAAATTGGTACATGTGACAATAAACTGACCTTGAAACATTGAAATAAAGATGTCAGGAACAAAGAATTGCCCAAAAGGAGCAAATGACCAAGAGGGTTAATGGTAAGAAGAGGTTTCTTTTTTTCAGTCTTAACCTTCTTTAAAAGCTTCACGCGTGGAAATTTATCAAATGCTTTTGGAAATTACAGCCAGAGTTAGGCCAAGTCCTCTAATTGAGTTAGGGCCTCACAGAATTTCAGCAGATTCATTAGGTATGATTGATTGCTTCTACAATCCATGCTGACTAGTTCTTATGGCCTGAGTGTTCTATGGCTAAATGCTGATACCGGTTGTGGAAAAGTCTGAAGCATTTTCTCTCCCTGCAGATGTTACACTAACTAGCCGACAATTCCCCAATTCAGGTCTCCTCTTCCCTCCCTTCCTCCCATGACTATCAGGAAAAACAAAACATCAATTCACAGGAAAAGTAGCTACTTAGCTCTTGATAACATCAACCACTGTTGCTTATTTCCTTCTAAAACCCGAAGGTGCTGTCCATCTGCTTAATATGCTCTGTGGAAGAGTTGAGCTCCTGCTTTGCATAAGCTTTACGGATCTTCCCCTGAGCACGTACTGACTGCTGCATCAATCCGAGCTGGAGTATGATTGCATTCACAGTATTAGTGTGCAAAATGAGTTGTTGCATCAGAAACACAAGTAATTTCAACTCAACCCTGCCTGGACTCTGCAAGGAAATTCAATGAAAGGCTGAAGAAATAATGGAACTTGGGGAAAACTATTAAACCATTTTAGAAATAATATCCTCAGATGGTTCTTGTTTTGAAGATGAACAACTTAAATGGGTGAAACACCTGCTGAGATCTTCAAAGAACAAGTCCCAGAGATTTATTATTTCGAAGACTCATCAAAACTTACAAGAGAGCAAAGACCTATGGTTAGCAGCAGAAATGTACTTTGCAGAAAGATATAGGAAGGAACTGCAGAAGCTGGTTTAAACCGAAGATAGACACAAAAAGCTGGAGTAACTCAGGCATCATCTCTCGAGAGAATGAATGGGTGACGTTTCAGAAATGTATGGTATCTTGATTTTCTGTAAAACCTTGTGGGTGGCACAGCGGTAGAGTTGCTGCCTTACAGTGCCGGAGACTAGGGAGCCATCCTGACTACAGGTGCTATCCATATGGAGTTTATACGTTCCCCCAGTGGCCGCATGGATTTTCTCTGGGTGCTCCCGTGTCCTCCCACACTTCGAAGACACACAGGTTTGTGAATTGTCCCTGGTGGACGAGGTTAGTATACGGAGGATCGTGGGTTGGCACGGACTCGGTGGGCCGAAAGGCCTGCTCCCGTGCTGTATCTCTAAACTAAACTTGGGGAAAACTACTAAACCATTTTAGAAATAATATCCTCAGATAGTCCTTGTCATGAAGATGAACCACTTAACTGGGTGAAACACTTGCTGAGATCCTCAAAGAACAAGTCCCAGAGTTTTATTATTTTCGAAGACTCATCAAAACAAAGACGTAATAATATTTCCACTCTGAGGTTTTTTTGATGTTATACCAATATCATGAAATTCACAGGGATTAATCAAAGTCAGTCAGCAAGGCTTTGTCTGGAGGAGATACTGTACGACCAAATTGGATTGAATTTTTCAGAGGCAACACAATATATATTTTCAGGGCAGTGTTATTGATGCAGTTTACATGAACCTCAATCAAAAAAGGACTTTGATTAGGTCCTACATGTGAGATTGATCCACAAGCCTACACAAAATCGGATGAAAGGCAAGTTATCAAATTGGAAATAAAATTGGCTTGGTGGAAATAGGAGGCAGAAGGTAAGGGTGATTGTGATTTTTTATTGGAAGCCAGTAAACTGAGGGATTGATGCTGGGAACCTTAATGCTTGTAATATAGGTGAATAGTTTAGAACATTTAAAAAAACGCTTGGATAGGTACATGGATAGGAGAGGTACAGAGGGATACTAGACCAAATGTGGGCAGGTGGGACTAGTGTAGATTGGGTATCTTGATTGGCCTGCACGTTGGGCCGAAGGGCCTGTTTCTATGCTGTCTGACTGCGACTCTACGTGAAAATACGAGGATCGATTGCAAAATTCACAGATTATGTGGAAATTGGTGATGCGGATGATGGTGGGGGGGGGGGGGGGGGGGGGGGAGGTTAATATTACTCACTTGGTAAGATCACAGAGCAATGGACTGCAATGTAACCCTGAAACACTTTGGGAGTAGTAATAAGGATAGATTAGAAACAATTAATATGTTAGGGATCTAGAGAGGATAGAAGAACTGAAGAACCTTGATGCATGAAGAACCTTGACTAGTGTAGCTGGAACATGTTGGCCGGTGTGGGCAAGTTGGGCTGGAAAGCCTGTTTCCACACTGTATGATTCTATGACATGAGTCCAATCTGTGACTGTGGACCGTGACCGAGATAAATATCAGAGCAAGAAAGTTTCTGGCTGATTGCATTTATAGAATATAAGAGCAGATCAGGGCTCAGAGGGTGGATTTTTTTTAAATCCAGATGGTGGTTTGGAATTTCAAATTCACTGTCCAAATCGCTAGTAGAGGAAGATAGAATTATGGAGTCATACAGCACATAGCAGGCCTACTATGTACACGTTAACCATCAATTATCCATTCACGCTAATTTACCAGCATGTGGAATGTAGCCTTGTATGCCTTGGCAATTTATGTGCACATGCAGATACTTCTTACAATGAGAGTACCTGCTTCTGTATTCAATTTGACATTGCACTCCAGATTCCAACCATCTTCTGGGTGTAAACATTTCTCCTGAGAGCTCCTCTACAATTTTCCCTCCTAACTAATTATAACCCATACTCTCATAACATTAAGTGGTATCTGGACATGCATTTAATTTACCAAGGCATAGAAGGTTACAGTCCAAGAGCTGGTGAAAGGGATTAGTATGGGCACTTGCTTTTGAGTTTAGTTTATTGTCACATGTACCTCGGTACAGTGAAAAGCTTTTGTTGCGTGCTAACCAGTCAACGGAAGCACAATACATGATTATAATCCAGCCATCCAGCAATACACATGATAAAGGGAATAGCATGAATAATGCTTAGTGCACAATAAAGCTAGTACTGTCCTATCAAAGACTGTCTGGGGGTCTCCAATGAGGTAGGTAGTAGTTCTGGACTGCTCTCTAATGCCCCTGTCCCACTTACGAAACCTGAGCAGAAACCTCTGGAGACTTTGCGCCCCACCCAAGGTTTCCATGTGGTTCCCGGAGGTTTTTGTCCTCCGGCAACCACCTTCAACTAGCATCGCAACCGGCTTTCAACTAAAAAATTACCGATTTTAAAAACGGAAACTACTTTCGACCATTAGGGAGACTGACAAAAACCTTCGGGAATCCTCCGGGAACCTTGGGTGGGGCGCAAAGTCTCCAGAGGTTTCCTAAGTGGGACAGGGGCATAATTGTTGGTAGGATGGTTCAGTTGCCTGATAGCAACTGGGAAGAAACTGTCCCTGAATGTGGAGGTGTGCATTTCCACACTAAATGGTTGGCTTTGGTGTGGTGGACCAGCAGGTTTGTTTCAATATTGCATAGGTCTATAAAGAATGAGAAGTTAGTTGGTGGATTCACAGGAGAATGTTGTTAGGTTTCCCTGCAAACATCATGCTGAAATTCCCTAATGGTGTGTTGCAAATTTTCACAGTTGTCAGCATGTAGCTCAGCTGGTGTGAGATTTGGAGCCAGCTCTTAAAGGGACACAGCAAAATGCAGGCAACATTCTTACAGCAACAGGAGAGTGTTTACTAGTCATAGAGCTGCATGCCATGGAAACAGTCCCTTCAATCCAACTTTATTTGGTCGATGAGTAAATGTAGAGAGTCAGAAGATGAGAAAATGGACAAAAGAATCAAAAGGTCATAAGATTATAAATGATAGGAGTAGAATTAGGCCATTCGCCCCATCAAGTCTACTCCGCCATTAAATTAGGGCTGATTTATTTCTCCCTCCTAACCCCATTCTCCTGCCTTCTCCGAGTAACCTCTGACAAAGAATCAAGACAAAAGAACTGCAGGACACAAGGGACTGATGATGCACTAATCTGGAGACTATTGAATGCATGAACACTGAAGAGGTGAGGGAGGGTGGGATAGTGCTCTGTAGGCAATGAAAGGAATCTGATAAAGGACAACGGAGAAACAAGGAACAAAACAAGAAGTGCTGGAGTAACTTAGTGGGTCAGGCAGCATCTCTAGAAAACATGGATAGGCGACGTTTCGTGTCAGGAAAGATGAATAAAGAACAGTGCCTGCCAGAGATATCTCTGTGCAATGGAATCATGGATGTCCTGCAAGGTTCATGACAACCTCTTGCCAGAAGGTCTGAGGTCCCAACCCAAAACATCGCCTGACTATTTCCTCCCCAGATGCTGCCTGACCGACTGAGCTCCTCTAGCACTTTGTGTTTTGGTCTCTGTAAAAACATGGCTGCATCTACAAATACTTGCATTTTGGGAAAGGATGCAATGCAAGCACACGTTTGAAAGAAATGGATGATGTCTTACTTCTATTAAGAAGGAGTAAAGTTCTATATTAGACTGAGGTACATGTCACTAAACTGAGAAGTAGAATGGAAGCAGCTACTTTAAGGTGAATCAGTTAGGAACAATAAGAGGTATTTAAGGAGATTCAGAATATTCAGCAAAGATATTCTCACAAAAGTAAAAGAACATGAATATAAATCTGGAATCCCCATGGTTAAATGTACAGAGAGGGTAGAATAAAGCAAATAAGCTTGTATCAGACACTAAGGACTTAACGTAACAAAAGTCTGAAAAGGTTTTAAGTGTAGGTGTGAAATTAAATGGGAAAATTGGAGCAAAATAAAGGGAACAAATTAAAATTAATGATAATAATAGACAATACACAATAGACAATAGGTGCAGGAGTAGGCCATTCGGCCCTTCAAGCCAGCACGGCCATTCAATGTGATCATGGCTGATCATCTACAAAAATTCCAAAGAAAGACTTGGAGAGCAAGAGGAGAGCCAAAGAACGACAATCCATGGCAGGAGGTGGAGGATAAGTTCCCTTGTCAATACTTTGTAAAGGTCTTCACAAAAGACAAGGATGATGCCGAGACCAATGAGACTGAAATATTGGATAATGGAAATGTAGTGAAAATAGATGCATTAAAGATTAAAAATGGAATAAAAAATATCTGGTCACAGGCCCAGATGAATATATCCCCATAGATAAACGGCACAGTGGTAGAGCTACTGCCTTACAGCGCCAGAGACCTGGGTTTGATCCTGACTATGGGTGCTTGTACGGAGTTTGTACGTTGTCCCGGTGAGCAGCGTGGGTTTTCTCAGAGATTTCCTGTTTCCTCCCACATTCCAAAGACATACAGGTTTGTAGATTATGTAGGAGAGAACTGCAGATGCTGGTTTAAATCGAAGGCAGACACAAAATGCTGGAGTAACTCAGCGGGACCGGCAGCATCTCTGGAGAGAAGGGATGGGTGAGGTTTCGAGTCCGAAACGTCACCCATTCCTTCTCTCCAGAGATGCTGCCTGTCCTGCAGAGTTACACCAGCATTTTGTGTCGACCTGGTTTGGAGGTTAATTGGCTTGGTGAAAATTTAAATTTATCCCAAGTGTGTGCAGGGTAGTGTTAATGTGCGGGGATCGCTGGTCGGCGAGGACTCGGTGGGCCGCGGGGCCTCTTTCTGTATCTCTAAACTAAACTAAACTAAAAGAGACAAAGAAACAAATTGCAAAGGCTTCGATTTTTAAATCTTCACTGGCTACAGCAGTTGTGCCAGAGGATCGCTATCTTTACGCCATTGTTTAAAAAGGGACAAATTGAGTCATTTCTGGCCAATTAGTTTAACTTCAGTAATGGCTAAATCATTGAAATCCTTTACATAGGATGGTATTTATCTTGAGTTGGAAATGCAAAGATGAAGAAGGATAGTCTGCACAGCTTTACTCAAAGAGGTTCATGCCTGATCAACGCTTGGATTCTTTCAGCAATTCACAAAGAGGACCAACGAGCACACTACATTTGATATTGGATATTTTTGATATATTTGATATTTGCCGGTCAAAAAAGTAACGCGTTAGTTACAGTTTATTTTATTGTCACGTGTACTGAGGTACAGTGAAACGTTTTTGTTGTGTGCTATCTAGTCAGTAGCAAGACAATACACGATTACAATCGAGCCATTTGCAGTGTGCATATACAAGATGAGGGAATCTGAGAGGAGTTTAAGAAGATCATAGTTAAAGTAAGAAATGTTGCTGAAAGAATAGAGATTCAAGAGTGTGGAGCGATTGCAATATGTGATAGTAGATCTGCTTCTGTGGCTAGCATAGTCGCCTGGGTTGGGCACCATCTTGGAAGTACCTGTGGAATCCAAGTAGTAGTTGTGAAACGGTTCCAAAGTTGGTTCATTGGCTGCAGGCAACGGGTAATGTCGATGGGTCTTTTTATGATTGTAAGAATATTACTGGTGGAGTATAACAAGAGCTCAGTACTTCATGGAACATAGAACAGTACTTAACAGGAGCTGGCCTTTTGGCCCAAATGTTCATGATGACTATGATGCCAAGTTAAACTAATCTTCTCTGCTTGCACTTGATCCATATCTTTCCATCGTGTGCCTATCTAAAAGTCTCTGAAATGCCACCATCGTATCTGCCTTCACCACCACCGCTGCCAGCAGGCACCAGGCACCTGCCTTTTCTGGATAACAAAACTAGCCCTTTACATCTCTTTTAAACATGGCCACTCTCACTTTACAGTTATGTCCTCTATTCTTTGCTTCCCTGGGAAAAAGGTTTTGACTGTCTACCCAATCTATACCTCTGATCATTGTGTGTACTTATATCACTACTCTAAACCTCCAATACTCCAGAGAAAGCAATCCAAGTTTATCCAACCTCTCCTCATAGATAAAACTCTCTACTTCACATAGCATCTGGTAAACATCTTCTACAAAGCCGTCTCCATAGCCTCCATATCCTTTCTGTAATGGAGCGACCGGAACTGCACACAATACTCCAAATATGACCTAACCATAGTCCTATAAAGCTGTATCATGATATTCTAACATATTCAATATCCTGACTGATGAAGGCAAGTATTTTGTTATTTTTTGTGTTTGTTAAAAGTTTGATTTAATGTACTTCGATTTGTTTTATGTGGGGGGGGGCGGGGCGGGGGATATGGGGAAACTTTTTTTCAGGTTCTTACCCATCGCTGGAGATGGAAGCCACCTCGGACTGTCATAAGCCCCACCGCGGGGCGTGGACTTAACATCGGAGCGGATCCCTTGCCTGGGATCGCTACGACCACGGCCTGCGGACTTACCATCAAGGGCTCGCAGTCTCGGGAGAGGCAAGTCGGGAGCTCCAACGCCACAGAAGGTTTGACCAGCCCCGACGCGAGGCTTGATCGCCCGGCGTGGGGGAGTTGACAACCCCCAATGTGGGAGCTGAACGACTCGAAGCGGAGGGCCCGAACGCCACCGGCTACGGGAGCCAAGATCATCCCGTTAGTGGGGGCTCGAGGCCCCCGACCAAGGAAGAACACAAGGGAAGGACTTGAACTTTATTTCACCTTCCATCACAGTGAGGAATGTGTAGGAGTCACAGTGGTGGATGTTCATGTTAAAATGTGCTTTTGAGTCTGTTGCTTTTAATCGTATGACTGACCTGGCCAGTGAAATTCCTCATATGTTGCAAAACATACTTGCAAATAAAATCTGATTCTGATTCTGATTTTGATACCATTCACCTTCTTTGCCAACCAATGTTTTGATATACTCTCATGCCAGGAAATATCTGCTGGGAAAAATAAGCAATAGCAAAGAAGTTTCCGTGTGTGAAAGTTGCTATATAAATGCAATTTTTGTCTTGCTATAATGAAAATACCAATGATGGGAGCAGAAAATGTAGTGTTTTTTTAGTTTTAAAGGGTTGGGAACAGTGAAAGAGGAGACATATGTCCGAGGAGTACCGTTAATAGCATCTCAATTTAATTAAAACTTTTCACAGGATAGGCGGAGGAGGAGGAAGGGGAGCACTAAAAAGTGCCGTGAAATAGTGGAATAATGGAAGTGAAGGAAACCCAATGTGCAGCCATGTGTTCGCAAGCAAAAAATTAAACAGCCCTGGAAAACGGCCAACTTATTCAATCACTGCTGTTGAAGTGAAGAACGTACTGAAAAGATTGAAGAAAGTAGGAAACATGACAGAAGGGCTTGTTCCCGTGTTGTATGACCCTGTAACTTTCTATGACCTTAAAAATGGAGTGGTGGGTGGGTGGGTGTATGGAGCGAGCTGCCAGAGGAGGTAGTTGAGGCAGGTACTATTGCTACGTTTATTACGTAAGAAGCCAAGAAGTACAGAAAACATAACAGGGGTGATGTCACTCGCAGCGCGAGCAGAGGCAGGCAATCAGATCCATTTTGATGTCATCAGTGACACCATCTCGTTTATTTTCTAAGTTATTTGAGATTTGTGAACATTTTCATAAATCTCGAGAAATAATGCATGAAATTTTCAGATAAGGCAATTTTTACTTCACAGGATAAATCTTTACCGAAATATGTAAAAATATTCCCATTAACGCGTTGTTTCTTCAAGTAGATGTGATCACACACACACACACACACACACACACACACACACACACACACACACACACACACACACACACACACACACACACACACACACTCAGAGTTTTATAGTTATATTAGACCAAGTGCAGACCCGTTTGGTCTGGTCCCCGAATGTGCTTCAGTCGCGAAAATCGGCTGCGGGGAAAGAAAAAATGGCGGCGTTTTTGGAGGAGAGCGGGCTGAAGCAGCTGCAGTTATGGTGCCTGGCCAGCAGGAGGCCAGAAAATGAGTGAGTGTGTGGGGGGGGGGGGGGGGGGGGGGGGAGGGTATGAAGGATTTTATTTTAAAAGGTGTACATAAAAATGTCTAAATGTAATGAGGAGTGAATGGGTGAATGTAAAAGTGTAATGTATATCAAAATAGAAAATATCTCGGGGTTTGAAAGTGTGGTGTTGGCGAACCATGAAATCCAAAGGCAAATCTGACACACACCCGGTCGGTCGGCAGACACACACACACACACACACACACACACACACACACACACACACAGAGTTTTAATAGTATATAGATAGATAAGGATAGATGGATCAAACACAGGCAGGTGGGACAAGCATTGATGGGACATGTTGGCTGGTGTGGACAAGTTGGTTCAAAGGTTTCCACACTGTGTTGGCTGGTGTGAACAAGTTGGTTCAAACGTTTCCACACTGTAAGACTATGACTCTATAACGTGCTACAGGGAGGATTAGTTGAGGCAGATAAAATAGTTGCATTTAATAGAGTTTTGGATAAACATATGGATATGCAGGGGTATGGAGAGAATGAATGGGTATGGATTATGGGCAGGCAGATCTGATTTGTTCTAGATATCTTGTTTGGCATAGACATGGTGAGTTGAAGAGCCTGTTCCTGTGCTGTACTGTTTTAGAGATAGACACAAAATGCTGGTGTAACTCAGCGGGACAGACAGCTCGATAGAAGGAATGGGTGATGTTTTGGGTTGAGATCCTTCTTCAGATTAAGAGTCAGGGTAGAGGGAGACACAGATAAGGAAATGTAAGGTGTGAAAATGTTGATGAGATCATTGTTAGCTAGGAGAAGGGGACAACAAAGCAAACAGAGTTCAAATGTGGGTGAGGATGTGCGTCGGACCTGGAAGGACTGCTTGGGTCCCTGAAAGGAGTGGAGGGGGGAGGTGAAGGGACAAGTGTTGCATTTCTTGCGGTTGCAAGGGAAAGTGCCCGGGGAAGGGGTAGAGTGGGAGGGGAGGGAAGAATGGACAAGGGAGTTGCGGAGGGAGCGGTCTTTGCGGAAGGCAGACAGGGGGGAGATGGGAAGATGTGGCGGGTGGAGGGGTCACGTTGGAGGTGGCGAAACTGGCGGAGGACTATATGTTGTATTTGCCGGCTGGTGGGGTGAAAGGTGAGGACCAGGGGGACTTTGCCCTGTTTGCGAGTGGGGGAATGGGGAGCGAGGGCAGTGTTGCGGGGTATGGAGGAGACCCTGGTGCGAGCCTCATCAATAGTGGGGGAGGGGAATCCCCGTTCTCTGAAGAATGAGGCCATTTGTGATGACCTGGTGTGGAACACCTCATCCTGGGAGCAGAAGCAGAGTTCAAATGTAATCGGGGACAATCAGACTGGTCAGAGAACTGGGAAGATGGGAGGGATGGTGAACGAGGGAAAGCAAAGGTTACTTGAAGTTAGTGAAGTCAATATCCATACCAGTGAGGTGTAAGCTGTCTAAACAAAATATGAGGTGCTGTTCCTCCAATTTGCGCTGGGCCTCACTCTGACAATGCTGGAAGCCAAGGACTGAAAGGTCAGTGTGGGAATGGGAGGGGGAGTTAAATGTTCTGTGTTCTATGTCACAAATCATAATGTGGACAAAGAAATACAGTTTGAGTGGTGTGCACTTAAAATAGCATGGTTTCCATAGAAATAGGGTTAGCAAAACTGGATTGTTTTGTGAGTAAATGGAACTGTTGCTTTTCAGACCTATGGTATTAATACTCACACTGCAAATGAGTTTTGCATGTTGCACCTCTGCTGACATAATTTTAGAGGGATTTGTTTGCCAGGAAAAATGCGTTGGGCGAAATGACCAACCCGCAGAGAAAAAAGAGAAACAATTTTCTCACAATGTGCACAAAATTGTATAGCGTAATAGCACACTTTTCAGAGATGTATGAACCAACTTTTAGCCCCAAGTGTGTTAGTTGTTTGGAGGAAGAAAGTAAGTTATGGACTTGAGGAACTTGTAGAATAGTTAATAACAAGCAATGTGGCAGCAGTAGACATTGTGAAAAGCACTTTGAGAGTTCCTAGATTTCCCATTAAATTTACACTGGAATAGATATTTTAAATGGACCAATGTAATGTAAAACCTTCCAAGGATGTACTTATTTAGAAAGGTGATTTAAATCAGTGTTTTAAAGTATTGGTCATACTAAAAAGGTACAAAAATCTGAAGAAGGGGCCTGTACCAAAAAGTTACCTATCCACCTTCTCCAGAGATGATGCCTGACCCGCTGAGTAACTCTAACTCATCACATCTTTTTTTTTTTTTTTTTTTGTAAACCAGCACCTGCAATTCCTTGTTTCTGCAGTAGACAAATACCATATGTCCCAGGAGTACAGATGAAAGCATCTCAAACTATTTATAATTTTTCACAGGGTAGGAGGAGGAGAAGCAGCCTAACAGATGTCATGAAATGGTGGAGTAGGTGACGTGATGGATACCCAATGTGCAACCATATATTTATAAGCAAATAATGAAACAGCCCCAAAAAACAACCAACTTGTTCAATCTCTGCTGTTGAAGTGATGATCTTTTAGTTTAGTTTAGTTTAGAGATACAGCGCGGAAACAAGCCCTTGGGTCTACTGAGTCCGCGCCAATCAGCGATCCCCGCACACTAACATTATCCACACCTACGGACAAATTACAATCCCGGAGAAAACCCACGCAGGTCACGGGGAGAATGTACAAACAATTCAGACAAGCACCCATAGTCAGGTCTCTGGCACTGTAAGGTATCAACTTTACTGTACTGCAACACCGTGCCACCCCAATTTCTTATTGGGAAGACTTTATGAAAGTAGGCATCACAAGCAGCAATGGACCATGCAGTTGCTTGCGTCTGTCGCACTAATCACAAAGGTCATGCCTAATCAAATGCTTCTCGGGTGACCTCCTATTTTCTTTCACTTCCTTAGTTTTCAATTTTCACACCCCGAATTTAGTTCTTGACAGAGGATGCAGTCGCCATCAGGATCCATGATTTCAAATGTTAATCGCTGCGAGCAAGAAGCAAGGTAAACCAAGGAGCACGGTAAACCATGGAAGCTAGAAGCGCCCAAGGAAATAAATGTTGGATACAGTAGGTGATAATACTGTATAAGACAGAGATGTGGAATTTGATAATGGAGAGGATTGTGGGGCTTAAAATACAGCTCAGGATTGTGTTTCAAACATTCTGATTCAGTCAATAACCTTCTACCTGGCCCCAAATTTAAATTTAAATGAAGTATAGGTAGTTCTGTTTTAACCTGATAGTTGTATTCTGAAAGCTCACGTTATTAAAAAAATATTTGAATAGCAGTAAGTTTATTTTTTATTACCAGAAGCTAGTAAAATCAAAGGCTGTGTTATATGGTTTAATAAGTTATCATCGCATAAGTGTGAGGGACAGCTTTAAATGGTGGGTATATAGAATGAGCTGCCAGAGGAGCTAGTTAAGGCAGGTACAGTAACAACATTGAAAAGACATTTGGACAGGAACGTGGGTAGGAAAGGTTGAGAGAGTGATGGGCTAAACATGAGGAAATGGACGGGCTTAGATGGGCATCTTGGTCAGAATGGATGTTGGGCCAAAGGGCCTGTCTCTGTGCTGTATGATGCTTTGAGTCAATGACTCTAAGTGTCAATAGAAGCGACTCTTGTTAGTTTCAATGGCCACCTGCAGTGATGGAGTCATAGACTCATACAGTGTGGAAACAGGCCCTACAGCCGTACTTGCCCACACTGGCCAACATGTCCCAGCTACATTAGTCCCCCATCTGCCCACGTTTAGCCCATATCCCTCCAAGCCTTTCCTATTTTGAAGAATCTCCTCAAGGTATGACTACTTTGAAGAAGTTCTCCTCCTCCCTCCGATGACAGTTTTACAACCTCCTCTCTGACTGCCCCCCCTCTGTGATTCCTCCATGGCCAGAGTGAGCACCACCGGAAATTGGAGGAGCAGCACCTCATATTCCGCTTGGGCAGTCTGCACCCTAGCAGCATAAACATTGACTTCTCCAATTTCCGGTAGCCCTTGCTGTCTCCTCCCCTTCTCAGCTCTCCCTCAGCCCTCTGGCTCCTCCTCTTCCTTTCTCCTTTCTTCTCCCTGCCCCCCCACACTACATCAGTCTGAAGAAGGGATTCGGCCCGAAATGGTGCCTATTTCCTTCGCTCCTTAGATGTTGTCCCACCCGCTGAGTTTCTCCAATACTTTTATCTACTATCAATGTACATGTCTAACTGTTTCTTAAATGCCACAATTACCTCAACTTATACTGACAGACTGTGTTCTTAAGAGGCAATGGTGAATGATTACTGCATCACAGTTATATGGAAACAGTATTTTAAAAATCCCAGTATACTTATAGGTATATCTTAATATACTTGTCAAGACAACTGTTTTCTGTGTATCAGACAATAGACAATAGACAATAGGTGCAGGAGAAGGCCATAATGACTTCAAGCCAGCACTGCCATTCAATGTGATCATGGCTGTTCATCCCTAATCAGTATCCCGTTCCTGCCTTCTCCCCATATCCCCTGACTCCGCTATCTTCAAGACCCCTATCTAGCTCCCTCTTGAAAGTTTCCAGAATACCGGCCTCCACCGCCCTCTGTGGCAGAAAATTCCACACTCACAACTCTCTGTTCGAAAAAGTGTTTCCTCATCTCTGTTCTAAATGGCTTACCCCTTATTCCTAAATTAAGCCTTATTCTTCAGTTTCTAAAGTAACTTTTAAGTGGTTCTCTTCTTCCCAATTGAAATTGCATTATAAACAATTCATCCCGGTTAATACAAATAGTATTCCTCTAATTCATAATCGTATTATATCTAATTCACGGTATGGAAACACACATTATAAAGGACTACCTTGTGCCTCCCCACATAAGGCAGGCATTCTCGCCATCCTCTATTTCCGCTCACCACCATGAAAATCATGCTCGATGCAAATTATCAAAATTCTCTTTCATTTCTGCTCTTAACTGCTTAATTTACACAGCAACAGCAGCCCCCTAATGGTACAAGGTACAGGATTAACAGTGAAGATAGACACAAAATGCTGGAGTAACTCAGTGGGGCACGCAGCATCTCTGGAGTAATTCTTTCTCCAGAGATGCTGCCTGACCCGTTGAGTTACTCCAGCATTTTGAGTCTATCTTCGGTGTAAACCAGCATCTGCTGTTCCTTCATACACACAGGTCTAAACATTGTTAGCTTGAAAGTAAAAATGGTCATAGCCCATGACACTTATGTGAACTGGAACCATCCAGGCACTGCGGAGACCTGCCATCTTACACAGTTGACTGCTCAGTGAAGAGGCATTAACAAAACCTGTTCACTTGCTGCTGTAATTTTTCTGTTGCAAATAGACATATTAGTCACTGAATGAGATTAAAGGTTTTTTTCGTTGGAAGATTATTCAGTTTTCTGAATTATAGCACTCATACTTTCCAAATTCCATGAAACCTGCAACTGATGAATGGAGAGAAAAAAAGGGTACTTGGTAAAATGCAGAATTTTACACCAGTTGTACCATGAGTTCATAAATTCTAGGAGCAGATAAGGCCAGTCGGCCCATCAAGTCTACTCTGCCGTTGCTGATCTACAGTATCTTTCCCTCTTTCATGGCTGATCTATCTTTTCCTGTCAACCCTAATTCCCTGCCTTATCCCCATAACCCCACACACACACCCTTACTAATCAAGAACCTATAAATCACCGCCTTAATCATAAATCTTTCAATCTCTGTCTTTTTTTTCACATTTAATTAGAATTTAATTTCAAGTTTTAAGGTACCCTGTTGTGTGTTGTGACTGTTAGCAAACCATTTCTCTCCGGGGATGAATAAAGTTCTATCGTATTGTATCGTATCGCAAGAATATCTATTGACTTGCCCTCCACAGCCATCTCTGGCAATGAATCTGGTACAGAGTTCTAGTGAACAGTGGCAGAAATCCCAGGGCGGCCAGGGGGGACACCCCCCTCCCCCTCTCTTTTGAGAGGTGGGGGACGATATCCTCCCATTTTTTGAAATTCGGATTTTAAAACCCAAGACAGTAGGGGGGGACTGCTGATCGAGGGTGCCGATTGGACGAGAGAGGCGTCGGTCAGCAGGCAATGGGGGCGGGACATGAAGATTCAGCGCGATGATTGGAAGAGGGAGGTGTCGGTCAGAGTTGGAAGTAGGGGGGTGTGACTAAGGATAGAGTGCGGTGATTGGAGGAGGGAGACGTGCCCAGGTCATAGGGGCACAACGGCAGCCCTGGACACAGACCTGTGCCTAATCCGCAGCCAGGATCAATCAATCGCTGCCGAACCGCCACCGGACTAACCCCATCCCCACTGGAGTGTCCCCCACACCTGGGGGTGGCCAGAGATGTCGGGAGTCAGATGGGCGCGGTGCCCCCAGGCCCACAGCCAGCGCAGGGAAGCAGTGCTAAACCCAGCTCAACTCTGCCTCTCCCGCCGGGCTAACCTGCAGCCCTGCCTGGAGTTGAGGGAAATATGGCCCAGGCTTACAGCCAGTGCAGAGAAGCAGCGCTAGCTCCAAAACTCTAGGCTGGTGTCCTGTCAGTCCAGGCAGGGCTTTAGGTTAACCCGGCAGAGTTGAGCTGCATTTAGCACTGGATTGAGCTGTAATTACCATTCACAGGACCCATGGCAGAAGCCTTCGACGCCTCGTGTGTGTGTGTGTGAGTGTGCGCCACCAAGAAATTGTGCCCCCTTGTCCCCCATTCCCCTCCACATTTTGATAGCGATCTCCGTCACTGCTAGTGAGACCACAGCTGGTGTATTGTGTGCAGTTTTGGTCCCCTAACTTGAGGATGGACATTCTTGCTATTGAGGGAGTGCAGTATAGGTTTACAAGGTTAATTCCCAGGATGGCAGGACTGTCATATGCTGAGAGAATGGAGCAGCTGGGCTTGTAAACTCTGGAGTTTAGAAGGATGAGAGGGGATTCTCATTGAAAGATATAAGATTGTTATGGGTTTGGACACGCTAGAGGCAGGAAACATGTTCCCGATGCTGGGGGAGTACAGAACGAGGGGCCACAGTTTAAGAATAAGGAGTAAGTCATTTAGAACGGAGATGAGGAAACACTTTTTCTCAGAGAGTTGTGAGTCTGTGGAATTCTCTGCCTCAGAGGGCGGTGGAGGCAGGTACTATGGATGCTTTCAAGAGAGGGCTAGATAGGCTCTTAAAAATAGCGGAGTCAGGGGATATGGGGAGAAGGCAGGAACAGGGTACTGATTGGGGATGATCAGCCATGATCACATTGAATGGTGGTGCTGGCTTGAAGGGCTGAATGGCCTACTCCTGCACCTATTGTCTATTGTCTATTGAATCTAAAGTCTCCCCCTAGTGGAAACATCCTCTCCATATTCACACCATCCAGGCCTTTCACTAATTGGTAAATTTCAATGAGGTCCCCCCTCATCCAATTGGAATAATCCCTCCTCTGCAAGAAGGGGGATCTTTGAGTTGTTTTTTTTTAAATTTGTTTACTGTTGTCACATTTCTAAACAGAATTTACAGTCTTATTCAAGAGAGATGCCAGAAAATAACTAATCTTTTATTATGAAATAAAACCTTTTCTTTCCATTTCATTCTGCATTCCTGCGTGGAACTGACAGCTACACGAGAACAGAGCCTCATACTGTCAGATTTTGACATGAAGCTTTGGAGAGGAAAAAAATCTACTTTAAGTGGAACAGCTGCAGAGGTGAGGTTAACGGGATAGGTCACAGTGACTTGTGATTAGTCTCAGTCGGAGAAATTGAGTCACAACCTGAGGGTTTATTTTCTGTTCTTTGCCGAGGAATGTTTGTGCAACAGGACATATTCGGGCCTACCTGTTCCCACACTGTTAAACTAACTCTCATTACTGGCGTGCGGCACGGTGGCGTGGCGGTAGAGATACTTCCTTACAACGCCAGGGACCATGGTTCGATCCTGACCATGGGTGTTGTCTGTTCGGAGTTTGTACGTTCTCCGCATGACCTGCGTGGGTTTTCTCCGAAATCTTCAGTTTCCTCCCACACTCCAAAGACGGACAGGTTTGTTGGTTGTGTAAGAAAGCACTTCGGAAGGGGTGACGTTTTGGGTCGAGACGGATGTCTGAAGAAGGGTCTCGACTGGAAACGTCACCCATTCCTTCTTTCCAGAAATGCTGCCTGTCCCGCTGAGTTATACTCCAGCATGTTGTGTCTATTTTCAGGTTTGTAGGTTAATTGGCTTGGTATAGTCCCTAGTGTGTGTAGGATAGTGTTAATTTGTGGGGATTGCTGGTCAGCGTGAAATTGGTGGGCCAAAGGGCCTGTTTCCACGCTGTATCACTGAACTAAATAAAACTATATCTCACCATCCTTACCTATATAAATATTGCTTCTATCCTCACCATCTCTGAGCTCTGACCTATGTGCTAAACTCCTGATTGTAGATGGGAAACTGTGCTTCAATAATCTGACAGAAATATTTGAAGATGCCATCAAGAGGATTGATGAGGTCGAGCAGTGGACATGGTCAATATAAACTTTAGCAAGGCCTTTGATCAGAGCTTGCACTGTAGGCTAGTTTGGAAAGTTAGATGTGCAGGAAAGAACTCAATACGCTGGATTTAAATCGAAGATAGACACCAAATGCTGGAGTAACTCAGCAGAACAGGCAGCATCTCTGGAGAGAAGGGATGGGTGATGTTTTAGGTTGCGACCTTACTTCAGGCTGAAAAGTTAGATTGTGTGCAATCCAAGACAATGGACAATAGACAATTGACAATAGGTGCATGAGTCAGCACCGCCAATCAATGTGATCATGGCTGATCATCCCCAATCAGTACCCCATTCCTGCCTTCTCCCTATATCCCCTGACTCGGCTATCTTTAAGAGCCCTATCTAGCTCACTATTGAAAGTATCTAGAGAATCGGCCACCATCGTCCACTGAGGCAGAGGATTTCACAGACTCACAATTCCTCATCTCCGTTCTAAATTGCTTAACCCCTATTCCTAAACTGTGGCCCCTGGTTCTGGACTCCCCCAACATCGGGAACATGTTTCTTGCCTCTAGCGTGTCCTAACCCTTAATAATCTTATATGTTTCAATAAGACACCCTCTCATCCTTCTAAATTCCAGAGTATACAAGCCCACCCGCCCCATTCTCAGCATATAACAGTCCCGCCATCCCGGGAATTAACTTGTAAACCTACGCTGCACTCCCTCGATAGCAAGAATGCCCTTCCTCAAATTAGGGGACCAAACTGCACACAATGCTCCAGGTGTGGTCTCACTAGGGCCTTATACAACTGCAGAAGGACCTCTTTGCTCCTATTGTTATGAAGGCCAACATGGCATTAGCTTTATTCACTGGCTGCTGTACCTACATGCTTACTTTCATTGACTGGTGAACAAGTACCCCCAGATCCTGTTCTACTTCCCCTTTTCCCAACTTGACCCCATTTAGATATTAATCGCTCTTCTTGTTTTTGCTACCAAGCTGGATAACCTCGCATTTATCCACATTAAACTGCATCTGCCATGCAACTGCCCACTCACCCAACCTGTCCAAGTCGCCCTGCATTCTCATAGCATCCTCCTCACAGTTCACACGGCCACCCAGCTTTATGGTCCAATGGCGCTTGCAAATCGGATCAAAATTGGCTTGGCACAAGGAGTCAAAAGTAGTTGTGGAGAGTTGTTTTTTCTGATTGGAGGTGCGTGACCAGTAGTGTGCTGCAGGGATCAGTGACGGGTCCATTGTTTGTTATCTCCATGGACAGCGTTGTAAAGAAGGCATTTAGCATGCTTGCCTTCGTTGGGAAGGATATTAAGTACAAATGTTGGCATATCATGATACAGCTGTACAAGTCGTTGGTGAGACCATATTTGGAGTACTGCCAACAGTTCTGGTCACTCTTCTGAGTGAAGGATGTCGATAAGTTGTTAAGTGTTTGGAAAAGGTTCACCGACATGTTACCTGAACTTTCAGGCTTGAGTTATAGGGAGAGGCTGGTTGGACTGGAAGGTGTTTTCCATTTGGAGGCAATGGGATCAGAAAGCCATCTTGAACAGCATTGACAAGATGGGCCAAAGGGCCTATTTCCAAGCTATATTTCACTAGGATTGAGTCTATCTTGGTTGGCATAGACAAAATGGACCTAATTGCCTGTTTCTGTGGGGTATGACTTTATGACTATGACTTTATGGTCTATATAACTATGACATTATGGTCCTCATGACATATTCCTGCTCAATGTATCCCATTCTGCTTGCTCTATTTTGGGCACCATATCCGAGGAAGGATGTGCTGGCATTGGCGAAGGTTCAGAGGAGGTTTACAAGAATGATCCCAGGAATTAGCAGGTTGACCTATGATGAGCGTTTGTCGGCACTGAGCCTGTACTCGCTGGAATTTAGAAGAATGAGGGGGGACCTCATTGAAACGTACAGAATAGTGAAAGGCATGGATAGAGTGAATGTGGAGAGGATGTTTCCACTAGTGGAAGAGTCTAGGATGAGAGGTCATAACCTCAGAATTCCAGGACGTTCTTTTTGGAAGGAGATGAGGAGAAATTTCTTTAGTCAGAAGGTGGTGAATCTGTGGAATTCTTTGCCACAGAAGGCTGTGGAGACCTTAAGTCAGTGGGTGTATTTAAGGCAGAGATAGATTCTTGATTGGTACTGGTGTCAGAGGCTATAGGAAGAAGGCAAGAGAATGGGGTTAGGAGGAAGAGATAGATCAGCCATGATTGAATGGTGGAGTAGACTTGATGGGTCCAATGATCTAATTCTACTCCTGTCCCTTAAGACCTCATGACAATTATATACGAATCCAAACCTACAGACTGCTTAATTAGTGTCCACTCAATATCACCTCAATGTAATGTTTTGTATAATTCTGTCATGGCAGATTAAATTAAAATTACCCTCAATTAAATACACAAAATCTCTTTCATACATAAGAATCAATAGCAATTTCAGTTCATTTCAGTTCAGTTTGGTTTAGTTCAGGTTGGTCTATTGTCATATGTACCGAGGTGCAATGAAAAGCTATTGTTGCATGCTATCCAGTCAATGGAAAGGCAATATATCATAATCGAGCCACTCACAGTGAATAGATACATGATAAGGGAATAATGTTTAGTGCAAGGTAAAGCCAGTGAGGCCCGATCAAAGATAGTCCATGGAGTCAATAGCATTAGCTGGAATGAACGTTATGCCACAGGCGTCCCCAGATGGCCTTGCACATGACCCCTGTAAATTGAGCAAAAGTTTTAAGTGCATTACCTGGTCAGCTACAGCTCGAGCCAGTTTATCCATTCTGGAGCCCGCTTCTGCAATCTTCTTTGCCGCATTGATAACGTCGGATGTATTTTTTAGCGGACCCTTGCCCCTACAAAATATTGGAAAACACAATAAAGCAATAAGTGAATCTTCCAGTCAGAAAAAAATGGACTAGAAACCATCTTTAAAATGGATTTAGCGTGTGCCTAAGATCTTTATGAATTCTGTAATTGCATGGAGAGATTACGAATTCTATTCTATTGGGAACAATAACCTAAGAAGCTTTGAGATGGATGGAGGAGGATTTTGGGTGATCCCTGTATTAAAACAAATCAATTGTAACAATTAGAACAAGAAACATTGGCAATACACAGTAGCAATTGAAAGGTCATTTTGCTCGTTAGCAATTCTCCAGAAATGTAATAAGGTACTGAGGTTCGAGAATTGACCAAGGCAAGAATGGGTGAGAGTACTATAGATGAAAATTAAAGGGTATAAAATGGCAAATCACCTGTGCAAATGACTCCATCTATATCAGTCATCATCCTTTCCTTTCTTAGGACTATGGCAGGCTATACTCATATTTAGATCATTTCCCCTACTCGCCTTCTCTCTAGAGATGTTGCCTGTCCCACTGAGTTGCTCCAGCATTTTGTGTCTACCTGTAGATAATTTCCTCTATCCTCTACTCCCACTTCATCCATTTACGCCGCCTGCACCCAGGATAAGGTTTTCCATACTAGATCATCGGAGATGTCCTCATTCTTTAGGAAACGGGGGTTCCCCTCTTCCATTATAGATGAGGCTCTCACTAGGGTCTCCTCAATATCCCGCAGCTCCGCTCTTGTTCCCCCTCCCCACATTCGTAACAAGGACAGAGTCCCCTCTGTCCTCATCATCCACCCCATCAGCCGTCGCGTACAGCATATAATCCTCCAACACTTTTGCCACCTCCAACAGGATCCCACTACTGGCCACACATTTCCCATCTCCACCCCTTTCCGCTTTCCACAGAGACCGTTCCCTTCCGCAAGTCCCTGATCAACTTGTCCCTTCCCACCCAAACCACCCCCTCCCCTGATACTTTCCCCTGCAATCGCAGGAGATGCAACACCTGTCCCTTTACCTCCCCCCTCGACTCCACCCAAGGACCCCAATAATCTTTTCAGGTGAGGCAGAGGTTCACTTGCACCTCCTCCAAACTCATCTACTGTATCCGCTGTTTCAGATATCAACTTTTGTACATCGGTGAGACCATCGGCGATCGTTTCGCTGAACACCTCCGCTCAGCCCGTCTTAACCTAGCTGATCTCCCATTTGCTTCACCTCCCATTCCCAATATGCCTTTCTGTCCTGGGCCTCCACCATTGTCAGAGTGAGGCCCAGCGCAAATTGGAGGAACAGCACCTCATATTTCGCTTGGGTAGCTTAATTAACATTGACTCCTCTAACATCAAATAGCCCTTGCTTTCCCCCTCTCTTCATCCCCTCCCCCTTCCCAGTTCTCTTCACCAGTCTTACTGTCTCCGACTGCATTCTATCTCTGTCCTGCCCACTCCCCTGAAATTCAGTCTGAAGAAGGGTCTCAACCCGAAACGTCACCCATGCCTTCTCTCCAGAGATGCTGCCTGTCCCACTGAGTTGCTCCAGCATTTTGTGTCTACGTTTAGATAATTTCCTATCTTTAGTGACACAGAAGCGATTTTCAATATCTTAAATCCTTGTAGCATGTTCAAGGGACATAAACGATTTTAGCCTTTGACAGCAGCACTCTACATCAGATCTTTCATCTCGGGTAATATTTCAAGAGCATTTTATTGCAGCTGAATGGGATACATGCATGGTGGAGCAACGGTAGAGGTGCTGCCTTGCAGCGCCAGAGACCCAGGTCAATCCTAACTGCGGGTGCTGCCTGGACGGAGTTTATACATTTTCCCCGTCACCTGCATGGGTTTTCTCCGGGATCTCCGGTTTCCTCCCGTACTCCAAAGACGTACAGGTTTGTAGTCTCACTGGCTTAATATAATTGAAAATTGTCCAATAGTATGTTTAGGATAGTGTTGGTGCACGGGCATCGCAGACTCGGTGGGCTGAACGGCCTTTTTCCGTGCTGTATCTGTAAATTAAACTAAACTAAACATGCATGTGGGCTAACTATAATCAACTGGGCAAGAGACTGTGCATCTAGACCCAATCTACATCTAGTCTATCCACTTCTCTTTCCATAACTAATGTCATCCAATGCAGGCAACATGCCAGTGATTCACTTCTGCACAATATTATCTTTCCTGTAGTGCGGTGATCAGAACGGCACACAATACTCCATGTGCGATCTAACAGCCTGGAAAAGGGTCTCAACCCAACATGTCGTCTGGCCATTTACTTCCACAGATGCTGCCTGGCCTGCTGAATTCCTCCTGCAGTTTGGTTTTTGCTCAAGATTCCAACATTTACAATCACTTATCTCTCTGGACTAACCAGTGTTTCGTATGTTTGCAATGTAATATCCAACATTTATATTCAGTGCCCCATCAAATAATATGTTAAAAAAAAATCAAATACTGCAGTATTGACAAGCAGCATCTCTGGAGAACATGGATAGGTAATGTTTTAAAGAAGGAACTGCAGATGCTGTGTCAGCAGCATTTTTGGCTGCATATCTTTCAATTGTTCCTTATCTTCACATCACCGTCTCAACCAGTCTGAAGAAGGGTCACCCGAAACGTCGCTATCTCACACCCGCTGAGATTTTTGTGTAGTTGTTTCTGGTTCATCCGTCACCAAATGAGTTTTCCTGCCCATTTTGTGCTATTTTTTAATAAATCATATCTACAGTTCCTTGTGTCTAAATAATATGTTATTGCCCACACTGGTCTCATTAAAAATATAGCACTAACTGACAAGCAGTGCTCCTTAGCAACTGTATTGAGGTGCTAGCATCCTTTTATGTGCTAAAAGTTCTGGACTGGAAGGTCACAGGTAACCCTCTGAATCAGAAGAAAGATTGTTGCCAACTGGGCAATCGTGACATTTAACATGAAAACTGTTTCCACTGAATTGCAAAGTGGCGTCTCTGTCAGGAATGTGAGGACAACGTTTCCGCGGTAAACATCGACACCTAAAAACACAGGAAGTTAACACAGTATGCAAGTAGAAATTGAAACACCAGGCAACTAGTTGCAATTTAGAGCCATAGAGTGTGAAAAACCCCCTTGTGTGAAAAGTCCTTCAGATTCCTATTAAATCCTTTCCCCTTCCCCAATGCAGGATAAATCTTCCCACTGTTGGGCGAGTCCAGAACCAGTCTTAGAATAAAGGGGAGGTCATTTAAGACTGAGGTGCGAAAAAACTTTTTCACCCAGAGAGTTGTGAATTTATGGAATTCCCTGCCACAGAGGGCAGTGGAGGCCAAGTCACTGGATGGATTTAAGAGAGAGTTAGATAGAGCTCTAGGGGCTAGTGGAGTCAAGGGATACGGGGAGAAGGCAGGCACGGGTTATTGATAGCGGACGATCAGCCATGATCACAATGAATGGCGGTGCTGGCTCGAAGGGCCGAATGGCCTCCTCCTGCACCTATTTTCTATGTTTCTATGTTTCTATGTTTCACCTTAAACCCATGGCCACTGGTCCTTGATTCCCCTACTGTGGGCAAGAGCCTCTGTGCATCTACCCAATCTATTCATTTTATTTAAGATTTTATCCACTTGAACTTGAAGACGATTTGAAAATTATTCTGTAAGTTATCAAATGCATAAGAAACTGCCGAAAGTAGACGAAAAATGCTGGAGAAACTCAGCAGATGAGGCAGCATCTATGGAGAAAAGGGGTAGGTGACGTTTCAGGTCGAGACGGAGAACATCATCTACTCCTTTTCTCCATAGATGCTGCCTCGCCCGCTGAGTTTTTTCCAACATTTTCTGTCTACTGTAAGTTATCAAAATCTGTCAAATCTTCCAACAGACCCAATGTCAAAAAAGAAACTGTGAATATACTCACAATCATTTTCAGACAGAGATTTATGTCCTTCTTAAATTGCTTTCTTGCATTTTATATTGCCATCAGAACTTTATTTAATTAGTATCTTATAACTAACTCACTCAGGTACTCGTTATTCTGCAAGCATGTGGCCAATCTTTTCCAAACTATGTAGAAAAGAGTTAAGGGGCAACTCATAAAATAGTGAGGATATTTAAATCGCCATCTGTGCTCATAATGATCACCATTTGCATTGGATTTTAATTTTAATTAAATCGTTCCCTGCTTTGTGCCATTAATGGGATCCAAATTACGAACTGGTGGAATACTCTTAATATTGTAAGCATGAGTAGGATCTTCATGAGTTATGGGCTGTTCTGCTACTGCAGAATTTGGGAAGATATCAATTGACTGGTCAGGCAGAAAAAGTAGCAAGCACAATTCAATCCAGAAAAATGTGTGCTAATATATTTGGAAAATTATAAGATCGTAAGTGATAGGAGCAGAATTAGGCCATTCAGCCCATTCAATCATGGCTGATCAAAGATGAGTCTTGTCCTGGTCACCCTATTTCCCCCTCTCATCAGGCATAAGGTCATAGGTGATAGGAGTAGAATTAAACCATTTGCACCATCAAGTCTACTCTGCCATTCAATCATGGCTGATCTATCTCTCCCTCCTAACCCCTTTCTCCTGCCTTCTCCCCATAACCTCTGACACCCGTACTAATGAAGAATCTATCTATCTCTGCCTCAAATATATCCACTGACTTTGCCTCCACAGCCTTCTGTGACAAAGTATTCCACAGATGCACTACCCTCTGGAAATTCCTCCTCATCTCCTTCCTGAAAGAACGTCCTTTAATTCTGAGGCTATGACTTCTAATCATAGACTCTCCCACTGGTGGAAACATCCTCTTCACATCCGCTCTATCCAAGCCTTTCACTGTTCTGTATGTTTCAACGAGGTTCCCCGCTCATTCTTTTAAATTCCAGCGAGTACAGGCCCAGTGCCGTCAAACGCTCATCATGAGTTAACCCTGGGATCATTCCTGGGATCATGCTGGTAAAACTCCTCTGCACCCTCTTCGGAGCCCGCTCGTCCTTCCTCGGATATGGTGCCCAAAATTGCTCACAATATTCCAAATGCGGCCTGCCCAGCACCTTATAGAGCCTTTTTGGGCTATGGAAGTAAAAATGCAAGGCAAGGTAAAACACAAGAAATATTACAATATCGAGAAGAGCAAAGAAGTAGCGGGACCTTGGATTCCATGCGCGCACATCGCTGAAGGTAGCAGGACAGGTAGACAAGGTGATTAAGAAGGTATGTGAGATATTTGTCTTTAATGGTTGACACAAAGTACATAGGAACAGAGAAGCCATGCAACGACTGTATTTAAAAATCAATTAGGTCACAACTAAAATACCACAAATACTTCTATCACCACATTAAGCAAAGGTTGTGATAGCACCAAAGTGCAGAAAGGCGAGTCTAAAGAACAGTCCCAACCCAAAATGTTTTCTGTCCATTTCCTTCCACAGATGCTCGCTGGTCCGTTGAGCTCCTCCAACACTTTGCCGTCTGCTCAAGTGGTGTTTTACATGGTTCAATGGTGCTTTTACCGTCACATGTGCTAAATGCTAACACAGTGAAATTATTTTCCTTTAAAATAGTCCAGTAGTGTATGGGCATACCCCCGATCCCCGATTAGCAAGTGTACAGAAATAGTCTACTGAGCCTGCATGTAAGAGATGCCACATTTTGGCGTTCATTTCCAAAGTCCACGCTCTAGTTCCTATGAGCGGTGTCCATTCCAGGCAAGCCCCAGGTTACTGCTTGCCTCCAGCCACCTCTTTCCTTGGACGCCACCTCCCTCTGCTCGACTGTTCATCTTTGTTCCTGCAGCCGACCACGAGGGCGCGGTAGTCCAGACCCCGGCTTCCTCTCCTCTACCGCTGGCCTAGCTCCTCGTCCGACATTGCTGGCACCCATCCTCTAGTCTACGGGGAATGAGCAGGGTTCGGCTGGGTGACCTCCCCCTTCTAGAACAGGGCTCCGCCAGGTCCAACAAGCAGGGGCCCGGCACGGTGACTTCCTCCTGCTGGCTACCATCCGCCAAGACTTCCGTTTTCAGCCACGGGGGGGACTGGCTCACCCTGATGGCCATGGACCTTCAGTTCAGCCGCAGGGACCATTGCTCAACTCCCTCTTGAGTTTGGGTGTGGGGACCGTTGCTGGGACTGGAGAATTGTAACTTTGAGGGAAAATGTAATTGGCTTGGGGGGTGGTTTTATTTTGCAACAGAGGAGACTGAGTCACGATTTACTGGAAATGAATAACATGAGGAAGGATCCATTTCCTTTGGCAGAGAGATCAATAATGAGTTGGCATAGATTCAAAGTAATTGGTAGAAGAATTGGAAGGGAGCTAAGATTTTGCTTCACCCAAAGGAAAATGGGACTCACTGCCTGGATGAGACTGAAGCTTTGTCAAATGTAGAGAGTACTTGGATTAACACATGTAATAATGTAACCCACGAGGATATATATGAACCACAGGCTGAAAAATCGGATGAGTTTGGAAGAAACTTTTCTGGCAAGGAAGCTTATGAATGAATTCTCTATAGCACCAATTTTAGGAAAGTTTGGAAAAGTTTAGAGGGATATGGGCCAAATGTGGGCGCATGGGACTTGCTTAGATAGGGCAGCTTGGGTGGCAGGGATGAGTTACAGGGCCTGTTTCCAGTTTGTATGAGGCTATGGGTACATATTAAGGACTCATGGATATTTTTACTTCCAACTGTGCACTTTGTCTACTTCATGGAAAGATCAAACGTGCCCGTGAGGTAGACGTGTGCAACAGCAGACTCCCATTAAGGGAAGCTGGAATGTTTTTCCAATTTTCTCCTGGTCCTCGACTTTCCCGAAGGTGCCAACTTGTGCTGAACTCTGCGTCCATAGGCAATAACAATGTCACCAGCCACCAGGCAAACAATCACAACCCGATCTTACCCTTAACTCTGCGCTTTATCAAGAAGTATCACCTCAGCTCAGGCACACCACCTCCAGCAAATAATGTATGCTCTGGAACCCAACGATCTGCTATGTTTTAGTTACTGATGACGGGATTAACCAGTGATTAGGGCCATCATATGCATTACTTTATCTCTGTGGTTCTCAAGTTTAGTTTAGTTTAGTTTAATTTAGAGATACAGTGCCCTTCGGCCCGCCTATCGAGTCTGCACCGACCAGCGATCCCCGCACATTAACACTATCCTACACACACAATTAACACTTATACCAAGCCAATTAACCTACAAACCTGTACGTCTTTGGAGGAAACCGAAGATCTCGGAGAAAACCCATGTGGACACGGGGAGAACGTACAAACTACATACAAACAGCACCCATAGGCAGGATCTAACCCGGGTCTCCCGCACTGCAGGGCATCAACTCTACCGCTGCGCCACCGTACCACAACATTTGATAGGAGTCGATCTAGACTCGATGGGCTAAATAGAGTCACAGACTCATAGAATGATACAGGTGTGGAAACAGGCCTCTCGGCCCAACTCGCCCACAGCAGCCAACAATGTCCCAGCTACACTAGTCCCACTTGCCTTCGCTTGGTCCATAACCCTCCAAACCGGTCCTATCCATGTACCTGTCCAACTGTTTCTTAAACGATGGGATAGTCCCAGCCTCAACTACCACCTCTGGCAGCTTGTTCCATACAACCACCATCCGCTGTGTGAAAAAGTTACCCCTCGGATTCCTATTAATTATTTTCCCCTTCACCTTGAACCTATGTCCTCTGGTCCTCGATTCCCGACTCTGGGCAAAAGACTGTGCATCTACCTGATCTATTCGTCTCATGATTTTATAAACCGCTATAAGATCTCTCATCATCCACCTGCGCTCCAAGGAATAGAGACCCAGCCTACTCAACCTCTCCCTATTCTAAATGCGGTTTCACCAACGTCTTATACAACTGCAACATGACCTCCCAACTTCTATACTCAATACTGTGACTGATGAAGGCCATAGTGCCAAAATCCTTTTAGACCACCTTATCTACCTGCGACTCGACCTTCAAGGAACCATGCACCTGTATTCCTGGATCCCTCAGCTCTACAACACTCCCCAGGGGCCTACCATTTATAGTGTAGGTCCTGCCCTTGTTCGACTTCCCACAATGCAACACTTCACACTTCTCTGTATTAAATTCCATCAACCATTCATCCGCCCACCTGGCCAATCGATCCAGATCCTGCTGCAATATTTCACAACCAGCTTCACTATCTGCAAAACCACTAGCTTTTGTATCATCAGCAAACTTGCTAATCTTGCCCTATGTTCTCATCTAAATCATTCATGTAGATGACAAACAGTAACAGGCCCAGCACCGAACCCTGTGGCCTCCATACTGAGAAGCAACCTTCCACCATCACCTTCTTCTTCCCTCCATGGAGCCATGTTATGAGGGAACATGAATATTCAGGTCCATTTGTCCATTCCAGCTTTTGTTGAGATCGTGGGCGATCTGACTGAAACCTCAAATCTGCAGACTTATATCTCCTGTGTAACGTTTCACCCTCTTTGCTTATCAAGAATGTAAGTCTGGTTTAGAAATATTCAAAGACCCTGCTCTTTAATTTACAAACCTGAAAGAGAAAATAAAATCACTTTGTCTCTATTTTATATGGGCGTGATCCTAGTTTTAGATTCTCCCAGAAGAATACACACGCACTCCACGCCCACCCTGTCAAACAATCTTGACTCCTGAAGACCCAGTTCTTCCATACTTTATTAACAACCCTTCTCACTTTTCTAAACTCCAGCAGATACAAACTCAGCCTATCCAACTTTTATTCATAAGACAATCTTTCTACAAGTGTACGGTGGAGAGCTTACTAATTGATTGCATCGGTTTCAGTTTCAGTTTAGTTTATTGTCACGTGTACCGAGATACAGTGAAAAGCTTTTGCTTGTTATCCAGTCAGCAGAAAGATAATACATGATTACAATTGAGCCATTTACTATGTATAGATACATGCTAAGGGAATAACGTTTAGTGCAAGGTAAAGCCAGGAAAGTCCAATCAAGGATAGTCCTAGGGTCACCAATAAGGTAGATAATAGTTCAGCACTGCACTCTGGTTGTGGTAGGATGAACTAGTGTACGGGTGATCGCTGGTCGGTGTGGAATCGGCGGGCTGAAGGGCCTGTTTTCACGCTGTATCTCTAAGCTAAACTAAACTAAACGTTGTGTCGCCCCTGATCCCCCCTCCTCCCCTCACCCCCCCCCCCCCCCCCCCACTCCGCCCTTTGCAGGAAGGGGCGGACCGTCCCGCGGAGTTACAGGAGAAAAGACCAATCCATGCGGCGCTGACTGCCAGGAGAGGAGATCGATCTGCGCAGTGCAGTTTATAAGGTTTTTAAACCTTGCTAAGTTTTACAACAGACCACCGATCGGAACGAAACTTGGTGCACTCGCAGCACAGGAAAACGGTGATTGAGCTGGCGAAAAATCGTAGTGCTATCGCTTACCGTTTTTGCGCATAGATAGATAGATAGATAGATAGATAGATAGATAGATAGATAGATAGATAGATAGATAGATAGATAGATAGATAGATAGATAGATAGATAGATAGATAGATAGATAGATAGATAGATAGATAGATAGATAGATATGTAGGGAATGGAGTAACATGGTTTACCTGCAGGCAGAAAGGATTATTTTAATTTGGCATCATGTGTGATGCAGACATAATGGGCCGAAGTGTGTAGCCATCTGCTGTTCTATGCCTTAATACTCACCTGATAAATTTGTCAATCAGAGTTCAAGCACTTGCCAAGTAAATATATTGCCTTTAGCGACATGGTAGCGCAGCGGTAGAGATGCTGCCTTACAGCGCTAGGAACCCTGGTTCGATCCTGACTGCGGGTGCTGTCTGTAAGGAGTTTGTACGTTTTCCCCATGAACTGCATGGGGTTTGTCCGAGATCATTGCTTTCCTCCCACACTCCAAAGACGTATGGGTTTCGAGGCTAATTGGCTCGGTGTAAATGTAAATTGTCTCGCGTGCGTGGGAATCGCTGGTCGGCCCAGACTCGGTGGGTCTAAGGGCCCTGTTCCTGCGCTGTATCTCTGAACTAAACTAAACTAAACTAAACTAAACTAAATGAATGGAATGGAGTACTTTATTGTCACATGTGTCATGGCGCAGTGAAATTCTTTGCTTGCGTGCCCAAGGTATGCAAATCGTCGCCACACAAACAGCGCTAACAAAGTTACAAAGTACCCCCGCCAGCTCCTCCTTTGTTCCCCCCCCCGATCGCTCCACGCCGGGTCCTTCATTGTTCATCGATGTTATAGGTTTGTAGTACTGTGATGAAACTTGCTTTGTGATTTGAGCAGATGTTTGGAGGAATTCCCATCTTGCTGTGGAAGAGCACTACATCGGAATGAGGAGAGCAGCATTGCCCCAGAGATGTGGCAGCTTCAAATCTGAACATATTTCTATTCAGTGATGCCTGAAGTTTTTTTTTTGTCAGGAATCACTGGATAGGAACTCTGTCAAGACTCTGATGAATACTGCGACGCATGTTGGGAGTTATTGCCTTTCTGTTCAGCGTCGATCACCATTTGAAACGTTAGTATCCCAGCGACTGTTCACAAACAGCATTTGACCCACTGTGCCCATGGGTTTGAGTCCCATGACAGAGAACGGCACTTCATATTCGCCACCTCAAGCCACAAGGCGCAATTTCATTCTCAAGGGTGGTCACGGTGGTGCAGCGGTAGAGTTGCTGCATTACAGCGAATGCAGTGCCACAGACCCAGGCTCGGTCCTGTCTACGGGTGCTTGTCTGTACGGAGTTTGTACGTTCTCCCCGTGACCGCGTGGGATTTCTCCGAGATCTTCGGTTTCCTCCCACACTCCAAATACGTACAGGTTTGTAGGTTAATTGGCTTGGTAAATGTAAAAATCGCCCCTAGTGGGTGTAGGATAGTGTTAATGTGCGGGGATCGCTGGTCGGTACGGACCCGGTGGGCCGAAGGGCCTGTATTCCCCTATATCTGTCCATGTATAGGAAGGAACTGCCGATGCTGGTTTAAACCGAAGAGAGGCATAAAATCCTGGAGTAACTCAGCGGGTCAGAGAGCATCTTTGGAGAAAAGGAACAGGTGATTTTTTCAGGTCATGAAATTATGAAGAAGGGTCTTGATCAGAAACTTCAGCCTATTTCTTTTGTACTGAGATGCTGTCTGACCCGCTGAGATACTCCAGCACTGGAGTGTCTATTTTCAGCTGAAAGACACAAGCTTTTCTTTGTCTACTTACCTAAACCTATTAAAATCATGTACGTCCAGATGAACTCGGACAATAATGAATATCACTTCGGTGTTTAAGAAAGAACTAACTCACAAAAATAATGCCAATAGTGCTTTTTTAAATAAGTCAGAAGATTAATCCTCCATTGATCCCTGGCTATGAAATAAAATCAATCTCTGCCTTTCTGGAAGAAGAAATGGCAATGCCATACATTAGAACATACAGGGAGACATTAGCTGCATAATTACTCATAAAAACCAAGGAGACATGAAGAGGAGAGGCCATGAATGACAAGCTTGATGCACTTCAACATGGCTCTAATTCATTTGAGGTGATATTTTGCTTTTTTGTCACTACCAGTGTTAACACTTTAGTTTAGTATAGTTACGTTTAGAGGTACAGTACGTAAACAGGCCCTTCTGCCCACCGAGTGCGCACCGACCAGCGATCCCCACACACTAATACTAGCTACACACACTAGGGACTATTTTCACTTGTACCATGTAGCCAATTAACCTACAAACCTGTACTTCTTTGGAGTGTGGGAGGAAACCGAAGATCTTGGACAAAACCAATGTGGTCACGGGGAGAACGTACAAACTCCGTACAGACAGGAAGGATTGCTCAGAACTGGTTTGGTGTAGTGGCACAGCCAGTAGAGCTGCGGCCTCACAGCACCAGAGACACGGCTTTGATCCTTACCTCGGGTTCTGTCTGTGTGGAGTTTGCACATTCTCCCTGAGACCGCGTGGATTTCCTCTGGGTGCTCCAGATTCCACCCCCATCCTGAAGACAAGCGGGTTTGTAGATTAATTGCATTCCGTAAATAGTGTGTGGCAAGTTTGTCGGGGCTAGTGTGTGAATTGTTGTTCAATGGTCAGCATGGACCGGGTGGGCTGAAAGGCCTGTTTCCATGCTGTAATTCTCCAGAGATGCTGCCTGACACGCTGTGCTGCTCCAGCGCTTTGTGCCCATCTACAAGATTTCGGTTTAGAAATACAGCGTGGAAACAGGCCCTTCGGCCCACCGCCTCTGCGCCGAATACCCCGTACACGAACGCTATCCTGCGCACTGTGGGCAATTTACAATTTTATTATTGAAGCCAATTAACATGGTTCAGTACAATAGGATTGTACTGAACCATGGGCTGAAATACGATGAGTTAATAGTGCATCAGGATATTCCAATGTATTCATACGAAATTCCTTCTACGTTAAACAAATCACTATATTCCACTTCAGAGTAGACCATATCACAGGGAGCAGGGAGAATAACTATGTTCATAAGTGCTCCTGGAATGAGTTAGTAGTGCCAGCTGTGACTTTTGGCACAACAGAAATAAATTAAAATATCAGCCCAAGGCATTCTCTTAGCATAATCTCCACAAGTTACAAAAACAACCATCCCCGATCAACACACAAAACTGTAAATGATTAAACTCCTCGGGAATGCTGTCAGATGTTACCAAAACATTTTGCTCGCAAAATAATAGGGATATTCAGCCAGAGAGCTTGGATGTGATGAAGATAGACACAAAATGCTGGAGTAACTCAGCGAGCCAGCCAGCATCTCTGGAAAGAAGGAATGGGTGACGACAATCCTTCTCTCCAGAGATGCTGCCTGTACCGCTGAGTCACTCCAGCACTTTGTGCCTATCTGTGGTGTAAACCAGCATAGATACACAGATACATGGACAATAGGTGCAGGAGTAGGCCATAAGGCCCTTCGGCCCTTTGAGCCAGCACCGCCATTCAATGTGATCATGGCTGATCATCCACAATCAGCACTACATTCCTGCCTTCTCTCCATACCCCTTGGTTCCGCTAGCCCTAAGAGTTCTATCTAACTCTGCAGTTTCTTTCCTACACATTTTGCCCGGTTGTGATGGATGTCCATTAGAGGGTGATCCAGAGTAAATGGTGGCATTTTGCATAAGTTACGTAAATCTGCTCTCCCGAAATAATAATGAATGGACTGTGACATATATTGTGTGAGCAGCACGATGGCGAGGGCGTTAGAGCTGCTGCCTTACAGCGCCAGAGACCCGCGTTCCATCCTGACTATGGGTATCATACAGAGTTGGTACATTCTCCTCGTGACCTACGTGGGTTTTCTCCTGGGTGCTCCGGTTTCCTTCCACACTCCAAAGACGTACAGGTTTGTGGGTTAATTGGCTTTGGTAAAATTGTAAATTGTCCCTAGTGTGTAGGATAGTGTTAGTGTACAGGATGCTCGCTGGTCGGCACATTCTGGATGGGCTTTTCCGTGCAATATCTCTAAAGTCTAAAGTCTAAAAGTGTGAACAATACTAAAATGTCAAAGCCTAAAGGCATGGCTTTAAGGTGAGAGGGGCGAAGTTTAAAGGAGATGTACTGGGCAGATGGCTGATCCATCTTTCCCTCCTAACCCAATTCTCCTACCTTCTCCCCATAAACCATTACTAATCAAGAATCTATCTATCTCTGCCTTAAAAATATCCATTGACTTGCCTTCCTCAGCCTTGTGCGGCAAAGAATTCCACAGATTCACCACCCTCTATCTAAAGAAATCCTTCTCATCTCCTTCCTAAAGGAACATCCTTTAATTCTGAGGCTATGACCTCTTGTCCCAGACTCCCCCCCAGTAGTGGAAACATTCTCTCCACATCCACTATAGACAAGCCTTTCACTGAGGTATGTTTCAATGAGGTCCCCCCCTCATTTTTCTCAATTCCAGTGAGTACAGGCCCAGTGCCATCAAAAGCTCATCATAAGTTAACTCACTCCTTCCTGGGATCATTGTTATAAACCTCCTCTGGACCCGCTTCAGAGCCAGCACATCCTTCCGCAGATATGGTGTCCACAATTGCTCACAATACGGCCTGATGCAGCCTGACCTGCCCCTTATAGAGCCTCAGCATTAGATTCTTTGCATTCTAGCCATCTTGTATTAAATACTAGAGACGGCCTATTCCCATATGCAGCCACAATTGGTAGCCTTAACGTGTCCATGGTGGAGGACTACATTGTTGATTTATCCTTCTGTATTTGTCAATATTTTAAAATCTCACCAGAATATGTTCTCAGTTTTAATGTGCTTCATGCTGATGGCACTCTCACCTTAACCTTTGTACCCTCTACTAGCTGATTTTTCCATCCTGGGAAAACGTTTCTGTCTGCTTACCCTATCTATGTGGTCAAACTTTTTTTTCACATCTATAAGGTTTCCCTGCAGCCTCCGGCATTCCAGACAAAACAGTGCAAGACTATCCAACCGCTCACAGTAGCTAACACGGCCTAATCCAGGCATCGGTCTGAAGAAGGGTCTCGACCCGAAATGTCACCCATTCCTTCTCTCCATAGATGCTGCCTCACCAGCTGAGTTACTCCAGCTTTTTGTGTCAACCTTATCATTCTGGTAAACCTCCTCTACACCCTTTCCAAAGCCTCCACGTACTTCCTGCAATGGGGCAACCAGAACTGTACACAATAATGCAAATGCGGCCAACCAAAGTTCTATAAAGCTGCCTCGACACACTGAAGAAACTTGAAAAGCAAGTGGATTGGAAAAGCTTGGAGTGAGATGAGCCAAATGGACTAGTTGAGATGGGGTATCTTGATCTGCATGGAGGTGTTTGGCCGAATGACCTGTTTCCAGGCTGTCCGACTCTATGACTCTATGACAAGTGACCTCACTGCTATATTCTAAATTCTAATAGGAAAGATGTTTCTTCTGGCTGTTTTTTTCTTGCAAATTCAGAACCGCGGTTCGAAAGTACTCGATTGTGATGCATTACGGTATGGTTTTGGAACAGCTCCATCCAAGACCGCAAGCAATTGTAGAGAATTGTGGATGTTGCCCAGACCATCACATAAACCAACCTCCCTTCCATTGGCTCAATTTACACCTAATGATGCCTCGGCAAGACCCGCAGCATAATCAAGGACGAGTTGCACCCCAGCCATTCATTCTCCTTTCTCCCAAAAGGTATAAATGTGTGAAAAAGTACAACAGTTTCGACTCAGCTGTTATGAGGCAGCAACTAGAGAGCAGTCCTGAGCTACTATCGACCTCATTGGAGACCCTGGGGCTATCTTTGATCAGACTTTACTAGACTTCATCTTGCACTAAACGTTAATCGCGTTATTCCCTTAAGCATGTATCTGTACATTGTGGATGCCTTGATTGTAATCATGTATAATCTTTCCACTGACTGGTTAGCACGCATCAAAAGCTTTTCACTGTATCTCGGTACACATGACAATAAACTAAACTCAAACTCAAATTAAGGGATATGCCATCCATCACTGAGATGAATAGACATTTCTTCGATCAAAAGACTCTAAATCTTTGGAAATCTCAACCCAATTCTCAACATTGAAATTCTTTCTTTACATCTTTACAGGAAAGATGTTATAAAGTTGGAAAGGGTACAGAGACGATTCATGAGGATGTTGCCAGGACTCGAGGGCCTGAGCTATAGGGAGAGGTTGAACAGACTGGGACTCTACTCCTTGTAGTGCAGGAGGATGAGGGGTGATCTTATTGAGGTGTATAAAATCATGAGAGGAATAGATCGGGTAGACGCACAGAGTCCCTTGCCCAGAGTAGGTGAATCGAGGACCAAACGACATACGTTTAAGGGGAAGGGGAAAAGATTTAATGGGAATCTGAGGGGTAACTTTTTCACACAAAGGGTGGTGGGGGTATGGAACAAGCTGCCAGAGGAGGTAGTTGAGGCAGAGACCATCACAACATTTAAGGAACTGTTAGGCAGGTACGTGGATAGGACAGGTTTAGAGGGATAGGGGCCAAATGCAGGCAAGTGGGACTAGTGTGGATGGAACATGTTGGTTGGCTGGACAAGTTGGGACAAAGGGCCTGTTTCCACTGACTCTGAACAGCACAGTACAATACTCCCATACCTAAGCAAATCTACAATTATTTCTGTACAATATCTGTACAATTTGCTAATCTACTGATCCGGCCTAATGGCCTCCTAATTATTCTTTCCTCGGTTATAATTATGCAGATAATTATTTTAATGAGAAGGAAGACACTGCCTTGTTGGAATAAATTGCTCCAATCCTCACTTTGCTTGCAGCAACTGTTTGAAAAATGGCAAGTGCTTCTCTGAATCAGAGGGAGACATTTTCACACAACAGGATCAAGTTAATTGTCGGATAATTTTGACTCGTTTAACATACCTCAAATGAAGACAGTTCCTCAATAAAAGAGAATCAAGAAGAAACAGGTTCTGATTTTTTTTTCATTCTGCCTAAAAGGATTGGCCAAATGGCCTAATTCTACTCTTATTCCTCATGACCTTATGATCACTTTGTGCCTTTTTTTACGTAGCATTTGAGCAATGTAATCACTACCTAGTTCTTCACTTTCAACACTGACAGTCTGGAGTTCAAGATCATCTTTAATCGGTACACATAGTATAGCGGTACAGCAGGTTGTTAGCTGTCAGTTCATCGTTACCACATCCAAGGCCGACCAGTGTAGGAAGTGGGTGTTAGTATGAATCATACAGTAAGGTGGGGTTAGTGATGCTATTTCTACTATGATTTCTTCACATGCAATAACCAATCTACATGCTTCCCCGTAAAGAGCGAATATAATTAAACACACATGCAACTTACAATCAAACATACTCGCCATATCTGTCAGGCGGTCTACTAATACGGCGCGAACGGTCTACTAATACGGCGTACGGACCAACCCCTCTCCCTCTTCGCCAGAAAAGTTAGAGGGAGGCGGTGAACCCGAAAGTGAGAAAGCAGCAGGGGACACTTGTGGTGGCCGACAGGGAGAGCGTGCGGGAGAGAGTAATTCGCATTTGGCCATCATTCAATCATGGCTGGCCATTGAGTAACTCAATGGGTGAGGCAGTATCTCTGGATCAGTATCACTGTCGCCTCTATCTCCTTTCACTTCGAAGACCGTTATCGATCTTATCACCTCTGATGATAAGCTCGTAAGTTCTAGGAGCGGAATTAGGACATTCAGCCCATTAAGTCCACTCTGCCATTCAACCATGGCTGATCTATCTTTCCCTCTCGACCCTATTCTCCTGCCTTCTCCCCATGATCTACTTCCACAGTCTTATAATTGGACTGCCGCGCTGCCAGACTCACTGAGTTACTCCAGCACTTTGTGTCTTTAAAAAAAACCCGGCATCTGCAGTTCCTTGTGTCTTCAAATAACAATAGACAATAGACAATAGGTGCAGGAGTAGGCCATTCGGCCTTTTGAGCCAGCACCGCCATTCAATGTGATCATGGCTGATCATCCACAATCGTGAGGACAAGTACATGGCAGCATTCATAATAAACCTCTCTAACAATGACTTATTTTCTCACTTGACACAATTTGCCACTTATTATGTTAGTTATAGAGTTATAACAAATTTCCCTAGTGAAGGAGATAAAAGTAAAGACAGAATGCTGGAATAACTCAGCGGGTCAGGCAACTTCTCTAGAGAACATGGAAAGGCGACGTTTTGGGTCGGGACCCATCTTCAGACTGGAAGGAGTATATGTGGAAGGGTGACGGGGAAAGGGGAAAATGGAGAAATGGATGAACATTTAGTTGGGCCAGATGGAAGTGGTGGGTACAGTTGAGGGGTTTTAAAAGATAAATTAACTTAACAATAAAGGTTCTGGGAGTGAAATGAGTCCCATCTGCTCAGTCCGGACAAGATGTAAATCCAAGCCTCTGTGGGCGGCAAGGTGGCGTAGCAGTAGAGCTACTGCCTTACAGTGCCAGATGCCCGGGTTCGATACTGACTATGGGTGCTTGTCTGTTCGTTTACACCGTGACCACGTTGGTTTTCTCCAACATCTTCGGTTTCCTCACACACTCCAAAGACGTACAGGTTTGTAGGTTAGTTGGCTTGGTATAAATGTAAAACAATTGTCCCTAGTGTGTGTAGGGTAGTGTTAGTGTGTGGGGAATGCTGGTCGACGTGGACTTGGTGGGGTGAAGGGCCTGTTTCCACGCCGTATCTCTAAACTAAAAGGCTCAATTCTAATCCACTGCACACAATAACATTATTTAAAAATTATTCTTAACATTGTTTCCAGAGACACTGGTGTTTCTCCCATCCCAGACTGATTGAAGATCTTATCATTCAACTGAATGTCCTCATCATCTATCATGCAGAACTCAGCTTCTGAAACTTTAGTAGTTGTTTTCTTGGCAAATGTCCATTGAGCTTAATGAAATTTGGAAAAAAATACTTGCATTTCCATGCTTGTGGAGAATTAATACATAATATAAACAAAGCACATATAAGTCTGCTCAAACCTTCAATAAGATTGTTCAATAAGAAGCCTTCAATTAAGATTCAATGTGATTAAGCATAGATAGGTTAGGCAGTCAGAACCTTTTACCCACAGTGGAAATATCAAAGACTAGAGGGCAGTGGGAGGTACAAAGTTGAAAGATTAAAATTTAAGGGAGGCCACTGTGGCTCAGCGGTAGAGTTGCTGCCTTACAGCTCTTGCAGCGCCAGAGACCCGGGTTCGAATCTGACTATGGGTGCTGTCTGTACGGAGTTTGTACGTTCTCCCCGTGACCCCGTGGGTTTTCTCTCAGATTTTCGGTTTCCTCCCGCACTCCAAAGGCATACAGGTATGCAGGTTAATTGGCGTGTAGTATGTGTAAATTGTCCCTGGTGTGTGTAGGATAGTGTTAATGTGAGGGGATCGCTGGTCGGTGCAGACCTGGCGGTGAGTACCTGAAATGCGCTGCTGGGGTGGTGCTAGAGGCAGATATGATTATGCCGTTGAAAAGGCTTTTGGCTTGGCAAATGTTTATTTGAAAAACACTGTGAAAAGCAGCCGCATTCAGGTCTGACAGTTGCTTTGGAAGTTTAATAAAATGCCAAGTGATCATAAAGTGGCGTGAGGAAAATAATTAAACAAAGGCCACGGGTGTTACGTTCAGGCATCTTCCCAGAGTATTGAACTTCTCGCTAACCTTTTCACACGGTTTGATGGACTCCTCAAATAGAACATAGAACAGTACAGCGAATATAGGCACAAAAATCCTGGAGTAACTCAGCAAGACAGGCGGCATCTCTCGATAGAAGGAATGGGTGACGTTTCGGGTTGAGTCGGTCCAAAGAAAGGATTCGACACAAAGCGTCACCCATTCCTTCTATCCAGAGATGCTACCTGCATGGAATGGAAGGATATTGATCATGTGTAGGCAGATGCGATTAGTTTATCTCAGCATCATATTCGGGCCAGTCATTGTGGGCCAGAGGGCTCATTCCTATGCTGTACTATGTTTACCACGTTCTATCTTCTATGTTCTACGGTTGATCCAATCATGGCCTTGACACCAGATCCCCGAGCTCTCCTCACATCCCTTGATTCATTTGCAGTTCAAATGCCTGTCAACCTCCACCTTCTTTACTTTCAATGATTCTGCATCCACAGTTCTTTGGGATAGACAGTCCTAGGGGGTCGTAACCTTTCAAGAGAAGGAATTAGAGGCGTAGAGTCATGCATTTCAAAATGCCGACCCAGATACCTCATCCAGGCTAGTCTCATTTATTTGCATTTGGCCCATATACCTCTAAACTTTTCACATTTATGTACCTGTTGAAATGTCTTTTCAGAAACACTTAAATAGGACAAGTTTAGATGGCTATGGGCCAAATGCAAGTAGGTGGGACTGGTGTAGATGGGGCATGCTGGTTGGTGTGGGCAATATGGACTGAAGGGCCTGTTCCCACACTGTATGACACTACATGACTCTATTTTACTTCGGAGTCACGTGCGTGACTACGTGAAGAAGCCCCACCTGGCGCTTGAACGGCATTACGTCGACGCTGACGGCAGAAGCAAGAGCTGCAGAGCGCAGCTCCTCTCAGCGGTAAGAACGGGCCCGCAGGTAAGTAGGGGACGTTCTAAAAAAGACGTTACGCTGGCATGTAGAACCAGCAAAAATGAAAGTTAAAAAATGTTCTTATAATTTTTCAATAAAATGCTGTTATTGTACCTGCTTCAACTACTTCCTCTGGCAGCTCGTTCGATATACCACCATCTTCTGTGTGAAAAAATTGGCCCTCGGGTTTCTATTAAATCTTTCCTCTCTCGCCTTAAAACACTTCCCCCCTTACCATTCCATCTTATGTCCATGTGAACGTGTTATCCCTTATTTTAAAACAATGCATTAGATCAGGTTGGAATAGCAGACCCAAAGCCTGCACTTTCACCACTCTAAGGGATTTGTACTCATTTCTTATATCGTCGATGGAGGTCTTTTGATCATTGACCACATGCCAGCAAAGCTTCCTTAACACTCCCATTCACCCTCTCAATTTCCTGTACCCCTGCTGCTTATTCTTGCTCACACATGCTCATAAACTCTACTAATTTACTGTAGATACACCAACCTACCATGACTTCAATTTCAAGTTCAAGTGAGTTTATTGTCATGTGTCCCTGATAGGACAATTAAACTCTTGCTTTGCTTCAGCACACAGAACACAGAAGGCATTTAATACAAAACAGATCAGTATGTCCATATACCATATATAAATATATACACACATTAATAAATAAACTTATAAAGTGCAAATAACAGATAATGGGTTATTAATGATCAGAGTTTTGTCCGAGCCAGGTTTAATAGCCTGATGGCTGTGGGGAAGTAGCTATTCCTGAACCTATTCCTGAAATATGTAAGGAGATAGCAGATATTAGTAGTAAGCACAAGGTAGTGATTGTGGGAGATTTCAATTTTCCAAAAATAGACTGGGAAACACATTCTGTAAATGGGCTGGATGGTTTGGAGTTTGTAAAATGTGTGCAGGATAGTTTTTTGCAGCAGTACATAGAGGTATCGACCAGAGAAGGGGCAGTGCTGGACCTCCTGTTAGGAAATGAGGCAGGTCAGGTGACGGAGGTATGCGTTGGTGAGCACTTCGGGACCAGTGATCACAATACCATTAGCTTCAATATAATTATGGAGAGAATCAGAACTGGACCTAGGGTGGAGATTTTTGATTGGAGAAAGGCTAACTTTGAGGGAATGCGTAAGAATTTTAAAGGAGTGAATTGGGACACTTTGTTTCATGGGAAGGATGTAGAAGAGAAATGGAGGACATTTAAAGGGGAAATTGTAAGAGTACAGAATCTTTATGTCCCTGTTAGGTTGAAAGGAAATAGTAAACATTGGAAAGAGCCATGGTTTTCAAGGGAAATTGGACACTTGTTTCGAAAAAAGAGAGATATCTACAATAATTATAGGAGGCATGGAGTAAATGAGGTGCTAGAGGAGTATAAAGAATGTAAAAAGAATCTTAAGAAAGAAATTAGGAAGGCTAAAAGAAGATATGAGGTTGCTTTGGCAAGAAAGGTGAAAGTAAACCCAAAGGGTTTCTACAGCTATATTAATAGCAAAAGGATAACGAGGGATAAAATTGGACCATTAGAGAACCAGAATGGACAGCTATCTGCAGAGCCAAAAGAGATGGGGGAGATATTGAACAATTTATTTTCTTCGGTATTCACCAAGGAGAAGGATATTGAACTCTGTGAGTTAAGAGGAAAAAGTAGAGTAGCTATGGAAACTATGAGATTCAAAGAGGAGGAAGTACTGACACTTTTGAAAAATATAAAAGTGGATAAGTCTCCAGGTCCTGACAGGATATTCCCTAGGACATTGAGGGAAATTAGTGTAGAAATAGCAGGAGCTATGACAGAAATATTTCAAATGTCATTAGAAACGGGAATAGTGCCGGAGGATTGGCGTACTGCGCATGTTGTTCCATTGTTTAAAAAGGGTTCAAAGAATAAACCTAGCTATTATAGACCTAATAGTTTGACGTCAGTGGTGGGCAAATTAATGGAAGGGATACTTAGAGATAATATATATAAGCATCTGGATAAACAGGGTCTGATCAGGAACAGTCAACATGGATTTGTGCCTGGAAGGTCATGTTTGACAAACCTTCTTGAATTTTTTGAAGCGGTAACTAGGGAAATTGATGAGGGTAAAGCAGTGGATGTTGTCTATATGGATTTCAGTAAGGCCTTTGACAAGGTTCCCCATGGAAGGTTGGTTAAGAAGGTTCAATCTTTGGGTGTTAATGGCGGAGTAGCAAGATGGATTCAACAGTGGCTGAATGGGAGATGTCAGAGAGTAATGGTGGATGGCTGTTTGTCAGGTTGGAAGCCGGTGACCAGTGGGGTGCCTCAGGGATCTGTGTTGGGTCCACTGTTGTTTGTCATGTACATCAATGATCTGGATGATGGGGTGGAAAATTGGATAAGTAAGTATGCAGATGATACTAAGATAGGTGGTGTTGTGGATAATAAAGTAGATTTTCAATGTCTACAGAGAGATTTGGGCCATTTGGAAAAGTGGGCTGAAAGATGGCAGATGGAGTTTAATGCTGATAAGTGTGAAGTGCTACATCTTGGCAGGACAAATCAAAATTAGACGTACATGGTAAATGGTAGGGAATTGAGGAATGCTGTGGAACAGAGGGATCTAGGAATAACTGTGCATAGTTCCCTGAAGGTGGAATCGCATGTAGATAGGGTGGTAAAGAAAGCCTTTGGTGTGCTGGCCTTTATAAATCAGAGCATTGAATATAGGAGTAGGGAAGTAATGTTAAAATTGTACAAAGCATTGGTAAGACCAATTCTGGAGTATGGTGTACAATTTTGGTCGCCTAATTATAGGAAGGATGTCAACAAAATAGAGAGAGTACAGAGGAGATTTACTAGAATGTTGCCAGGGTTCCAGCAACTATGTTACAGAGAAAGGTTGAACAAGTTAGGTCTTTATTCTTTGGAGCGCAGAAGGTTAAGGGGGGACTTGATTGAGGTCTTTAAAATGATGAAAGGGATAGACAGAGTTGACGTGGATACGTTTTTCCCATTGAGGGTAGGGAAGATTCAAACAAGAGGGCATAACATGAGAATTAAGGGACAGAGGTTTCGGGGTAACGTGAGGGGGAACTTCTTTACTCAGAGGGTGGTGGCTGTGTGGAATGAGCTTCCATCAGAAGTGGTGGAGGCAGGATCGATTTTAACATTTAAGAGTAAAGTGGATAGGTATATGGACGTGAAGGGAATGGAGGGGTATGGTCTGAGTGCAGGTAGATGGGTCTAGGGGAAAACAAATGGTCGGCACGGACTGGAAGGGCCGAGAGGGCCTGTTTCCGTGCTGTAATTGTTATATGGTTATATGGTTAACCTGGTCATTGCAGTCTTCAGGCTCCTGTACCTTCTACCTGAAGGTAGCGGGGAGATGAGTGTGTGGCCAGGATGGTGTGGGTCTTTGATGATACTGCCAGCCTTTTTGAGGCAGACTTCTTTGGGAACATGGGAAGAAACCAGTTCATGGTAGTGAGATGCCCTCTTGATCCATTGCAGTCCATTTGGTTGAGGTGCCCTGCAGTGTTTCGGAAAGTAAGTTCCAGGACTTAGAGCCCGAGATTCAAGAGTACAAGAAAGTCGGAGCAGGAATATGTCAAGTACTTCTCCGGCCTGGTTCAATACAGTCATGCCTGATCTGCCCAAGCCTTGAATTCCTCTTCTGCATCTACTCTTAACTAGATTTAATAAGAATTAATTCATAAGTTCACAAGTTATAGAAGTAGAATTAGGCCATTTGGCCCATCATGTCTACTCTGCCATTCAATCATGGTTGATCTCTGCCTCCTAATCCCATTTTCCTGCCTTCTCCCCGTAACTCTTGACACCCGTTCTAATCAAGAATTAGTCTATCTCTCCCTTGAAAATATCCACTGACATCCTCCACAGCCCTCTGTGGTAACAAGTTCCACAGATTAACTACCCTCTGACCAAAGAAGTTCCTCCTCACGTCCTTACTAAAAGAGCACCCTTTAATTCTGAGGCTATGACCTCTGGCCCTAGACTCTCCCACCAGTGGAAACATCCTTTCCACATCCACTCTATCTATGCGTTTCATTATTCTGTAAGTTTCAATGAGGTCCCCCCTCAACCTTCTTAACTCTAAACTTCTAATTCAAGATTTAATAAGAATCTGAGAGGTAATATTTTCACGCGGAGGGTGGTGGGTGTGTGGGGCAAGCTGCCAGAGGAAGCAATTGATGCAGGTACTATCGAAACTTTTAAGAAACATTTTTCAGAAGTAGTTAATTAGGTGACATGGATAGGATAGGTTTGGGGGGATATGGGCCAAACGCAGGTAGGTGGGACTAGTTGGATGGGACATGTTGGTCGGTGTGGGTTGTGCAAGTTGGGCTGAAGGGCCTGTTTCCATGCTGTATAACTCTATGACTCTGTGACTTCCAGTGATCTAGCCTCCATTGTCCTTAATGGTAGAGAATTTCAGTGATTCATCACCCTCTGAAAGAGGGTTTGGCTGACTACCTCCTCAATATTGTTTCATTCAAGACTATCCCTTAAGTATAAATATCTCAACGTATACACTGTCATGCCCTTTCAGGGTCTTCAGTTTACTTTTGGATAGTTTATTATCAGGTGTACCCAGGTACAGTGTAAAGCTTTTGTTGCGTGTTAACCAGTCAGCAGAATGGCTATACATGATTACATCCACATAGAAAAATAGAAAATAGGTGCAGGAGTAGGCCATTTGGCCCTTCGAGCCTGCACCGCCATTCAATATGATCATGGCTGATTATCCAACTCAGTATCCTGTACCTGCCTTCTCTCCATACCCCATGATCCCTTTAGCCACAAGGGCCACATCTAACTCCCTCTTAAAAATAGCCAATGAACTGGCCTCAACTACCTTCTGTGGCACATGATCAAGGGAATTAAAGATAGTCTAATGGTCTCCAATGTGATAGGTAGTAGCTCAGAGATATTAGCAGTAAATATCCAAGATTCAGATATTGAATCATATAACGATTACTCCTCATACTTTTCAATTCTAAAGACGACATTGAAAGAAAGTAGATACCATTCCTAATCAGGTTGGTTTGTGACTTGCGGGGGGGGGGGGGGGATCCTTCATGTGGTGGTCCATCTTGCACCTGCTATCCTTGTCTGGCCATAGGGATCATGTGTTTTGGGAGCTGCATGTCAGGGTAACCTGGGAAAGGCAATACATAGCATTTTGTAGATGGTGTACTATGCAGTCACCATACACTACAATAGTGTTATCAGTTACAGGCAATCCCCATTACATTCCTGCGACGTGCCCATATACCAATATCTCCGTAAATCAAAAACATCCATTGTAATCCATATCGTATCACTTGACATACACTTGCTGCAATTCTTTCATTTCATTGAGCAAACACCCTAAACCTATCCATAATTAAACTATTGGATTATATACTGCATCCAGTCATGAATGATTACCAGGAAACGTTTTAATAATATAATTATTATTACTAGCTTGAAAGTGCTTTAACAATGTGTGGGAGAACAGCGGTAGAGTTGCTGCCTTGCAACACCAGAGACCCGGGTTCGAATTTCACTACGGGTGCTCTCTGCGCGGAGTTTGTACGTTCTCCCCATGACCTGCATGAGTTTTTCTCCGGGATCTCCAGCTTCCTCCCACGCTCCAAAGACGCACAGGTTTGTAGGTGAATTGGCTTGGCATGATTGTAAATTGTCCCTAGTGTGTGTAGGACAGTGTAAGTGTGCGGGGATCGCCGTTCGGCTTGGACTGAATGTGGATGATCATCCATGATCACAGTGAATGGCGCGGCGCAGGCTCGAAGGGCCGTATGGCCTACTCCTGCGCCTTTTGTCTATTGTCTATTGACTGGGTGGGCCGAAGGTCCTGTTTCCGCGGCATCTCTAAAAAAGCATGAGTAAAATAGGATATCCTTCTGAAGAAGGGTCGCGACCCGAATGTTACCTATCCAGGTTCTCCAGGGATGCTCCTGACTCCCTGAGTTATTCTAGCATTTTGTGCCCTTTATTTTTTGGATATCCATCAGGCCATTCATCACCCTGGGGAGCGTGTGTATTTGAGTTTTACCCATGGACGTCAAGACGTCATGCCACTACAAATATTCCCATCTTCTCTTATAATTATTGAATGAGATATTTAACGTCCACTTGCACTTGAAACCACACCTTGAGTGCTCAAAAATTAAATCTTACTTAGAGGTGCAAAACAATGTACAGCAACAAGGGAGTGTTCTTTTTTCATAAGGATAAATAATTCAATAAATGACAGCAGAGGAAAAAATAACACTTGTTTGGATGGTAAATATGAGATGAAGGATACTGCATGAATGAGTTTGAATTAGTTTTTCTCATGCTAACATTTTATACATCCCGCTGTTATAGTGCTTCCTGCAAAATATAACTCCCCACTGTGAAAAACAGCCTCATTCAGGTCTGACAGTTGTTTTGGAAGTTTAATGAAATGTCAAGTGATCAAAAAGTGGCGAGGGGAAAATAATTAAACAAGAGCCACGGGAGTTATGTAAGGGCATCTTCCCAGAGTATTGAATTTATCGCCACCCCTTCATACAAATTGATAGTATCTGCAAATAGAACATGGAACCATACAGCGAAAATAGACACAACATGCTGGAGTAAATCAGCGGGACAGGCAGCATCTCTGGATAGAAGGAATGGGTGATGTTTCGAGTCGAGATGGTCTGAAGAAAGGTCTGACCCAAAACCAGGGGCCACAGTTTAAGAATAAGGGGTAAGCCATTTAGAACGGAGATGAGGAAATACTTTTTCACACAGAGGGTTGTGAATCTGTGGAATTCTCTGCCTCAGAAGGCAGTGGAGGCCAGTTCTCTGGATGCTTTCAAGAGAGAGTTAGATAGAGCTCCTAAAGATAGCGGAGTCAGGGGATATGGGGAAAAGGTAGGAACGGGGTACTGATTGTGGATGATCAGCCATGAACACAGTAAATGGCGGTGCTGGCTCGAGGGGCCGAATGGCCTACTCCTGCACCTACTGTCTATTGCCTATTGTCATTCCTTCTATCCTGAGGTGCTACCTGTCCAGCATTCTGTGTCTATCTTTGGTGAATACCAGTATCTGCAGTTCCCTCCTATACATAGAACAGTACAACACATGAACTGGCCCTTCAGCCGACAGTGTTTGTGCCAACATGTTGCCACAGCCAACCCTTATCTTCCCGCACATGATCCATATCCCTCCATTCCCAAAAGTCTCTTAAATGCCACCCTTGCACATGCCCCCACCACCAACCCTGGCAACGAGTTTAAAGACACTCACTCACCCTCTGTGTTAAAATCTTTCTCAAAGCCTTCACATCCTTCCTGTAACGGGGCGACCAGAACTGCACACATTACTCCAAATGCCAATGTTAGTACAATAAAAAACCTGCACGATACTGCTGGAATTTTGACAGCTTTACAAGACGACAGCTATGAAGCTGCCCCTACTGTTATCCACTGCTTGCTAACTGATTATTTCAAAAGCTGTTGTGACAGATTACCGCCTAGTTTTTGATGTTCGATGTATCAATGTAACAAGCTGAGTTTTTGGTTCTTTTGTAATTACTTAATCAGTTTTACATGAGGCAGTTTAAAATATTTTGAAAAAGGTTCACATCAAAAGTTGCAGACACACCAAATATTTTGCTTCCTCATCATTCCTTCCAACTCCATTTGGAGTAGAAAGAGATATGGCTTCTTTAAAGTTATACAACTTGAGGAGACAGTTTAATTCTCAATTTCCCTCACTCTGCTAAACATGAAGCAATGCATTAGAGCTACTTTTGTTCTCTTTTGATTATCAAAAGCAGTGATGAAGATAATTGTTTCCCAAAACTGTTCTTATTTTTTTCTCTGTTCAATAACGCATTGATTTGATTAGTAATAGTCTCGTTCTTATATGAGGAGAGATTACGCAGATAGTGCCTATGCTCCATGAGCTGAGAAGAAATAAGAATTATTTCATTGAAATTTTAGTTTTAGTTTAGAGATACAGCATGGAGACAGGCCCTTCGGCCCACCGAGCCCATGGCAAGCAGCGATCCCCGCACACTAACGCAATCCTATACACACTGGGGACAATTTAACCAAGCCAATTTACCTACAAACCAGTACGTTTTTGGAGAATGGGAGGAACCCGGAGACATAGGTCATGGGGATAACGTACAAACTCCGTACAGACAGCACCCGTACTCAGGATTGATCCCGGGTCTCTGGCGCTGTAAGGCAGCAACTCTGCCGCTGAGCTGCCATTAAATTTATATGGGATCTGATGGTGCATATGTCGGGAAATGTTTTCCCTTGCACATATGTCTGCAAAAGCAGGTAGGAGAATCTCAAAGTAAGGGACTGTTTTTTTCGGATAGTAACAAAAAAGAAATGCCACCGTGTAAAGGGTAGTCAGTCCATAAGATTCTCTACACAAAGGGGTTGCAGGCACTCACTATTTGACCCTATTCAAGACAAGTGCCCCACAGATTATTGGATGTTAAAGGAGGCAAGGAACAAGAGATCAGTACAGAAAAATAGTGGAGATGAGTACAGAAGTCGGGAGGTCATGTCACAGTTACATAAGACGTTGGTGAGGCTGTATTTAGAATACTGTGTTCAGTCTGGGCACCATGTTACAGGAAAGATGTTGTTAAGTTAGAAAGGGTGTAATGAAGATTTACAAGGATTCGAGGGGTCTGAGCTATAGGGAGAGGGTGAGCCAGCTGGGTGTCTATTCCCTGGAGCGCAGGAGGATGAGTGGTGATTTTATAGAGGTGTATAAAATCATGAGAGGAATAGATCAGGTATATGGACAGAGTCTCTTGCCCCGAGTAGGGGAATTGAGAAAACATAAGTTTAAGATGAGGGGGGGAGGGGTGATTTTATAAGAATTTGAGGAGTAACTTTTTCACACAAAGGGCGGTGAGTGTATGGATCGAACTGCCAGAGGAGGTAGTTGAGGCAGGGACTATCGCAACTTGTAAGAAGCAATTAGACAGGGACATGGATAGGACAGGTATAGAGGGATATGGGCCAAATACGGATGGGTGCGACCGGTGTAGATGGGACATGTTGATCAGTGTGGATAAGTTGGGGTGAAGGGCCTGTTTCCATGCTGTATGACTCTATGATTCTATGACTCTACGAATGATCTGCCATGATCTTGTTGAATGGTGAAACATTTACATGGCACCAGGTTACCTTCTCCTTCTTCTTCCTCCTGCACTTCTGAGATAGACGGTCAGTCTAGCTAGTGTAGTATTAAGAAACAATGAACTGCAGATGCTGGTTTACAAAAAAAGACACAAAGTATTGGTGTAGCCCAGTGGGTTAGACAGCATCACTGGAGAACATGGATATGTGATGTTTCAGGCCAGGACCCTTCATCAGGCCTTCTTCAGACTTAAGTAGGATTCCGACCCGAAATGTCAACTACCCATGGTCTCCAGTGATGCTGCCTGACCTGCTGAGCTACTCCAGCACTTTGTGTCGTCTCGTGCAGGATTAAAGCGAGCTTGATCGAAATGAGATACACTGCTTGCAAAGCTAGCAGCGTTTGTGCAGCCAATGCAGTTCTTTGTAATGAGGGCAAGAGAATGGCACTAATTAGACTGCTCTTTCAAAGAATAGCTACAGGCAAGTTGAGATGAATGGTTAGCTTGGCGATGCATCATACTGTGGCAACAATATTATTTCTGCTGCATGTGCACCTGCAATTCAATCCTTTCCAATGTTTTAGCTGTGTTTGGCAATGTAAATTGTCCAGTCTAGGTTAGTTAAATTTAGTATAGTTTAGAGATACAGCGTGGAAACAGGCCCTTCGGCCAACCGAGTCCGCGCCGACCAGCGATTACACATTAACACATATGTACACTAGGGACAATTTACAATTTTACCAATTCAATTAACCTGCAAACCTGTACGTCTTTAGAGTGTGGGAGGAGACTGGTGCTCCCGGGGAAAACCCATGCAGGTTACGAGGAGAACTTACAAATTCCGTACAGTGAACGTATAAACTCCGCACAGAAATAGACTTGTTTCGTGCCAGCCAGGGTTGCTGTGAAGCCAAATAGAGATAATGGCTTCACAGATGCTGGAATCTGAAACAAAGTGCTGGAGGAACTAATCAGGTCAGGCAGCACCTAAGTAAGTAAGAAAGTAAGTAAGTAAGTTAATTGGCCAAGTATTCACATACAAGGAATTTGCCTTGGTGCTCCGCCCACAAGTAACAACAAGACGTACAGTGACAGTTACGAATGACTTAGAAAACACTAAACATTAATAATAATAAAACATTACTGATAAAACACCATTGATCAAGCATGTGAACCAACAAAATACCCGATCAAAGGGAGGCTACAGATTTTTGGCTGTTGAGTAGAGCAATTACTCGTGGATAAAAATTGTTTTTATGTCTGGCTGTGGCTCTGAGTAGAGAGATGGTCAGAGGAAGAGAGAGTGAATGGGAAGGAACTGCAGATGCTGGTTTAAACCGAAGATAGACACAATAAGCTGGAGTAACTCAGCGAGACAGGCAGCATCTCTGGAGAGGAGGAATGGCTGACGTTTCTGGTCGAGATCCTTCTTATAACTGGTTAGGGATAAGGGAAACGAGAGATATAGATGGTGATGTGGAGAGATAAAGAAGTTACAGCCAAGTAGTATGAACATTGATTTCTCTCACTTCAGGTAGCCCGGCATTCTCTCTCTCTCATCCCTCCCCCACCCAAATTGCACTAACTTCTCATTTTCACCCTACAAACAACTTACAATGGCTTGTTTCCTTTATCACCCTTACTTTTATACCTTTCTCCATTGTTCTTTATCTCTCCACATAGAAACATAGAAAACATAGAAATTAGGTGCAGGAGTAGGCCATTCGGCCCTTCGAGCCTGCACCGCCATTCAATATGACCATGGCTGATCATCCAACTCGGTATCCTGTACCTGCCTTCTCTCCATACCCCCTGATCCCTTCAGCCACAAGGGCCACATCTAACTCCCTCTTAAATATGGCCAACGAACTGGCCTCAACTACCTTCTGTCTGGATATCACCGTCTATATCTCTCGTTTCCCTTATCCCTAACCAGTAGGGTCAATTTACAATTTTTACCAAAGCCAATTAACCTATAAACCTGTACATCCTTGGAGTGTGGGAGGAATCCAGAGCAACCGGGAAAAACCCACATGGTCAGAGGGAGAACGTACAAATTCCGTACAGAGAGCATCCATAGTCAGGATCGAACCTGGGACCCTGCCGCTGTAGGATAGCAACTCTCCCACTGCGCCACCATGCCATCCCTTTTGTCGGCAGTAGACAAAAGTAGACACCCTTTTGTCTACTTTTTACCTCCAGCCTTTGTCACGTACTCCACCCATCTGCCCATCAACTCCCCTTTTCACCAGTATCCACCTATCATTTGCCAGTGTATTGCCCACTCGATCACTGAAGAACTAAAACGCTGTCTTTCCATTCCCTCCACAGATACTGCCAGACCCGTTAACTTCCTCCAGCAGTTGGTTGCTTGATGTGAAGCTAGGTGGGTCTCTCTTCAGCCAAGGGGAATTTGTTACCCCAATGTATCAACTTCAATTCATTTGAAATTTACCATTATGCCAAGGGCTCTGTTTCATCGACTGGTGACGCCTTTGGAATTAGATATATGAGTGAGGGATACATGTTCTGGGGCTGCTATGTTGGGTGAAACATTTAACTGAGCAACTATCTTAATTGATTTTGCAACACTAACCATTAACTGGCAAGGATCATCGTTATAGGGGAAAAAATAATTACTTTGTTGGACGCCATTTAAGTGGGAAATATTAAAGATTCTTCAGCCACTATTCAAAGCAGCATCATATCAATTTCTTTCCGTTCTAAGAAGTACTTAAGGTTGTACTTTTCATTGCATGGTGTTGTGGAAGTAATAGGGTGGCATAATGGCACAGCTGGTAGTGCCTCACAATACCAGAGATCTGGGTTTGATCCTGACCTTGGGCGTTGACGGTGTGTGGAGTTTGCACCTTCTCTCTGTTTCCTTCGGGTGCTCCGGGTTCCTCCCACATCCCAAAGATGTGCAGGTTTGCAGGTTAATCGGCCGCTGTCAATTGCGACTGGTGTATAGGAAGTGGATGTGAAAGTGGGATAACATAGAACCAGAGCTAAAATGGGTGATCACTGGGCAGCATGGACTCCATGGGCCGCAGGGCTTGTTTCCATCCTGTATCTCTAAACTGGACTAAACTAAATAACAAACACTGGTTTACACTGAAGATAGACACAAAACGCTGAAATAATTCAGCGGGCCCAGCAGAATCTCTGGAGAAAAGGAGTAGGTGACGTTTCGGGTCGAGACCCTTCATCAAACCCTGAGTCTGATGAAGGGTCTCGACCCGAAACGTCACTTATTCCTTCTCTCCAGAGATGCTGCCGGATCCGCTGAGTTACTCAAGTATTTTGCGTCTGTCACCCTAAATAACAAACACATTCTGTCACAGAATCATAAATAGGCGCAGCATCGGAAATGCTGAGGCCCTACAGTAGCTGGGGGAACACGTAGATCAAACCACAGAGGTTGGACAAGCGGACAGAGCAGGCGCTTCCTGCCGCAGCTACACAGAGCGGAGGAATGGCAGTGGAAGGTACTGACAACATCGCCAGGCCAGGGTGAACCCTACATCCCCGACCCACAACCACCAGCTTATTATTACCACATATCACACATCTGAATGCTTTTACAAAATTGTATTCGCCCAGCAGGGGTAACAGTTTATTCCCCTTTCTTGCGAACGCCTATGGACTTTACCTGTTAAAACAGAATATAGACTTAATAAATTTTACGTTTGAGATGTTCAAATTTTCCTCTAGATGTCTGATATGGGTAATAATAACAATATTGACTGTCCTCTTTCGGGGGATACGACATATATTGCCCTCACTAGATCCATATTGCCCTCGTCTTCGACTCGGGCAATATGAATCTACTTCAGGCAATATATGTCGTATCCCCCTCAAGGCCAGTCAATATTCTATTAATATTTTTAAGAGCTTGATACTTTAGCATCAGTACAGGTAGTATAGGCAATTGAGGCAGGAACAATCGCAACAATTAGACAGGTATATATATGGATAGGATAGGCTTGGAGGGATATGGGCCAAATGCAGGCAGGTGGGGCTAGTGTAAATGGGTCATATTGGTCGGTGTGGGGGCAAGTTTGGCTGAAGGGCCTGTTTCCATGTTGTATGACTCTATGATTCTATTACTTTAAATATACAAGATGGTGCCAGATAAATGGCAGCTCTCTTGTATGCTGCCCAGAGTAGAAATCGAACTTATATTACACTGTAATTCATTGCACTTTTTTTTATTTATGCATGATTGTGCTTATTTGTAATATGATTTTACAGAACTGTATGAAAAACAAAGCATTTTGTATCAAGGTGCATATGACAATAAAGTACCTATTGAACTTTAGAAATACTGAACGAGGAGTTTCACCATCCATAACATGGGGGGCCTGAAATAGTTCATTAAAAAAAGAACACAAAGTGCTGGAGTAACTCAGGTCAGGCAGAATCTCTGGAGAACATGGATAGGTGATGTTTCGGGTCGACACACTTCTACAAACTCAGACCATGTCTGAAGTAGTTCATACCTCTTCCCTTCATTCATGATTTCACAGCATCTACCAAGTGCAAGCTTGGGAGACACCAATCATAATGGTTTCTCCACGAGTGGGGTGGCACATTGGCGCAGCGGTAGAGTTGCTGCCTCACAGGACCAGAGACCTGGGTTCGATCCAGACTATGGGTGCTGTCTGTATGGTGTTTGTACATTCTCCCTGTGTCCGTGTGGGTTTTCTCCGACTGCTCAGGTTTTCCTCACATAGGTTTGTCAAAGACATTCAGGTTTGTAGGTTAATTGGCTTCAGTAATTTTGTGACATTGTCCCTGGTGTGTAGGATAGTGTTAGTGCTGAGGGATTGGTGTTCAGCGCTGTATCTCTACAGTCTGAAGTTTAGAGTATAATCCAAGTGGGAGTAAACTTTTCCTCCTTCACAGTTGGTCTATGCATGATCTAAGTGATCGCAAATCATTTCATCTCTTGTGGGATGTTGCATTCCTGCCCCTAACTCTGCCGTTTCAACAATGCTCAATCTGCAGCCTCTCGCAGTGAGGAGGTGCGGAAGTCGTGCCATCCCGGTCTTTTAAGGCCATCTGCAACTTCTTCCATTCCAAGGGAGAATTGACTCACCAGCATGGCTGCAGCCACAAGGTAGGCTTTACAGACAGGTATATAAATAGGCCAACACAGGATGAATTCAGGCACTAAGGGAATGCATAAGTGTGAATAGTCACGACCATATGGTTTTAATCGAATGCACAAATGCTTAGCAAGTCAATTTGCTTGTTTATGGCTGTCGCGATGTGAGTTGAGAATGGTGCGAGAATGACCAGCAACAGAGTACAGCACCAGGGCAGCACGGTGGCGCAGCAGCAGAGTTGCTGCCTTACAGCGGAAGAGAGCCGGGTTCAATCCTGACTATGGGTGCTGTCTGTATGGAGTTTGTATATTCTCCCCATGACCGCGTTGGGTTTCCATCCGGGTGCTATGTTTTCCACCCATACTCCAAAGACGTACAGGTTTGTAGATTACTTGGCTTGGTAGCATTGTAAATTGTCCCTAGTGTGTGTAGGATGGTGGTGGTGCAGGGTGATCGCTGGTCGGCACGGACTCAGTGGGCCGAAGGGCCTGTTTCCGCGCTGTGAATCAATGATAGCTGTACTGGGAATTCCTGGTTTCCTTTGTTCCTCCAGCATATTATGCTTAGTTACATAGAATAGTATAGCACAGGAACAAACCCTTTGGCCCACAATGTTCGCACCAAAGATGATGCCGTTATACTCATTTCTTCTGTCTGCTCATGATCCTTCCATTTCATTTCGGAGTCACGTGAGTGATTCCGTGAAGAAGCCGCCAGCCCGCATGCGCGTCAATACGTCGACGCATGGCGCAATGCTGACTGCGCCTGCCAGCGGTAAGTTTAAACTTGAAGGTAAGTTTTTAAACTTTTCAGGTTAGGTTTCCATTGCAGGAATCTCTTCTTACAGAGTTTCCTGCTGGATTTCGGGGCGAGGTCGGGACGGGCCGCGGGGGAACCTTTTTGGACTGCGTCCCAGTCACGGACCGCGGGGAATCCTGGTCACGACCCCTGGGAATCCCGGCCACGGACGGCAGGGAACCCGCTATGGAGACTGCTGAAGTGCGGGTAGCGGCGGCGGTCAAATTCGCCTTCAGAGTCGCTGGCGGTGGAGCCAGCGGCTTCAGACTGGTGCCGGCAGAACCTTGGCAAACCCGCTTGGAGGGCAGCCACGGAGAAAGTCCGTACGGCCCGTTGACTCAAACGACTCTGGCCAGGAGGATTCCTGATGGAGAGGATCCCCTGCTTCAATGGGTAACGTTCTTCGGACATCAAACCCACATGGAGCACCTAATGGAGAGGTGCTCCACAATGGAAGGCTCCAAGGAGGGAGTTATATCACCGCGGGTCTCTGTGAGGCCCGCGGCAACAGCACCTGTGTGCAGGGCTGCACACTGTCTCCCTCTCTGAAGAGGGGAGCAGTCGGGGTCAGTTCTGTCTGTCTCGGAGTTCGGAGGTATTGCCGGGAGCATACCATATAACGCACGGAGACAGGAGTCCGTGCCATTTGTTTTCCGTGGAGGGGCCACATCAGCGCAGGTCTCCTCGGGGCCTGCGGCAACAGCAGCGGTGTACAGGGCTGCACACTGTCTCCCCCTCTGAGTAGGGGAGCAGTCGGGGTCAGTGTGTAACGGACTCCAAACTCAGAAGTATGTCCGTGGCACATACTGGAGTTCCTGAAAGTGCCGGCAGTGAACAGCGCTATCAGGGGTGACGTTGGAGGGGCATGGTACCCCAGGAAACCAGCCGCCGTATCTTCTATTCAGGTAAAACCTATTCAACAGGTGAGACCTGCATGAGGGAGCTAAAGCTGTCGAATTACAAGTACAGCCTCATCGTTTCGGCGACAATACACCCCGCACCTCCAATCGGCAGCAAGCGGTTCACTGAAGCTGGTGGCAGCCAGCAAGCTGGGCAGAGGGCTTTAGGCCAAGGCCCAAGCCGGTCTCAGGAAAAATATGGAATCCACGTACCCTACCAGTCCTCTCCAATTAAGGACGGAAATAGAACCCGCATGAGGGGCCTTTGGGCTTACCATAAGACCACCGGTAATCATGAAGGTAGGTGGGTCTGGTTCTTTCCGAAACATGGGGTATGTGGACCGTTTACAAGTTGGAAACACTTGTAAAAATCTGTAAACAACCTTGTAGTTATGAAGCAGCCTCTATTCATCAAGTGGCTGTGTTTTCAGCTGTGCATTTGGACCTTTGCATTTTCAGTGCCATTAACAGACCTAATCCTATTACCAGCTGAAGCTATCAAAGTCACAATGGTGTATTTTACATTGTTCCTGTACTTTTGCTCAGTAGCTCTTCAGTTACATTACAAACTGATACTAGTACTCAAAGATGAAAAATTACAAATACCATCTCTAGTTACGGAGGTGGATGGGCTTTGCATGCTCAACTCCAAGTTGATACAAGGGAATTTGACGCTGGTGTATCATCACGTAAAAATCTATGACAACACAGTATGGATGTTGTATCACAATGTATTTAATGACATTGTGGTTCGACGGAACACTGAATATCAATATGTTTGCATCCAGGCTCTATCAGCATTGCAAAAATATGTGGCACAGTGGCAATAGATGTATTCTCGCTACACTGAGGAGCAATGTTCTTCATGTCTTTCCTCCATTTTGCCTCAACAGTCGGGTTTTGCACAAAAACCAGCTAGATCTCGCCCCAGGCATTTCGTACTGCCTGACTGGCCAATGCAGCCATGGTTCCTGCTAAATGTTGGGGATGATTATAGGACCTTATATGGTTGTCCTAAACACAAACATTTGGTGGTTCACCCCGAGACTGAGGAAACCAATCTCTGCATGATAAAATCAATTTATAGACTTGGAGTCTCTGAGAAGACCATTTGGCGGCACGGTTGCCAGACCGATCCATGTACGTGCTCACTGCAGATTGCAGGGATAGCACCGAGAAAGCAGCACATTTTTCCTCATCAGGAGATGGGAAGTGTTTTGGTTTTAATGCCAATGTCCCATATAATACGGCACGGATAACTAACGTCTCGGAGTTTATTTCAGATGGGTCCTTGACAATTAAGTCATAGTACCATTAACTGTGCCAACGTGCTTTCTCATCATAGTTGCTGCAGCGATCAGGACCCACTCTGTCGGGTCTCACTCTCTGATATCCAGATTTATAAGGATATCTTTAACATAATTCTCCCAGGCCCAGGTACTCAGAGATATGGGATGTTAGCATTGTTCTTAAACTGCTTCGCCAGTAGGGCCCAGCTACATCTCTATCCCTGGTCAAACTCACTTACAAAGTGTTTATGCTCATGGCGCTAGTCTCAGCGCAACTGGTCCAGCCACTGCTTATATTGCGACTGGACAGGATGGTTACATCTGCTAATAATATAATATTTTATGTTTATGATGTAGTTAAGCAGAGCAGACCAGGGGTGTCAGGTCCCAAACTATTTCTCATGGCATAGCCAATGGACCTTTGGTTGTCTGTAGTCACTCATTTACAACAATAGGTCAAGGTCACCAAGAGCCTTAGAGGATCTGCACTAGCAATGGTTGTTAGTTACTAAAAGCCTCATAAAAGGTATCTATCCAGATCATCTCTAGGTGGTCAAACAGGGTTTTGGCTTATGCAGAAGTAGATAATATCTTCTATCTCACTCCACTAGGGCTGCTACTACATTAGCAGCAAGGGTCATGTACATTCCACTGGACCACACTCTAGCGGCTGCAGGATGGTCAAATGAGTGAACTTTCCAACATTTTATAATAACCCATTGCCAGACTGGGGTTATTTGCCAAATTCCATTTATGATTTGTTTCAAAGTTTCCCCCAGGATGGGAGGGGTCACTATTATTCTCCTTTGATGATTAAAGCATCAGCATTTTTAACAAACTATGTCATGGCTGAATGCATTAATCTTTTTCACTTATCCATGGTCAATTGATGCAGTGTGTGACGCCTGGACTCGTATCTGGCATGAAATCACAGAGCTTTGAAGTCTTCACGGAATCACTCACGTGACTCCGAAATGAAATAGTAAGATTAAACGAGAACTTACCAGTTTGAAGTTTGATCTTTATTTGATGAGGAGTTACGATGAGCGATGACGTGCCCACCGCTCCCAGCCCTCGTATCATAAAGGTCATCTGGTAGTTCTCAGGTTCTCTCCAATCTTACTATATTCAGGTCAACAACTGTTATCTGTGATTTCACACCGCTGCTTTGAAGATTGACGCGCATGCGGGCTTCTTCACGCAATCACTCATCGTAACTCCTCATAAAAGAAAGATCAAACTTCAAACTGGTAAGTTCTCGTTTAAGGGTACACAAAATGCTGGAGAAACTCAGTGGGTGCAGCAGCATCTATGGAGCGAAGGAGATAGACAACGTTTTGGGCCGAAATCCTTCTTCTGAACCCTAGCAGTCTGAAGAAGGGTTTTGGCCCGAAACGTCGCCTATCTCCTTCGCTCCATAGATGCTGCTGCACCCGCTGAGTTTCTCCAGCATTTTGTGTACCCTCGATTTTCCAGCATCTGCAGTTCCTTCTTTAACACAAGTTCTCTATTAATCTCACTATTGCGTCTTTATCCAAAAGCCACTAAAGTGCCATTATCAGTTCATGACTTCCATTGTTTTCATGGTGTACACACTATTTCAGGAATGTTGGACTGTAGTGAAGACCTCATGGTTAACAAATTATCTGTTTTGTGCTGAATTACAGTAGGTAGAACATTCTTTATTATTATTGGAGGTGTGTTCATTGAGGCAAGGAGAGAACAGTGGAAGCAAAAGAGGACTTATTTTACAACCTGGAGTTATCTTCAACAAGGTGGCGTGGCTTTGTGAAATGTAGAAACAAAGAACTGCAGATGCTGGGGTTTGAAGACCCGACCATGTTCTCCAGAGATGCTGCCCAACCCACTGTGTTACCCCAGCACTTGGTGTCTGGCTTTCTAAAGTAATGCTCTTGGAGCTATATTAATAAAGATGCCAGTCCTTTAGTTTACTTCAGAGATACGGCCCGCCGTGTCCACGCCGACCAACTGGTTGTATGTCATTCCCAATCTTGCATCCGACACACAAGGGGCAATTTACAGTAGCCAATTAACCGACAAACCTGCATGCCTTTGGAATGTGGGAGGAAACCAGAGCACCCGGAGAAAACCCACATGGTCACAGGAATGACGTACAAACCGTAGTCAGGATCGACCCTGGGTCTCTGGTGCTGTGAGGCAATAGCTCTACCACAATGCCACTATCCTGTTGTTGATAAACAATGTTATATAGAATAGTACAGCAGACGGCCAGGCACCTTGGTCCACAATGCCTGTGGTAATCATAACTCCAAGATAAACTAATCTCATCTCTGAGTATAAAAGTTGGGAGGTCATGTTGCAGTTGTATAAGATGTTGGTGAGACCGCATTTACAATATTGTGTTCAGTTCTGGGCACCATGTTATAGGAAAGATATTGTCAAGCTTGAAAGGGTTCAGAGAAGATTTATGAGGATGTTGCCAGGACTAGAGGGTGCGAGCTATAGGGAGAGGTTGAGTAGGCTGGGTCTCTATTCCATGGAGCGCAGGAGGATAAGGGGTGAACTTATGGGGGTGTACAAAATCATGAGAGGAATAGATCGGGTAGATGCACAGAGTCTCTTGCCAAAATTGGGGAATTGAGGACCAGAGGACATTGGTTCAAGGTGAAGGGGTAAACATTTAAGAAGAATCGGAGGGGTAACGTTTTCACACAAAGGGTGGTGGGTGTTTGGAACAAGCTGCCAGATGAGGTAGTTGAGGCTGGGACTATCTCAACATTTAAGAAACAGTTAGATGGGTACAGGGATAGGACAGGTTTGGAGGATATGGACCAAACGTAGGCAGGTGGGACTAGTGTAGCTGGGACATTGTTGGACAAGTGTAGGCAAGTGTGGGCAAGTTGGGCCGAAGGGCCTGTTTCCACACTGTGTCACTGTATGACTCTATCTGCTTGCACATGCCCCATATCCCTCAATCCCTTGCCATGTGCCTATCTAAAAGCAATCTAAATTCTGCCTCCACATCGCTGTCAGCATATTCCTGGCACCCACCATCCACTATGTAATAAAACATGCCCCTCACATCTCCTTTGAACTTTTTGCATCTCATTTTCAATCTACCTCTAGGCCCTCTAGGTTTTGACATTTCCACCCTCGGGAAAACATAGAAACATGGAAACATAGAAAAATAGGTGCAGGAATAGGCCATTCGGCCCCTCAAGCTAGCACCGCCATTCAATATAATCATGGCTGATCATCTACAATCAGTTCCCCATTCCTGCTTTATTCCCACATCCCTTGATTCCTTTAGCCCTAAGAGCTAAATCTAACTATCTCTTGAAAACATCCAGTGAATTGGCCTCCACTGCCTTCTGTGGCAGAGAATTCCACAGATTCACAACTCTCTGCGTGAAGAAATGTTTCCTCATCTCTGTCCTAAATGGCCTACCCCTTATTCTTAAGTTTCTGACTGTCAGAAAAAGGTTCTGACTATGTTTACAAGAAGGTAGTAGGAAGATCTATGATGTGTTTTCCTTTGCATAATGTAATATTATGTAACTCCTACATATTCAAGTATTGTAGAAGTTAATAAACAAGAACAGGGTAGTCAACAATGCAGTAGGTTTCCAGGTCATTATGTTCGCATATCACTGGAAACTGTCTGAATGTGTAGACATTTTTTTTTTTTCATTGTGCAATTCCTTTTATACAAAGCACGACTGAAGTGTGTAAACTTAGATCCTCTTCCAACTTGACACAGATCATTTTTTGAATCACTGATAGTCCCCATGATGTGGATAGTGCAATGGGTCATGGCAATGCCACAGATGCCAGAGAAGTTATTATTCTTGATACCAATCATCATTGCTGTTCACTGGAGCAACATGATGGTAATAATAGACTCATCCTATCAACTCCACTTTGTGTCTAGCTCTTCCTGCATCCTGAAATAATCTATGTTGTCAAGCTGAAAAGGGTACAGGGAAGATTTACAAGGTGGTGCCAGAGCTGGAGGGTCTGATCTATCGGGAGAGTTGTGTAGGCTGGGACTCTATTCCTTGGAGCACAGGAGGATGAGGGGTGATCTTATAGAGGTGTATTAAATCATGAGAGGAACAGATCGGGTAGATGCACAGAATCTCTTGCCCAGAGCAGGTGAATCGAGGACTTGATGACATAGGTTTAAGGTGAAGGGGAAGAGATTTAATAGGAATCTGAGGGGTGACTTTTTCACGCAAATGTTGGTGGGTGTATGGAACAAGCTGCCAGAGGAGGTAGTTAAGGCAGGGACAATCCCAACATTTAAGAAACAGTTAGACAGGTACATGGATTAGACAGGTGTGAGGGATATGGACCAATCGGGGGCAGGTGGGACTAGTGTAGCTGGGACATGTTGGCCGGTGTGGGCAAGTTGGGCCAAAGGGACAGTTTCCACACTGTATCATTCTATGACTATGCCTCTATCTGATGACTTAATGACTCTATCTGTGCCGATAGAACGCACTCATAAAAATCTCTTCATGTCCATATCTGCTTCCTGGAAGACCATTACACATAGGATCAGAAATAGTCCATTCGGCCCATTGAGTCTACTCTGCCGTTCAATCATGACTGATCTATCTTTCTCCTCTCATCCCCATTCCCACGCTTTCTCCCCATAACATTTGGTGCTCTTCCTAATCAAGTCCCTATCAATCTCCGTTTTAAAATAACCAATGTCTTGGCCTCCACAGCTGTATGTGGCGGTGAATTCCACAGAATCATCGCCCTTGCCCAAAGAAACTCCTTCTGGTGAATTGTAGACTGAATCAGCTAGCAGTATTCAACACTTTTCTCCTTAATTCCTGCAATATATTTGTTCGAAGCATTGATACCACTCCTTTTTGAAAGCTACAAATGTATCTATTTCCCCAAGGTCCAGATGTGAATCACCCAATTTATTAAAAAAAAGTTCATCCTTACATTGAATAGAACATAGAACAGATCAGCATGGGGAATGGCCCTTCAGCCCACAATGTCTGTGCTGAACATGATACCAAGACCAATTCTATTCTGTCTGTTATTAGATAATCCATATCCCATATATCCATGTACCTATCCAAAAGCCTCTACTGTATCTGCCTCCACCACACCCTAGCAATGCATTCCTGGCACCCACTGACCTCAGTGTGAAAAACGTGCCACATACATTTTCTTTAAACTCTGCCTCACTCAACTTAAAGCTATGTCCTCTAGTCATTGGCATTTTCACCCTGGGAAAAATGTTCTGATTTTCTATCCTAACTATTTCATTCTTTTGATAATCACCATGCCCTCTTGTCCTGGACTCTTCCACCAATGGTACAGCAACACACATGTACACTTGCATGCACCCTCTTTAGTCAGAGGGTAGTTAATCTGTGGAACTCATTGCCACAGAAAGCTGTGGAGGCCAAGTCAGTGGATATTTTTGAGGTAGAGATAGAGAAATTCTTGATTAGACCCGGTATCAAGGGTTCTGGGGAGAAGGCAGAAAAATGGGATTAGGAGGCAGAGATCAGCCATGATTGAATGGTGGAGTAGACTCGATGGGCCGAATGGCCTAATTCTACTCCTATAACCCGTGAACTTGTGAGATGTTGATAGAGTGAGATGAAGAAGTATAGAAGTTGGGGGGTCATGTTGCAGCTGTATAAGACGTTGGTGAGGCCACATTTAGAGTATTGTGTTCAGTTTTGGGCACCATGTTATAGGGAAGATGCTGTCTAGCTGGAAAGTGTTCAGAGAGGATTTACACAGATGTTGCTGTAACTTGAGGGCCTGAGCTATCGGGAGAGGATGAGCAGGCTAGGCCTCTATTCATTGGAGCTATAAAATTGTGACCAAGCGCACAGAATGCCCAAAGTATGAGAATCTAGAACTGAGGGGTACCTTTTTTATTCAAAGGGTGATGTGTGTATGGAACGAGCTGCCAGAGGAGGTACTTGAGGCAATGTTTAAAAAACATTTAGACAGGTAAATGCAGTGAGAGAAATGGTTTAGAGAGATATGGGCCAAACGCAGGTAGGTGGGATGTTAGTCGATGTGGGCAAGTTGGGCCGCTGGGCCTATTTTCACACTATGACTCTAACAAGGTGGAAGCTGGTTCATACAGAGCAGAAATGTCAGCTCATTTCTAGACCACTTGAACCAAATGAGCTGCTACAGAGTAGTACACGCTGTGTAATTCTAAGTAATTCACTGTGTGTGTGAAAGCTTTTCATAAATGATAAAGCACAGAATTAAACCAAACCTTTTCTTTTTTTCAAAGCCTTAATATTACCTCTATTGAAATGCTTCACTGTTCTGGAAAGAGAGGCTCAGAGATTATTTTTTAAATTATGCAGTGCGTTGCTAGGTGATGGAATGGTTTAGGAGAAACAGTGGAGGAAGGATAATTTGTGTACGCTTTTTGAAATGGAAAATATTTGAAAATTATTTGAATGGTTTCGGGCAGAGTAGTGACCGGGAAGATGAGCATAAGCATGATGACATAATTCACCTATTCAGTATGAGAGCAATTTTGAAAGGATTTCCATCCTCAGAAGTCGTGCCCTTCTCGTGAGAGGTGGGAGAGAGTTAACGGCCTGCCTCACTTTCACGACCTCTGCCAAGTTTGCCCTTGACTCATACTGGCAGCATGGTCATCACGAGGTTGTAGGTAGGTCGTAGGTAGGCTGTGATGCAAGTCGTAGGAACTCCTGGCATCAAGTAGGTTGGGGCGTTTTTCTAGCCTGATGAAAAATGTCCACGAGTAAAAAAGGTCGTGAATTCGGTTGTGAAAGTGGGACAGGCCCTTAAGGGAGCACAGAGAGATTGGTTCTCCAGAGATGCTGCCTGACCTGCTGGGGCGCGACCGTCACCGTTCCCGTCGGATGCAACATTGTGGGCTGAAGGGCTGGTTCTTGCGCACCATTCTATGGTCAATTTTATATGCATGGTGGGGTAGTCCGATAGGTGGAACAAAGGGACTATGTGAAAGAGGGTGAAATTCTGTAGCCATTGAATAGATAATGGACAGCCATTGTCCCATAGTTTTGAGGAGGGTGAAAGTGGTCCCTAGTCGTCTTAGTGATATGGATCTGAACCTGTTGGGGATTCCATATCCAGTGAACAGATCAATAGGATACAACAACACAAGGAGCAGCAGTCCACCTGGCCCCTCAAGCCTGCCCTGATATTCAATGCCATTGTGATGTATTGTTTTCAGTAAGATCCCCTCTCATTCTTCTAAACTCCGAGAATACAGATTTGTTTCCCCCCATTTGTGATGAAACAACCCTTTCATTTCCAAAATTTAAAAGCCACTTGGACAGGCCGCACGGTGGCGCAGCGGTAGACTCGCTGCCTTACAGCGTTTTCAGCACCAGAGATGCGGGTTCGATCCCGAATAGGGGTGCTGTCTGTACGGGGTTTGTACGTTCTACCCTTGACCCAGATCTTCGGTTTCCTCCTACAGTCTAAAGATGTACAGGTTTGTACGTAAATTGGCTTGGTGTGAATGTAAATTGTCCCTAGTATGTGTAGGATAGTGTTAATATGCGGGGATTGCTGCGGACTCAGTGAGCTGAGGGGCCTGTATCCGTGCTGTATCTCTAAACTAAACTAAACTAAAGGTACGTGGATTGGAAAGGTTCAGAGGGTTATGAACCAAGTGTGGGCAAATGGGACTAGCTGAGATGGGATATCTTGGTTGGCATGGATGAGTTGGGCTGAAGTGCCTGCTTCCATGCAGTAATGTACGAGTCTATAACTCTATTAGCTGAATGAATCTCAGACAACCCTCACTTGCACTTTCTCTCTGAATAGTGGGGTGTGATGTTCAACATTACTGTCCTCACACATCAGATTTTAACTCCGGAAAACAACTGAGATGTACTACGCATTGGACTTGTAAGTAAAGGGATTTGCAATCTGCTGCTGCTGATCATCTTTGGTTACTGCATCAGAAAAATGTACTTTAGTGGAGAAGGATCAAGAGTCAAGAGTGTTTTGTTGTCAAATGTCCCAAATAGAGCAATGACATTCTTACTTGCTGCAGCACAACAGAATATGCGTGTAAGAGCATAACAGTGGCTGCATATGGGGCCCTTGGGTCCATTCCAAATGAACTGATCTGGCCTCATCTCCACTTTCCAGTGCTCACCATCAATTCCCCTCGACACTAAAATCATCCTTGATTTTTCCTCAAATTCACTGTGCTGGAAAATTCCAAAGATTCCTATCTAACTGTCCTGGTGAAATGGTAGTTGAGCCATTGCCTCACTGCTCCACAAACACGGATTAAATCCTGACCTTTGTGTGGAGTTGACATATTCTCCTTGTGACCAAGTGGGTTTCATTCCAGAGCTTCAATTTACTCCCACATCTGAAAGACATTGGTGTGGATGGATTAATTGGCCACTGTTGGCATCGGTCAGCAGTAAAATGTGTAGGGAATTGTTTGGTAGAATGCGTTGAATAAAATGGGATTATGATAGATGGGTGGTTGATGATAGACCTGGGCCAGGTGGCCCAAAGAGCCTGTTTCTATCTGGTATAACTACAGTAAATGGAAATATCTGGAGAAAGTATTCCTTCTCGTCTCTGCCTTCAATGGGAAATCCCTTCCCCTGAATCTCTGGCTCTGCCCCGCAGGAGGGAAGACGTCATTTTGGACTCTACCTTGCGAAGGTCCCCTAGAATCCTTTCTCATTCTTCCAAAGGTCCATGTGCTTCAGTCCAACCTGCTCAACCGTTCCTCCTCAGTTAACCCAGGAATCAAATTCATGATCCTTCTCTGAACTGAGACATTTCTTCAGACTGATGTCCACAGAAACAGATCCACCAGCCCAACGCATCCATGCGACCAAGATGCCCCATCTACGTTAGTCCCTTTAGCCCATGTTTAATCCATATCTCTTTAAACCTCTCTGATCTATGTACCTGTACCAAATGTTATTAAAATGTTGTTACTGTACCTGCCTCCTTTGGCAGCTCATTCCATATACCCACCACTCACTGTGTGAAAAAGTTGTCCCTTAGATTGTTACTAAATATTTCCCCTCTTACCTTAAACCTATGGTTTTTGATCCCCTACTCTGCGTAAAAGACTGTGTGCATTCAGCACAGAATGCACCACTCCCATCTTAGATTAAACTACAAGCAGCATCCCAGATGTAAGCTCATCCATATCATTTTCAGTTTTAGCAAGACTTCTCGGCTTTTATATTATTTCCCCTCCGTAATATTCTATTCAATTCAATTCAATTCAATATTTATTCCATTTCATTTGAACCTCAGTGAGGCTCATACGAAACTCTGTTTCTTCAGCCATACAAACAAAACAATTCCTATAAGACACACAAACATTTCAATTCACACGAACATCCATCACAGTGAATCTCCTCCTCACTGTGATGGAAGGCAAAGTCTTTTCTCTCCCCTGTGCACCATTTTTCTCCCGATGTTGAAGCCCCAGATGGGCGAGGGTAAGCCCCGCGGCCATTTAAAGCCGCGCCGGGCGATGTACGGCCCCGCTCCAGGTCTAAATGTCACAAAGTTGGAGCCCCCGGCGGGCGTTGGAGTGTCCCGCGGCCATTCAAGCCGCGCCGGGCGATGTAAGGCCCCGCTCCGGGTCGTTCCAACCCCGCGACACGGGCTGGAGAAGTTGCGTTGCGGGAGCTCCAAAAAGCGGTCTCTCACCCGGACCCGCGAGCTCCCGATATCACAGTACACAGGCCTGCAGCTGTCCAAAACACGATTATCTTCTTAATCAGTTGCTGTACATTCATGCTAACTTCCTGTGTTTTGCGAACAAGCTCATGCAGATCCCACTGTACCACAGCATTTTGTACTCTACTATTCAAATATTGTTATTTTGCTTTCTAGTTGTTATCCCAAAGGAAATAACCTATTTTTTCTCCACATTACATACCATCTGCCATATGCCTGTATCTTAACCTATCTGTATTCCTTTGAAGATTCCTGAAGCCTTCTTACAACTTCCTTTCTCACCCATCGATTTGTTGTCAGCAAATGTGGTCACATGTGATCTCTCACTCAACATTAACATAGATTTAAAAAAAGGAAACATCAGCATTCTGAACATCGAGAGAGAAGAAGATCAAAATACCAAGAAATAGCTCTAAAAATGGTTCTCCTTCCGTTACTGTTGTCTAATCTGCAGGTATTTCCATGTTTTAGATTTTACAGTTCTATTAATGCCACTGATGTTGCTGAGATAAGATTGTTTTGACATCTACCAGAAGGACTAAAGCAAATGGACCTTTAAAGACAGATGTGTTTATTCTGGTGTCAAATCGAAGAGCTGAGTTAACATTTGTACAGGTGTCAGAGGTTATGGGGAGAAGGCAGGAGTTTGAGGTTAGGAGGGAGAGATAGATCAGCTATGATTGAATAGCAGAGTAGAATTGATGGGCCGAATGGCCTAATTCTATTCCTATCCTACCATTGACTCCACAGTCAAAAAGGCACAACAGAGGATGTACTTCCTGCGGCAGCTGAGGAAGCTCAATCTGCCACAGGCAATGATGGTCCAATTCTACACGGCCATCGTAGAGTCTGTTCTCACCTTCTCCATCATGGTCTGGTTTGGCTCAGCCACCAAGCACGACACCTGGAGGCTGCAGCGAATCGTCTGATCAGCAGAGAAGATTATTGGCTGCAACCTTCCTTCCATTGATGAACTGTACATTGCAAGGGCCAGGAAGCGAGCGGGCAAGATCATCTCTGACCCCTCTCACCCTGGCCACAAACTCTTTGAATCACTTCCCTCTGGAAGGTGACACCGGATTGTCAAAGCTGCCACAGCCAGACATAAAAACAGTTTTTATCCACGAATAGCAGAATAGTTGCTCTACTCAACAGCCAAAAATCGGTAGCCTCCCTTTGATCTGGTATTTTGTTGGTTCACATGCTTGATCAATGGTGTTTTATCATTAATGTTTTATTATTATTAATGTTTAGTGTTTTCTGAGTCATCCGTAACTGTCACTGTATGTCATGTTGTTACTTGTGGGCGGAGCATGAAGGCAAATTCCTTGTATGCGAATACTTGGCCAATAAACCTACTTACTTACTTACTTACTTATTCCCTATGACCTTATGGCCTAACATGCTACCCTTGTATCCCCTTATCTTCTCAGTCTGTAAGATGAAAGCGCCCTCAAGGCCCTTGGAGAGATTTGTCAATGAGAAAGCCAATAGGGCAGCACCGTGGCACAGTGGTAGAGTTGCTGCCTCACAGCGACAAAGAACCGGGTTCGATCCTGACTAAGGGTTTTGTCTGTACGGAGTTCGTACGTTCTCCCCGTGACTGCGTGGATTTTCCCCCGGTGTCCTTCCACACTCCAGAGATGTACAGGTTTGTGGTTAATTTGGCTTCTATAAATTGGAAATTGTCCCTAGTATATAGGATAGTGTTGGTGTACGGGCATTGCTGGTCGGCACAAACTCGGTGGGCCGAAGAGCCTGTTTTTTCATGCTGTATCTCTAAACTAAACAAAAAATTAAACTAAACCACTAATCAAAATCACAATATCTTTCCTATTACAAAATCACACAACATAAATGAAAATGTTTAGTGCACACAACATATCTTGACATTCATTACAAAATTACATCTTCTTTTGAATCATAAAATCGTTACATGATTTTCATAAGTTCATAAATTATAATAACAGAATTAGGCCTCTTGGCCCATCAAGTCTACTACGCCATTCAATCATGGCTGATCTATCTCTCCTGCCTTCTCCCCATAACCCCCGACACCTGTATTAATCAAATTCTATCAATCTCCACCTTGAAAATATCCATTGACCTAGCTACAACCTTCTGTGGCAATGAATTCCCCCCCCTCGGACTAAAGAAATTCTTCCTCATCTCCTTTCTAAAGGTACGTCATTTTATTCGGAGGCTATGGCCTCTGGCCCTGGACTCTCCCACAGGTAGAAACATCTTCTCCGCAAACACTCTATCCAGGCCTTTCACTATTTGGATAGGAAATCATTTGACCCATCACGACAGCACTAGCTCTCGACCCTCTCAGCCCTATCTCTGATGTTGTCAAGTTTTTTCATTGTTATATTTTTATCCACTTTCCTGCTTAAAACCACCGAGGAATCTGACTCCCCCACATCTGCAGGCAGCGTATTCCAGCTTCCAACTACACCCCATGAAAAGAAAGGTTTCCTTCATGTTAATCCATGGATTAATGCACAAACCTTACATTATAATGCAAATTAAGATGGCTTTCAATGTGAATGTGATCTTCTGATGCAATTGAAAATGCAGAATTATTCTGGTATGAATATCACATTCAAAGAAACATAGAAAATAGGTGCAGGAGTAGGCCATTCGGCCCTTCGATCCAGCACCGCCATTCAATATGATCATGGTTGATCTTCGAAAATCAGTACCCCGTTCCTGCTTTCTCCCCATATCCCTTGACATCCATACATCAAGTTTTAAAACATTTTGCATTTCTTTTTTAAAATAAACTAAAAAAAAGGTGGGCTGACATTTAATTTTGGAAATCACAGATTTCATGTGGTAATCAGAATGAAATCATGATGAACCTCTATAGCAACATCTATTTTCAGATCAGTTAAAAGACATTCTCAACATTGTTATTGTGAACTACAATCACAGTCAATCTGTTCTCCAGTATTCAGCATCTCTGAACAATGATCTATGCCTTTGCATGACCCAGCACCCATCTTGTGTATTAGTCATCAGTTAATTGTCACATTGATACATCGAAAAATTAGGTGCAGGAGTAGGCCATTTAGCCCTTCGAGCCAGCACCGCCATTCAATATGATCATGGCTGAAAAGCTTTTGTTGCGTGCCAACCAGTCAACGGAAAGTCTATACTTGATTACAATCGAGCCATCCCCAGTGTACAAATACATGATGAAGTGAATAACATTTTGTGCAAGAAAGCCAGTAAAGTCTGATCAAAGATAGTCCGATGGTCCCCAATGAGGTAGATAATAGTTTAGGACTACTGTCATTAGTTGTTGGTAGGATTATACAGTTGCCTGATAACAGCTGGGAAGAAACTGTCCCTGAATCTGGAGTTGTGCGTTTTCACACTTCCATACATTTTGCCCGATGGGGAAGGAGAGAAGAGGAAGTGGCCGGATTTACAGTTAGAGGTCGTCAAGAGTGTTTTATTGTCATATGTCCCAGATAGGACAATGAAATTCTTACTTGCTGCAGTACAACAGAATATGCAAACATAGTACATAACGGGAGAAAAATAGAGTTCAGTGTGTGTATATATATATATATATATATATATATATATATATATATATATATATATACACTTTCACACATACTCAATAAATGACAAGTATGGTGCAATATTTAACTTTGCTTGACTATTCCAGCAATTGCAGCATTGGAGGCAAATATATTTCTGTAGTCTTTGATCCTGAGCTTTTAGGTATGTTTGTGGTTGCTATATAACCATTTCAGCTGTCTTGTTTATCTGACATTGTTATTTCTCTGGCAGTCATGCAAATCAACCAATACTTCTATTCTCCAAATCCCTCACTTTACTGAAATCCAACGGAAAAATAAATGTTTGTTTTTGATAAGGGAAGGCACAATGGTGGCATAGCTAGATCCATCCTGACCACAGGTGCTGTCTGTGGGGAGTTTGCATGTTCACCCTGTGACCATGTGGGTTTCTTCTGGGTGCTCTGGTTTCTTCCCACATCTCAAAGACGTGCGGGTTTGTAGGTTAATCGTCCCCTATAAATTACCCCTAATAAGCAGTGACTGGATGAGAAAGTGGGATAATATAGAAATAGTGCGAACAGGTGATGGTCTCTGTGAACTGGTTGGGTCGAAGGGCCTGTTTGCGTGCTGTATCTCTAAACTAAAACAAATAGTCTGAAGACGGTTGTCGACCCAAAACACCACCTGTCCATGTTCTCCAGAGGTGCTGCCTGACCGGCAGAGTTACTCCAGCACTTTGTGTCTCTTTTCTTAAATGGTACTCCTGCACTCAGTCTGCACGAGTGCCCCATAGCTTCTGATTACCTGCCTTTTTAATTCACCATCCTACTCCCACTTGCATCCCTTTGCTTTTGGCCCCAGCATTGTTACAACATGGGCCAATGTAAGCTCCAGGAACAACACTCCCCTCACCTATTCATGTTCTCCAGAGATGCTGCCAGAGCCGCTGAGTTACTCCAGCACTTTGTGTCTTTTTTTGTAAACCGACACCTGCACTTCCTTGTGTCTGTATATATTTACCTTGCTTACTTTAACAAACACATCAACGCATAATTAGATTAAAAGATTCAGAAGAGAAAAACATTTTTTTCAGGGAATCGGGAAGGGGAAAGTGGATGAAGTGCCCGTAGATGAGCCTTTTGGGACCTGTGACCTCTGACAGGGCGGGTCCACAAGTTAAAATTCTGAATTGGGGCAAGGCCATCTATGAAGGCATTGGACAGGAACTCGCTCAAGTTGATTGGAGCAGATCGTTTGAAGGAAAGGGACTGTCTCGAAAATGGGAAGTTTTCTAAAGTGTGCTGACAAGAGTCAACTTGTCACCTGTTTTACTAACTTCTTGTTGATCAGTGAAAGCAGCTTTGAAGTCTCACGAATTTGTTGTTCAACTAATAATTCAGAGAATTCTTGAACAGATAATCCAGAAACATTCCAATGAATTTAAATGGACTGGTTTCAATAAAATTAAAATAAGTCTAGAATAAAAACCTGGATGAAAGCATGGTATGAATGTAAAAAACATTTGGTTTACTCGTGACCTTAGGGTTGGAAATCCAGCATGTTTAGCCACTCTAGTCCAGGATAACTCCACATTGACGTGGGAGAGCCTGAACTGACTTCCAAAATCACCCAACAACCTTCACAATTCTAGGACGCTTTGAAATAGACAATAAATGCTCATATTGGCCCAAACATAATAACTCGGGTGAATGGGTGATCAATGGTCAGCATAGACTCGGTGAACTGAAGGATCTGTTTCTATGCTGTATCTCTAAACTTAACATTATGACAGATGAAAAAAGATAGTTCTTGAACTGAGGGCAACAATTAAAAGTCACTAGGACAGTAAAAAGGTAATCACGTTGGTTTAGCTTTAGGTTTATTATTGTCACATTAGTTCATAGTTCAAAGGTTCCAGGAACAGAATTAGGTCATTCGGCCCATCCAGTCTACTCCACCATTCAATCATGCCTGATCTGTCTCTCCATCCCAACCCTATTCTTCTGCCTTCTCCCCATAACCTCTGACACCCATACTAATCAAGAATCTATCTATCTCTGCCTTAAAAATATCCACTGACGTGGTCTCCACAGCCGTCTGTGGCAACGAATTCCACAGATTCTGGAGAAAGATTAGTTACTGGCCAGTATTCTGCTGAAGAAGGATCTCAAACCGAAACGCACCCATTCCTTCTCTCCAGAGATGCTGCCTGTCCCGCTGAGTTACTACAGCATTTTATGTCTGTCTTCGGTTTAAACCGGCATCTACAGTTGCTCCCTACACATTCTGCTGTGTATATAGTGCAGGAAGAACTAGTGTCCTGAGCTCTCTGTACCAGTAAACACAGTGATTTGCTCTGTGTGGTGTGTGCTGGTTATGCTCGAGTTGCAAATCACACATTGCCTACATTCTCTTACCTGGTGAAATCAGTCATTTCCATCATTATCATACACATCTGCTTTGCCAGCACAATTATGTCATTGCCGCTGTCATCCCACTTTGCAACTTCGGCATCCAGCTTGTTCTTCTCCTGCTGGAAGCTCTCCACTTGCTCAGCAATCTTTGCCTTTTCCTCTTGGGGCAGCTGAGCCATGATAGCCTGTCGAGAAAAATAAATGTTTAGAAGCGGCAGCTTTCACATCATACCTCACCAGTACATTCACAATATATCCTCGTAAAATTACCCTGTTGCATATGTTGGTTCATAGTGCAGTAAAGTCATGTCTTCTTTACATGCAAAACATAGAAACATAGAAACATAGAAATTAGGTGCAGGAGTAGGCCATTCGGCCCTTCGAGCCTGCACCGCCATTCAATATGATCATGGCTGATCATCCAACTCAGTATCCCGTACCTGCCTTCTCTCCATACCCTCTGATCCCCTTAGCCACAAGGGCCACATCTAACTCCCTCTTAAATACAGCCAACGAACTGGCCTCAACTACCCTCTGTGGCAGAGAGTTCCAGAGACTCACCACTCTCTGTGTGAAAAAGGTCTTTCTCATCTCGGTCCTGGGTAGGGGCGGTACAGTGACGCAGCGGCAGAGTTGCTGCCTTACACGTGCCAGAGACCCGTGTTCAATCCCGACTGCAGCTGCTGCTTATATGGAGTTTGCACGTCCTCCCTGTGACCGCGTGGGTTTTCTCCGGGTGCTCCAGATTCCCCCCACATTCCAAAGACGTGCAGGTTTGTAAGTTAATTGGCTTCTCTAAATTTCCCCAAGTTTGTGTGATGCAAAACCAGGATAATATAGATCTAGTCAATGGGTGATTGGTGATCTGCGTGGATTCGATGGGTCGAAGGGCCTGTGTTCACATTGTATCGCTAAACTAAACTAAACTAAACTAAAAGCATTAAATCAAGGCTTTCTCAGTCTGCAATTCCAGGTTTTATGCATGAAAATAATATTTGTTAGCAAAAGGAATGGAAAAATAGGATTGTGTAAGAAGGCACTGCAGATGTTGGTTTACACTGAAGATAGACATAAAATGCTGGAGTAACTCAGCGGGACAGGCAGCATCTCTGAAGAGAAGGAATGGGTGACCTTTCGAGTCGAGACTAAATTGGATTTCTGTCCTTAGAAATACAATGATAATGAATAATGGGAGAATGGAGTTATGCTTTAAATTTATGATAGCCACAAACCATTGACAATAGACAATAGACAATAGGTGCAGGAGTAGGCCATTCACCCCTCGAGCCATACAATGTGATCATGGCTGATCATCCCCAATCAATACCCCATTCCAGCCTTCTCCCCATATCCCCTGACTCCGCTATTTTTAAGAGCCCTATCTAGCTCTCTCTTGAAAGCATCCAGAGAACACGCCTCCACTGCCCTCTGAGGCAGAGAATTCCACAGACTCACCACTCTCTGTGAGAAAAAGTGTTTCCTCGTCTAAATGGCTTACTCCTTATTCTTAAACTGTGGCCCCTGGTTCTGGACTCCCCCAACATCGGGAACATGTTTCCTGCCTCTAGTGTGTCCAAGCCCTTAACAATCTTATATGTTTCAATGAGATCCTCTCTCATCCTTCTAAACTCCAGAGTGTATAAGCCCAGCCGCTCCATTCTCTCAGCATATGACAGTCCCGCCATCCCGGGAATTAACCTTGAAAACCTACGCTGCACTCTCCATTGGTTAGGATAAGGTAGGAATATTGTACAAAATTCTGTCACCATACTATTGTAAGGTCATGATTGCACTGGAGAGCCCACAGAGAAGATTTACCAGTATGTTGCCTGAGATTTCAGTTTTGGTCTCCAAATTTGAGGCAGGACATTTTGCTATTGAGGGAGTGCAGCGTAGGTTCGCAAGGTTAGTACCGGGATTGCGGGACTGTCATATACTGAAAGAATCGAGCAAGTGGGCTTGGAAACACTGCAATTAAGAAGGATGAGAGGGGATCTTATTGAAACATATGATTATTGAGGAATTGGACACGCTAGAGGAAGGAAACATGTTCCCGATGTTGGGGGAGTCCAGAACCAGGGGCCACAGTTTAAGAATAATGGGTAAGCCATTTAGAATGGAGATGAAGAAAACATTTTTCACCCAGAGAATTGTGAATCTGTGGAGTTCTCTGCCTCGGAAGGCAGTGGAGGCCAATTTGGGACGATGGTGGAATGGGTCAAGAACTTTAAATTCCTGGGCGTGCACATTTCCGAAGATCTTTCCTGGTCCCAGCACACTGATGCAATCATAAAGATGGCACAACAGCGCCTCTACTTCTTGAGAAGATTACGGAGAGCCCGGGGCCACAGTTTAAGAATAAGTGGTAAGCTATTTAGAACGGAGACAAGGAAACACTTTTTCTCCCAGAGAGTTGTGAGTCTGTGGAATTCTCTGCCTCAGAGGGCGGTGGAGGCCGGTTTTTTGGATACTTTCAAGAGAGAGCTAGATAGAGCTCTTAAAGATAGCGGAGTCGGGGAGTATGGGGGGAGATGGCAGGAATGGGGTACTGATTGGGGATGATCAGCCATGATCACATTGAATGGCAGTGCTGGCCTGAAGGGCCAAATGGCCTACACCTGCACCTATTGTCTATTGTCTATTGACATCAAACAAACTCTGAACAATAACAGCCTATTGTACTTTATCTGTTTATTTATTGTGTATATATATGGTCTATGGTATATAGACACACTGAACTTTTATCTCCTGTTCTGTATTATGTTTATATAGTCTGTTGTGCTGCAGCAAGCAAGAATTTAATAGTCCTATCTGGGACACATGACAATAAACTCTCTTCACTTAACTTGACTTTTCTGGATGCTTTCAAGAGAGAGTTAGATAGAGCTCTTAAAGATAGTGGAGTCAAGGGATACGGGTGGGAAGGCAGGAACAGAGGTACTGATTCTGGATGATCAGCCATGATCACAGTGAATGGCGGTGCTGGCTCGAAGGACCGAATGGCCTACTCCTGCACGTATTGTCTATTGTCTATTTCAGTTATGAGGAGAGACTTGATGAGCAGAAAAAGTTTCACATGGAGTGAAAGAGGTGAAGAGAGGATCCGAAAGAGGCCAACTCTACAAGTCATGGATAAGATAAATAGCAGAAACCTTTACCTTCTGTCAGAGGTATCTAATACTAAAGGGCACAGCTTTAGGATAATATGTAGTAAGGAACTGCAGATGCTGGTTTAAACCGAAGATAGGCACAACACGCCGGAGCAACTCAGGCAGCCTCTCTGAAGGGAAGGATTGGGTGACGTTTTGGGTCAAGGCCCTTCTTCAGACCTTCTTCAGCCTGAAGAAGGGTCTCGATCTGAAATGTCATCCATTCCTTCTCTCAAGAGATGCGGCCTATCCCGCTGTGTTCTGCAGCATTTTGTGACTATATTAGGAGAATGGGGAAGTTTAGAGGACTTCTGATGAAGAACATGGATAGGAAAGGTTTAAAGAGATGTGGGTAAATCCTGGGCAAATGGGACTGGTTTAGATGGGGCATCTTGGTCGACCTGGTCGACTTGGTCTGAAGGGCCTGTTTCTGTGCTGTATGACTATGATTCTGATGGTTTCCCTTCACACCGTCTTTCCAAAAATCCACAGAAGGATCCTCTTCCTCTCTCTTATACTTAGTCCCACAGAAACGTAGTCCGTTTCCATGTGCACACTGATGACATAAGCCTTGCTGTCCTACTTTGTTGCTGCTCATCTGGCATTTAGTCATGAATAAGCAACAATTGCCTCCCGATGATGAATGGGAAGACTAAAATAGTTACTTCAGCTTCTCCTTCGTAAATCCTGTACTTACGCCCCTCCCCAAACATTGTTTCGTCTGAACCAGCCTTTTTGCAACATTGGCATATTATTTTAACCAAAGTTTCTAAGTCAATGTTTCCTCAATAAGAAAGATTGCCTATCTGAGAAACATCGCAGCCTTTCTTCATAGTGACACAATGAACTGAAGATGCTGAAACCTTGAGCAAAATAGATCATTACATAGTATAACATTGCTGGAGGCACATTGATTTGATTAACAATCAGGTGGATATGTCAGTTGGTGGGTATAAAGAAATTAATTTAAAGTGTCGATGAAATACCACTGAGATCAGAACCAAGAATTAGTTGCCGACATATTTTTCTAGTTGATTAATTTTTTGGTGCGTTAAAATATTGCTGTGTTTATCATTAATATCAGTTTGTGTCCCTCTCAAACATTCAGGAATTGGGGTCAAATGAAGTTAGAACAGCAGAGATGTGTGATGGAATGGGACGTATACATTTCCCAACTTGACCAGCGTTAACTGAGTGCAACTTCTGACACTTTTGTTGTGCATTATTCAGTTATTAAAAGCACACACTCCATGGTTGGCACAATGTGTGTTGCTGCTGTCTGCTATGGTGGAAAGAGAGGAATCTGGGGATAAAGCGAGAGACTTTATCTTCAATCAAATGTCGACAAAAGTTCTAGTCAATCAAATGCTAAAAGGCACATACGGGCTGTGAAGAGGACTAGGTGACCAGCCAGGGCAACAGTGAGAACCACCTGGAAGAAGAAATCTGCAGTTGATTCTTCCAGGCACGAGAAATCCCTACAATGGCGCAGTGCAGAATTAAGTGGCACCTGCCTGCGTATGGCCCATAGCCTTCTAAATCTTTCCTATATGTATCTGTCCAAATATCTTTTAAATATTGCTATAGTTTCCCCCACCCGGAGTGGGGGAGTGGCCGAAAACAAAGAGGGACTCAGCGTTGGAGTCCCCTAACTGTAACCCCCAAGTGACTGTACCGAGCACTTTGCAACTTTGTCGGTGCCCTATACGTGGCGACTCTTTGCATACCTTGTGTATGGGTTTGCAAGACAAAGAATTTCACTGTGGCATGTCAGCTATCAATCAATCAATCAATTAAGGCAAGAAGCACCCTGCAGCAAACTAATGCAAAGTGTTGAGAGTTTGGTCGAAACCATTCTGTGATAGTTGTGTGGATCTTTGAACTCATGTTTCTGTTGGTCGGGATGGTAATGGGCTTTGCACAAATGGATGACACGGTGGCGCAGCGATCAAGCTGCTGCCTCACAGCGCTTGCAGCGCCGGAGAGCTGGGTTCAATCCTGATTACGGGTGCTGTCTGTATGGAGTTTGTACGTTCACCCAGTCACCACGCGGGTTTTCTCTGAGATCTTCGATTACCTCCCACACTCCAAAGTCGCACAGGTTTGTAGCTTGATTGGCTTGGTATACGTGTAAATTGTGCCTAGTGCGTGTAGGGTAGTGTCAATGTGCGGGGGTCGCTGGTCGGTGCGGACACAGTGGCCAAAGGGCCTGTTTCCGTGCTGTACCTCTAAACTAAACTAAACTTGCATCATTTGGTGTATGTTTGACACCAGGGAAAGGTTAAATGCACAAGCATAAATTAGCCAAAAGATTTATTTCATGAATGCCATGGCTTTTTGTGGAAATGATCACTGAATCCGTTTATTTCATCTACAATTGACAATTAACCACATAGCACTAAACTTTTGAAGAGTAAGTTAACTAATTTCTAGACTATTTTGTACTGCAAATTAATGTAAACTTATAATTAATGAATGACAATCAGATCGTTAAAAATATCAATATGCAACGTACAATCCCATAGATTATCAAAACGAACAAATTCTGCTAGTTTATGGAAAGTTTAAAGATGATTCTATTGTGTATTGAATCCTAGAAAGTTGTGAAACCAGAGAGATATTCTTTCTTGCCGATTTTAATGTGGACATTAATTCACTTTTTAAAAAATAGCTTATGGTCTGTTGAAATCACGGTACGAGAATGTCAAATGAAGGTGTCAGCATTCATCCATTAATACCATGAACAGCTAGTCTTGGGCCTTGGAGTTTTCTGCAGCAGATGTGAGAATAGCTATAATGGGATTCACTGACATCCAAGGTTTACTTTTTCAATGTCACACTCACCCATCATTCTGATCCTGACTGACCTACATTGGTTCCAGGTGTCTCAGATTTTAAAAGTGCATCCTTTCTCCATGGTCATGACATCTGACTACGGTGGCTTTCTCCACTCCTGCAAACCCTACACCTCAACAGCCCTCTGCTAGCAGTGTCACATTAATCTGTAGTCTCCAGAAACGAAGAGTAATTTCCTGTAGACTTTGGCAAGCAAACATTATGTAAAGCTATCAATGAAGTGGTGTGGCACGATGGTGCAGTAGTAGAGATGCTGCCTGACAGCGCTGGAGACACTGATTCTGCCTATGGGTGCTGCCTGGACAGAGTTTGTTCGTTCTCCCCACGAACATGTGGGTTTTCCCCGGGCACCCTGGTTTCGTCCCACACACCCAAGGTTGGTAGGTTAATTAGCTTCAGCAAAAATGTATTAATTGTCCTTAGTGTGTAGGGTAGTGCTAGCGTACGGGGATCGCTGGTTCGCGCGGACTTGGTGGGCCTGTAAATCCTGGCCAAAATAGAGCCAGAATTAGAGCCAAAATAAAACAGAGGATTCATGCATTACAAGGCCATTTTGGCCAATTCTGTATAAGAAGCCACAGGCTGCTGGCTGGTGCCGGGAAGTCTAGGTCCCAGATCAGTGTTTCAGATAAGGAAGGTCTAGGTATCTCTGCAATTGTAAGTATGTATGAGAGTTTTGCAGAGGACCTCGAAGGTATTGTAAATGCATGAGTTTGATTGGAATGCTGCAAAAGAATTGTAAATAATGTAAATAATGTTGCAAGAAAGTTACCCTACTGTTTGATGATTGGCCAAAGTGTTAAGCCCTAGCAGAATTGTTTTGTGTTCCAGAGCAAATGTTACATTATTCAGTGAACTAGCTTCCTTCCAGAAGCTTCTGTAAGAAACATTGTTTGAGACCCTCTGTAATTGGATTGGGGAACTGTCAATAATGTATTGATGTAATTGATATGTTTGATTGGATTGTAAGGGGAACCACCCATATGTAGTTCAGTCCCTCAAGGTACGTGGACCTATAAAAGGTAGCCCCATTTTGGATCGGTGTCGTTCTGCTGGCAGAGACAAGGATCGAACCCGTGGTGGTTTAGGTATCATATAGGGGAACTTGCTGTTTGTTCTAAAAATAAAGTTTAGTTGGTCCAGTGCTTGAGTCAGTGTGTTTTACTGAACTAGACTAAGGGGGGGTGGGGGGAAGTAAGCTTTAGGAGCAGAATCTAAAAACTTTTTTTAAAAGGCTCTTTTCCATTTTCTTTCAATACCTACAGGCGTGATAAAATGTTGCAAATGGACAAGAAAGACTGTTAGAGATTGATTATTGAAGCTTGGGAGGGTTAAGTGAATTTAAACTCCAGGACTATATTTAATGAGAATTTGGAAATATACTTCTGCATTATAGTCTTGTGTATCCCTTCTTTTTGACCTTGCAATGACCCCTTTTCTTCCACTCCTCTCTAAAATATTTCATCACTCTCACTCCTCCATTAAGACCTTTCTTAAATCAGACCAATTTCACCAAAGTTTTTATCTCCTTTGTCTTCTTGTGCAATTAATGAAGTCCCTTTGAATGATATTCAAAAAATTTGAATCCAAAGGAACCAATGATTGCTCCATCAAACCATTCTAAATCATTAGTAAAGTGACTGAAGATGTAATTGTTTTCACAAGTACCATCAATAATATGCTTAATCTCAATGCACAGTGTTTTACTCAGAGTAGGGTAATCAAGAACAAGAGGTGTTTAAGGTGAGAGGGGAAAGATTTAATAGGGACAATAAAAATACATATGTCAAGCCTGTTGTTTATAGACTACAGCTCGGCATTCAATACCATCATCCCATCCAAACTGGTTACCATGCTCACGGAACTGGGTCTCTGTCCATCCCTCTGCAATTGGATCCTCGATTTCAGCATCAGACCACAGTCTGTTCGAATTGGCTGAAACACTACTTCCTCATTAACAATCAGTATGGGAGCATCCTCAAGGCTGTGTGCTCAACCCCCTGCTCTACTCACTCTATACTCATGACTGTGTAGCCGGGCACAGTGCAAACTCCATTTTCACGTTTGCCGAAGACACCACTGTTGTTGGAGGATTTACGGATGGTGATGAGTCAGAGTATAGAAGTGAGATCGCTCGATTCACCAAATGGTGCCAGCACCTGGCTCTCAATGTCAGTAAGATCACTGAACTGATTGTGGACTTTGGAAGAGGAAGGATGAGAACCCACAATCCTGTTTATATCAATGGGACGATGGTGGAGAGATTAAAAAACTTCAAATTTCTGGGCGTGCATATTTCTGAAGATCTTTCCTGGACCCAGCACACTAATGCAATTATAAAGAAAGCACATCAACGCCTCTACTTCCAGAGAAGATCACGGCGATTTGGTATGTCAGGGAGGCTTCTCTTGAACTTCTAAAGGTAGAGAGCACATTGACTGGTTGCATCACGGCCCGGTTCGGAAACTTGAATGCCCAGGAGCGAAGAAGACTGCAAAAAGCTGTGAACACTGCCCAGTCCATCACCAGCTCTGACCTCCCCACCATCGACTGGATGTATTGGATATGCTGCATCAAAAAGGCAGCCACACCATCAGAGACCCATACCATTCAGGCCACGCTTTCATTTCACCCCTGCCATCAGGAAGAATATATAGGAGCCTGAAAACTGTTATGTCCAGAATCAGAAACAGCTTCTTCCCTACAGCCATCAGGCTATTAAACACGACAACAAATAAGCTCTCAAATTCAATTGACTATTATTATCATTATTATTATTATTATTATTATTACACTATTATTGTTTGTTTTTTGTGTGTACGATTGTGTGTGTGCATATATATATATGATGTATATATATATATATATATATATATATATATATATATATATATATATATATATATATATATATATATATATGTATATATGATATATATGTGTATTTGTGAGTATGTGTGGTATAGATACACACACTGATTTATTTTCTTCTCTCTCTCGTTTATCATATTGTTTGCATTGTGCTATATTTACATATTCTGTTGTGCTGCTGCAAATAAGAATTTCATTGTTCTATCTGGGACAAATGACAATAAAACACTCTTGACTCTTGATTCTCTTGACTCTTGACAGGAACCTGAGGGGAAATCTATTCACAGGGGGTGGTGGGGATATGGAGCAAGCTACCAGAGGAGGTAGTTGAAGCAGATGGTATAACAACATTTAAAATATATTTGGACAGGTACATGGATAGGAACGGTTTAGAGGGATGTAGGCTAAAAACATCAGGGTAATTGGGACTAGCATGGATGGGACAGCTTGGTCATCATGGGCAAGTTTGGCCGAAGGGCCTATTTCTGAGCTCTTTGGCTCAATGGCTCTTTGACTCTAACCTGGATTTCGTAAGAGCTAATAGATTCCAGACGTTAATACAGCCTTTATCCAAATATGAATTGAAGAGCTGAAGTCAAGAGGTGAATAGACAGTGAGTGCTCTCAACACCAGATCGATTGACTGAGTGTGGCTTGCGAACACTGAAGTAATTGGAATTCAAAGAGAAAATAAATCCTCCAGATTGATTCAACCTGGAGGATTTATTTTCTCTTTGAATTCCAATTACTTGGAGAAAGGAAGATGCTTGTCAGCATTGGAGGTCCATTTAGCCAAAGAACACCAGTGGATGAAGTCTGAAGAAGGATCTTGACCAGAAACGTCACCCATTCCTTCTCTCCAGAGATGCAGCCTGTCCCGCTGAGTTACTCCAGCTGGGACACCAGTAGTTTACAATATATATTAATGATTGAGACAAGAGAATTAAATGTAACATCTCTATGTTTGTGGATGACACAAAGCTGGGTAGCAGTGTGAGTAGGAGAATGTTATGTGGCTGCAGGGTGACTTGGATAAGTTGGGTTAGTGGGCCGAAACATGTGAATGGGAGTTCCAAACATGGGTTATTGATAGGGGACGATCAGCCATGATCACAATGCTGGCTCGAAGGGCCGAATGGTTTCCTCCTGCAGACCAGGGTGTGTTTGTACATCACCATGCAGTGAAGAAAGCTAATAGCATGTTGGCCTTCATTGCGAGAAGATTTGAGCTTAAGAGCAAGGAGGTCTTGCTGCAGTTGTACAGGGCCCTGGAGTATTGTGTGCAATTTTGCTCTCCTAATTTGAGGAAGGACATCATTGCTATTGAGGGAGTGCAGTGTGGGTTCACCAGGCTAATTCCCAGGATGGCAGGACTGACCTATGATGAACAAATGGGTTGACCTTGCTTGGTCTTGCTATGTGCAGGCATACATTGACTGGAATTTAGAAGGATGAGGGGGGATCTCATAGAAACATATAAAATTGTTAGAGGATTGGACAGCGTAGATGAATGTGGTACCTGCATGTGAAACTTGCACTTGCACGTGGGAACGAGAAATAGTGAAAATTTGAAGTGCAAAATATTCCAAACAGTTGATGCAGGAAAAAATGTTCCCGATGCTGGGGGAGTCCAGAAGGGGATAGGCCATTTAGGACTGAGGAAAAACCTTCACCCAAGTGAATCAAATGCCTCTTAGGGATCAAGGGATATGGAGGGAAAAGCAGAACGGAGTGGCTCGAAGGGCCAAATGGCCTACTCCTGCACCTATTGTCTATTGTCTATTGTCTATTACTAAGCTTCCTTCCATTGTAAAGGATTGAGGCACAGAATATTTACTGATGATTGCATAGTATTCAATACCATTCACAAAAATGAGCAATATATGCCTGCACATAGCAAAACATAGCCAGCATTCAGGTATGGAGTCATGGAGTTGTACAGTAAAGGAACAGGCCCTTTGGCCCGTCGTATCTGTGCCAATTATCATGCCAATCTATACTAATCCCATTTATTAATTGTATATCCTTCCCTGTCTTGCTCATTGAAGAACATGTCCAGGTGCCTCTTAAATGTTGCTAAAGTACCTGCCTCAACTGCATCCTCTGGCAGCTTATACCAAGTACACTTTATGTGAAATCCTACCCCTTGGATCGCTTTTAAACCTCCTCCCTCTGATCTTAAATCCATGTCCTCCAGTCATAGACACCAAAAACATGAGAAAGTCTTTGGCTATCTTATCAATCTATGACCCTCATAATTCTATACACTTCCATCAGCTCGCCCTTCTTCAGACCGACCCGAAACGTCACCCATTCCTTCGCTCCAGTGGTGCTGCCTGTCCTGCTGAGTTACTCTAGCATTTTGTGTCTATCTTCGGTGTAAACCAGCATGTGTAATTTCTTCCCACACAACTTTCTTGTGAATCTGAAATAAGGTTGAAATAGCCTCGATTTTTCTCGCAGCCTTTCTTAAATCGAGGTACAATTTTGGCTTTTAACCAGTCTTCTATTAACACAGTTTCAGCTAATGCAGTAACAAAAATCTCTACGAGACCACTGGCAATATCCTCCCTCTAACACTTCCTTCTTCATAGTGTTGATATTCTCCAGGATATTGCTTTTCCTTCCCCTGAACTCATTAGTTTCTAAATCCTTCTCCATTGTACATTCAGACAAGAAGTATTCATTTAAGACTTCATCCACTCCACATGGCTCTACATAAAGATTACCATGTTGATCATTAAAGGGTCTCTATAGTCTCCCTAGTTAGCCTTTTACTTTTAATATACTTTTAGGATTATCTTCTACTCTTCTATACTAGCTCCTTTTGCCTTCCTAATTTCCTTCAAAAGTGTTCTCTTACACCCTCATATTGATAAGGAATTTGCATCAAACAAGTAATAATCCTAATAAGTAAAATCAATGTATTAAGATTGCTGTGATCTATACCAACGACACTGGGTACAGCCAACAGGGGTGGCATGGTGGCACAGCGGTAGAGTTGCTGCCCCTACAGAGACTGGCATTCGATCCTGACTACGGGTGATGCCTGTATGGAGTTTGTACGTTCTCCCAGTGACTGAGTCTGAAGAAGGGTCTCGACCCAAAACGTCGCCTATTCCTTCGCCCCATAGATGCTGCCTCACCTGCTGAGTTTCTCCAGCATTTTTGTCTACCTCCCTGTGACTGCGTGGGTTTTCTCCGGGTGCTCCGGTTTCCTCCTACGCTCACTCCAAAAGACGTACAGGTGTGTAAGTTAATTGGCTTTGGTCAAATTGTAAATTTATCACTGCTCGTGTATGAGGTGATCATTGGTCGCCACGAACTCAGTGGGCCAAAGGGCCTGTTTCCACATTGTATCTCTAAAGTTAAAGTCTGCATAATTCCATGATCCTTCATTTTGCTGTGTGAGTGCACCTTCAACCTATTTTCATACAATTTGACTCCATACAGGACAAAGCAGCCAGGGCACCACTGTGTACCATGCACAACATGCACCACAGTGACTTGAATGGCATAATTAAACAGCCAAGTTCAGAGATCCAGGTTCGATCCTAGCTACGGGTGCTGTCCGTACGGAGTTTGTACGTTCTCCCCGTGACTTGCGTGGTTTTTCTCCGAGATCTTAGGTTCCCTCCCACACTTCAAAGACGTACAGGTGTGTAGGTTAATTGGCTTGGTATAAGTGTAAATTGTCCTCTGTGTGTGTAGGATAGGGTTAATGTGCGGGGATCGCTGGTCTGTGCGGACTCGGCGGGCCGAAGGGCCTGTTTCCGCACCATATCTCAAATCTAAAAGAGAAAAAAATCAGAAACATCTTGCTACTCCTTCATTGTCACTGATCCCCTTCTGGGACTCCCCTGCTAACAGTACCGTGTGAGTAATTTCATCAGAAAGATCCCAACATTTCAAGGGAGGGTGACACACCACTTGTTTCACTCACGGATGGTAATAAGTGCCAGCCTTCCCAGCAACTCCTACATCCTGTAAATGAATAAAGGAAACATTTTTGCGCTGAGGGCATTTTATAAATTCACATTGTGGTTGAACATTGTAGGCACAGTGTATAATTTATACTTGCTCAGTCTCCGAGACAACATTCATCATTGCTGATTTTCACTGAATTATTCTTGCTGCGTATACTTTGCATAACAAAATGTACCAAATATTCAGACTCCTGCCGCGGAGCTGGGATTACTGCATTAAATTAAATGTGACACATCTCTTGCATCTGACTCCGCTTTTATTTTATTCTCTCTTACTTGAACAGTTTACGATTTGTTTCACTGATCAAAGTGGCAGTTTATTTCAGGCAAACTTTCTCAAATGCAAATGCACCTTGCAGCACAGACGCCGGGTAAACCTTCCAACTAGCTCTAATCAATCATAATGTGGACAGGGTGGTATGGTGGAGCAGCGCTGCAGATGCTGCCTTACAGCGCCAGAGACCTGGGTTCAATCCCGACTACGGGTGCTGTCTGAATGGAGCTTGTACATTCTCCCCGTGACCTTATGGGTTTTCGCCGTGATCTTCGGTTTCCTCCCTCACTCCGAAGACGTAGGTTAATTAACGTGGTATAAAATGTAAATTATCCCTAATAGGTGCAGTGTTAATGAGCAGGAATCTCTGGTTGTTGCGGGTTCGGTGAGTCGAAGGGCCGGTTTCCACGCTGTATCTCCGTATAACCCAAAATGTGCTGGCCATTTGGTCATTCAAACTTGTGGCTGTAATAATAGCCACGTGTGGTCTGATCTAACTGACCTGCTCAAATATCCTATGGTTTAATCGAGGGTCGTGGGTATATTGTACGAGCTGCCAGAGGGAGGTCGTTGAGGAAGAAACTACAACAGCATTTAAAAGACATTTGGGCTGATATAGAAACATAGAAAACATAGTAAAATAGGTGCAGGAGTAGGCTATTCGGCCCTTCGAGCCAGCACCACCACTCAATATGATCATGGCTGGTCATCTAAAATCAGTTCCCCATTCCTGCTTTTTCCCCATATCCCTTGATTCCTTTAGCCCCAGAAGCTAAATCTACCTCTCTCTTGAAAACATTCAGTGAATTGGCCTCCACTGCCCTCTGTGGCAGAGAATTCCACAGATTCACAACTGTCTGGGTGAAGAGGTTTTTCCTCATCTCAATCCTAAATGGCCTACCCCTTATTCTTAAACTGTGAGCCCTGGTTCTAGACTCCCCGAACATCGGGAACATTTTTCCTCTAACCTGTCCAATCCCCTAATAATCGTATATGTTTCCATAAGATCCCTCTCATTCATCTAAATTCGAGTGAATAAAAGCCCCGTCGACCCATTCTTTTCGTCATACATCAGTCCCTACATCCCTGGAATTAACCTGGTAAACCTACACTGCACTTCCTCAATAGCAATAATGTCCATCCTCAAATTAGGAGACCAGGTGTGACCTCGCCAGGGCCCTGCACAACTGCAGTAGGACCTCCTTGCTCCTAAACTCAAATCCTCTCAGAAATGAAGGCCAGCATGCCATTAGCTATCTTCACTGCCTGCTGTACCTGCATGCTTACTTTCAGTGACTGATGTACAAGGACACCCAGGTCTCATTGCACGACTCCTTTTGCAAATCTGACACCATTCAGATAATAATCTGCCTTTGGCAAGGACCTGTTTGGGTGAATGGCCTATTTCTTATGTGTATTATTCTTGCCTAAAAACCTGGCCAATATTTAATCAACCAATTTACTTCACTAAACTAAATATAATCAGGCCATTTTCTTTTGTCAAATTGCTCTGCAAAGTAGATACCACATTTTCCAAATTACAATGCAGAATAAACTTAAATCTATGCCATTCGCTTTAAGGTATTTTAAATGACCTGGTCATGGAAGGTCTATATAACTATAGACAATAGACAATAGACAATAGGTGCAGTAGAAAATTTGGCCCTTTGAGCCAGCACCGCCATTCAATGTGATCATGGCTGATCATCCCCTATCAGTACCCAGTTCCTGCCTTCTCCCCATATCCCCTGACTCTGCTATCTTTATCTTTGTGGGAAAGAGTGTTTCCTTGTGTCCATTCTAAATGGCTTACCCATTATTCTTAAACTGTGGTCCCTGTGTCTGGACTCCGCCAACATCGGGAACATGTTTCCTGCCTCTAACATGTCCAAACCCTAAATAATCTTATATGTTTCAATAAGATATCCTCTCATCCTTCTAAACTCCAGAGTGTACAGGCCCAGTCACTCCAACCTCTCAGCATATGACAGTCCTGCCATCCCAGGAATTAACCTTGTAAACCTACGCCGCACTCCCTGAATAGCAAGAATGTCCTTCCTCAAATTATGGGACCAAAACTGCATACTCCAGTTGTGGTCTCACTAGGGCCCTCTACAACTGCAGAAGGACCTCTTTCCTCCTGTACTCAACTCCTCTTGTTATAAAGGCCAACATGCCATTCGTTTTCTTCACTGCCTGTTGTACCTGCATGCTTACTTTCATTGACTGATGAACAACGACCCCCAGATCCCATTGTACTTCCCCTTTTCCCAACATGACACCATTTGGATAATAATCTGCCTTCCTGTTTTTGCTACCAAAGTGGATAACCTCACATTTATCCACATAAATTGCATCTGCCATGCATCTGACCACTCACCCAACCTGTCCAAGTCACCCTGCATTCACATAGCATCCTCCTCACAGTTCACACTGCCACCCAGCTTTGTGTCATCTGTAAATGTGCTAATGTTACTTTGAATCCCTTCATCTAAATCATTGATGTATATTGTAAATAGCTGCGGTCCTAGCACCGAGCCTTACAGTACCCCACTAGTCAATACCTGCCATTCTGAAAGGGACCCATTAATCCCTACTCTTTGTTTCCTCTCTGCCAAACAATTTTCTATCCATGTCAGCACTCTACCCCCAATACCATGTGCCCTAATTTTACCCACTAATTTCCTATGTTACAAGGTTAATTCCCGGGATGGCGGGACTGTCATATGCTGAGAGAATGGAGCAGCTGGGCTTGTACACTCTGGAGTTTAGAAGGATGAGAGGATATCTCATTGAAACATATAAGATTGTTAAGGGTTTGTACACGCTAGAGGCAGGAAACATGTTCCTGATGATGGGGGAGTCCAGAACCAGGGACCACAGTTTAAGAATAAGGAGTAAGTCATTTAGAACAGACGAGGAAACCCTTTTTTCACAGAGGGTGGTGAGTCTGTGGAATTCGCTGCCTCAGAGGGTGGTGGATGCTTTCAAGAGAGTGCTAGATAGAGCTCTTGAAAATAGTGAAGTCAGGGGATATGGGGAAATGACAGGAACGGGGTACTGATTGGGGATGATCAGTCATGATCACATTGAATGGCGGTGCTGGCTTGAAGGGCCGAATGGCCTACTCCTGCACCTATTGTCTATTGTCTATTGTCTATTGTCTATTGTGAGACCTTATCAATTCCTTATCAAAGTCCAGGTACACTACATCCACTGGCTCTCCCTTGTCCATTTTCCTAGATACATCCTCAAAAAATTCCAGAAGATTAGCCAAGCATGATTTCCTCTTCATAAATCCATGCTGACTCGGACCGATCATGTTACTGCTATCCAAATGTGCCGCTATTTCATCTTTTATAATTGACATCTTCCCCTGGCTAACTGGTCTATAATTTCCTGTTTTCCCTCTCCCGCCTTTCTTAAAATGTGGGATAACATTAGCTTCCCTACAATCCACAGGAACTCATCCTGAATCTATATAACGTTGGAAAATGATCACCAATGCGTGAACGATTTCTAGTGCCATTTCCTTAAGTACCCTGGGATGCAGACCATCAGGCCCTGGAGATTTATCAGCCATCGGTCCCATCAGTCTACCCAACACCATTTCCTGCCTAATGTGGAGGAACTATTATTTTCCTTTTAACATTATACTAATTGTAGAAGTTTAGTTTATTGTCACGTGTATCGAGGTACAGAGAACAGCTTTTGTTGCGTGCCAACCAGTCAGTGGAAAGAATACATGATTACAATCGATCCATTTACAGTGTATAGATACTTGATATGGGAATAACATGTAGTGCAAGATAAAGCAAGTAAAGTCCGATCAAAGATAGTCCGAGAGTCTCCAAATGAGGTGGAGGGTAGTTCAGAACTGTTCTCTGGTTGTGGTTGGATGGTTCAGTTGTCTGATACCAGCTGGGAAGAGGCTGTCCCTGAATCTGGAGATTTGCTTTTTCACGCTTCTATACCTTGTGCCTGAGGGGAGAGAGGAGAAGAGGGAGTGCCCAGGGTACGATTGGTTCTTGATTATGCTGCTGGCCTTGCCAAGGCAGAGTGAGGTATAAATGGAGTCAATGGAAGGGAGGCTAGTGTGACGGTCTGGGCAGCATCCACGATCAACAATGGGGTTAGATCAAACCATGTTAAATGAAGTGGGTATGTTGGACAGTTCATGCAGCTGTTTGGGGTCACCTTCCATCCACCCCTGCCCACTGCTCTACAGTATATTTCACTAATATAATGTATTTGAAAGAGCCCCTCTAAAAAAGTTAATTTTGGAGATACATTGATGAAAGAATGGGTCGACTAAGCTTGCATTCACTGGAATGTAGAGGATGAGTGGGAATCTTATAGGAACATAAAAGTCTTAAAGGATTGGACAGGCTAGATTCAGGAAAAATGTTCCCGATGTTGGGGGGGGGGGGGGGGGTCCAGAACCAGAGGGTCACAGTTTAAGAATAAGGGGCAGGCCATTTAAGACTGTGATGAGGAAACCCCTTTTTTACCCAGATAGTTGTGAATCTGTGGAGTTCTCTGCCACAGAAGGCAATGGAGGCCAATTTGCTGGATGTTTGCAGAGAAAGTGAGATTTAGCTCTTAGGGCTAAAGGAATCAAGAGATACGGAGAAAAAGCAGGAACGGGGTACTGATTTTAGATGATTACCCATGATCATATTGAATGGCGGTGCTGGCTCAAAGAGCTGAATGGCCTACTCCTGCACCTATTTTTCTATGTTTATATGATAAAGGCAGTGGCAGCTGTTCAGGGGCTTTTAAATTGACTGAGGTTTTATGCTGGGGATTGTTCTTAATGACTTTTGCATTCACGCTCTTCACTTTTTCAGGTGTGCAACAAATTTTAACCCTATCCGGTTTTCTTTCAGTGAGATTTCAGGAAAAACTCTGACATAAAATTAATGGATTAATTTGCAGGCTTAAATTTGCTTTTTACAAGCACTTAATATTGACTTTAAGCGGACTCCTTCTGCTGGTCCACAGAGCTTAAAATATAGTTTGTAAAATCATGAAAAGTAAGGGGACAGAGAAATATTATCTTTAATAAATGCTATTAAATATCAACGATTTAGTGTGCAAATTGTATTTACATGGAAACAATGTATATGAATATGAAGGGATAATTTTTTTTAATAAGCATAGTTGGTAATGTTAACCTAAAATGAGATCAATGCAGATGCAGGCCAGGGATCCACTTAGCATTCCATTTAACTTTGTATCCCATTGCTCTTGCTAGTTTGTGTACAATTGTCAACATTTACATTGTCCTGCCTGAAAAGGATTTGTTTTCTGACAAAAATAGACACAAAATACTGGAGAAATTCAGTTGGACAGGCAGCATCTCTGGATAGAAGGAATGGGTGACATTTGGGGGTCAAGACACTTCTTCAGACCTTGGCTTTAATTTCCATGGTGTATCTCTAAAGTCTAAAGTAAAGTAAACAAAAACAAGGGACCCATGGAGGTTCAGTGTCAATGGGCAGTGGATAATGCAAATTCGTTGGGCTGGAGGACTTGTTTCTGTGCTATTGGCCCCTATATCTCAATGAGACTGATCTTTGGGGCAGCAGAGTCTTCATAGCACCAGAGACCCGGGTTCGATCATGACCATGGGTGCTGTCTGTGTAGAGTTTGCACTCCCTGTGACGGCGTGGGTTTCCTCTGGATGCACCGGTTTCCTCCAACATGCCAAGCACGTGTGGGTTTGTAGGTTGATTGGTCTCTGTAAATCACCTATAATATATGTAAGGATTGGACGCAAAAGCGGGATAACGTAGAACTTGTGTGAACGGGTGATCGGTGGGCAGTGTAGACTCAGTGGGCCGAAAAGGCTGTTTCCATGCTCTATCTCCAAACTAAACTAAACTAAATTAAACAAAATTAAACTAGACTTCATCCAGTCTAATTCAAAGGTACAGGTAATTGAGCAGAACGTTCTCAAAGTGTATTGATGACAACTGCTAACAAGCAAGATTCTAATGGATTCAATTATCTTGTTATTTGTTCACAGGCTTGGGGATATTATTTTGGATTATGAATTCTAATGGCTTGATTTCTGAAATGATTGCCCTGGCGTAGAACCTTGCTTATTAGCATCCACTGTCAATAAATTGTAAATGCATTGTGCACAATTAGCAATTTACTTAAGTTATTGGGTCGCACAATTATCAGCAGATGTGCTCTTGATTTCCTAAAATGTTTAGAGATACAGCGTGGAAACAGACCCTTCGGCCCACCACGTCCGCCCCGACCAGCTATCCCCACACATTAGCACTATCCTACACACTAGGGATAATTTACAATTTTACCGAAGCCAATTAACCTACTTTGTACTTTGGAGTGTGGGAGGAAACCGGAGCACTGAGGAAAAACCCCTGCAGATCACGGGGAGAACGTACAAACTCTATGCAGACAAAACCCATAGTCAAGATCGAACCCGGGTCTCTGGCGCTGTAAGGCAGCAACTCTACCGCTGTGCCACCGTGCCGCCCTAAGGTTGAATCTCATTGAAGGTTGAAACCCTTACGTTGAGAGGTTGAAACAAAGGACTAGATAGAACATAGAAAATAGAAAAGGGCAGCGCAGGGATCGGTCCTTCGGCCTTTGGGAACAGCTCCATCCAAGACCACAAGGAATTGCAGCGCATTGTGGGTGCAGTCCAGACCATCACACAAACCAACTTCCCTTCTATTGTCTCAATTTATACCTCATGAAGCCTCAGCAAGGCCAGCAGCATAATCTAGTACGAGTCGCACCCTGGCCACTCTCTCTTCTCCCTTCTCTCATCAGGCAAAAGGTATAGAAGTGTGAAGATGCACACCTCCAGATTCGGGGACAGTCTCTTCCCAACTGTTATCAGGCAACTGAATCATCTTACCACAACCAGAGAGTAGTGCTGAACTACTATCAACCTCATTGGTGACCCTCGGACTGTACTTGATTGGACTTTGTTGGCATTACCTTGCACTAAACGTTATTCCTTGATCATGTATCTATGGTGTCAAAAAATGGATTGATTGTAATCACGTACTGTCTTTCTGCTGACTGGGTTGCACGTAACAAAAGCTTTTCAATGTACCTCGGTACACGTGACAATAAACAAAACTAACTGTGTTGAATACAACGCCAAGCCAAACTAATCCCATCAGCCTGCAAATGATCCTTATCCCTCCACTATTCCATCCCTCCAGGTGAGTGCATTCTGAAGAGAAGAGTGCAGTATTTTGCACAATCTTGTTGTATAATTTCCAAGAATGTGCCTGCTCCATTTTGTGAAGATTCAGATAATATTTGCTGACTTTCACTTCTCTCTGACTGCTTCAATCCACTGTTATCTGGAAAATTAAATCAGTGCTCTCCCAAAATATGTTTGGTTTTCAATCGCTCTGCTTTTTCTTTTTAACTATCTCTCATTACTGATCAAAGCTCTGTATGCCAGCTTTGCCTTCCATTTAATCTTGGCCAAGTCTTTCTTTTATAATCATGTTGTAAGTTTTCAATCCTACAACATGACGGCATTGTTCATCGCAAGAGTTGAATGCTTGGCCTATAGTGTTTGTGCCAATTCTTTTGAATGTAGACTCAGACTTCTGCTATTTCTTTCCTCTTTAGCTGCATTCAATTTACCTTGGATGACTTTCATTGCATCTACGTCTGCCACCTTATAACCATATAACCATATAAACCATATAAACCATATAACAATTACAGCACGGAAACAGGCCCTCTCGGCCCTTCCAGTCCGTGCCGACCATTTGTTTTCCCCTAGTCCCATCTACCTGCACTCAGACCATACCCCTCCATTCCCTTCACGTCCATATACCTATCCACTTTACTCTTAAATGTTAAAATCGATCCTGCCTCCACCACTTCTGCTGGAAGCTGATTCCACACAGCCACCACCCTCTGAGTAAAGAAGTTCCCCCTCACGTTACCCCGAAACCTCTGTCCCTTAACCTTATCACGGAGTTGACTCAAACATTCAACAGCTGTTGAATAAATCTCTCTGTCGCCTCTGGTTCCTTCTCCAATCGCTTGATATCTGAGCCTTCTGGTTCTCAACTCGTCTTTGATTTTTCTATCTCTGATCTTATATTGAAACTAATTATATTGTGGTCACTGCCTCTCAAATATTCTCTGTCAGATCCTCAACAGGATTATAGAGAGCTGGCTCTGGTCTTGCAATTTGTTGCATTATCAAAGCAGTCTTAAATATGCTCCCCCTCCTTAAAACAACCATTTCCTCGGTTCCATTCCACCTTAGGGAACTGGCTGATGCACCAGATTTTCGAGATTTTTGGCACAGGAGTGCATTTGTTCAATGAGACACATTAAACCACCAATTCTGCCATCTTGAGCCTAACACAAAGTGCTGGAGGGACTCAGCGGCTCAGGCAGTATCTGTGGAGGGAATGGACAGATGACGATATGAGTCGGGACCCTTCTTCAAACTCGCCTTCAATGAGTTTTACTGCATCTATTTATGCTACCCTACAAAACCCTCACCAACTGTTGCATAAAACAACATAGAACTGTTGCATTCTCCTCTTGTCATCTACTTTATTACCAAATCGCCTTAAATACTGTTTCCGTGCTATCTGTCTCTGACTCACAACATCCTAATCCCTTGGTTTCTCTTTCAGTCTTTCTCTCTGCTTCGAATAGTTATCATGTTCTCTGCCTCCTCCACTCCATGGCAATGCATTCCAGCTCAACTCGTAAAGGTTCCCTTGCCCTTCTCTCAGCCTCCCTGCCATTATATTAGATTGACAATCCATCATACCTGACCATAAGTGGAGGAAGTTGTTCTTCTGTACTAAATGTTTCTATATGGAGCGTTTAACTGGAATATTATTTTTTTTAAGTGTAAACTTTCATGAATTGAGGTTATGGGGAGAATGCTGGAAAATGTAGTTGTTAGGGAGAGATGGATCAGCCATGATTGAATGGCAGAGTAGAATTGATGGGCTGAATGGCCTAATTCTGCTACAAGAACTTATGAACTTATGTGCCCTCTGATTTTCAAATCGTCTGCAGAAAGTCCCAACACAAAACGTCATTATACGATTTCCCTCCACAGATGCGGCCTGACTCGTTGAGTTCTTCCAGCACTTTGTGTTTCGCATGTTTGTTCAAGCTTGCTGACCAATGGGACTGATTTCACTTTTGATATCTTTCACTTTCACATTGTGGGGACTGGTGCATCAAATGCTCACCACATTTATGAAAAGTCTCTCTTTGTCATTCAACCTTAGAAATACCCAGGCTTCTAGCATGATGTGTACATGAAGCTACTTGTTCTCAGCTAAGTCACAGCCACTTTCTCATAAGGTCTGCATCAAATGTTATCAAGCAACTGAACCATCCTGCAAACAACTTGGGAGCAGTCCTGAACAACTATCGACCTCATCGGAGACCCTCGGACTATCTTTGATCGGACGTTACTGGCTTTATCTTACACTAAACGTTATTCACGTTATTTCCTTTACCATATATCTGTACACTGCAGATGGCTCGATTTTAATCATGTATTGTCTTCCCGCTGACTGGTTGGCATTCATCAAAACCTTAACACTGTACCTCGGTACATGTGGCAATAAACAAAACTCAAACTCAAATGCTGGAAATTCACCCAAACACATGAAAAAAACATACTCCCCTAAAAGAGCTGAGATGCAAGTTTCGGAAAGTGGTAATCTAGCTAACATTGGTGAAACAGTGCAGCTCATTTGAAATTCCATCCATCTGCCATTTTATTGAAATATATAATTTGATATCTGCCATACTGACCCAGATAGCAGCAGGGATCAATGAAAGAACCATATAACCATATAACCATATAACAATTACAGCACGGAAACAGGCCCTCTCGGCCCTTCCAGTCCGTGCCGACCATTTGTTTTCCTCTAGTCCCATTTACCTGCACTCAGACCATACCCCTCCATTCCCTTCACGTCCATATACCTATCCACTTTACTCTTAAATGTTAAAATAGATCCTGCCTCCACCACTTCTGCTGGAAGCTCATTCCACACAGCCACCACCCTCTGAGTAAAGAAGTTCCCCCTCACGTTACCCCGAAACCTCTGTCCCTTAATTCTCATGTCATGCCCTCTTGTTTGAATCTTCCCTACCCTCAATGGGAAAAAACGTATCCACGTCAACTCTGTCTATCCCTTTCATCATTTTAAAGACCTCAATCAAGTCCCCCCTTAACCTTCTGCGCTCCAAAGAATAAAGACCTAACTTATTCAACCTTTCTCTGTAACATAGTTGCTGGAACCCTGGCAACATTCTAGTAAATCTCCTCTGTACTCTCTCTATTTTGTTGACATCCTTCCTATAACTAGGCGACCAAAATTGTACACCATACTCCAGAATTGGTCTTACCAATGCCTTGTACAATTTTAACATTACTTCCCTACTCCTATATTCAATGCTCTGATTTATAAAGGCCAGCACACCAAAGGCTTTCTTTACCACCCTATCTACATGTGATTCCACCTTCAGGGAACTATGCACAGTTATTCCTAGATCCCTCTGTTCCACAGCATTCCTCAATTCCCTACCATTTACCATGTACGTCCTATTTTGATTTGTCCTGCCAAGATGTAGCACTTCACACTTATCAGCATTAAACTCCATCTGCCATCTTTCAGCCCACTTTTCCAAATGGCCCAAATCTCTCTGTAGACTTTGAAAATCTACTTCATTATCCACAACACCACCTATCTTAGTATCATCTGCATACTTACTTATCCAATTTTCCACCCCATCATCCAGATCATTGATGTACATGACAAACAACAGTGGACCCAACACAGATCCCTGAGGCACCCCACTGGTCACCGGCTTCCAACCTGACAAACAGTCATCCACCATTACTCTCTGACATCTCCCATTCAGCCACTGTTGAATCTATCTTGCTACTCCGCCATTAACACCCAAAGATTGAACCTTCTTAATCAACCTTCCATGGGGAACTTTGTCAAAGGCCTTACTGAAATCCATATAGACAACATCCACTGCTTTACCCTCATCAATTTCCCTAGTTACCGCTTCAAAAAATTCAAGAAGGTTTGTCAAACATGACCTTCCAGGCACAAATCCATGTTGACTGTTCCTGATCAGACCCTGTTTATCCAGATGCTTATATATATTATCTCTAAGTATCCTTTCCATTAATTTGCCCACCACTGACGTCAAACTAATAGTCTATAATTGCTAGGTTTATTCTTTGAACCCTTTTTAAACAATGGAACAACATGCGCAGTACGCCAATCCTCCGGCACTATTCCCGTTTCTAATGACATTTGAAATATTTCTGTCATAGCTCCTGCTATTTCTACACTAACTTCCCTTAATGTCCTAGGGAATATCCTGTCAGGACCTGGAGACTTATCCACTTTTATATTTTTCAAAAGTGTCAGTACTTCCTCCTCTTTGAATCTCATAGTTTCCATAGCTACTCTACTTTTTCCCCTTAACTCACAGAGTTCAATAACCTTCTCCTTGGTGAATACCGAAGAAAAGAAATTGTTCAATATCTCCCCCATCTCTTTTGCCTCTGCAGATAGCTGTCCATTCTGGTTCTCTAATGGTCCAATTTTATCCCTCGTTATCCTTTTGCTATTAATATAGCTGTAGAAACCCTTTGGGTTTACTTTCACCTTTCTTGCCAAAGCAACCTCATATCTTCTTTTAGCCTTCCTAATTTCTTTCTTAAGATTCTTTTTACATTCTTTATACTCTAGCACCTCATTTACTCCATGCCTCCTATAATTATTGTAGATATCTCTCTTTTTTCGAAACAAGTGTCCAATTTCCCTTGAAAACCATGGCTCTTTCCAATTTTTACTATTTCCTTTCAACCTAACAGGGACATAAAGATTCTGTACTCTTACAATTTCCCCTTTAAATGTCCTCCATTTCTCTTCTACATCCTTCCCATGAAACAAAGTGTCCCAATTCACTCCTTTAAAATCCTTACGCATTCCCTCAAAGTTAGCCTTTCTCCAATCAAAAATCTCCACCCTAGGTCCAGTTCTGACTCTCTCCATAATTATATTGAAACTAATGGTATTGTGATCACTGGGCCCGAAGTGCTCACCAACGCATACCTCCGTCACCTGACCTGCCTCATTTCCTAACAGGAGGTCCAGCACTGCCCCTTCTCTGGTCGATACCTCTATGTACTGCTGCAAAAAAACTATCCTGCACACATTTTACAAACTCCAAACAATCCAGCCCATTTACAGAGTGTGTTTCCCAGTCTATTTTTGGAAAATTGAAATCTCCCACAATCACTACCTTGTGCTTACTACTAATATCTGCTATCTCCTTACATATTTGCTCTTCCAATTCATGCTCCCCATTTGGCAGTCTATAATACACCCCTAAAAGTGTTGCTACACCGTTCCCACTTCTCAGTTCCACCCAAATAGCCTCCCTAGACGAGCCCTCTAATCTATCCTGCCAAAGCACTGCTGTAATATCTTCTCTGACAAGCAATGCAACACCTCCCCCTCTGGTCCCTCCAATTCTATCACACCTGAAGCAACAAAATCCTGGAATATTTAGTTTCCAATCACAGCCCTCCTGCAACCATATTTCACTGATTGCCACAACATCATATTTCCAGGTGTCAATCCAGGCTCTAAGTTCGTCCACCTTACTTACAATGCTCCTAGCATTAAAATATACACATTTTAGAAACCCACCATCCCTTATTCTCTGTCTATTTCTTTCATCTTTCTCGCCTACATTTTGGATCCGAGTGCTTCCCTTCTCTGCCTCTGGCCCCACACCCTGACCCCTAGCCCCCTCTACCCGAGTCCCTCCCCCCAGCCTTTCTAGTTTAAAGCCTCCCCAGTAGCCTTTGCAAAATCATTGATTTTTGTAGTCCTGACATTCTGTATGTTCTGTGATGCGGGAGCAAGATTAAATTTATTTATCCGATTCAAAAGTGCAGACTTTCTTTTTTGTCTTGAATAACCTCATCGTAAAATTGTCGAAAAGGCTGCTCCTGTGTTACTTTGCAGCCTGAAGCACAGTAAAGACCAACAATCTGCAGAAGTCATTCTGAGCGTCAGTGTGAAAATACGTGAGACAATTTCTTGGAGATGGTGGGAAAGATTAACTTAATGTACAGTCAGTGGTAAATGAGGAAAGAAAGAGAAATAAGACAAATGAAATATAAAAGCACATGAATATAGATGTTGGAAATTTGAAAGGTAAACAGAATATGGTAGAAGATATTCTTCGGCCAGGCAGTTTCCATGGAGACAGCAACAAGATTAACGTTTTATATCAATGACTTCCCATCAGAACCAAAATGTGACTGAACTGAAATGTTAATAACATTTCTCTTTCAATATATGTTGCTTGTGTATTTCCCAATATGTTGTCTGGATTAGGGGTATTAGCTGTAAGTTGGGCAAACTTGGATTGTTTTATGTGGAATGCCAGAGGTTGGGGGATGTACAAGTAAGGAGAATAGTAAAGAACACATGTTGGTAAGCTTGCCTTCATTGGTCCGGGCATTGAATATAAGAATCAGACAGCCATGATGCAGCATTGTAGGACTTTAGTTTAGTTAAATTTAGTTTATTTTAGAGATACAGTGCGGAAACAGGCCCTTCGGCCACTGAGCCTGCTCTGACCAGCGACCACTAACCGCACATTAAACAATATCCTAAACACACTAGGACCAATTTACAATTATACCAAGCCAATTGACCTACAAACCTGTACATCTTTGGAGTGTGGGAGGAAACTGAAGATTTTGGAGAAAACCCACGGGATCATGGGGAGAACGTACAAACTCAATACAGACAGCACCTGTAGTCATGATTGAACCCGGGTCTCCGGTGCTGTAAGGCAGTAAATCTACTGCTGAGCCACCGTGCCGCTAGTTAGGTGTAGGTATGTTTTGGTTTGGTTAGGCTCCCAATACAGCTGAACCAAAGTCCTATAGAGCTGCATTATGACTTTTAGAGTTTAGAGTTTAGAGAAACAACATGGAAGGTAGATACTTTCAGATACTCATAGATACTCCCTGACTCTTATACCAAATGCCCTGACCTACGAGAGCATACCAAATGCCTTCTATCTACTTGTGTTGTCCTTTTCAGTGAGTTATGGACTTGACCCCTAAGATCTCTCTGTACATCAATGCTGTTAAGGGTCATGTCATTAATTGTATATTTTCCCTTACATTTGACCTCCCAAAGTGCCACACCTCACATTATTAGACTTTAACTTTAGGCTAGAGATACAGTGTGGAAACAGGCCCTTTGGCCCACCGAGTCCGCGCCAACCAGTGACGCCCAGTACACTGTCACTATCATACACACTTTTACTGAAGCCAATTAACCTACAAACCTGTAAGTCTTTGGAATGTGGGAGGAAACTGGAGTTCCCAGACGAAACCCACGCGGTGACAGGGAGAATGTACAAACTCCATACAGACAGCACCCATGGTCCAGATCGAACCCGGGTCCCTGGTGCTGTAATGCAGCGGTTCTACCACTGCGTCACTGTGCTGCCCCCCATTGCTGTCCATATTTTAGTCACTCTTTACTATGGAGCAATAGGATTTGGATATGACATCACCACGTTATATTTAGCAGGGTCACGCGAACAAAGAGGGACCATCAGGGCTCTAGTAACTACCTTTGTAATTTTGGCAGCACCAGATACGTGGCGATTCTTTGCACACTTTGTGTATTGCAGGCAAAAAAAAAAAATAATGTCACTGCTGCTAGGTAAATGTGGCAATAAACTAGCATTGAACGAGCATGTCCATCCCCCCCCCCCCCCCCCAAGTCTAATGTTGGCATCAGCTGTTAAATAATGCTGGCAGGTTACTTAGTAATCGCCGATAAAATGTCATAATGTGCGAGAAAAACATGCTGTAAGAATGCACGACCACCTATAACATGAGGCTCAATGGGAAATGGTGGTTTATTTACAGGAAAAGGAAATACGATTCCTTTTGGGGGCATGCAACCCGTCTCAACCGCATTCTCCTGCCTTCTCACCAGAACATTTGACGCTCTTACTAAACAAGAACCTACCAATTTCCGCTTTAAAAATACCCACCATCTTAGCCTCCACCGCTGTCAATGGCAATGGATTCCACAGATTCACCACCCTAGGGCAAAATAAATTCCGCTCATCTCCATTCTACATGGGCAGACCTCTCTTAAATAACAGGCCTCACAAGCACAAAATTGCTACTTCTGCATGATTGGCCTATGGACATGCATGAATGGAGATGCCAGAAGTTATGACTAGGTTTGTGTTCCATGTCATTGAAAAGCCTAGTCCATGATATCGGGTTCTTCTGTGTTAGGATGGCAGATGCAGGAAGGACCTGAAAGGAAGGTTGCAGACACCTGTGCCAGAATTTCTACCACATTTGACCTTTCATTGATCAAAACTCCTGGGCACGAGCATCATGCTGAAATGACACTTGAGCAGACTTCCATCCCTGCATAAAAAGGGATTTCCTGATAGTTTAAAAATTACACAACTTGCTGGAGTAACTCAGCGGATCAGGCAGCTTTCATGGAGAACATGGATAGGTGATGCTCCCAGTCAGGATCTTTCTTCAGACTTTGAAGAAGGGTCCTAACCCAAAACGTCACCTATGGGAACAAACAGGGCAAGATAAGCAAGTTTGCTGATGATACAAAAGTGAGCGGTTGTGCAGATTATGAGGATGGTTATGTACGATTGCAGCAGGATCTGGATCAATTGGCCAGGTGGGCGGAGGAATCGTTGATGGAATTTAATACAGAAAAGTGTGAGGTGTTGCATTTTCAGACGCCGAACAAGGGAGGGCCTACACAGTAAATGGTAGGCCTCTGGGTGGTGTTCTAGGAGTACAGATGCATGGTTCCTTGAAGGTCGAGTTGCAGGTAGATAAGGTGATCAAAAGGCTTTTGGCACTTTGGCCTTCATCAGTTAGAGTATTGAATATAGAAGTTGGAAGGACATGTTGCAGTTGTATAAGACGTTGGTGAGACTGCATTTAGAATATTGTGTTCAGTTCTGGGCACCATGTTATAGGAAACATATTGTCAAGCTTGAAAGGGTTCAGAAAAGATTTACGAGGATGTTGCCAGGACTAGAAGATGTGAACTATAGGGAGAGGTTGAGTAGGCTGGGTCTCTATTCCATGGAGCGCAGGAGAATGAGGGGAAATTTTATAGCGGTATACAAGATCATGAGACAAATAGATCGGGTAGATGCAGAGAGTTTTTTGCCCAGAATAGGGGAATCGAGGACCAGAGGACATAGGTTCAAGGGAAGGGGAAAAGAAGTAATAGGAATCCGAGAGGTAACATTTTCATACAAAGGGTGTTGGGTGTATGGAACAAGCTGCCAGAGGAGGTAGTTGAGGCTGGGACTATCCCATCATTTAAGAAACAGGTAGACATGTACAGGGTTGGGACAGTTTTGCAGGGATATGGACCGAGCACAGGCATGTGGAACATTGTTGGCTGGTGTGGGCGAGTTGGGCCAAAGGGCCTGTTCATGTTCTCTATCCATGTTCTCCAGGGATGCTGCCTGACCCGCTGAGTTTCTCCAACACTTTGTGACTTTTTTTGTAAATCAGCATCTTTGTATAGAATGGTGTACAACTCAGTCCGTGGGTGGTGGGTATAACGGAACAAACTGCCACAAGAGGTAGTTGAGGCAGATATTTTAGGGCATTTAAAAAAGCATTTGGACAGTACATGGATAGGAATGGTTTACAGGGATATGAGCAAAGCGCGGGCGGATGGGACTAGATTAGATGGGGATTCTTGTTCGGCATTGAAGAGTCGGGCTGAACGGCCTGTTCCCATGCTGTATGGCTCCATGACTACACATTTGCTGCCTTGGGCTGATCTACAGTAAATAACAGTCTGCAATATAACGTAGCAGTTAAAGACCTACTTAATGTTCATTGGCATCCATTTTGTTAAAGTTGGTCATATTCCTGACACAGACGGTTTTCTCTTCAAGTTTGAATTTGTTCCACTTGGGAAGCAAAAGTGAACTAGCTCCGACACTCACCCTCGCGCTTTGCCCCGCAATAAGCTGATCGTCCTCGGTCTGAACACTTGTCCGGCTGCGCACGTCGTAGTCTTCTTGCTCAAAGTCCGAATCATCCTCCAGTTCTTCTGGAGTCTGAAGAGGAACAAAGGGTAAAAGAATTAAAAGAGGTTAGCATCATCTTTGCTCTCCTTCCCTCTCTGTCAAGCACACAGGCAATTTTACAACTCACATTAAAACCACCGAACAAAGCCGCAGCTGCAAGGTTTGCAAAGGGTCGTCATTTTTCTTAACTAGAATTGAGACCAGGGCTAATCCCAGTGTTGTTAGACAGGGTTTTGTATTAGAACATTTCTGAGTCTGCTCTAATTAATAACAAGTCCAATTTCAATAAAAATCCCATGTACTATTGCACTGTAAATCCATCTGCTCCTGGGGCTATGAGTGCCTGACACACTGCTTTCTAATGCTGCTTCATCTAATGAGTGTTCCTGCTGGAGGTCATTTAATTGCAAAATCTGGATGTCTCCAAGAAAAGTGGTCTCATTTATTTTACTCGAATCTCTTTTTTATGGCAATTCCAACAGAACCATCAGAATAATATTGAAGAATAGTCTGAGGGCCAAACATTTACTCATCTTGTCAGGTTTTTTGGTTGCTGATTTGTTCGCTTAGTTTAGCAACTTTTATTACTGTCACGTGTACCAAGGTACAGTTAACAGCTTTTTGTTGCGTGCTATGCAGTCAGCGAAAATATTATACGTGATTACAATCAAGCAGTTCACAGTGTACAGATACAGGATAAAGGGTATTATGTTTAGTGCAAGATACATTCCAATAAAGTCCAATCAAAATATTTCAAAGGTCTTCAATGAGGTAGGTGGGAGGTCAGAAGCGCTCTCTTGCTGGTGAGAGCACAGTTGCCAGAGAAGGCTGGGGATGCCATCAATGGATATTTTTAAGGCAGAGATAAATATATTCTTGATTAGTACTGGTGTTATAGGGAGAAGGCAGGAGAATGGGGTTAGGAGGGAGAGATAGATCAGCCATGATTGAATGGCGGAGTAAACATGACAGGCCAAATAGCTTAATTATGCTTCCATCACTTACAACCTTAGTTCTTCACCTGCTAACAGCTGGGAGGAAATTGTCTCTGAATCTGGAGGTATGGGTTTTCAACCATTGCACCTCTTGCCTGATGGATGAGGGGAGAAGAGGGGGTGAACGGGGAGAGACTGGTCTTTGATTATGCTGGTGGCCTTGTTGAGGCAGTGTGAAGTGTAGATGGAGTCAATAAAAGGGAGGTTGGTTTGGGTCATGTTTCTGTGCTACCTCCACAACTCTCTGTTATTTAACAGAGGCTACAATAGTATACATCACATTACTGGCTGTGTCCACAGGTCATGGTCCTCAGACTCCAGATTTAACAACTGCTTTTGTGGCAGTATCAGAGCAATATATTCTAATCCTTACTTACCTCTTGCCTGAGGTAAGACACCACAGGTGAGGAGAAGGCTGAAGAATACGGTTAGGAGGGAGAGATAGATCAGCCATGATTGAATGGCGGAGTAGACTTAGATGGGCGAAATGGCCTAATTCTTCTCCTATCACATGACCATATAACCTTATGACCAATGATGTTTACTTTTCAAAAATAGAAACTGCAGAAGGGAAGCACAGTGGCACAGCGGTAGAGTTGCTGTCTTACAGCGCTTAATCTACGGGTGGTGTCTGTACGGAATTTGTACGTTCTTCCCGTGACCGCGTGGGTTTTCTCCGAGACCTTCAGTTTCCTCCAACACTCCAAAGACTTACAGGTATGTAGGCAAATTGACTTGGTAAATGTAAAAATTGTTCTTGGTGTGTGTAGGATAGTGTTAATATTCGGGGATCGCTGGTCGGCGCGGAGCCAGTGGGCCGAAGGGCCTGTTTCCGCGCTGTATCTCTAAACTAAACTAAACTCAGCGGGTCAAGCATTATCTATGGAGGCAGACGGATGGCCGATTGGTCAAGATCCTGCATCGGGGCTGATTCTGGCACTGGGTATCAATTCAAAATGTTGACCATCACTCTGCCTCCTCAGATACTGACAGACGTGCAGAGTTGCTTGAGTATGTTGTTTTTTTTGCTCCAGATTAGAGCATCTGCAGTCTCTTGTGTCTCTATTTTTACCTTTCAATTTGATATTATGAATTTATTCTTAAAAATGATCTAGATTTTTGTGCTAATTCCTTATGAAAAGGAGATATGCTTTGCATCTCTCTGCAAGGGAACATCACCGGCAAACATAGCATCTTGCCACTGCTCCTCCCAGCCCATCATTCCTTCTGTTCATAATCAAGCAATATTATCCTGAGATAATAATAATGATCAGTACAACTTATTTTAAATCAGTGTCGTTAATAAATAGCTGTGTTATTTAATATTGTTTTGAATGCTGTGGTTTTAATCACAGAAACAGCTAATATGTCCCTTTTATTTACAATATTCATTCTATGCTGATGGGAAGAGAGCCAGGAGAAGAATTTCAGTAGGGAGGCGGGTGGGGAGGAAAGGTTTCTGAAGGATATGTGCCCAACACAAGCAGATGGGATTGGATCAGATAGGTACTTGGTCAAGTTCATGGAGCAGAATTAGGCCATTCAGCTCGTCACGTCTACTCCACCACCAATCGTGGCTGATCTCTCTCCCTCCTAACCCCATTTTCCTGCCTTCTCTTCATAACCACTGACTCTCGTACCAATCAAGAATCTATCTATCTCTGCTTTCAAAATATCCATTAACTTGGCAACATGGATGAGTTACTAGAAAGGGTCTGTTTCCGTGCTATATAATACTATGACTGACTCTATCTCTAATATGGTTTGTGTTTTTTTTTAATTTTATAGTTTGTTGTAAAGTTATTCTAAGTTGCTTAATGTGTTGAATTGTTGAAAACTCTACATATATTTTCACACAGCCAAATAAAGGCACACAAACCCAATATCTTTGCATGGCTCCGGAGCCTCTAAAATGAGAACATACAATATTGGAAATATTCAATAGATTAAGCCGTGGATAGAGAAACAGAATTAGCGTATTAAACATAGAAACATAGAAAATAGGTGCAGGAGCAGGCCATTCGGCGCTTCGAGCCTGCCCCGCCATTCAATATGATCATGGCTGATCATCAATTCAGTATCCCGTACCTGCCTTCTCTGCATACCCCCTGATCCCTCTAGGGCCACATCTAACTCCCTCTTAAATATAGCCAATGAACTGGCCTCAACTACCTTCTGTGGCAGAGAATTCCAGGGACTCACCACTCTCTGTGTGAAAAATATTTTTCTCATCTCGGTCCAAAAAGATTTCCCCCTTATCCTTAAACTGTGACCCCCTGAACATCGGGAACAATCTTCCTGCATCTAGCCTGTCCTCAATGTTCCACCAACATCAATGATCTGGCAGGGCAGGAAAAATGTAAAATAAAACAAGTGTGCTTTGTTTCAGGAAGGCTAAGGGCCTGTCCCACTGACATGACTTTACCGCGACTGTCTTCGACCTTCAAGCTCGAGGGCACTCGCCTGGAAAACCTCGAGCTTGATCGACCGTCAGCAATGAAACCGCGAGCCGGATCGACCATCTGCACACACACACACATCGCAAAGGCGGGGGCCAGGGAAAGCAGGGGAGCGCTGTCTGAAATTCACACCCATGATGAACAGGAAGGTAAAAGATGGCTGGCACAGTTCGGTAAGTCCTTTGAGAGCGCGGGGGGGGGGGGGGGTGGGGGTTGGGGGAGAAGGGAAGAGAGAGTACAGAGGAGAGAATGTTGGGGTTCCAGAAAAGGGGAGAAAGTGGAACAAGTTAGGTCTTTATTTTTGGAGAGAAGGTTAAGGGGGGAGATTGAGGGATGAAAGGGTAGACAGAGTTGACATGGATACGTTTTATTGAAGGGAAGTTTCAAACAAGAGGGCATGACATTAGAATTAACATTACTGCTCAGTTTACGTAAACTTTTGTTTTCTCAAAGAGCTTTACCTTCGACCACCTTCAATTAACTTTGGCTACCTACAAATAGCATTATGACCTACTATGACCTACCTCGACTAAACCCACGAGTAAAAAAATATACCATTTTTTTTCCATGATGTCATGGCTTTCAATTTCACTCGCCATTTTTGAGCATGTTGAAAAATACGCCACGACCTAGCTGAGGCCTCGAGTATGCTGGGACTACTCTGGAGCATGAAGGAGAGTTAAAAAGATCTCCTAGGACCTCGTGTCGACCATGCTGCGAGTTTGAGTCGAGGGCAATCTCATCTGAACTCGCGAATTAGGTCGCTGCAGTGGGATAGTCCCTTTAGGTTAGTTTTGTTTATTATCACACAATACCGAAGTACAGTGAAATGCTTTTGTTGCAAGAGGTGGAAGGAAGAGGGACTGCCTGTGTTAGTGAGAGACTAAGGGGCCTCTGCCACTTAGGTGATTTTTTCGGCGACTGGTCGTAGCAGGTCGCTCAAAAAACGGCAACTTGACCCCCCCCCACGACAATGTCTACGATCATGTCTACGACAAGCTACAACAACCTACCACCTCGTTGACGTCACGCTGCAGCAAGCTACCGACAATCCGCCGACCCATTAGGACGTCCACCTACGACCACACCTACAACAACCTACGTCCACCCGCGACAAGCTACGACGCTGTTGGCGACAACTGAAGACAACTTAAGACAATTCAGTCGCCACAACCTGTCGCCGGTTGACGTAGGTTGGAATTCACCGAAGTCAGCACTGGCAACAACCTACGTCACCTGGCGGCAACTTACAATGGCACCTATGTCAGGAGAAGTCAAGCTACGCTCATTGGCATCAAGCCAACTGTCGCCGAAAAATGTTGAACATTTCAAAATCCAGCGGCGACCAGAAAAACGCTATGGCTCTTTGGGTGACTGAGGAGACGACTCACGACCATACAGGCGACATTCTGCCGACCATGTGGTGACAGCCTAGTCATCTGTAGTCGCCTAAAAAATTGCCTAAGCGGGACAGGCCCATAAATTAGTCCAAGTAACACAAATCCTTTTGATTGTGTTTAAGGGAGAGTAATGAGCCAGTGATGTGAACAACAACCCCTTATTTGTAGGTATGTTACAATACTTACCTTGAGCAGTGCTGCAGTTCTGTCACTCCCCGTGTGCGCGACTTTGGCGCCTTTCAGAGGGGGGCGGGTTTAAAATGCCGTTTTTCACCAGACAGTTCAAGTCGATCCATCGCAGGGGATTTCGTCGCTAAAGAGAAATCGCTCCGACATTTGATTTATGAAGGTATTTTTAAACTACACTAGATCATTTATTAGCTAGAGTAATTTAAAAATCACCTTCTAAAGCCGTGAGCGCCGACAACGAGAAGGATTTTACGTAGGGGAGAAAAGATGGTACACAGTTTATTTTTACAAGAAGCATTTAATCAATTTTCATGTTGCGAAATGGCGACAAAAAATATATACGAACGGGTAGTATTTTTCCTGCCAACTGTGGGTTAAATTCACCGCAAACTGCAATGTTCCAATCCACCGCATTCCACTAAATCCCACTCGCGTTGATTTAAATGGCCATTAATTGACAGGAATCAAACACTAAATTCCTTCCATTTGGCCTATAAATTCATGAAAATGAGATTTAAAAATCATGTTATATTGTGAATTATTGTGTGAATATTATTTGGACACTTAGGCAATTAAAAATGTTTATCTTTTCTTAAGAAATGGATAGATGTTTAGATCTAGTAATTGAATTTTTTAATTAGCTACAGTTAGGTAACTAACTAATTATATGCTTTAATTTCAGGTCATCTAAGTAAGATTGTTTCATATTTGTTTCAGAATGCTTCAATCTATAACTGAAAATTTCATTGAGCTCTTAATTTTTAAGAAAGTTATGGGCGTTTGACTGTCCCAGATCACAGCTTTTGAGTTAAGTCAATGGAAAGGCAATGGGGAACAAGATGCTAATTTCCGCGTATGAAAATGGCCATAACTTTTTTAATACTGAAGATATGAAAGTGAATTAGGTGTCAAATTAAACTTATGTTTATGCTTTATCTGATGGGATAAATTGCAGACTTGATTTTTTAAATCTCAAAATTTTGTAACATTGCTATTATTTGAACAAAGGTAATAAAAGTAATGCCACCCGGTCTCCTTGCATCGGGATCAATAAGGAAGGGACATGACCCGGGTGTGTGGGTTTAAGCCAGAGCGAAGAAAAGCAGAGAAATATAGTGAAATTATTGTACAGATTAAATACGATTGTAGAGTGATTAGATTTAGATTTAAGGTAGGCACAAAATGCTGGAGTAACTCAGCAGGACTGGCAGCATCTAAGGAGAGAAGGAATGGGTGACATTTCAGGTCAAGTCCCTTCTTCAGACTTAGATTTAGATTTGTCTTGGTAGATTTGTCTACACTTGTCTGAATATGTAACAACTGTGAACTACGAAGAAAGAGGTCTTGAAACCTAACCACTGGGCTCTGAGCGTTATTAAATAACACATTCTAAAACTCTGTTTGTCCTACCCCTGTTTGACTTCCTTCGCATGAAGAATACGATTAGCCTGAAGATAAAGCCTTCCCAGTATTGCTCTGTCAAGGCATTGGGAAGAGGACATTTCCAAAGGAAGAATAGGTAAGCAGAGTGTGGACGATGAAGGTTCGAGCAGAAAAACAACCGGAACCACGAGATGGAGAATACAGTTGTTGCAGAAACAGAAAATAAAACAAAATTATGTAAATACCCTGCAGATCAGTTAGCTTGTATGGAGAGGGACCTTCTGCCACACCTGATCAGTTCTGACACAACTATGAAAGGTTGGTTATCTGAAATTGACCGTGGGCCTCAATCTGAATAAACAGCCAAAGTATCTACCACATCGACCCCACCAACATTTTGTACGTCTCAACAAGGTCACATATCAAACTTGCATTGGTCTTCTGGATTCAATGCTGCATTCAATAATTTCATATATATTGAAATTATATATGAATATTTTAAAATATATTCACAAAACCTAAGTGGAAATGATTGAGAGCTTAAGATCATTGGCATTAATATTACCTATGGTCTGTCATTGACCAACCATATTGATGCGACCACCAAGAAATCACACATAACACCTCTATTTCCTGAGGCGACTAAGGAAATTCAGCAAGTCTCAATTACTCTTACAAACTTCTGTAGAGGCACCATAGAGAGCATACTGTTGGGTTGCATCATAGTTTGGTTTGGGAACAGCTTTGCGCAAGACCACAAGAATTTGCAGAGAGTTGTAGATGTAGCCCAGTACATCACACAGACTAGACTTCCCACCATTGACTGCATCTGCACTTTACATTGCCTCGGAAAAGCAGCCAATATAATCAATGACTTGTTCCACCTTGGTCGTTCCTTCTTCTTCCTGCTCCCATTGGGCAGAAGACATAGAAGCTTGAAGGCATGCACCACCAGACTCAGGTACACCTTCTTCCCCGCTGTTATCAGGTAGTTGCGCCATAGAATGCATACTGTTGGGTTGCATCACAGCTTGGTTTGGGACCATCTCTATCCAAGACTGTAAGAAATTACAGTGAGTTGCAGGTGTAGCCAAATCCATCACAGACCAGACTTCCACCCATGGACTCCATCTACATGGCATGCTGCCTTGAAAAAAACAACCTACAATCCAAGACCCAACCAGGTTATTCCTGCTTCTCCCTGCTCCCGTCTGGCAGAAGGAAGAGAAGTTTGAAAGTCCTCACCACTAGACTCAGGAACATCTTCTTCCCCTCACATCAGGTTTCTGAACGGTCCATCCATCAGCTAGGGTGCAGTCCAATTCACCCCAGCCCCATTGTAGTCATTGTACGTTGTCTATGGAACTGATGTACTCCAACGTTGAAATTGTATTCTGCACTCTGGATCTCCCCCTTTGCTCGGTCTATTTTACTTGAGTTTAACTTGATTGCATTTATCTATACTATAGTATGTCTGATCTGTTTGGAGAACATGCAAAAACAAAGCTTTTCAATGTATCTCAGTACACATGACAATAATAAACCTAAACCCATAACTGTACTAAAAAGGCGTAGCGGAGACAAATGCTTCAGGGCCCCATATTCCTCCATCAGATGAAATGGCAAAGTAACTTCCTGCTGGCCAAGAGCCATTCATGGTTACAAGGCAGGGTGTTTCTCTCAGCTAATCTCCTGCCTCATCAAGCAGCATTGGGATGGTATTCATTTCCTGCATATGGATGGTATTCATTTCCTGCCATTTGTGGCATATTATTCGTGGGACAGCCTCCGTTTTGGCACTGCACTTAAAAAGATCAGCCATGATTGAATGGTGGAGTAGACTTGATGGGCCAAATGGCCTAATTCCACTCCTATCACTTATGACCTTACAAGGAAAAAAATACTGATTTTAGCGATAATAAGAAATTGAAATCTGTTAAAAGTGTCTTTGTTTCGTATGGACAGATAAATATTATTTCACATCACAAAAGCATCCTAAGGCAAAAAAATTCTGAAATGCCAGATGAAATTACTTAAAATGCTATTACGACGTGAGTTCTTGGAGAGCACATCTTCCCACATAAGACGTATGTATGAATCAGGCTGTACACAACACCCTGGAAAGGCAGATTATCGGACCCACCAAGCAGTTATTGTGTAATCAATCAACTAAACTAATGTGCAAAGAATCGCCACATAATAAATAGCAATGACCTGATCTTGGTTCTAAAGGGCATAATTTCAGTCAGAAGAATCTGCAGAATTCAGCAAGTGGTGAGGAATCCATAACAAGCGGAGGACACAGGTAGACTAACAAAATGGGCAAAGGAATGGAAATTTGTAATTTAATGCTGAGAAATATGAATGATTCACTGTGGAAGGCAGAATACAGCGAGCAATCTGACTTAAATAAATACATTTTGTTTTTATTTATTCATTCATGGGACTTGGACATCACTGTAACTGCAAGCATTTATTATCCAAGCATAATTGTTCGTGAACTGAGGGCAACTTCAAAGTCACGAGGACAGTTAAAAGTCACGAGGACAGTTAAAAGGTAATCACGTTGGTTTAGCTTTAGGTTTACTATTGTCACATTAGTTCATAATTCAAAAGTTCCAGGAACAAAATTAGGCCATTCGGCCCATCCAGTCTATTCCGCCATTCAATCATGGCTGATCTATATTTCCCTCTCAACTCCACTCTCTTGCCTTCTCCCCATAACCCCTGGCTCCCGTACTAATCAAGAATCTGTCAATCTCTGCCTCAATAATATCCATTGATTTGGCCTCCACAGCCTTCTGTGGCAAAGAATCCCACAGATTCACCAGCCTCTGACCGAGGACATTCCTTCTCATCTCCTTTCTAAAGGTATTTCCTTTTATTCTGAGGCCATGGCCTCTGGTCCTAGACTCTCCCACAAGTGGAAACATCCTCCCCACATTCATTCTATAAGAACTTCCATTCCATTATGTCAACGGCCCCAGGGGAGAAGGAGGCTTGATTAGACAGGTGTCAAGGGTGATGGGGAAGGCAGGAAAATGTGATTAGGAGGCAGAGATCAACCAGGATGGTATGGCAGAGTGGACTCGATGGGCTGAATGGCCTAATTCTACTCCTACAACTTGTGAACGTGTGAACCAGTGAGCCGACGGTGAAGCGGAGAGTGGACAAAGCGATGGTCGACAGGCAGAAGCGGCAGCTGGTGAGAGGGGAGAGAGCCCCATGGTGACCGAGCGTGCCTGTCTGTGGCTCAAAACAAGAGCTGTTCTCAGGGGCTACAACGTCCCCAACCGCAACAACAGCCCTGTCAACCGGACCGTGCAACATCGGGCGAAGGAGGGCTCGCTGGTGCCTAGCAGTGGCATTGCCGCTTAGTTCTACGGTAGTTAACTCAGCAGACTAGTCTGCAGAAGAGTTCCAACCCGAAACGTCACCTATCCATGTTCTCCAGAGATGCTGCCTGACCCGCTGAGTTACTCCAGCACTTTGAGTTCTTTTATGTATCAACCAGCATTTGCAGTACTTTGTTTCTACTACATACAATGATAATATGGTGGCCCAGCGAGACCTTACACCAGTCATTGAAAGTAGGCAGCAGGTGCAGCAGGCAGTGAAAAAAGCAGTAAAGGGATTTGAGTACAAGACTTCAACAGGGTAGACCACACCTAATCCTGATTCACCAGGAAGATTGTTCTCCCAAGACCGAGATGAGAAAGACTCTACAGTCCTCATATAAAAAGGGTTCACTGTGTTATAATAAATCTGGCTTGTTCGCCCTCAAAACGACAATACCACCTTCCAAAGATGTGTCGGACAGAATTGTTCACAGCATTCTAAGGATGATCCCACCAGGGCTTTACCAGAGCATGAAGTTAATTTATATCTCTATAAGTTTCTAGCTAATAAACTTCATGGCCTGAAACTGAAAGGGTGACAGATGCTGATTTAATTGATATTTTTGAAAAGGAAACAAAATGTAGTCTGAAACTAAAAAATAACTTGCAAAGAAAATGCAGAACATTAGGATTAATAGGGCAGGTCTCACGATAAACAAGATGGGGTAAATAGCACTCTTCTGTGTTATAAATATTCAACCTACATGGTCGGGTCACTTTGGCAATGAAGAAACATGGAATATTTGCACACTCTCCCTGTGATCATGTAGATTTCCTCCCGCAAATTGGTCGGCAAATTGTCATGAGTGTGTAGCTGGGAGGTAGGATATTGGTGGAGGATGGGAGGAGCCGAGGAGTTGATGGGAATGGGGGGGAATAACATTGGTCTGGGAAGGAATGTTGTAAAAATGGGTCAACATGAACCCATTGGGCCAAAGGGCTTGTTTCTGCATGGCATGGCTGTATTAGTTCATCAGTTATGGGAGTTTTTTGGCAAGGCCACACGTTACAGTCTACTGGGACGAGATGGTGGTTATTTGCGGGAAGGTTGGGCAACGGACCTGAAGAGGCCAGCAACAATCAGTAGAAGGGAGGAAATGAGGAGACACATTAGCTGGAGAATGAGGGAGGTTAAGACGTTAAGGGTGAGGGGAGGGAATGGAAGATGGCGTGCATAGAGTGCATGTTGAGAGGATGTTCCCACTAGTGGGAGAGTCAAGGACCAGAGGAAGGAGATGAGTAGAAATGTCTTTAGTCAGAGGGTGGTGAATCTGTGGCATGCTTTGCCACAGATGGCTGTGGAAGCCACGTCACTGAATGTTTAGTAAAGCAGAGAGAGATATGTCTCAAACTCAGCCATTTCCTGTGTACTGACTGATTGGGTATGTCATTGAAGGTGAGTACAATTGTCGAGGTTCCAAAGGAAGACACAGCACAGAGAAAAAGAAACATTCCTGAGAAGAGAAATGTGATATTACTCTCGTGATAGTATTAGAGACAGATTATACCGTGGGGAAATGACTCGCATCACGAATTACAGCAGGGACAAAGAGACAGTGAAAACCCCAAAGGGGCATTATTAATCAGGCACCACCAGAGATTTTTAAGAACTACAAGTTTAAGAAGAGCAATGGGGGGGGGAGACCGGGTTTTATCCAGACTGCAGGCGCTGCCTGCACGGAGTTTGTACATTCAACCTTTGACTGTGTGGGATTTTTCCAGGTGCTCTGGTTTCCTCCCACACTCCAAAGACGTAAAGTTTTCTAGGTTACTTGGCTTTGGAAAGTTGTAAAAATCGCCCCTGGTGTGTGTAGGTTAGTTTATGGGGTGATCGCTGGTCGGTACGGATTTGGTGGACCGAAGGGCCTGTTTCTGCACAGTACGTCTAAATGTCTAACGTTTAAACTGGGGAAAGTGATTAAGTATTGAGTAGAGAAGTTGGGAGGTCATGTTGCAATTGTATAAGATGTTGGTGAGACCGCATTTAGAATGTTATAGTAAACGCATTGTCAAACTTGAAAGGGTTCAGAAAAGATTTACAAGGATGTTGTCAGGACTTGTGGGTGTGAGCTATAGGGAGAGGTTGAGTAGGCTGGGTCTCTATTCCATGGAGCGCAGGAGGATGAGGGGTGATCTTATAGAGGTATACAAAATCATGACAGGAATAGATCGGGTAGTCTCTTGCCAGAGTAGGGGAATCAAGAACATAGCTTCAAGATGAAGGGGAAAAGATTTAATAGGAATCTGAGCGGTAACATTTTCACAAAAAAGGGTGGTGGGTGTATGGAACAAGCTGTCGGAAGAGGCAGTTGAGGCTGGGACTATCCCATTGTTTAAGAAACAATTAGACAGGTTCATGGATAGGACAGGTTTGGAGGGATATGGACCAAGCGCAGGCAAGTGTAGCTGGGACATTGTTGGCCGGTGTTGGCAAGTTGGGCTGAAGGGCCTGTTTCTATACTGTATCACTCTATGACTCTATGAATGCACGGTCTGGCTGGCAAATGGTGCATTTTCCAGACCCTTATCGATTAGGCTGTGTAGGATAGCTCAATGTGCAGACTGGCAAATGAGATCTTCAGGCAAAGCTACTTGAGATGCTTGACACTTGAAGGCAGGTGTGGAATAACAGTCAATATGTAATTAAAAATATGAGGCCATTTAGCATAGAGGGAGGAACCCACTGAAACGTTAGTGGATGCATGGCTGAATCACATTAACGCTACTAGTGGGTTCTGTGGGAAGTTGCATGAGCACAAATGACCGGAAGGCTGCAAGTCACGTGGGCGGCTCTGCCAGAAATGCCATGGGTGGCATCTAGCTTCAGAATGCCTGGTCAAGCGGGCACAGTGCTACAATCGTAACAGGGCACATCAAGTTGCCTCTGATGCATCTTCCAATCATGGATGCTGGCCAAAGGGCCATTTTCATGATGGCGGCAGATGGAAGAGAGGATCAGTGCCACCAGGGCAATGGGCCTTTAAGGCCAAGGTGAGACTGTACTCGTAAGAACTTTGACATTTTGTGGGCACCAGAAACGTAGCGTACTGCCTCATTGAAGTCTACTATTACACTACAATCATTGGACTATTGGACTTATCTATGATTGTGCTTTTCTGCATTAGGTTTTTACTGGATTGTATGCAAAGCAAACATTTGCACTGTGCCAAGGGTCATAGGCATCACCGTCAACATCATCATTAAGATGGTTGTGTCTTTTGAATTGGACGCAAGGAGGCAAGGGTATGAAGCAGTAGAGAACCTTTTATCGGGATGCATCACAGCTTGGTTTACGAACGGCTCCATGCAAGACCACAAGAAATTGCAGCAAATTGTGGACGCAGCCCAGACCATCACACAAACCAACCTCCCTTCCATTGATTCCATTTATACCTCACGCTGCCTTGGGAAGACCGGAAGCATACTCAAAGAAGAATCGCACCCATGCCACTCCCTCTTCTCCCCTCTCCCATTGGGCAAAAGGTTTTGAAGTGTGAAAACGCACACCGCCAGATTCAGGGACAGTTTCCTCCCCAGCTGTTATCAAGCATCAGAACCACCCTTCCACAACCAGAGAGCAGTCCTGAACTACCATCAACCACATCGGCGACGCTTGGACTATCCTTCATTGGACTTTACTGGCTTTACCTTGCACTAAATGTTATTCCCTTATCATGTATCTGTACACCGTGAATGGCTCAGTTGTAATCGTGTATTATCTTTCTGCTTGCTGGTTAGCACGCCACAAAAGCTTTTCACTGTACCTCAGTACACGTGACAATAAACTAAACGGAAACTGTACTGTACCCCTCAAGTACAACAAACACAAACAAATTGGATAATTAGGAGGTGGAGGTTGAAGGTGAACATGACTGTTGAGGTCCCAAAGGACACAGAACAGAGAAAATCATGATACGTTATGATAGAGCTTTATTTATCCCAGGAGGGAAATTGATCTGCCAACAGTCATGAAACACAAGAAACATGGGGGTCGGGGATGGAGGGGAGTCAGTCTAAGCCACGACAGAAGGGGGAGGAGTTCTACAATGCGATAGCCGCAGGGAAAAAGGATCTCCTGTGGCGTTCTCTGCTGCATCTTGGTGGAACCAGTCTATAGCAGACAAGGGCACAGTGGAAACCTGAACGGTATATTTTTCATGTCTAAAGTGGATGAAAAGGACAGTGCATTTTAGGCCTCTGTATTGGAAGCATTTAAGAATGAGCATAATGCAGAACTGGGATGTGAGAGCATATGTCTATGAGTCTTATCTGGAGATGGATCCATTGGATTTATGAATGTCTGGAGAGGAGATTCCAGAGGTGCCAAGAGTTTTGCAATGAATAATTCAGTGAAAAATGCGACTAAAATTCACAAGCCCTTTAATGACAAATGGATACTGTGAACGCTGGAAATTGTTTCTCTCTCCACAGATGCTGCCCGATCTGTCTTTATTACAGTTCAGTGACCCCCTGCTAGATGCCAGTGGCAGATTTAGCAATTTGTTCGCTCGTGTGTCAGACGAAGTTCTGCCGTCGCTTTGCCCCAGCCAGTGCCACATCTGTGCCTCTGCGGAGATCGTCCGCAGTGCATGCCTCTCCGCCGCGTCAGTAGGTGGGCCATTGTCTGCACCTCTTCACAGTTGCACTTGTTAGAGTCCGAGAAGCCCCACTTTTTCAGGTTGTGTCCGCAACGTCCCACTCCAGTGCGGAGGTGGTTTAGGGCTTTCCAGGTAGTAGAAGGCAGGTGGTGTCCTGGTGCCATCTGTTGTTTGGTTATGGTGCCTGGCACGGTTGGCTCTAGTTCCATGAAGCTGTTCCGACTCTTCAAGCGTTTCTTGGCATGTTGGCGATTGTGCAAGGGGTGACGGGGTCTGTGTCCACATTGCAGCATTCTACTGCAGCTACCCGATCACGTCTTCGAGATGGTTCATCAATGCCAGTCAGCCCATACAGATGTTCAACCTTTGTCGGCTTCAGGCAACCTGTGGTTTTCCTGCAGACAGTGTTCAATGCAGAGTCCACCTTGCGTGCATGTTTAGAGCGTTTCCAGACGGGGTTTGAATATTCTGCCACTGAGGAACAGAGCGCCAGGGTTGCAGTGCGGATTGTTGTTGGATCATTTCCAAATGAGCTGTTTGCCAATTTTTTGATGACATTGTTCCGGGTGTTGACCTTTGCCTTGGTTTTCTCAACATGTTGGCGATATGATAACGTGCGATCGATGACCACACCTGGGTACTTTGGGGCTTTGCAATGTTCCAACAGGACATCATTCCATCGCACCTGTAGTTGATGTTTCGCATCCTGGTCCCGGAGGTGGAATGCTGGCTCTAATACGGTCTCAATCTGGCTGAAGTCTGAGGATTGCGTTGCGATGCATAAGTCATCAGCATACAGAAACAATCTAGTTTTCGGGGTGATGGGGTGGTCATTTAGAGCCAGGTATATATTGAACAACGTTGGGGCAAGGACACTGCCCTGTGGTAGACCATTCTTTTGCCGTTTCCAACGGCTGTTCTGACCATTCAGGCATATAAAGAAGCGACGGTTCTCCATCACTGTCATGATGAACTGGACAAGGTGAGAGTCCTGTCGTGTTTGTTGCAGTTTGGCTTTCATGGCATAGTGGTATACAGTGTCATATGCTGCAGACAAGTCTACAAATACTGTACCTGCGATCAGCTTCCACTTGAAGCCATCTTCAATGTGCTTAGTGAGGTTCAGCAGTTGTCCTGTTGTTGACTTTCCGTGGCGGAACCTCGCCTGTTCAGGTATCAAGACAGGCGGGGTTTCACATCCAGAGTGATGCGGTTCAGTAGGCATTTTTCCTTCAGTTTGTATGGGTGGCACAGCAAGGACATAGGCCGGTAGCTGCTGGTAAGATTGGCATCTTTGCCTGATTCAACAATAACCCCATCACATAAGCAGAAAATTGAATATTTTATTTGCCAAGTATAAATTGGAGAGAGTAAATAGATGTCTGTGTCTAGAATTGCACAAACCACAGCAGTCCAAAACTGAACACACCTCTCAGAGACTGCACAACAAACCTAGGTCATTATTAACTAAATATCAATTGCAGTGGAATGTATATTGCTCTGTGTAACAGAAACACCTCAGCATGGGCGGCACAGAGGCGCAGCGGTAGAGTTGCTGCCTTACAGCGCCAGAGACCCGGGTTCGATCCTGACTGCGAGTGCTGGCTGTGCGGAATTTGTACGTTCTCCCCGTGAACTGAGTGGGTTTTCTCCGGGTGCCCCGGTTTCTTCCCACATTACAAAGACGTTCGGGTTTGTGGGGTAATTGTAATTGTAAATTGTCCCTAATGTAGGATAGTGTTAGTGTGGTCGGCGCGGACTCGGTGGGCCGAAGGGCCTGTTTCTGCACTGCATCTCTAAACTTAGGTTGAGAAGTCATAGGTATACAATGGACTATGGACAATAGACAACACATGCAGAAGTAGGCCATTCGGCCCTTCGAGCCAGCACCGCCATTCAATGTGATCATGGCTGTTCATCCCCAATCAGTACCCAATTCCTGCCTTCTCCCCATATCCACTGACTCCGCTATCTTTAAGAGCCCTATCTAGCTCTCTCTTGAAAGTATCCAGAGAAACGGTCTCCACCTCCCTCGGAGGCAGAGAATTCAACTCTCTGTGTAAAAAAGTGTTTCCTCATCTCCGTTCCAAATGGCTTACCCCTTATTCTTAAACAGTGGCCCCTGGTTCTGGACTCTCCCAACATCGGGAACATGTTTACTGCCTCTAGCGTGTCCAAACACATAATAATCTTATATGTTTCAATAAAATTCCCTCTCATCCTTCTAAACTCCAGAGTATACAAGCCCAGCAGCTCCATTCTCTCAGCATATGACAGTCCCGCCATCCCAGGAATTAACCTTGTGAACCAACGCTGCACTCCCCCAATAACAAGAATGTCCTGCCTCAAATTAGGGGACTAATATACCGTAAGGTTGTATATACAGTTAGGTTAGGTTGAGAATTAGGTTGAGAACTCATAGGTATACAGTTCCACTCCTTCCTCTGGTCCCACACTTTAAAATGAAAAATTTCTGAACTAGAATTGCTTGAAAGCAACAAGGAAATGCTTTTAAAAAGAGCAAACGGCAAGCGGGAGTGTCTTTCTATCTTGAAACACATTGTGAAATATTGCAATACAAAGGTGTTAATTTACCTGCATAATATTCCATGTTCACTAATGAATGGAGCTATTAGCTTGTTTAAATTAGATTCACGAGCACCTGCACCAAAATAACAGGCAATGCGGCAACTGAGCAGTTATAAATTAATCCCAATAGATCCCAGTTGTGCTGATAGAGTCCTCTTCCAATTCTAAATTATCATTTTAAAATTTAGGTAATGGAAAAACTCGAAAATAATTTTACATTTGGTATTATTTAAGCCCACACAGGATCTTTTATGCTGAGACATTGTTTGGATTTTGCATTAGACACCGTGCTCACTGCTGACGTTAGGACTAAGTTTGGATTATTCTTAGAATGAACATTGAGGTTTCATACCTTATCTTTACTATGGATGTTCACTCACTCTACACCATCCCCCACCAGGAAGGTCTTAAAACCCTCCGTTTCTTCCTCGACCAAAGAACCAGCCAATTTCCATCTATTAACACTCTACTCCGCCTCACCCTCAACAACTTCTCCTTCGACTCTTCTCCAAATCCAAGGCGTAGCTATGGGCACTCACATGGGCAGCTATGCCTGCTTCTTTGTACGGCATGTCAAACAATCACTGTTCCAGGCCCTATCCCCGAACTCTACCTCCGCCATCTCCCTACTGTTTCTTGACCTCACCGTCTCCATCGCAGGAGACAAACTATCAACTGACAGTTATTACAAACCCACTGACTCCCATAGCTGTCTAATCTACATTTCTACCCACCCTGCGTCCTGTAAAGACCATCCCCTTCTTCCAATTCTTCCATGTACGCTGCAACTGCGCACAAGATGAGGTGTTCCATACCAGCTCATCGGAGATGACCTCATTCTTTCGGGAACGGGGGTTGCTCTCTTCCATTATAGACGAGGCCCTCACTAGGGTCTCCTCAATATCCCGCAGCTCCGCTCTTGCTTTTCCTCCCCCCATTCGTAACAGGGACAGAGTCCACCTTGTCCTCACCTACCATCCCATCAGCCATTGCATAAAGTGCATAATCCCCTGACATTTTTGCCACCACTACCGAGATCCCACCACTAGCCACATCTTCCCATCTCCACCGCTTTCTGCTTACCGCAGAGACCGTTCCCTCCGCAACTCCCTGGTCAACTCGTCCCTTCCCACCCTACACCACTTCCCCAGGTCCTTTCCCCTGTAACCGCAGGAGATGCAACACCTGGCCCTAAACCTCGTCCCTCGACTCTGTCCAAGGACCCCAACAGTCTTTTCAGGTGAGGCAGATGTTTACTTGCACCTTCTCCAACCTCATCTACTGTATTCGCTGAACACCACCGCTCAGTCCGCCTAAACCCACCCGATCTCCCTGTTGCTAAACACGGTAACTCCTCCTCCAATTCCCACACTGATCTTTCTGTCCTGGGCCTCCTCCACTGTCAGAGTGAGGGCCAGCGCAAATTGGAAGAACAGCACCACATATTTTGCTTACACCCCAGTGGTATGAACATTGACTTCTCCAACTTCAAGTAACCCGTGCTTTCCCTTTCGCTCCATCCCCTCCCCCATCCCAGTTCTCCGACTAGTCTGCCTGTCTCCGACTACATTTTATCTCTGTTTACTTTGTTGTTACCTTCTCCCAACTAACAATGATCTATTCTACATTTTCATTGATCTACAATCCCTTTGTCCTGTTTTCACACCTTACAATTCGTTATCTATACACTTCCTTATCTATGTGCCTCCTACTCCCCTGACATCAGTCTGAAGAAGTGTTTTGAAATGTCACCCATTCTTTCTCATCCAGAGATGCTGCCTGTATCTCTGAGCTACTCCAGCATTTTGTGTCAATCTTCATTTAACTTCGAACTAAACATTTCACCTCCCACCTAATAACTACGCCCAAATGTGTTGGGCATTTCCACCCTGGGAATAATGTTCTTACTCCACCATATCTATGCCTCTCATCATTTTATATACTTCTATTGTCTCCCCTCAACCTCTGATCCTCCAGAGAAAACAATCCAAGACTATCCAACCTCTCCTTCTAGCTGAAAACATTCCAACCCATTTTTTCTATAACCATGCTCATGTCCCTTCTTACCACATTTCTTTAAAATACCTTGCTCATAGTCAGTACTCATGCTTTTTATCGCCTGACCTATCTTAATCAATCTCGCTGTGGTCTTTCCACATAGTTCTGTATTGAAAACTGACGCACTTGTACTAAGAAACATTGAAACATAGAAAATAGGCGCAGGAGTAGGCCATTTGGCCCGTCGAGCCTGCACCGCCATTCAATATGATCATGGCTGATCATCCAACTCAGTATCCTGTACCTGCCTTCTCTCCATACCCCCTGATCCCTTTAGCCACAAGGGCCACATCTAACTCCCTCTTAAATATAGCCAATGAACTGGCCTCAACTACTTTCTGTGGCAGAGAATTCCACAGATTCACCACTCTCTGTGTGAAATTTTTTTTTCTCATCTTGGTCCTAAAAGACGTCCCCCTTATCCTTAAACTGTGACCCCTTGTTCTGGACTTCCCCAACATCGGGAACAATCTTCCTGCATCTTGCCTGTCCAACCCCTTAAGAATTTAGTAAGTTTCTATAAGATCCCCCCTCAGTCTTCTAAATTCTAGCGAGTACGCCAGGTCTATCCAGTCTTTCTTCTCATGGAAGTCCTGCCATCCCAGGAATCAGTCTGGTGAACCTTCTCTGTACTCCCTCTATGGCAAGAACATCTTTCCTCAGATTAGGAGACCAAAACTGTACGCAATACTCCAGTTGTGGTCTCACCAAGGCCGTGTACAACTGCAGTAGAACCTCCCTGCTCTTATACTCAAATCCTTTTGCTATGAATGCTAACATACCATTCGCTTTGTTCACCACCTGCTGAACCTGCATGCCTACTTTCAATGACTGATGTACCATGTCAACCATGTCTTGTTGCATCTCCCCTTTCTTAATTGGCCACTATTCAGATAATAGTCTACTTTCCTGTTCTTGCCACCAATGTGGATCTCACATTTATCCACATTATACTGCATCTGCGATGCATTTGCCCACTCACCCAACCTATCTAAGTCACTTAGCATCCTCTTAGCATCCTCCTCACAGCTAACACTGTCTCCAGCTTCGTGTCATCCGCAAACTTGGAGATGTTGCATTCAATTCCGTTGTAAATAGCTGGGGTCCCAGCACTGAGCCTTGCGGTACCCCACTAGTCACTGCCTTCCATTCTGAAAAGGACCCGATTACTCCTATTCTTTGCTGCCTGTCTGCCAGCCAGTTCTCTATCCACATCAATACTGAACCCCCAATAAAATGTCCTTTACGTTTGCATACTAATCTCTTATGTGGGACCTTGTCGAAAGTCTTCTGAAGGTTCAGATATAACACATCCACTGGTTCTCCCTTATCGCCTCTACGTTCCATTCTTGAAAAATCCTATAAGATTCGTCAGACATGATTTACCTTTCATAAATCCATGCTGACTTTGTCCAATGATTTCACCACTGTCCAAATGTGCTGCTATCCCATCTTTAATAACTGACTCTAGCATTTTCCCCACTACCGATGTTAGACTAACTGGTCTGTAATTCCTCGTTTTCTCTCTCTCTCTCCCTTTTTAAAAGGTGGGGTTACATTAGCTACCTTCCAATCCTCAGGAACTACTCCAGAATATAAAGAGTTTTGAAAAATTATCACTAATGCATGCACTATTTCTGGGGCTACTTCCTTAAGCACTCTGGGATGCAGCCTATGTGGCCCTGGGGATTTATCGGCCTTTAATCCATTCAATTTACCTAACACCACTTTCCGGCTAACCTGGATTTCACGCATTTCCTCCATCTCATTTAACCCGCGATCCCCTGCTATTTCCGGCAAATTATTTATGTCTTCCTTAGTGAAGACAGAACCAAAAAGTTATTCAATTGGTCTGCCATGTCCTCGTTCCCCATGATCAATTCACCTGTTTCTGACTGCAAGGGACCTACATTTGTTTTAACTAATCTTTTGCGCTTCACATATCGATAAAAACTTTTGCAGTCAGTTTTTATGTTCCCTGCCAGTTTTCTTTCATAATCTATTTTCCCTTTCCTAATTAAACCCTTTGTCCTCCTCTGCTGGAATATGAATTTCTCCCAGTCCTCTGGTAGGCTGCTTTTTCTGGCTAATTTGTATGCTTCATCTTTTGTTTTGATATTATCCATGACCTCCTCAGATGCACTATCTTCCCTGATTTATTATTTTGCCAAACTGGGATGAACAATTGTTGTAGTTCATCCATGCAGTCTTTAAATGCCTTCCATTGCATATCCACCGTCAACCTTTCAAGAATCAATTGCCATTCTATCTTGGCCAATTCAAGTCTCATAACCTCAAAGTTACCTTTCTTTAAGTTCAGGACCCGTGTTTCTGAATTAACAATGTCACTCTCCATCCTGTGAGGGATAAAGTGATTAAACCCCACTATTGTAAACGGCTCTAAAGAGGATTCAAACCGATAGAGGCCCGGGAGAGGATTCTGACATAGTTGTGTATAAAAGTTACCAGAGCCGTCCTTGAGTAAGAATTGATAGCATTGTATAGCGATAGAAGGGAGTAGTGTAGATAGACCCCTATCAGTAGAAGGGAGTGATAGATGGGACCCTTGTCACTATAGCCTAGCTTTAGAGCTGATATAGGAGAACTGAGAGTTCAGTTGGAGGTGAGCAAACCTAGGGCAGGTCATAGACAACTGAGCATGCTTAATAAAATAAATGAATATTACAACACACCCCGGTCAAGAAACTGCTCATTACCATGCACATGTCTGGACATGCGATGTATGATGTGGGAGATACTGCAGGGGACGTACCTACAGACTGTGCACCTCAGTGCCCTGATTGGAGAGGGCCAGAAGGGGAGGTTGAATGTAGAATTGTGTGTATAAAGGGGTTTACCTTTCTGACTTCGGTGTGTCTCAACTTGGAGAGGCACCCGACTCTGCAGACTCGCAAATACAATAAAGAATCTCTTGTTTCCACGATTTAGTCTCTTAGTAGTGATTGTGAGCACACGGCATATCTCACAAAGTGGGGGCTCGTCTGCGATCGCCACTCCAGCTGCTCGGTGGAAGCACAGAAGGAAGGGAAGGTGCACCCTGCTGATTTCAGCAGTCTCTGATCTCCTTGCTTGCCATCAGCGGTTTGAGCGAGTGATATCCGGACATGAGACTCGGGAAACAAGAGGAAGTGTCGGCAAAATAAACAAGGGATGGTCGAGCGATTCTTGTGCACAAGACCCAGGTAAGAAAACTGACTATTAAGTATTGCCTGGGCGACCGAGGGTCTGTCGGACGGGAATAGTACGATAAGACAATGGGTAACCAGAACGGGAAAAGTGAGGGTCCGGGGAAACAGGACAAGGCTCACACAGGTGAAGAGCCGCACATTCCGCCTGATAGTCCATTGTGGCAATCTTGATGTGGCAATCTTGGGGAGAAGGAAGCCCCAGGGGGTAAAGATAAGGAGACTATGATTAAGTTCTGTTATTTTGATTAACCAAAGGAACCAATAAGGGGGAGTTCATTCTGGTGGCACTGGGCTGTACAGAATATTCAGAGTATCACTCAGACATTGCAAAAATCTAAGGAAAATCACAGTGCCAAATGTTTTGAGTACGAAAAGTTAAAAAAGGAAGGAGCAGCACATGAAAGAAATATTGAGTTGTTTCACACAATCTCATTGAAGTAAGAATGGAACTAATGTGATTTGTGTGTAAAAACCAGTTTTGTATGAATGAGGAAGTTTATATATGTGATAAGTTTATTTGTTGTAGGCCACATGCTGTAAGGGTAGGTGTGTGTGTTCCTTTAAGAAATTGTAAGCAATGGGGGAGGTTACGAACAGCTGTAAGGTAACGAACAATGCTTTGTATCACGCAGCTTAAAGGGGAAATTGGAAAATGTAGGTTGCTTGGCTTCTATAGATTTCTTTACAGTAAAGTTAATTTGGAAAATTGTTAGTCGTATGTATTTAAACTAGGAATTGGAATTTGGGAATTGTAGGGAGAATGGTTTGAACAAAATTAGAAATAAGTTAATTGCTGAAACATGACCAGCTTTTGTGGTTTGTTTTGATAAACATTCTGGTTGGAGAAGGGTAATGATTGTTTGCTGAGATTTTCAGAAACAGTTGTGAGGAAGTGGCCCAAGGGAGGCACTCTCAAGATAAATGTGTGACAAGATGGAAGTGTTAAGTTTAGAGAGAAAAGGAGAGAGAGGCAGTGAGGAGGAAACAGAAGCAGGGAGGAAAAGCATGAGCGATCTCAGGGAGATATTAATCAAAGGGATCAGAGAAGCTGTCCCCAAGGGACAGAATTTCGAACGAGCTTTTCAAAACCAGCAAAACAAAGGTGAACCTCCGACAGTGTTCTTACAGAGGCTGAGGAGGAACGTCCAGCAATATTCGGGAATAAACCCTGATTCAGACGCAGGTCAGCAGTTTCTAAAGGTTAATTTCATAACAAAATCATGGCCAGATATTAGAAAGAAACTGGTAAAATTGGAGGATTGGAATGACAAACCATTAAATCAATTGTTAACAGAGGCTCAGAAAGTATATGTACGACGGGATGAGGAAAAACAGAAGGGAAAGGCAAAAATGATGTTGCAGGCAGTACAGCAAGGGGTAAAGAAGAAGGGAGACGAAGGTGATAGAAGGCCGGGCGCTCATGGAGACCAGGAAAGGGGAAGCGGCAGAGGTAGAGGAATAGGAAGAGGTGAATGGAGGGACCGAAGTTGGGGTCCCCGGAAAAACAAGGAACAAGGATCAGGAGGGTGGTACACGGGGCCATCCCGGTGTTATCATTGTAGCGAGGAGGATCATTTCAAGAAGGAATGTCCCAGGCTACAACGGGAGGTGCAGTCGTACGCACTCATGGAGGAAGAATAGGAAAGTCGGGGGTCCCACTCCCTGGGGTGTATGGGATACACACGGGAACCTCTGGTAAACTTGAAATTAGGACCCCAGGGAGAGGATATGGTATTTATGGTAGATTCAGGAGCGGAGAGATCAAGCGTAACTAAGGTACTGGAAGGAATGGGATTGGGTGAAAAACAAGTCAGAATCTCGGGGGTAGGAGGGAAAGTGATGACTGCCCCCGAGGTAGAAGGGGTGGTGGTAAAATATGAGAATCGAGAAGTCAGTGGAAGATTTTAAAAGGAAGGTGAATAAATTTGCAAAGGAGGATAAACAATCTGAGAAGTAAGAAATTGAGTTTAGAATGAGAAAGCAGATCAGAAAGGATTAAAGTGGGAAGCAGAGGGATAAATTGATGAGACTGCTTTAAAAAGATAAGAGCAGGCCAGACACAGATTATCCTTTGGGGCACCCATAAACTGAGAGGGCTAAGAAATACCTTACCCAATATTCCTGATGGGGCAGGAAATGGATTATGGCTTTGGAGGACGATTATTGGCTATGGGAGATTTGAAGGCACTGTTGGTGAAAGTGATAGGAACCACTAAACTGACAGAACTACTGAAGATGGCTGGTATAAAAATGCTGTGAACAATGCAATAAACAATGGCATGCTGTATGACACAGTCAGGCAGAGGGTATGGCAGGCCCTCAGACAAAAAATCCAGCAGCCTATCTGGAGAACAAGCTGAAAAGGTGGAGACTGGAAACTGAACAAAAATAGAAGGCAACCAGTTAATGAACTATATTTTGAACCACTGCGGTGGATGTCATTCCTCCTAAAGTCAAGTCTAGATTGGAGGAGGTGGTGGGATTGTCATCTATTTCCCACCCCTGATTCAGTGATCATTTGGTCAATGAGGTTGAGAAATATCACAAAGATAGGAAAAAGACTTGCAGACCAGCAGGAAGAGGTGCAGAGAACAATGATGCAAATGTAACTTGAAGAGCTCAAAAAAGAAAGAGTGTGAAAAAGGAAAGACAATGTTGTCAGTAACAACAGACCTGGTTGAAAAGTCTGAAATAAGTGATGCACCGAAACACAGTGAGTCCTATGACAGAGCCAAACAGGGGCCAGACAATTCCATGCCAATAATAAATGTATTTGGGAGAGTATTTCCTCAAATGCCCTATCAGGAGTGAAATAAATCTGGATATAAGCCCAGACAGGACTGGGGTCCCCAAGGGAGGGAGGGATCTCAAGGAAGAGGTCAAGGCAGGCTAGTAAGGAGATAGGTAATGGATAAGGTGTGTTAGGGATGTGAACAGGTATGGTAATCAGGAAATAATAATAATAATATTAAGATAATGGTGAACATAGCTATGGTAAGAACATTAAGAAGAGGTATTAAATACACCTAGGCTAGGATGCGGCAGGGTTTTAAATACTAGCCCCATGATTTTAATCAGATGTTATAGGCAGATTTGGAAGGTGTTGATATAGTATGTGGATGATTTGTTGGTTTGTTCCACAAGTGAGAAGCAATGTGAGAGAGAGACATTGTAATTATCTTGGAAAAGATGGCATAGGAGGTCATAATGTATCAAGGAAGAAGTTGTTGTTTTGTCAGCAGCAGGTAGAATATTTTGGACGAGTAATATCTAAAGAAGTAAAAGCTATAGCGCAGGATCAAATTGAAGCGATAATTGAAGTTCCCAAACCACAGACAGTAGAACAGATGATGATGATTTTGGGAATGGCAGGAGTGGGAGTGGCAGCGCTGCCCTGGCAGCAGCGGCTCGCCTGCAGTCCGTCGGTTTTTCTTTTTATTTGTTGTTTTCTTGTCTGGATTTTAGCATTAGTTTGAGTTATTATATAGTGTATGTGTGTGGGAGGGGTGGGAGAAATGTTCTTGGTCTCTTCCTTTTGGGGGGACGCGACTTTTCTTGTCGTATCCCCTGTCCCCGTCTCCGTCTGCGCTGAGGCCTATCGCGGAGCTGGCGGCCTCCAACTTTAACTGCGACCGACCCGAGGCTCCGGAGGTAGAGCCAGCCAGGACTTACCAGCGCGGGGCTGGCCGACTTCGGGGCTGCGGCAGGTTCAGGCGTTCCGGCGGCCCGACTCGGAGCTGTGGCGGCTTTCCGGTGGCGGCGGCAGCGACTTTCGAGCTTCGGCCGCGGACCCAGTGGACGACATCGTCGGGAGCTCGCAGGTCACAGGTTGGTGACCTGTTTTTCCAGAGCTCCCGCGGCAACAGCTTCGTCCGCTGGACTGGAGGGCGGCAGCTTCGACTGCCCCGGGCCGCGGAGTTGAACCGGCCCACTCACAGAGGGCGGTTCACCCGCGGTACTTACTTACATCACCCGGTGTGGTCACAACATCGGAGGCCCAGGTCGCCTTAGCGCAGAGGAAGAGGAAGAGGAAGAAGGGAAGAGACAAAGACAAGATTTTTGCCTTCCACCACAGTGAGGTGTCTGGTGAAGTCACTGTGGTGGATGTTAAATATGTGTTTATTGTGTGTTTTTGTTAGTTACTATATGTATGACTGCAGGCAACAGAATTTCATTCAGACCGCAAGGTCTGAATGACAATAACGTTTTCCAAGTTCCAAGTTCCAAATAAAGTTCAGACTAGATTGGGAAGTATGTTGAAATTGTGATGCCATTAAGAAAAATAATGAAGGAAGAAGGACACACAAGTCTGAGAAATGTTTTACAGTCAGAGCCTTTGAATGAAGGGGACAAAAAGGTTTTGCTTGTGGATGTTTCTTGTTAAAGGGATCATAATAGCAAGTATGCAGAGTTTAAAGTGATGCATCAGGATGAATTAGACTTTAAGGTAATCAAATTGGAATCTTGCCTGCAATCTTGCTTAGCTCAATTGGCAGAAATTAAGGCTTTAAGAGCAGCATATGTACATGGAGTCTGGCACATGTTTGGAGCAGTAGGGAAAGAAAGGCTTTGAGAAAAGCAACGGAGACTCCATGCAAAGTTAGCAGTGTTCCCCTATGAAATGTTGTTTGGGTTACCTTATTTGGGAAAGATAGAAGGAATACCCACCATAGAGGGCAGTGATGTATTCTTAAGGAACTATTTACTGGCAGTATCTCGTTCTCTTACAGAATTAAAAGCTAAAGGATTATTGGCTCAAAGCCCACCACTCGACTTTCCAATACATGCTGTAAAGGCCGGCGACTGGGTACTGGTCAATAATTGGAAGGAGGAGAAACTCCAGCCCAGGTGGACCGGCCCATACCTAGTATTACTGACAACCGAGACAGCAGTACGAACAAAAGAAAAAGGGTGGACCCACGCAATCCGGGTTAAAGGACCCGTTGATCCACCCGCTCCGGATAAAAGAGGAACAGTGGATGGTGAAGCCAGGGAATAAGCCCCTAACATTAACTTTTAGAAAAAAATAAATGTATAACTAGCAGTATGAATGGAGCAGTCGTGGTATTGCTTGCTCTGCATGTAATTATGGTAAAAAGTATTAATAACTGTGATAAATGTTATCATCCTATCAGATACGGAGGGCGGACAACCAGATCATTTACCTATCATTCCCATGTGAACGATGCTTGCTATAACCTGAGGACTAGAACTATTTGTGAGGACGGGGGAAAGAAGCATTATATGGTGGAGAATAGGGGATATGTAGGGAGGTTTGGATACGTTACCTGCCCAAAGGGGGAAAGATGGGTTTGTATAACAGGACAGTTAGGTCTCCCTTTCCATGCCTAAAGATGGACATTAGACAAAATGAAGGAGGAAGTAATAACAAGGTTAATGGAAGTAGTAGTCACCAAGCCTCCCCCTCCCCCACCTACTCAGCCTCAATTGCACCAGACACTGTATGAAGAAATAAAGAAGCAGATTGAGATCCCTGAAGGGGGGAAAAACCTGAATGTGGAGGGAGGAAAGGAGAAAGGAGAAAGAGAAAAAAATAAGGGGAAAGTGGAAAAAGGGAGGGGAAAGTAGGAGGGAAAGATGGGAGAAGAAAAAAGATGGGAAGAAAGAGAAAAGAAAAAGGAAGAGAAAAAAGAGAAGAAGAAAAGAAAAAGGAGGTAAAAAGAAAAAAGTGAAAAAGAAAAAAAAAAAAAAAAAAGAAAAAAAAAAAAAAAGAAAAAAGAAAAAAAAAAAGGAAAAAGAAAAGAAAAAAAAGAGAGGGAAATAGAAAAAAATGAAAAAAAAAAAAAAAAAAAAGAGGGAAAAAGAGAGAAGAGGAAAAGAAAGAAAGGAAGACAGAAAAAAAAAAAAAAAAAAAAAAAAAATAAAAAAAAAGAAGAAAAAAAAAAAAGAAAGAGAAGAAGAAAGAAGAAAAGAAAAAAAGGCGCAAAAGGAATCAAGAAAGAGAGTAAAAAATAAAAGAAAGAAAAGGGAAGAAAAAAGGAAAGAAAAAAAAGAGAAAAAAGAAAAAAAAAAAAAAAAAAAAAAAAAAAAAAAGAGAAGAAGAAAGAAGATAAAAAAAAAAGAAAAAAAAAAGAAAAAAAGATAAAAAAAAAAAAAAAAGAAAAAAAGAAGATAAGAAAAAAGAGGGAAAAATAAGAAGAAAAAAAGAAAAAGATAAAAAAAGAGAAAAAAAAGGGAAAAAAATAACCAAAAAGACAAGAAAAAAAAGAAAAGAAGAAAAAAAAAAAAGGAAAAAAGAAACAAGTGAAAAGAAGAGAAAAGAAAAAGAAATAAAAAGAAAAAGAAAAAAAATGAAAAAAAAAGAAAAAAAAAAGGATAAAAGAAAGCGAAAAAAACAAAAAAAAACGGAAAAAAAGTAAAAAAGAAAAAACAAGAAAAGAGAAGAAAAAGAGAAAAAGGAAAAAGAAAAGAAAGAAAGAATAGAGAAAAAAAGAAAAATAAAAAAAGTAAAAGATAAAGTAAAGAAGAAAAAAAAAAGAAAAACGGAAAAAAGAAAATAAAAAAAGAAAAAAAAAAAAAAAGCAAAAAGAAGCATAAGAGAAATAAAGAAAAAAAACAACTGGGAAAAAAGAGAAGAAAGGAAAAAAAAAAAAGAAAAGAAATTAAAGAAGAAGAAGAAAAAGAGAAAAAAAAAAAAAAAACGAAGAAAAAAAAAGAAAATAAATGAAGAAAGAGAAGAAAATAAAAAAGAAAAAAAAAAAAAAAAAAAGAAAGAAAAAAAAAAGAAAAAAAAAAAAAAAAAAAAAAAAAGAAAAAAAAATAAAAAAAAATAAAAAAAGAAAAAAAAAAAAAAAAAAAAAGAAGAAAAAGAGAAAAAAGAAAAGAAAAAAGGAAAGAAGAAAGAAAAAAGAGAAAAAAAAAAAAAAAAAAAAGGAAAAAAAAAAGAGAATAATAAAAAGGGAAGTGAAAAAAAAAAAAAAGGAAAAGAAAAAAAGCAAAAAGGAAAAAAAAAGAGGAAAAGAGAAAATGAAAAAAAAAAAAAAAAAAGAAGAAAGAAATAAAAAAGAAAAAGAAATAAAAAAAAAGAAAAGAAAAAAAAAAAAGAAAAAATAGAAACAAAAAGAAATTGAGAAGGAAAAAAAAGAAACAAAAAAAAAAAAAAGGGAAGAAAAAGAAGGAAGAAGAAAAAGATAACCGGAAGAAGGAAAAAGAAAAAAAAAAAAAAGAAAAAAAAAAAGGAAAAGAAAGAGTAAAAAAAAAAAAAAAAAAAGAAAAGGAAAAGAAAAAGAAAAAAAATGAAAAAACAAAGAAATGAGGAAAGAAAAATAGAAAAGGAAAAAAAAGGAGAAAAAAAAAGAAAGAAAAAAAGAGAAAGAAAAAATAGAAAAAATAAAAAAAAAGAAAAAAAAAAAGAAGAAGGAAACAAAAGATGAGCAAAAATATAAAAAAAACAAAAAGAACAAAAAATACATAAAAAGGAAAAAAAAAAAAGGAAAAAGAAAGAAGATGAAAAAAAAAAGAAAAAAAAAAAAAAAAAAAAAAAAAGAAAAAAAAAAAAAAGGAACAAAAAAAAAAAAAAATAAACAAGAAAACAAAAAAGAAGGAATAAAAGAAAAAGAAGAGATAAAAAAAAAAAAAAAAGAAAAGAATATAAAGTAAAAGGAAAAAGAAAAAAAAAAAGAAAAGAGAAAGAAATAGAAAGGAAAAGAAAAAAAAGCAGGAAAAGAAAAAGACAAAGAGAAAAAAAAAGGAAGTAAGAAAAAGAATAAAAAAAATAGGAGAAAAAAAAGGAAAGAAAAGAATAACCAAAAAAAAGAAAAGAAAAAGAAAAGATATAAACAAGAAAAGAAAAAGATGAAAAAAAAAAAAAAAAAAGAAGAAAAAGAGCATAAAAAAAGAAAAAAAGAGAAAAAAAAAAGAAAAGAAAAGAAAGAGAAAAAAAGAAAAGAAAATAAAAAGAAGAAAAAAAAAAAAAAGAAAAAAAAAAGAAAAAGAAAAAAAGAAAAAAAAGAAAAAGAAAAAAGAAAGGATGTAGGAAAAGATGACAAAAAAAAAACAAAAAAAAGAGGAGACAAGAACAAAAGGTAAAGAAAGGGAAAAAAAAGAGAAAAAAAAAAAGAAGGAAGAATAAAAAAAAAAAAAAAAAAGAAAAAAAAAGAAAAAAGAAAAAAAAGAAAAAAGGAAAAAAAAGAAAAAAGAAAAAGAAAGGAAAAGAAAGAAAAAGTAGAAAAGAAAGAAAAAATAAAATAAAAAGAGGGAAGAAAAAAAAAAAAATAAGAAAAAGAAAAAAGAAAAAAAAAAAAAAGAAGAATAAAAAAAAGGGAAAGGAGAAAAAGAAAAGAAAAAAAAAAAAAGAAGAAAAAAAAAAAAGAAAGAAGAAAAAAAGAAAAAGGAAAGAGAGAAAGAAAAAAAAAGAAAGGAAGGAAGAAAAAAAAAAAGAGAAAAAAGAAAAAAAAGAAAAAAAAAACGAAAACAATAGAAGAAAAAAAGAAAAGAAAAAAGAGAAAAAAAAAAAAAAAAAAGGAAGAAGAAAAGAGAAGAGTGAAAAAGAAAAAAAGAAAAAGCAAAAAAAAAAGAAAAGAAAAAAAATAAAAAAGAGAAAAAAAAAAAAAAAAAAAGAAGAAAAAAAAGAAAAAAAAAAAAGAGAAAAAGAAGTCAAGAAAAAAGAAAAAACGAGGTAAAAAAAAAAAAAGAAAAAAAGCGAAGAAAAAGAAGAAAAAAAAGAAGAAAGAAAGAAAAAAAAAAAGAAAAAAAAAAAGAAAAGAAAAAAGAAAAAAAAAGAAAAAGAAAAAAAGAAAACCAAAACGAAAAGAAAGAGAAAAGAAAAAAGAAAAAAAAAATAGAGATAAGAAAAAAGAAAAGAAAAAAAAGAAAAGAAAAAAAAAAAGAAAAAAAAAAAAAAAAAAAGAAAAAAAATAGGAATAAATAAAAAAAAAAAAAAGTGGAAAAAAGAAAAAGAAAAAAAGAATAAAGGAAGAGGAAAAAAAAAAAAAAATAAAGAAGAAAGAAAAAAAAGAAAAGAATAAAATTTAGAGGAAAGAAAGAAAAAAAAAAAGAAAAAAGAAAAAAAATAAACGAAAAAGAAAAAGTGTAAAAGAAAAAAAAGAAAAAAAAAAATAAAAAAAGGAGAAAAAAAAAAAAAAAAAAAAATAAAAAGAAAAAAGAAATAGAAGAAGAAAAGAAAAATAGAAAGAAGAAGAAAGAAAGAAAAAAAAAAGAAAGAAAAAAAACAAAAAAAATAAAAAGAAAAAAATAACAAAAAAAACAAAAATAAGGAAAGATATAAAGAAAGAGAAAAAAAATAAAAAAAAAAAAAAAGGAAAAAAAGAATAGAAAAGAAAAAAAAATAAAAAAAAGAAAAGAAAGAAGAAAAAAAGAAAGAAGAAAAAAAAAGGAAGAAAAAAAAAGAAGAGAAGTAAAAAAAAAGAAAAAAAGAAGAAAAAAAAACCTGTTTGTGGTCTTGGACTCACGTAATGCTGGAACCCTGAATGGTGACTAACTTTGGGTGTCTGTGGAGGACCAATGATGAGACTCAAGTTGGCCTGGGAGAGTTCATTGTTGAAGTATGGGCTGATGGAATGGAACCTGACAGTTGGACAAAGGACCGAGATCACAGGCAGGGGTCCTGACAGACGCTCCGGTTGGGACTTAGTGTATCGCTAGGGCCCTGGCAATGGATTGACGTCTATTAGCAGCTAGCCACTGCAAGGCGCATCGTCCACCAGTGGCCAAATCAGTCCCGGCTTGGCCAGAGGAGCTAAATGGTATCCAACTATGAAAGTTGGGAGAAGAAAAACTGCACTATTGGATGATTGACGATGGGATGGAAATCGATATGGTCTATGGAACTGCACCTGGGTTAACACCATTTTCAAGAATTCCGGTTGTTGCGAGACATATGGACAATGTTACAATAGTGGACCGGCCCATGAAGGACTGTTATGGATTGCGGGACTCAAGGCATACTCGGTTTGTTGCCTACAAATTGGAGCGGGAACTTGCTTTATTGGACTGGTACAACCGGATTATTCATGTTAAAACACCGTAGAAGAGAGCGGTTCGCTAGGTACTCCTGTATTTGACGGGACCACCTATTTCGGATAGAAGAGGTTATAATAGACATTGGAGAATGGGAAGAAGATGTATGGCCACCACAAGAATCATATCATACTATGGACCAGCCACATGTGCACTGGGATAGATCATGGGGCTACCGTAAACCCCGGGTAATGTTTAAAACCGGATATAAAGAATTCAGGCAGTACTGGTGGTTATTACCAACCAAAACTGCGGGGGCACTGGTAGATGATGGCAAAGCAGCAGACACAGTTGAGAGAAGCAATATACCAGAACCGGTCGGCCATAGGATTACTCCTGGCAGAAGAAGGTGAGGTTAATGCGGGAAATATCTACCTCTCTAATTGGCTGTCTAAACATCGTTGAAATGGAAAGGCAGTGATGGACTATATCAGAAGAGTGTCCTTAAGTTGGCACTTTTTCCATACAAAAGTGGAATTCGTTTATGGGTACACGATGGTGGGATTCCATTCATGGGGAACATGGTGGAGAATGGTGGGACTTTCGGTGTTTCTATGTGCAAGTGGCTGGAATGATCTTTATCACCTATGGCATCCTTGTTTGGGGGACTTATTTACAAGGCGTGTAAGTCAGTTGAGGACTGTAGTACGTTGAAACTTCAAAATATGGAATCTGAGAAAGGGGAAATACCAGAATTATTAATGTTAATGCGGAAGGATAGTACAGGATACACAGGAAAAGGAAATGAAGATTAGGACAATCGTTTAACGTCATTCGACTGAAGGAGCTTGAAATTGTAGGTTTAATCAATATGATGCGTAGCAAAAGAAAAAAGGGGTGGATTGTGAAGGATTAAGTGATAAACCACAACTATTGTAAGGGGCTTCTTTAAGATGGATTCAAACCGAGAGAGAGAAGCCAGGGAGAGGTTCTGTCATAGTTGGTTTTATTAAGTTACCAGAGCCAGTCCTTGTAGTTTTAAGGAATTGATAGCATTTGTATAGCGCCTAGATGGGGTGTGATGTAGATAGTCCCCAATCAGTAGAGGGGAGGGATAGATGGGACCCCTGTCACTATAGACCTAGATTTAGTGCTGATAAGGAGAAACTGGGAGAGTTCAGTTGGAGGTGAGCAAAACTAGGGATGGTAATAGACAAATGAGCATGCTTAATAAAATAAATGAATATTACAACACACCGCAAGCGTCAGGAAAATGGCTCATTACAATGCACATTGTCTGGACATGAGATGTATGATGTGGTGGTAATGCAGGGGACGTACCTACAGACTGTGCACCTCAGTGCCCTGATTGGAGAGGGCCAGAAGGGGAGGTTGAATATAGAATTGTGTGTATAAAGGGGTTTACCTTTCTGACTTCGGTGTGTCTCAACTTGGAGAGGCACCCGACTCTGCAGACTCGCAAATATAATAAAGAATCTCTTGTTTCCACGATTTAGTCTCTGAGTAGTGATTGTGAGCACACCGCATATCTCACAATCCTAATGAAGAACTCAACCATATTATGGTCACTCTTGCCCAAGGGGCCACGCACACCAAGGCTGCTAACTAACCCTTCCTCATTACTCAATACCCAGTCTAGAATAGCCTGCTCTCTCTTTGGTTCCTCTACATGTTGGTTAAGAAAACTATCCCGCATAATCCAAGAATTCCTATCCTTCAGCTCCACTGCGCTACAATTGCGATGCTCCAATCTAATGTAGATTGATGTCTCCCATTATAAAGGTTTTACCTTTTTTGCAAACTTTCTATATTTTTCCTGTTGCAGCCATCCCGGATCTACTTTTCCAGTTCTGAGGAATGGTCCTGACTTGAAAATATGAATAGCTTGTCCACTTCCTAATTAACTGTCTAAAGAAGGTCTCGACCTGAAACCATCACTTGTAACTTTTCTCCAGAGATGATGTATGAGTTACTCCAGGTTTTTTGGAGTTCTTTTCTCTTTGGACTGCTTGACCGACATGAGGTCTTCCAGTATTTCTGTTTTTGTTGTCGATTACAGCAACCGTATTGTTATCGTTTTCATTAACTTTATTGTCATCTGCTACGAAAGGGGCACAAACACCACACACCCCCACGCACACATTGGATGAAAAATTACCAGGACCATTTTAAACGTGGCCCTAACATCAGGCAGGGCCTATCAAGTAGATAAGAGTGTTAAGAACTGTTGTAACATTGTAAGCGCCAGAAGTGTGTGACGACTCTTTGGGTTTGTCTGCTGTATAATTTTACCGGATTGTTTGCCACAAGCGAAGAAATTTTAACTGTATCTAGGTACATTGTGACAATAAAGTATCATTTGAATCATTGAAATATATCATCAACTGGGAATAGGGGGAATTAAGTCCTATAGCTATTAAAAAATCAACACAGACCACTAAACTATTATAATAAAAAGAAATGGCAAAGCTAATTGCGATGAAAAAATTATTCCTTTCAATGTTGCTGTTATTCAAAAATTTTGAAAACATTCCCAAGCTCTGGGGAAACAAGCATATGTAAATATGTGTACATTTTTTTTTTAAACTTCCAAACATAAATAATATATTCAAACAAGTGAATTACATCGGAGAATCTTGGATGATGAGTATATGGAACGAGCTATCGGAGGAGGTCATTGAGGCAGGGAATATCGCATAATTTAAGAACCATTTGGACAGGTGCATGGATAGGACAGGGATATGGGGCAAACGCGGGCAAGTGGGACTAGTGCAGATGGGACATGTTGGACGGTGTGGACAAGTTGGGCCGAAGGGCCTGTTTCCAAGCTATGTGACTACAATTACACTATAACTTTAATCCACATGGCATTCGCAGGGAATTCGATTCATGCTTGGCGTAGTTTGAGTTGTTTTTAAAAGTTTAATATCTTGGGTCTTTCTCTTTTTTATTACTCAATCCCAATAACGTTAAAATATTAAAATGTTGAAAGGATTTACCTCTGCAATGAATGTACTTCATGACAGACACTCTGTTTTTAGATAATTCATTGACTAATAAATCTATGATGGATTTGGCCTGGTATCATTCTTAATTGTGAATGGATTATTCTGAGATCATTTATCCTAATTCCCAGAACTCCAACCAAGGGATTAAAGCATTCTTTCCCAGAGGGTACTCACATCCCAGGAATAATCAATTACATTTTGCTACACTTCCTTCTATAAATTATTATTTATATGAGAACAAAAACTGCTCTCCTGATGTAGCCTCATAGATATCTCCACAAAGACTTTTATCTTCTTTTATTCCATGCTTCATGCAATAATGTTGATCAGTATATTGTTTTGACTCTTGAAACTACCTTGCAGTATTAATGGCTTACCTTTCTGCCACCTCTTGTTCAGTCGTGACTTTCTTAACTGTGTATAAAATCATGAGAGGATTAGATCGGGTAGATGCATGAGTCTACTTTCACAGATTAAGGAATCGAGGACCTGCGGCCCCGCGGGGACTGGTATAAGATGAAGGGGAGGCATGGATTCAATAGGAAGATGAGGGTTAAATTTTTCACACAAAGGCTGGTGGTATATGGAACAAGCTGCCAGAGAGGTTGTTGTGGCTGGGACTATCCCAACATTCATGAGCATTAGACAGGTACATGGATGGGACAGGTTTGGAGGATATGGATCGACGCAAGCAAGTGGATAGTGTAGTGGGACGTGTTGGCCAGTGTGGGCAAGTTGGGCCGAAGGGGCCTTTTTACACACGGTATCACTCTATGACTATGACTTCCCGAAAAACACCAACATTATTAGTCCAGGAAGTGTTGGGATTGGAAAGTCAGAACTCATCTTGGGAATGTGTGGGAAAATATGAATAAATTGTAGAAAAATATTGGAGCACTCAGCAGGATCTGACAGCAGCTGTGAGGAGAGAAACAGTTAATGTTTAGGTACAGCACCATTTGTCCTTCAGTAATGAGAACGAGAGTAAGACAATTTTAAATTTCAGTATTCAGAGGAAGGTGGGTGAGGAATAGGTACAGCAAGAGAGTTATCTCTCAAAGATTAAATTGAAATGGATTAATGGGGGAGTAGTTTTACAGCACATGTGTTAATTCTTCTGTGTCTGTGTATTGGGCAGTTAATAGCAAGGGCTGTGGGACATGTCCAGGCAGGCAGAGCATCTCGAATAGAATAGAAAAACTGTCCCTGTAATACTCCCACACTCCTAAATTGTCACTGTGCCACGGGTGCTCAGTTAGATTGCCTTTCTGAGTTTATACAGCGCAAAAAAAACAGGACTATTTGGCATAGCGATACGTCCGCGCCGACCAGCGAATCCGCACTATCCTGCAACACGTGCTGCTGACAATTACGGATTTTTTACCGAAGCCGCAAAATAACCTAAAAATCTATACATGTTGGGGACTTATACTAAGTGTGAGAGGAAACCAGATCACAAGGGATAAACCACGCAGTCACGGGGAGAAACATACAAACTCAGTACAGACAACACCCATAGTCAGGATCGAAACCCGGGTCTCTGACTCTGTAAGGCAGCAAACTCCATGCAGCGCCCTGTTCAAATCAGCAAAAACAGCTTGATTTTTTTTTTTTTGGATAAAATCAAGGCAAGAGGTCCTTTGCAAATCAGATTGAAGCCGTATGTATGAAAGGCCTTCCATCTAAAATGGCCCAATCTTGACATACCAGGTTGCCAATCCCTTCCCATCCCACGCGAACCTTTCTGTTGCAAAAGATGACGCAAAAAATTAACCAAAAAAGCCCTCTTATTTTGGGGGCCCGGGTTATGCAACTACTTGGTGGTATGTACCTTCTCCTCATCCCTCTGTCAACAGTATTCGTTCCCTTCTCCACTTGGTTCCTGTTTAGTTTAGTTTTGAGATGAGAGCGGAAAGGGAAACAGGCACCTCCGGCCAACTGAGGCCACACAACCAGCGAATCCCCGCACATTACACAAGCCTGCACAAATTAGGACAATTTACACTGATATGAGTATACAAACCCAAGCTAATTAAACCTACAAATTGTACATCTTTGGAGTGTGGAGGGGAAACCGAAAGATATCAGGAAAACCCACTTGAGTCATTGGGGGAGAAGAACGTACAAACTCGTACAGACAGCACCCTAATCGGGATCTTATCCGGTTGTATGTGAGGCAATGAAAGCGCTGTAAAGCAGCATTCTACCGCTGCGCACTGTGCGCCGAACAAATGATGATTGGTTTGATGACGTTTGAAAGCAAAGCATTGGGGTGCAAACTTGGAAATAAGCACAGGGAAGTTTAAAAATCTCGATACAATGTGCAAAATTCAGTTTTTTGGTGATTTAAAACAAGACGCAGTGTAAGCTAATTGACACAAGCATGTAATGGCTTGCAACTCTACCACTGCGCAACCTGCCCACGCCAAACCACACATTTCAAAGTATGGGCATCTTAAACTTTCCCCACTGTTTCCATCGGTCGTTCCACCCCTCATTAGATGGCTCACTGATCACCTCCCACACATCTGATTCAGCAACTGATCCCTTGTTTCGCCGTCTGTCACCTTCCTGCTACTGTTCAAGCTTGCCCACCCTTACCTGCCTGGCTGCATCTCCCACTTTTGTTCCCCATATTGTTTTTATCCTTGTCTGTTTCCATCTTCTTCACGCAGCCACCGACTCCCAATCTGCCCCTTCCCCTCCCCAAAAATGGCTCCATTTGACCACCGTCCTCCAAACATTTACCAAAGTTCTCACTTGTCTGTTGTCATTAGTGGCATCTGTTCCAGTTCAATTTTTTGTCACATGCACCATTTAAGGTACAGTGATATGTGAGTTTCCATACAGCATACAAGTAATAGAACGCAATACGCAATAAATTTAAACTTCACCGACATCCACAGTGGAATAAACATCCTCCTCGGGATGGAAGCAATAAAATTCAGTCATCTTCCTCTTTGTTTGTCTGTCTATTTATCTGTCTGTCTTATTCTTGAATTATCTAAAATAGGACACAAAAAGTAGAGTAATCAGCGGAGTCATGGAAGCATCTCTGGGAGGAATTCATAGGTGACATTTCGGGTTGAAACCCTTCTTCAGATTATTATTTATGTATAAGTTGACCAGAAGAATTCATCTCATATTCTGCCCAGGTAATCAGCAACCTAGTGGTATGAGCAATGAATTTCACGATTTCATGTCTATTTGTTACCTATCATTTTCCACCTCCTGTCTCACTACTGATTCTCAGCTTTACACTCTCAGTCCTGATGCAATGTCTCAAGACAAAATGTCAATGCTATTTCTGACTTATCAGATGACCTACTGAATTCCTCCAGCAGTTTGTCTTATGCTCTAGAACCAAGCGTGTGCAGTCACTTGTGCCCTCCTTGTCTGGCGCCCACCTTTAGGTTCTGACCCAACTTCAGGAGTTTGAACATAGAACATAGAATGGTATAGCACGAGAACAGGCCCTTCAGCCCGCAACGTCCGTGCTCAATATGATGCCAAGTTAAACTGATCTCATCTGCTTGAACACGATCAATATCCCTCTATTCACCATGTGCCTATTCAAAAGTCTCTTAAACAACTCTAATGCATTTGCCTCTATCACCACCAGTGCATTCAAGGCTCCCCTCACCCTCCGAATAAAAAAATTGCTTTGCACATCTCCATTAAACTTTACCCCCTCTCATCTTTATGGTAATGCACTCTAGTGTTGGTCATTTCCACCCTTGGACAAAGGTTCTGATTGTCTACCTTATCTATGTCTCTCATAATTGTATATACTTCTATCAAGTCTCCCCTCAACCTCTGACATTGCAGAGAAAACAATTCAACTCTATCCAACTTCCCCCTGTAGTTGAAATCCTCTAATCCAGGAGCATTGTGGTAAATATCCTCTGCACTCATTCCATAGCCTCCACATCTTTCATGTATTGCAGCAACCAGAACTGCACACAGTATTCCAAATGTGGCCTATGAAGGCCACATTGCCCCTGGCAATGAAGGCAAGCATACCATATGCCTTCGTTACCGCCCTATCTACTTGTGCTGCCACCTTCAGTGAACTGATCTTGGACTCCAAGATCCTTCTGCACGCCAATGCAGCTAAGGGTCTTAACTGTTTACTCTCCGCTCACATTCAAAGACTTGCATCAGGGAGCACACATTCCAGAACTCTGCTGCTCAATAATGCATACTAATGTCGGCAACTCAGAGTGCAGCTCAACAAGCCTGAGCTGGATGCTCATGACAAGTGTGAGGGGTTGCACTTGGTATGTCAAACCAGGGAAGAAGTTAGAAAGTTTTTCAGAGCAGAGAGATCTGAGAGTACAGGTGCATGGTTCCTTGAAAGTGGTGAGTCAGTCAGGTGAACAGTGAACTGAAGATGACACTCTTGCTGTAATTGGGAGAGGAATTGAATACAAAACTTGGGACATCACCATACCGCTGTACAGATCGTTGGTGTGACCATCCTTGGAGCATCCTTGGAGCATCCTTTGACAATCACAGGGAGAACATCCAAACTCCATACAGACAGCACCAGCAGTCAGGATCGAACCTGGTCTCGGGTGCTGTAAAGCTGCAACTCTAACACTGCGCCACTGTGGTGCCCAAATGCTGTAAATGGTTAATGCGTCAACGATACTTTTAATGGTTAATAGTTGGCATGGACTCAGAGGGCCTGTTTCCATTCTGTATCTTTCTATCTATCTAAAGCAAAGAAAATCATCATCTGTTGTGTTTAAACTGCACACTTTGCGACTGCTTTTTCACAATCTTACACGTTTTAATGAGACTGCTATCATTCTTTTAAATTCCATTGAGTTTGGACCATGAAACTCAGTCCCTTTTATAAGACTTTACAATATGCTCATCACAAGAATCAATCAAGTGAACATAGCATCTCCAAAGCAATTCTAACTTTCCTTCGATAAGGAGACCAAAGCTGCGCACAGTACTCAAAGTGTTGGCTCATCAAGGCTATTAGAGTTGCAGAGAGCCCTCTTTGGAAATCCACTTTTGTGCTGAATTCAACTTTTGAAATTAGGCTGCAAAGACATCAATGGAAGTGTGTTTTGAAAGTGACAGTTCAATGTGGATAAAATATTTCATCACAGCTTGAGCATACAACAGAGATAATGAATTCTTTCACTTCATACTTTAAAAAACCTCTAGTAAAGATGAACATACCATTTGCCTTTCTAATTGCTTGCTAGACTTACATGTTAATTTTCTGTGTTTCATGTGTAAGGATTCCAAGATCTATCTCAACATCATCTTTTCACATTTCTGCCTTTGTAAAATAGGTTGAGGTTCAGGTTTATTATTGTCAAGTGTGCCGAGGTACAGTGAAAAGAACAGATCAGATAATACTATACATAAATACAATCAAGTTTAACTCGTGAAAGAGAGTAAAGGGCAAGCTGGAGGGTGAAGAATATAATTCTCAGCATTGTAGTGCATCTGTTCCATAGACAAAGTCCAATGTCCAAAAAGGGGTAGAGGTGAATCAAATAGTGCCATTACTTAGGGAATGACCATTCAGAAGCCTGATAACAGAGGGGGAGAAGCTGTTCCTCAGTCGGGTGGTGGTTGCGCTTTCAAGCTTGCAACCTTCACGTGGTCCGCCCTGTTTCGACTAATGCAATCAACTCGACATGCACAAACGGAAGATCAAATAGAACAAGTTGTCCAACAACTTTAGGCTGTGCGCGCCACACGAAAGAAGAAGAAGAAGAAGTGGTACGCGCTTTCAAGCTTCTATACCTTCTGCCCAAGGGCAGCAAGGAGAAGAAGGGATGACCGGGATGGGACAAGTCTTTGATTATGTCGGTTGCTTTTCCAAGACAGTGTAGGTGGAGTCAACGATGGGAAGTCTGCGTGACAGGACTACATCATTGTTTTGCCTACTATCCAATTAGGACAGATATTACCATAGATAACTACACTCATGTCAAACTCAAGTACAATAGACGCCTAGAACAAAGGAAAATATACAGATGTAGAAAATAGATCAATATCATGGAGAACATTTAGAAAATGGTTGTTGATTTATTTTCTGGTGGAAAACAGAGATTTAAAAGAGTAGAGCAAATGTCTTGGATGATAGTACTGTAGATCCTTCTCTGGGAAAAAGTACGGAATAAAGAGTCTTCAGCTTTTAGAGATACAGCACGTACACATGCACTTATCTTACACACCACCCCTAAGGGGCCCCACAAAAAAAATTTATTTTTAAATATCTATTTTGTCAAAGCCATTTTAAACCTGCAGACTTGTACGTCTCTTTGGTGTGTGGGGTGGGGGGGAAAACCAGAGCACCTGGAGAGGAAAAGGGGGGGAAGGGGAAATACCCCTGCGGGATATATGGGAGAAATATGCAGACAGTTTAGTTTATTGTATGTGTCCAAGGTGCAGTGAAAAAAAGCTTTTTTTGCAGGAGACCCTTGCGTTGGGGGTTAAAAGAGGAATGTCCAGTCAGCAGAAAGACAATACATTTGATTTTTCAATCAATATCCATATACAGTGTATAGATACATGATAAGAGGAATAACGTTTTAGTTGCAAGGTAAATCCAGCAAAGTCTGATCAAGGATAGCCAACTCAGGGTCATCAAAGAGAGATAGATAGCAGTTTAGCACTGCTACATTGGTCACCAAAAAATGTGGTAGATCCATTTTCCGTTGCCTGATAACTGCTGGGAGGAAACTGTCCGTGAACCTAGTGTGGAAGAGTCAATCAAATGGAGGATGGTTCGTGTGATGGTCTGGGCTGCTTCCAGTCTTGCAAACTCTGTCCAGACAGCACCCATTGTCTCTGGCGCAGTAAGCAAGCAATTCTACCACTGTGCCACTGTGCAACCCCTATTATATTTTTCCATTCTTTCTTTTAAAATAAATATATTTTTCACGTTCCATTCCATTTGCTTATATTTTGTCCAATTTCTTCGCATGACTATGTTTCTTTTTGCTCTCATCAGAGTTTTCATTCCCATTTTGTACACTGAGAAGATTTTCCTTCATCAAGCTCAAGAGTCTACATAGTTAGGCAGTTAAATCCCCAGCTCTGCTCTGTGTGGGACCTTACCAGGATTAATCTGAAAACATCCCATTGTACTCTGTGACTGAACAAATTCTCTATTCACGCTAATAAGTTACATCCTAATCCTTATTCCCTTCCTTATGTATTGGCTTTTCTGTGGCATTTTATTGAATACCTTTTCAAAATCCAGATAAAATGTATCCATTGATTCCCTTTTATTTATACTGTCAGCTTACATTTTTAAAAGACCATTATCAAATTTAATGCAAGTTTCATAACACTATTTTGGATTAATCCTACTGAGATATAATGCTTTCAAAGTGTCCCTTCTACTTCTTTGATGATTCTTGCATCAATTTTTTTAATAGAAGTATATAAAGACTGGAGTATAGCTTTAAGGTGAGATGGGTGAAATTTATCGGAGATGTTCAGGGCTAGTTTATTTACACGGACAGTTGTGGGCGTCTGGAATACGCTGCCAGGGCTGGAGGTGGAGGCAAATATTATAATGGTATTTGAGAGACTTTTTGTTGGACACATGGATAAGCTGGGAATGGAGGGATATGGATCATGTGCAGGCAGAGGAGATTAGCGTAAAGGGCCTGTCCCACTTGGCGATTTTTTTCAGCGACTGCCGGCATCGGTGACTGACGTAACAAGGTCGCCAAAAGATTTTGAACCTTTCATAATCCAGCGGCGACAAAAAAAATGTTGCGACGCTTGAGGAAACACCGCGCGTCATACGTCATCACGCCGCATCACGCTGCGACTTTTTCGGTGACCTGATATGTCAGTCAATGATGCCGACAGTCGCCCGAAAAAAATCGCCAAGTGGGGCTGGCCCTTATCTTGGCATCATGTGGGCTGAAGGTCCTGTCCCTGCACTGTACTGTTCTATGTTAATGAATTTCAGGCCAACTAACATAGTCTGGCCAGGCCAAACCTGCAACTACAGCCCAGTGTTGCCACCAGGACAACGGGTCTTTATGGCCATGTTAAAACGCTAACATTTTTCACAACTTTATCTTGACGGGTACAAGGTAATGCCGGAAATTGTCCGGCACGGTGTCGCAGCGGTAGAGCCTTATAGTGCCAGGGACCCAGGCTCAATCCTGACTACGGGTGCTTGTCTGTACGGAGTTTGTATGTTCTCCCCATGACCTGTGTGGTTTTTAACCAAGATCTTAGGTCTCCTCCCGTACTCCAAAGATGCACAGGTTTTTAGGTTAATTAGCTTGGTAAAAATGTAAATTGTCCCTAGTGTGTGTAGGATAATGATAATGTGTGGGGATCGTTGGTCGGTGCAGACTCAGTGGGCCGAAGGGCCTGTTTCTACACTGTATCTGTAAACTAAACTAAACATAGCAACTCTTGTGTACTGCCTCAGTGTAATCTACTGCTCTTAGACTCTTGTACTTAAGTAATGATTGATTAAAGATTTTTACTGAACTGCAAAAAAGGAATTTCACCGTACCATTGAACCATTGAAACATTCATTTCTCCAGAGTACTTTCTTTATACAAGTGACTATTTTAACTGCTTCACTTTCATTAGACCAATGGTTCCCCGGTATTTTCGATATGCATGGAGTATTTTCTGCGAAGATAAATGAACAAACTCAAATTTTAAAAAAATTCCTCATAATTCAACTAGCTTATTCTATTTTCTTCACTTTTATTCATATGTTTTGTCATCCTTTACTGGTTTATAAAACTCTCCTAATCTCCAGTCTTATTAATCTTGGCACAATAAGCCTCTTACTTGTATTTAATATGATCCTTTATCTGTTAAGATTGCCATGATAAATCCGTTTTTCAAAACTGCTCTTATTTCTCAATTTCCTCAAAGACTACACCTAAATTCCTCTTAAACCCATTTATGTTATTCACTTGAATGACTTTCATTGGCAATTTATTTTGACAGTAACAACCCACAGGGTGAGTTAGTTTCATCTGACCTCTCATGCTGTTTCCTAATTTTTAATTTGTGTCATTTGTACTTGATCCCTATAACCATATAACAATTACAGCATGGAAACAGGCCATCTCAGCCCTTCTAGTTTGTGCCGAACACTTACTCTCACCTAGTCCCATCTACCTGCACGCAGACCATAACCCTCCATTCCTTTCCCGTCCATATACTTACCCAATTTATTTTTAAATGATAAAATCGAACCTGCCTCCACCACTCCCACTGGAATCTCATTCCACACAGCTACCACTCTCTGAGTAAAGAAGTTCCCCTTTATGTTACCCCTAAACTTTTGTCCCTTAATTCTCAAATCATGTCCTCTTGTTTGAATCTTCCTGACTCTCAATAGAAAAGAAAAAAGCTTCTATCCACGTTAAATTTCTATCCCTCTCATAATTTTAAAGACCTCTATCAAGCCCCCCCTTAACCTTCTGCGCTCCAAAGAATAAAGACCTATCTTGTTCAACCTTTCTCTGCAACTTAGGTGCTGAAACCCAGGCAACATTCTAGTAAATCTCCCCTGTACTCTCTCTATTTTGTTGACATCTTTCCTATAATTTGGCGACCCCAATTGTACACATACTCCAGAATTGGCCTCACCAATGCCTTGTACAATTTTAACATTACATCCCAACTTCTGTACTCAATGCTCTAATTTATAAAGGCCAGCACACCAAAAGCTTTCTTTACCACCCTATCTACACGAGATCCCACCTTCAGGGAACTATTCCATGGAGAACAATTTGCCTGAATAAAATTTTCATTCAGAACCAGGGCGGCACGGTGGCGCAATGGTAGAGTTGCTGCCTTACAGCGCTTTCAGTGCCAGAGACGTGGGTTTGATCACAACTATGGGTGCTGTCTGTACGGGGTTTGTACGTACTCCCGGTGACCGCATGAGTTTTCTCTAAGATCTCCGGGTTCCCCCCACACTCCAAAGACAAACAGGTTTGTACGTTAATTGACTTGGTATAAATGTAAATTGTCCCTAATGTGTGTAGGATGGTATTGATGTGTGGACTCGATGGGCCGAAGAGGCTGTTTCCACACTGTATCTCTAAAGTAAACCAAGATGAAAAGAAGTTTGGTCTCCACGAGAACAGGGTATCTTTAGAATTCACTTCCCAAGAGAGGGATCAATGGGAAGCACTGCTTCAAGAAATATCAACAAAGACTCACACTACCCTCATTAAACTCACTTAGTCATAGAATCATAGAGTGATACAGTGTGGAAACAGGCCTTTCAGCCCAACTTGCCCACACTGGCTAACATGTCCCAACTACACTAATCATACTTGACAGCATTTGATCCATATTCCTCCAAACCTGTCCTATCCATGTACCCGATCTTTTCCTCTCATGATTTTATCCTCTATAAGATCACCCCTCATCCTCCTGTGTTCCAAGAAATAGAGTCCCAGCCTACTTAGCCTCTACCTATAGCTCAGACACTCTAGTCCTGGCAACATCCTCGTGAATCTTCTCTGTACCCTTTCCAGGTTGGCAACATCTTTCCTCTCACACAGTGCCCAGAACTGAACACAATACTCTAAATGTGGCCTCACCGACGTCTTATGCAACTGCAACATGACCTCCCAAATTCTATACTCAATACTCTGGCTGATGAAGGCCAGCGTGCCAAAATCCTTTTTGACCACCCGATCTACCTGCGACTCCACGTTCAGGGAGCTATGCATCTGCACGCCTAGAGCCCTCTGCACTACAACATTTCATTGCTACCATTGGGAAGAAGGTGCAAGAGCCTGAGAACTGACTCAAGAACAGCTCCTTCCCATCAACCATCACGGTACGACCCTATCTCAGCATCAAACCCTTAGGACTTTGTATAGATTGTACAATGTACTTCAGCTTGCACTATTGTGGTTTGGTTACCTAGTATAGCCGATAATTGGCTGTAGCATTGTTTATCATATAACTATTTGCTGTGCAGTTGCGTTGCTTGCAAAAGCAGCAGAAAGTATGGTTTTCAAAGTTTAAAATCCCGGTGCATGTGACAAATAAATATTGAATATATTCAAACCTGTGATTAAAGGGATATGGAGATCCTACTGCGATGCGGTACAAAGGTAAAAGATCAGCGATGATTTCATCGAAAGGCAAATTTGTCATGATGGGCTGAATGGTCGACTCCTATTTCTAATTCTTGTGTTTTTATTGATGCCTAGATCATTTTAGGGCATCTAAAATTTAAACAACAGATGGAGATGTGGAACACCAAGTGTGACTGGCACAGGACTTGAAGGTGTGCAGTTTTTTATAGTTAGTTTAGAGATACAGTATAACATTGAAACAGGCCCTTCAGCCGACTGAGTCTGCGCCAACCAGCGATCCCCGCACATTAACACTATTGTACACACACTTGGGACTATTTACAATTATACCAAGCCAATTAACCTAAAAACCTGTAAGTCTTTGGTTTGTGGGTGGAAACCGGAGATCCTGGAGAAAACACACACGGTCACAGGGAGAATGTACGAACTCCGTACAGACAAGCACCTGTAATCAGGTACCAAACCCGGATTGCTCTAAGGCAGTAACTTTACCACTGTGTCACTGTGCTGCCTATTTATTTTGCTAATTCTTGCTATTCAAAATCACCCACCATCAAATTACTAAAAATGCATTGATATGGCTGCAATTATGCAATCTATGTATGGTTTTGGTTTGATATTTGTTTAAATCTGACTTCATTTAAAAGATAATAGTCCTTTTTTTTAATCTAATCCCTTCCCTTTCTCTCAAATGAATGAGATGACTATTTGGGCAAGGAAAAATATATCTGGCATCACTGTAGAAGGGTCTTGAACCGAAACATCACCCATTCCTTCTGTTCAGAGATGAGATGAGTTAAGTTAGCATTTTGTGTCTATCATAAATACTTAAATTTGTGAGGTGCATACTATGTAAGTATAACTTCACCCACTGCCTTGCTTAGTTAACATAGTGAGTGTGAAATTCTGCTTTAATAATATATTCTTCTTTTAATTAAATATTTACAGCTCCTAATTTGTGTAAACTGATCCTATTACATGCCTCTTTTCTGGATTTATTTCAATATTAATAAGCTTATTCCAAATTTATTTTCCATTGGCTTTCATGCCAAAACTGATTATTCCTTCTCTGACAAGAACCTTCTGCAACTTCCAAAGAGAGAGGCATAAGGTTCACCAGTTTCTACTCAGTTAAAAATAAAAATCAATTCTTTAAAAGGTTTCGCCAACTTGATCCTTGGGGAGATATTGCCGAGAACTGCTAAACGTGACTGTTCCAGCACGATCAGAGATTGCAAGAAATTCAGGTGCGTGAAAGTACGTCAGACAAGATTGGGAAAAAGCGTCATAATTGGTATCACATTTTACATTCTATGGCATGCATGTGCAATCAAAGAATCAGGGATTCGCAGAGATTCATTGTCGCATAGCACGGAACCAGGCCATTTGGCCCAACGTGCTATACCAACCAAGCTGCATATCAATGCAAATCCAATTGGGCTGTGGTAGGAAGGAACTGCAGATGTTAGTTTAAACACAAGATAGACACACAATGCTGGAATAACTCAATGGGACAGGAGCATTTCTGGAGAGAAAAAATGGGTGATGTCTCGACCCAAAACATCACCTATTCCGTCTTTCCAGAGATGCTGCCTGTCTGGCTGAGTTACTCCAGCTTTTTGTGTCTGTCTTGTGTTTAGTCCATATACTTCTAAATCTTGCCTATCCTTTTCCTGTCTTATAAACATTGCCATTGTACCTGCCACTGCCACTTCATGTTCATCTGGCAGATCGTTCAATATACTCACCATATGCCAATCTGTGTGGAGAAACTTGCCCCACAAATTCCCTTACCTTCAACCTATGAATCTCTAGCTTTAGACTCCCTACCCTGGGAAGAAGACTGTGACTATCTACACTATCTATGCCACTCACAATTTTATTAACTCCCAAAAGGTCACCCATCAGCTAGGTTTGTGCAGGAAAAGTAGACTGACCCTCTCCAATTTCACCTGACAACTCACGCCCTCCAGTCCTGGCAATGTTCCTGTGCAATATTCTGCACTCGCTGCAGCATAATTACATCCTCCCTATAGTGTGGCAACCAGAACTGCACACTATGCTCCAAGTATTATCATTTGTACAACTGTAACATGACGTTCCAACCCTTGGCTGATGAAGGCCAACATACCGGATGCCTTCCTCACCACGCGTTCTAACTATATTGCCACTTTCAGGAAACGATGTACTTTTTCCCCGAGGTCCCTCTTTTCTACAACAGTCCCCAAAGCTGTGTCATTCACTGTATACCATGATCTGGTTTATAGAGAGTGCTGTGGAGCAGAGGAATCGAGGAGGGCAGGTTCCTGTGCTTAGTTCCTTGAAAGTAGCCTTACAAGTAGAGTCAAGTCAAGTTTATTCGTCACATACACATACGAGATGTGCAGTGAAATGAAAAGTGACAATCTTGCGGATTGTGCAAACAAACTACAGAACAGAATGGAACAGAATCACATATTACATATTTGTGGGAGGAAAAAAAAGAAAATACAGCAATTTAAAAAGACACCACACAACAGTAAATTGGTGCAGTAAGTTAGTCCCTGGTGAGATAGGAGTTTACAGTCCTAATGGCCTCTGGGAAGAAACTCCTTCTCATCCTCTCCGTTCTCACAGCATGGCAAGTGAGGCGTTTGCCTGACCGTAGCAGCTGGAACAGTCTGTTTATGGGGTGAAAGGGGTTCTGGATTTGCACCTTCTGATGTATAGTTCCTGCAGGGGGGCGAGTGTAGTTCCCATAGTGCGTTCGGCCGAACGCACTATTCTCTGCAGAGCCAGCTTGTCCTGGGCAGAGCAGTTCCAAAACAAATTGTGATGTTTCCAGACAAGATGCTTTCCACAGCTGCTGAATAGAAGCACTGGAAGATCCTCCGAGACACTCTGAATTTCCTCAATTGCCTGAGGTGGTAAAGGCGTTGCCTTGCCTTACTCACCAGTGCGACAGCGTGTGATGTCCATGTCAGGTCCTCTGAGATGTGGACTCCCAGGTATTTAAAGCAGCTCACCCTATCCACAGTAGCCCCATTTATCTTCAACAGTGTGTACGTCCTCGGATGTTGTGCCCTCCTAAAGTCCACGATCAGCTCCTTAGTTTTTTTGACATTCAAGAGGAGGCTGTTGTCCTGACACCAGAGTGCCAGATCAGCCACCTCCTCCTGGTAGGCCTGATGGTGGTCACAAAGTCTTTCAGCACATTGGCCTTCATCAGTCAGAGTAATGAGTGTAGATGTTGGGAGGTCATGTTACAGTCATACAAGACATTGGTGAGGCCACGTTTGGAGTCTTGTGTTGACTTGTTCCTTGTCATCCTCATCCCTCCTCCTCACTGGAACATGTCAGTTCTGAGCTTTGATCAACTGGCCTGGAAACAACTCCCACGTATCAGATGCCAACTTACCCAATAACAAATGCTCCCAATTTACTCCCCCTACCTCCTGCCGAATAACATTATAATTTGTCTTACTCCAATTTACTATCTTCCTGCAAGGCCCAGGCTTATCCCTCTTCAAAACAATTATAAAATGTAATCACTATCCCCAAAATGCTCTTCCACTGTCATCTGACTAAGCTCATTTCTCAACACAATATCCAGTATGCTCCCTTCTCAACTAGAACAATCCATATAATGCATCAGGAAACACTTGTCTGCCCCATCTGTGGCACTGAACAAGTCCAGGTCAATGTCCGGTAAGTTAAAAGCATCCACTATGGTAATCCTATTGCTTTAGCATCTTTTAGTAATCTGTCCGTTCTTCTGTCTAATTCTGGCTATTGGGGAACTTGCAGCACAACTCTGTTAGAGTGCTTGCACCCTTCCTAGTTTTGAGTTCTACCCTTATTGCCTCAGCGGACGAACTCTCCAGTGCGTCCTCTTTGCATGCTGCTGTGATATTCTCCCTGATTAGTAGAGGAACTCCTCCACCTCTTTTACCTCCCTCTCTGCCATATTTGAAACATCAAAGCACTGGAACATTGTGCTGCCAGTCGTAGCCAAGTTTCTGCAATGGCCACAACATCATAGCCACAAGCACCGATCCAGGGTCTAGGTTTACCTGCTTACTCCTTGTATTGAAGGCCCATCAGACTGTCAGCTTCACCATGTTCCTTCATGTCTCCCTAACTGTCCTTTTGCAGAGATTGCATCTCTTCTGATTTTCGTCTGGAAACGTACCATATTGCCACCTACATTTTCTTTCAAACCATTATAGAAAATTGGTTTCATGGAAGGAAGCAGAGGTGATGGTGAGGCTGGAGGCCTGCAACTAGTGGTGTGCCTCAGGGTTCGGTGCTGGGCCCGTAACTGTTTGTCATCCATATGAATGATTTGGATGAGAACGTACATGGCAAGATTAGCGGGTTTGCAAATAATACAAATGTGGGTGGCATTGCAGAGAATGAAGATGGTTGTCAAAAATTGCAGCAGGATCTTGATTGGTTGGCCAGGTGGCTTGAGGAATGGCTGAAGGAATGTAATACAGAGAAATGCGAGATGTTGCATATTAGAAAGTCTAACATAAGCAGGACTTACACAGTGAATGCTAGAGGTCTGGGGAGTGTGGTACAGCAGGGGGATCCAAGAATGCAAGTACATTGTTCCTTGAAGATGACGTCTGAGGTTAAATAGAGTGACAAAAAGACTTTTGGCACATTTGCATCTCATCTGTTTTTCATCTCGAAAATCACCATCATGCCACCTACATTCTCTCTCAATTCATTAAAATATGTGAAAAACAATAAAAGACCCAGCATCAATCCCGACCACATACCACTGATGGAACATCTCCAATCTGAAAAGCACCACTCGACTATCAACTGCCTCCTACTACTAATTCAATTTTGGATCCAATTTGTCATCTCCGCCTGGATCCCATGTATACTAATGCCCTGGACCATCTACCATGCAGGACCTTGTCAGAGGCCTTGAGAAAGTTCACATCGGCAATGTCTCCCTCCCTGCCCTCGTCAATCTTCTTGGTCGCCTCCCCTCAAAAGCGTAATTAAATTTGTAAGTGTAGGAAGGAACTGCAGATGCTGGTTTAAATTCAAGAGAGACGCAAAATGCTGGAGTAACTCAGTGGGACAGGCAGCATTCTGGAACAAAGGAATAGGTGACGTTTCGGGGCGAGACCCTTCTTCAAGCTGATGTCAGGGGTAATTTGTAACCCTTTTTTTCTCTCAAAGCCACGCAAAATTAAAATCGCTATTCAGCCCTTGCCATTCCAAATGCAAGTAAATCCTGTCCCTCAGAGTTCTTACAATACCTTTTGCACCATTGAAGAAAGATTCACTGGCCTGCAGTCGTCTGGTCTTTATTAAATAAAGGTACAACTTTACCATCCTCCAGTCATCTGGTACCCCACAAATGGACTGACAGTGAAGTTACATCACCACAGAATGATGTGGCATCTAAAATACTCACTAGCTCTCAAGTTAGTGAAGTATCTGTTCTTAGTTCTGCTCACCCATCCTATCTCTGCACTACTGCAAAAGTTATCTTCCAAAATATATATCCAATACTCATAGAGTCATAGAGCCATTTAGTGTGGAAACAGGCCCTTCAAACTGAAATGCCCTTGCCGACCAACTTGCCCCATCTACACTAGTCCCACCTGCCTGCGTTGCCCCATATCTCTTTAAACCTATCTTATCCATATCTAAAAGTTTCTTAACAGTTGTGATAGTACCCTTTCGGTCCTCCATATTCTTGACCAGAGCCTCTATTTCTCTCGTTATCCAAGCTTCCTTATGCCCACCTGTTTTGCCCTTCACTAACAGGAACATGCAGGATACTTGTCAGCACCACTTTCAAAAACATTCCACTTTCCGGACATTCCTTTTACTTCACACAACCTGCTCGAATCAACTTGAGCGAGTTCCTGTCTACCTTCAAGTTGGCCTTGCCCTAATTTAAAATTTAACTCGTGGGGCTGCACTGTCTCTATCCAAAAACAGTGGTCATTGGTCCCAAAAGGGTCGTCCACTTGCCCCTCCCAAGAAAACCTTTGAAACTCTTTTGAAAGTGACAACTGAAACTCCTTTTAACACTTACAGTAATTAAACAGCACGTACCACATATGTACAGTCTACATAGTACATGGAACATAAAAAAGTATGGTACTAGAACAGGCCGGGTGATGTGGAAGATCAGATGATTTTAATAGATGGTGTTAATCACTGGAGTCTGCTTCAGAGTCTGAAGAAGTGTCCCGACCCAAGACGTCACCTATCCAGCCTGACCCGCTGAGTTACTCCAGCATTTAGTGTCTTTTTTTGTAAACCAGCACCTGTGGTTCCTTGTTTCTATATTCTTCTGCTTCTACACTATTATATATGTTAGATCGAAAAAAAACCCAGACTTGGCATCATACAGCCATTAACCTGATCACTGCCAGGATTTGTTTAACTTATATATTCTCTAATCCGAGTATACTCGATGGGTGGCACTGAACAGGTTAAATGTGGATCTAACTCCATTTGCTCTCCTGTGTAGCCAGCCTACTGTACTGTACCAGGCCTCGGTACAGTCTCTCAATTTAAAATAAAATATATTGCTACCACTTTGCTGCTCAGAGAAACATGCACTAGCACAAAAAATCAATTGAGCGGACCATTAGAATTTATGTATTCTTTTTAATTATTTTTTTTAAATGATTGTAGGACCTGACTGAGAAACATTGAATATCTATAAAGCCATTCTTTGGAAACAGCAATTAAAATATCAATGCAAATTACATTTGCAAGTTATAATGAGTATTTTGACAGAGCACATGGCAAGACATTTGCCATTCTGCACTGACATCTCTCCTTCAGTCACGCAAAAGGCAAATTGTAGCTGATTTCACAAAACCAACAACACATAACTGAAGGGCTTACAGTACCATAACCATATAACCATATAACAATTACAGCACGGAAACAGGCCCTCTCGGCCCTTCCAGTCCGTGCCGACCATTTGTTTTCCCCTAGTCCCATCTACCTGCACTCAGACCATACCCCTCCATTCCCTTCACGTCCATATACCTATCCACTTTACTCTTAAATGTTAAAATCGATCCTGCCTCCACCACTTCTGCTGGAAGCTGATTCCACACAGCCACCACCCTCTGAGTAAAGATGTTCCCCCTCACGTTACCCCGAAACCTCTGTCCCTTAATTCTCATGTCATGCCCTCTTGTTTGAATCTTCCCTACCCTCAATGGGAAAAAAAACGTATCCACGTCAACTCTGTCTATCCCTTTCATCATTTTAAAGACCTCAATCAAGTCCCCCCTTAACCTTCTGCGCTCCAAAGAATAAAGACCTAACTTGTTCAACCTTTCTCTGTAACATAGTTGCTGGAACCCTGGCAACATTCTAGTAAATCTCCTCTGTACTCTCTCTATTTTGTTGACATCCTTCCTATAACTAGGCGACCAAAATTGTACACCATACTCCAGAATTGGTCTTACCAATGCCTTGTACAATTTTAACATTACTTCCCTACTCCTATATTCAATGCTCTGATTTATAAAGGCCAGCACACCAAAGGCTTTCTTTACCACCCTATCTACATGCGATTCCACCTTCAGGGAACTATGCACAGTTATTCCTAGATCCCTCTGTTCCACAGCATTCCTCAATTCCCTACCATTTACCATGTACGTCCTATTTTGATTTGTCCTGCCAAGATGTAGCACTTCACACTTATCAGCATGAAACTCCATCTGCCATCTTTCAGCCCACTTTTCCAAATGGCCCAAATCTCTCTGTAGACTTTGAAAATCTACTTCATTATCCACAACACCACCTATCTTAGTATCATCTGCATACTTACTTATCCAATTTTCCACCCCATCATCCAGATCATTGATGTACATGACAAACAACAGTGGACCCAACACAGATCCCTGAGGCACCCCACTGGTCACCGGCTTCCAACCTGACAAACAGCCATCCACCATTACTCTCTGACATCTCCCATTCAGCCACTGTTGAATCCATCTTGCTACTCCGCCATTAACACCCAAAGATTGAACCTTCTTAACCAACCTTCCATGGGGAACCTTGTCAAAGGCCTTACTGAAATCCATATAGACAACATCCACTGCTTTACCCTCATCAATTTCCCTAGTTACCGCTTCAAAAAATTCAAGAAGGTTTGTCAAACATGACCTTCCAGGCACAAATCCATGTTGACTGTTCCTGATCAGACCCTGTTTATCCAGATGCTTATATATATCATCTCTAAGTATCCTTTCCATTAATTTGCCCACCACTGACGTCAAACTAATAGGTCTATAATTGCTAGGTTTATTCTTTGAACCCTTTTTAAACAATGGAACAACATGCGCAGTACGCCAATCCTCTGGCACGATTCCCGTTTCTAATGACATTTGAAATATTTCTGTCATAGCTCCTGCTATTTCTACACTAACTTCCCTCAATGTCCTAGGGAATATCCTGTCAGGACCTGGAGACTTATCCACTTTTATATTTTTCAAAAGTGTCAGTACTTCCTCCTCTTTGAATCTCATAGTTTCCATAGCTACTCTACTTTTTCCCCTTAACTCACAGAGTTCAATATCCTTCTCCTTGGTGAATACCGAAGAAAAGAAATTGTTCAATATCTCCCCCATCTCTTTTGGCTCTGAAGGTTTGTTAACAAAACCCAACAGGAGTATAAGAAACAGAATCAGGAAGACCAAGTCAATGGATATTTTTAAGGCAGAGATAGATCATAAGATCATAAGACCACCAGTGATTGGAGCAGAATTAGGCCATTCGACCCATCAAGTCTACTCCACCTTTCAATCATGGCTGATCTATCTCTCCTTCCTAAACCCATTCTCTCGTCTTCTCCCCATAACCTCTGACACCCGTACTAATCAAGAATCAATCTGTCTCTGCCTTAAATATATCCACTGACTTGACCTCCACAACCTTCCGTGACAAAGAATTCCACAGATTCACCATCCACTGTCTAAAGAAATTCCTCCTCATCTCCTTCCTAAAAGAACCTCCTTTAATTCTGAGGCTTTGACCTCTAGTCCTAGACTCTCCCATTAGTGAAAACATCCTCTACACATCCACTCTATCCAAGCCTTTCACTATACTGTACGTTTCAATGAGGTCTTCCCCTCATACACCCCCCCTTCGCAATAGATTCTTGAATAGTACGGATGATAGAGGTTACGGGAAGAAGGCTGGAGAAAGGGATTAGGAGGGAGCGATAGATCAGCCATGACTGAATGGCGGGCTGAATGGGCCGAATGGCCTAATTCTGAACCATTCTGAGCATGAACTTATGAATAGTTTGCACAGCCCATCAAGCCTAATCAAGCCAGATCTACAATTCAGTGAGATGATTACCGATCCGATACTTCCAAGTCTACTTTCTTGGACAATCTTTACATCACTTGTGTGGCAAGGAACTGCAGATTCTGGTTTACACCGATGATAGACACAAAATGCCTGAGCAACTCAGCAGGTCAGGCAGCATACATGGAGAGGTTTCGGTTGGAGACTCTCCTTCAGACTGAGAGTTATGGGAGAGGGCCGCAAGGGGTATGAAAAGGTGTAAAGAGCAAACTAACGAAGGGTATGAAAAGAACCAGTTCCAATGGAAAGGGTGGAGCCCACAATGATCTGTGCTGCGGACGAGGTGGAAACGAAGAGATACGAATAGTGAAACCAGCAGGACAACAATGAAACCAGCATAGAAACATAGAAACATAGAAAATAGGTGCAGGAGTAGGCCATTCGGCCCTTCGAGCCTGCACTGCCATTCAATATGATCATGGCTGATCATCCAACTCAGTATCCCGTACCTGCCTTCTCTTCTTACCCCCCGATCCCTTTAGCCACAAGGGCCACATCTAACTCCCGCTTAAATATAGCCAATTAACTGGCCTCAACTACCTTCTGTGGCAGAGAATTCCAGAGATTCACCACTCTGTGTGTGAAAAATGTTTTTCTCATTTCGGTCCTAAAAGACTTCCCCCTTATCCTTAAACTGTGACCCCTTGTCCTGGACTTCCCCAACATCGGGAACAAGGGGTCACAGTTTAAGGATAAGGGGAAATCTTTTAGGAGCGAGAGAGTCGACAGTGAAATGACGACAGTGAGCATTATGACAGTGAAACCAGCCAGACAACAGTGAAACCAGCATGACGACAGTGAAACTAGGAGGACTTAGGCATTACTTGAAATTAGAGAATTCAATACTCATACCGCTGGGTTGTAAGTTGCTCAAGCAAAATATGACCTTACATCAGTTGATTCCATTGATAAAAAAGCAGACAACAGTGAGTTGTCAGTATTCTAGGTCTTGAATCTTTACCATTAAATGGTCAATCTGACCCAAGTTAATCGTCGCTTGCTAAGTAACTGAATTTTTACAATGTTCCACAGGATTCAAAAATCACTCAAAATCTTAAGAATTTATAAATTTAAACAATTTCCTCAATCTTTTCCAAACATTGTAATATGTTGTTATTGCCATCATTGTTTTTGTTTCATTGGCAAAAAGGTGCCAGTGCGCCTATCAATTAAAAATTAAGCCGCATTTATCTATGTTTTTTTCGACCAATGTACCCAACATTGGGAACACTCTAATTTGGAATATCATAACTGAAGTGTAAGTCTAAATAAATAAATGGTCCAATTCATTCACTGATGTTATCAATTAGCTAAGCACAATTAATAAACACATATGTCCCGTTAGAGGCGCATATCGTGACAAAAAAAAAGCACTGGCCATTATATCATGTTTATGGCCAGAGTAGAGGAATCAAGAACCAGAGGACATAGGTTTAAGGTGAGAGGGGAAAGATTGAATAGGAACCTGAGGGGCAAGGTTTTCACATAAAGTGGTGTGGGGTATATGGAACAAGCTGCCAGACAGGGATAGTTGAGGCAAAACTATGACAACATTTAAAAGACATTTGGACTGATACATGGATAGAAAAGGTTTGATCAATTTCCCTTCTGGAACAAATAAAGTTCTATCGTATCGTATCGTAGTGGGATATGGACCAAGCATGGGCAGGTGGGGCATGTTTACCTAGGTCGGCATGGGCAAGCTTGTCTGAGGGGCCTGTCTCCATGCTGTGTGCCTCTATGATAGAAAGGTTAAAACAATTAAAAATTAATTGATGGTCATGCCTCAAGTGCTCTGGGGAAACTATTAATATAATGGCTCCAATATATTAAATCCATATACTATTTCAGTGAAAAGTGTAAACCAATTTGTAATTGTGTCACAGTTGAACTGAAAATCACAGTTTAAGCAATCAAGCAACTTCTTAAATTTTAACTTTATTTTGCTAATGCATTAGTAGCAGATTAACAAGAATCCTCAGAAATGGGGAGTGGGTTTTTTCTTGTGGGAGAATTTAAATCTCAGGGTCACCGTTTCAAAATAAGGTGTCACCCAAATAAACTAGAGTTGGAATAGATAGAGTAAATGTACAGGAATAGATAGGGTAAATGCACAGAGTTTTTTTACCCAGAGTAGGGGAAACAAGAACCAGGGAACATTGGTTTACGGTGAGGGGGGAGAGATTTAATCGGACCCTGAGTGGCAATTTTTTGCACAAAGGATGGTAGGTGCATAGAATGAGCTGCCAGAGGAGGTGTGTGAAGGAAAGAACTGCAGATGTTTAAATCGAAGGTAGACACGAAATGCTGTAGTAACTCAGCGGGTCAGGCAGCATCTCTGGAGAGGAATGGACGACGTTTCGGGTCGAGACCCTTTTTCAGAAGAGTCTGCCTGACCTGCTGAGTTACTTCAGCATATTGTGTCTGCCAGAGGAGGTAGCTGAGGCAAGTACTATCACAACATTTAAGAAACATTTAGATAGAGGCATAGAGTGATACAGTGTGGAAACAGGCCCTTTGGCCCAACTTTTCCACACCAGCCAACAATGTCCCAGCTACACTATTCCCACCTGCCTGTGTTTGGTCCATATCGCCCCACAAACCTGTCCTATCCATGTACCTGTCTAACTGTTTCTTAGACATTGGAATAGTCCCAGCCTCAACTACCTCCTCTGGCAGTTTGTTCCATACACCCACTACCCTTTGTGTGAAAAGGTTACCCCTCAGATTCCTATTAAATCTTTTCCCCTTCACTTTAAACGGAACTGAACACAACACTCTAAATATATAGGTAGGTTTAGAGGGATATGGGCCAAACACAGAAGAGAAGAGAGGGGAGCTAGTGTAGATGGGGCATGTTGTTCGATGTGGGGAAGTGGGCTGAAGGGCCTGTTTTCCCGCTGTATCACTCTACGACTCTATGACAGGCTTTTTTTTCAGTGAGTCGTCATTCTTCTTCAAAAAACGGTGGAAACAGAATTGTTTAATATTTTTAAGCAAGGAAGTGAAAGGTTACTGTGGGTGGAAGGCAATGCGCAGTTTAGATTATAATCAGATCTACTATGATCAAATTAAATATCAGAGCGGTCTTGAGAGACTGATTGGCCATCCCCTGCTCCTAATTGCTATGTTCGCTCGCATCGATCAGTCATTCTATAACCAACACACAATGGAGATAAACAATTCCCTGACATTAATAGTGAAATATTACTGGCTATGTTTTTTTCATCAGAAGTTAATATTTAGAAAACCTTTATGAGTATTTTTTTTAAGTGCAATACAACGCGATTTACGTCTAAAAAACATCATTACTTCATTTGGTGTTGCCATGACAGTAAATGAAATAAACTTCTTAGGACAGCCTTTGAATAAAGAAAAGGTTTGATATGTATTTTGTTTGGCAGCGAGCAAAGATTTTAAGTAGAAATTTATTGACAATTTTCTTGTTGTTTTTTTAAATGGACTTAAATGTAGTCTACTAATTCACTCAGATGCACCATGGTCAACCTTTTCAACCAACTGCCATCTAATAGTGAGGACTGATGTGATAGTATTATAAATCAACAGGTGTATTAAGAATTAATATTTACATTGGAGGACAAGGTAATGGAGTAGTCGGAGGCTTAGCGGCAATGGATAATGGACATCTATTAGTTTAGTTTAGAAGTACAGCTCGGAAACAGGCCATTCGGCAAACGACTCTGCACCAATCAGCGATCCCCACTCATTAACACAATCCTACACACACTAGAGACAAATTACATTGATACCAAGCCAATTAACCTACAAACCTGTACGCCTTTGGAGTGTGAGAAGAAATCAAAGATCTCGGAGGAAACCCACGTAGGTCACGGGAAGAACGTACAAACCGGGCACAGACAAGCACCCATGGTCAGGGTCGACCCCGGGTCTCTGGCACTGGAAGGCAGCAGCTCTACTGCTGCACCACCATGCCGCCATAGTTAAATACTATTATTTAAGTACATCCAAAGAGGAAAATAAAACAAATAATGAAAAAAAGGCTATAGTCGATTCAAGTCAGCTGAGGAAAATTTGGAAATCACATCATTTTCACAACTATCAAGTATTTCAGTCACTGTAACTGTAAGCATGCTATTCTCTTTGCGCCTTGTCAAGTTCCCTATTAGAGGAGCAAGTTCTTCATCCTGACAAGTCTCAGGAGTTTGTCAACAGGGTGGAATGAATTTAAAAAATCTGCTTGTCTGGCATCCAGTTGTGGATGAATCAGATTTTCCTTCAGCTGAGTGTGGCAGCGTGCAAAAATATTGTCTTCCATTCCAATCTTATATCTCTACTGGCGACTTTATCTCATCAGGCAGCTGGACCAGAAGGTCAGCAATTTCACAATGGTGTTAGAGTCAGGGTGAACTTGCGACTCCATACAGTCTCCGTCTTAAGTTCAGCCACCAATTAAGAACATAGAACAGTACAGCACAGGATCAGGCCCTTATGCCCACATTGTTCATGCCTAACATGATGTCAGGTTAAAACGCTGACAGCTCTAGAGTGTGGGATCGTTGTTCATCACCTTCCCTTAACATTGGGCATTGGACCGCTGGAAAATGATGCATGAGAAGTAATGATGGGGAATAAAGAAATGGCACATTAATTGAATAAGCTGTTTGCATCAGTCTTTACTGTGGAAGACACCAGCAGCTTGCCTGAAATTCAAGAAAGTCAGCGGGTGGTGGCAATTGGAGTGGCTATTACTAAGGAGAAGGTACTTGGGAAGCTGAAAGGTCCAAAGGTGGATAAGTCACCTGGACAGGATGAACTGCACTCCAGGATTCTGACTTCTGTGATTGGTAAGAGTTTAGAGTCCATTATAAAGGATGACATTTCTGATTACTGAGAAGCACATGTAATATATGTCAAAATCAGCATGGTTTTGTGAAAGGGAGATCTGGCCTATTGGAATACATTGAGGAAGAAATTTGCAGGATAGACAAAGGAGAGTCAATGGATGTTGTTCACCTGGATTTTCAGAAGGCCTTTGATAAGGTGTTGCATGTGCTAAAGAAGATGGGAGCCAATGGTATCAGAGGGAAGATACTAGCATGGGTATCAGGTTGGTTGGATGACATCCTGATGCAGGGTTCCAAAAAGTTAATTTGAATCTGTAGTTAAGGAGGCAAATGCAATATACCATTTATTTTGAGAGGACTAGAATATAAATACAGGGATGTAATACTGACGCTTTATAAGACATTAGTCAGACTGCATTTTGAGTATTGTCACCAGTTTTGGGCCTCATATCTGAGGAAGGATGTGCAGGCATTAGAGAGGGTCCAGAGGAGGTTTTTGAGAATGATCCCAGAAATGATTGGCTTAACATGCGATGTGTTTGATTGCATTGTAACTGTACTTGCTGGAGTTTAGAAGGATGAGGGGGGACCTCATTGAATTACTCAATGGTGAAAGGCCAGGATAGAGTGGATGTGCAGAGGATGTGGGAGAGTCATTGCCTTCGAATAAAAGGGCATACCTTTAGAAAGGAGATGAGTAGGCATTTCTTTAGTTAGAGGGTAGTGAATCAGTGGAAATTTTTGCCAAGGAGCACCATGGAGGCCAAGTCAAAGGATATTTTTAAGGCAGAGATTAACAGATTCCTGATCAGTACGGATGTCAGAGGTTACAGAGAGAAGGCAGGAGAATGGGGTTGAGAGGGAAAGATAGATCAGTCACGATTAATTGGCCGAGTAGACTTGGTGGGCCGAATACTCCTAGGAACTTACGAACCTCCTTCTCAAACACATCCTCTGAGCAAGAAAAGCATCCTCTTCTTACCACAAGTATTAATTTTAATCTTTTCAATTTTTTGCTTAAATCTTCTTTTAGCCCTGTCTCTCTTGCCTCTATAACCACCGGCACCTATACTCCAAATTCTCCATCTTTCTAACTCGGGCAATGTTTAAAATTTTTTTTTTTTTAAATCCTGATCTGCAAAACATTGAAAGTGATTCAATTTCATAATTCGCGATGCTTTAAAATGCTGACAACTATATTGTGCACTTTATATCTGCCCCTTTGATCTATCTATTGAGCTTGAGTTTGACGATTAAATATGGAATTATCTGATATCTTTGGATAGCATGTAAAATAAGGTTTTGCACTGTACCTTGGTACACGATACAATAATAAATCTATGGCTAAACCTAAATCTAATTACAAAGAAAAAGGATCTAAGAATATGACTACAAAGGAATCTCAAGACTCCCTGATCCTGCTCCATCGTTCAATATGATAATGACACCAAATCTTAAGGTCAATCTTAAGGTCCACATGATCACGATATCTTTACGTTCCTTCGATGTCCAATAATCTATCAGTCTCAGCCTTGAATGCACAAAATGACTGGGGCATCAATATAATCTAAGTGAGAGAATTGCAAGGATTTTTACCGCACCACACAAAAGAAATTCTCCCAGGCACCTCTCTGATATTCTGTCTCATATTCGTATGCCAATGTGATCTCTCTGTTTTCAGAGGACACTGGCCAATCTTAATCTATTCCCACTGGACAATGCAGTAGAAACAAAGAATGACTGATGCGGGTTAATGCACAAAAGGACACAAGACCTTTGTGTGACACAAAGAGCTGGAGTAACTCAGCGGGACAGGCAGCATCTCTGGAGAGAAGGAATGTGTGACGTTTCAGGTCGAGACCTTTCTTCGGACTGAGAGCCAGGGGAGTCTAAAGAAGGGTCTTGGCTCAAAACGTCGCCCATTCCTTCTATCCAAGGAACCTGCCTGTCCCACTACCTATCTTCGGTGTAAACCAGCATCTGGAGTCCCATCCTACATAAGACGTTTGTGTATTGTGTTCAATTTTGGTCACCCTGCTGTCGGAAGGATGTTGTAAAGCTGGATAGAATGTAGAGAAGATTTACAAGGATGTTACCAGGTTCTGAGCTATAGGGAGAGGTTGGCCAGGCTAGGGTTTTATTCCTTGGAGCGTAGGAGAATGTGTGATGATCTTATAGAGGTGCAATAGATCATGAGGTGATTAGACTGGGTAAATGCATAGCCTTTCATCCAGCATAGGAGAATCAAGAACCAGGGGAAATAGGTTTAAGATGAGAGGGGAAAGATTTAACAAGAACCTTTGAGTTGATATGGGCAAGGTAGGCTGAAGGCCGTGTGACTTAATGATGCAAAGTGCCAAAGTAACTCAGTGAGTAACTCATTTCCACAGAAAATATACCCTGTGAAGTAAATATCTTTCTTTAGTTACAGGGACTAATGCAAATAAAGTCTTGCAAGAGCTCTGCTTATTCTTAGTTACGATATATTCCATATCTCTAATCAAAACTAAACTAACTGCTATGAAGGGCAACATTTATTCTCTGTTCGAATTGCCTGCTGCATCTTTATTTTATTTTTTTTGCATCACATTAATCAACAGACCAAGATATCTCTGCACACCAACCAGCTTTGTGTTGCTTTAGAGCTATTCTGTCATTTTACATTTTCTGATGAATATGAAGTGGCTCATATTTTTACATGACAATCCATCTACTGCATTCTTGTCCATTAACACAGCCCATCCAAGTTTATCTACTCGTTCATGCTTAGAGATTGGGCACATTTATGTGAGTTAGATCATGCTAGTTATTGCTGGGTCAATTAGCCACTTACCAGAAATTGAACTGGACACTTCTGGGCAAGATTTTCCTTAGTGAGTCTGTCATGTGTGTAGCCCACACATATATTAACCATATGGAATTAACCAACAGAAATAGGTGACAGAAGACTTCCTTTCTCTTTCAAGAGGAAATGCCTGCAGCAAGCAGCAGAAACACAGATTTTGGCCTTCATAACAAGAGGAGTTGAGTATAGGAGTAACGAGGACCTTCTGCAGTTGTATCGGGCCATAGTGAGACCACACCTGGAGTATTGTGTGCAGTTTTGGTCCCCTAATTTGAGGAAGGGAAAGCAGCGTAGGTTTACAAGGTTAATTCCCAGCATGGCTGGACTGTCATATGCTGAGAGAATGGAACGGCTTGGCTTGTGTACTCTGGAGTTTAGAAGGATGTGCGGGGATCGTTTTGAAACAGAAGATTATTAAGGGTTTGGACACACTAGAGGCAGGAAACATGTTCCCGATGTTGGGGAAGTCCAGAACCAGGGGCCACAGTATAAGAATAAGGGGTAAGCCATTTAGAATGGAGACGAGGAAACACTTTTTCACACAGAGAGTGGTGAGTCTGTGGAATTCTGTGCCTCAGAGAGGCAGTGGAGGCCGGTTCTCTGGATAGTTTCAAGAGAGAGCTAGATAGGGCTCTTAAAGATAGCTGAGTCAGGGGGTATGGGGAGAAGGCAGGAAGGGGGTACTGATTGGGGATGATCAGCCATAATCACATAGAATCATAGAATCATAGAAAATAGGTGCAGGAGTAGGCCATTCGGCCCGTCGAGCCTGCACCGCCATTCAATATGATCATGGCTGATCATCCAACACAGTATCCTGTACCTGCCTTCTACCCATACCGCCTGATCCCTTCACCCACAAGGGCCACATCTAACTCCCTCTTAAATATACCCAATGATCTGACCTCAACTACCTTCTGTGGCAGACAATTCCACAGATTCACCACTCTCTGTGTGAAAAATGATTTTCTCATCTCGGTCCTGAAAGACTTCCCCCTTATCCTTAAACTGTGACCCCTTGTTCTGGAGTTCCCCAACATCGAGAACAATCTTCCTGCATCTAGCCTGTCCAACCCCTTAAGAATTTTGTAAGTCTCTATAAGATCCCCCCTCAATCTTCTAAATTCCTGCGAGTACAAGCCGAGTCTATCCAGTCTTTCCTCATATGGAAGTCCTGTCATCCCAGGAATCAGTCTGGTGAACCTTCTCTGGCAAGAATGTCTTTCCTCAGATTAGTAGACCAAAACTGTATGCAATACTCCAGGTGTGGCCTCACCAAGACCCTGTACAACTGCAGTAGAACCTCCCTGCTCTTGTACTCAAATCCTTTTCTTATGAATGCCAACATACCATTCGCTTTCTTCACAGCCTGCTGCACCTGCATGCCTACTTTCAATGACTGGTGTACCATGACACCCAGGTCTCGTTGCATCTCCCCTTTTCCTAATCGGCCACCATTCAGATAAGTCTACCCTCCTTTTTTTGCCACCAAAGTGGATAACCTCACATTTATCCACATTATACTACATCTGCCATGCATTTGCCCACTTACCCAACCTATCCAAGTCACCTTACAGCCTCCTAGCATCCTCCTCACAGCTAACACTGCCCCCCAGCTTTGTGTCATCCGCAAACTTGGAGATGTTGCATTCAATTCCCTCATCCAGATCATTAATATATATTGTAAATAGCTGGGGTCCCAGCACTGAGCCTTACGGTACCCTACTAGTCACTGCCTGCCATTCTGAAAAGGACCAGTTTAATCCTACTCTTTGCTTCTTGTCTGCCAGCCAGTTCTCTATCCACATCAATACTGAACCCCCAATACCGTGAATTTTGGACCACCCAGACCACTACATAAACCAACCTCCCTTCTATTGACTGTATTTATACCTCACACTGCCTCGGCAAGGCCAGCAGCATAATCAACGATGCGTGGCACCCTGGCCACTCCCTCTTCTCCCCTCTCCCATCATAGAACATAGCAACATAGAAACATAGACAATAGGTGCAGGAGGAGGCCATTCAGCCCTTCGAGCCAGCACCGCCATTCATTGTGATCATGGCTGATCGTCCACTATCAATAACCCGTGCCTGCCTACTCCCCATATCCCTTGACTCCATTAGCCCCTAGAGCTCTATCCAACTCTCTCTTAAATCCATCCAGTGATTTGGCCTCCACTGCCCTCTGTGGCAGGGAATTCCATAAAATCACAACTCTCTGGGTGAAAAAGTTTTTTCTCACCTCAGTCTTAAATGACCTCACCTTTATTCTAAGACAGGCAAAAGGTATAGAATGCATACCACCAGATTTGGGAACAGTTTCTCCCCACATGTTATCAGCTAACTGAAGCATCCTACCACAACCAGAGAGCAGTGCTGAACTACTATCTACCACTTTGATGACACTGGGACTATCTGAAGAAGGGTCTTGACCCAAAACATCACCTATTCCTTTGCTCCATAGATGCTGCCTCACCCGCTGAGTTTCTCCAGCATTTGTGTCTACCTTCGATTTTTCCAGCATCTGCAGTTCTTTCTTAAAAAAGTGGACTATCCTTGATCGGACTATGCCAGGTTTTACCTTGCACTAAATGTTATTCCCTTATCATGTATCTGTATACTGTAAATTGGTCGACTGGTTGGCACGCATCTTCAGTACACGTGGCAATAAAGTAAACTGAAACTGAACATCTGATTTATTATGCGCTTCCATGATAGATGCTCTGATAACTAGTCACACAGCTGCCAGAGAAGTAATTGAGGCAAGTACAATAACACCATTTGAAAGACATTGGACAGGTGCATGGATAGGAAAGGTTCAGAGAGCGATGGACAAAATGGGGTGGCACGGTGGCGCAGAGGTAGAGTTGCTGCCTTCCAGCGTCAGAGCCCCGAGTTCGATCCTGACTGAGGGTGCTGTCTGCATGGAGTTTGCATGTTCTCCCTGTGACCATGTGTGCTTCAGTTTGCTCTCACACTCCAAAGACGCACAGGTTTGTAGGTTACTTGCCTTTGGTGAAATTGTAAATTGTCCCTAGTGTATAGGATTATGGGTTGGGCAGAGGGGCCTGTTTCCGTGCTGTATGACTCTATAACATACAGGACTATTTTCTGCCATGGTTTGATAGCAGAACAGCAGTTTGCTTCACAGATTCAAAATGAATCATTCTTGCATCTTTGTGCTGATAAAACAAGTCCATTTTGAGTCTTCTGGAAAGGATTACAAGTAAATGCAATGAGCAGATAGTGAGGCTGGTCTGAAAAGGTTGGATCTTATGGATAAATCTGACAGAGTATTGAGCGGACAGGTTGCAGTTATGTAAGATATTGGTGAGGCCTCATTTAGAGTGGCATATCAGGAGAGCAGATGATCTGGGAAATGTCACCTATTCATTTTTTCCAGAGATGCTGTCTGACCCATTGTGTTACTTCAGCCTTTTGTGTCTATCTGTCTGCATCTAGAGTATTGTGTTCAGTTTTGGACAGCGTATTGTAGGAAAGATGCTGGAAAGGATGCTGAGAAGATTTACGAGGACGTTGCCAGGACTCGAGGGCCTGAGCTATAGGGAGAGGGGTAAAAGGCAAGGACTCTGTTCCTTGGAGCGAAGGAGGAAGAGAGGAGATCTTATTGAGGTGCACAAAATTAGAGAATTAGATCAGGTAAATGCACAGAGCCTCTTGCCCAAAGAAGGGGAATCAAGAACCAGAGGACATAAATTTAAGGTGGGGGGAGGTGGGGGGGGGGGGGGGGGGGGGGGGGGGGGGGGGGGGGGGGGGGGGGGGGGGGAGGGTTTAAGCCTTAATAGGAACCTGAGGAGTAACATTTTTACACAAAGGGTGGTGGGTGTGTGCAATAACCTGCCGGAGGAGGTAGTTGAGCCAGGTGCTATTGCAATGTTTAAGAAACATTTAGGCAGGTACATGGATAGGACAGGTTTAGAGGGAAATGGGCCAAATGCAGGCAGGTGGGACAGTATACTGCCATGTAGGCCAGTGTGGGCAGGTTGGCCAAAGGTCCTATGATTTGATGATTCCAGGGAGAACTAGCAAATTGGTTGCAAAATTGGCTTGAAGGCAGAAGACAGAGGATGATGGTTGAGGTTGTTTTTCAGACTGGAGGCCTCTAACACAGGATGTGCCACGGGGATCATGCTGAGTCCATTGATATTCATTATTAATATTAATGATTTGGCTGTCAATGAAGTTATGGACATGCCTAGTAACTGTATGGATTACACTAAAATAGGTGGCATAGTGGACCGTGAGGAAGTGTATCTATAGTTACAATGGGATCTCAATCAACTGTTTCAATTATCCGAGGAATGGCAGATGGAGTTTCATATAGATAAATGTGAGGTATTGCATTTTGATGAGGGATTGAATTTTGGTCTGACAAACCAGGATAGGACATACAGAATAAATTGTTTAAGAAGGAACTGCAGATGCTGGAAAATCGAAGGTAGACAAAAGTGCTGGAGAAACTCAGCGGGTGCGGCAGCATCTATGGAGCAAAGGAAATAGGCAACGCTTCAGGCCGAAACCCTTCTTCTGAATAAATCGTTAGGCCTTAGGTGGTGTTGTAGAACAATCAGACCCAGGGATGCAGGTAGATAGTTCCATGAAGTTGGCGACATTGGTGGACAGTGAGGTAAAGATGGCCTTTAGCACGCTTCCTTTCATTCATCTGCGTATTGAGTGCAGGAGTTGGGACGTATTGTTACAGCTGGTAAGGCCTCACTTTGGAGTCATTTGAGCAGTCTGATCACTTTGTTTCAGGAAGGAAATTATTAATCAGGAAAAGGAGCAAAAAATATCCACATAGATGTTACCTGGTCTTGAGGGTTTGAGCTATTAGGAGAGTCAGGGGATGGTGAATGAATCCATGGAATTCATTGCCTCGGACTGCTGTGGAGACTAGATAACTACATAATTTTAAGGCTGAGATTATAACTAGCTGTTGAGGCTAGTCACTAGATAATTTTAAGGCTGGGATTGACAGATTCTTGATTAATACGAGTGTCAGGGGTTATGGGGAGAAGGCAGGAAAATGTGGTTGAGAGGGAACGATAGATTGGCCATGATTGATTGGTGTAGGCAAAAGGTGGAATAGCCTAATTCTGCTCCTATAAGAGAGGCTTGACAACAGACAATAGACAATAGGTGCAGGAGTAGGCCATTTGGCCCTTCGAGCCAGCACCGCCATTCAATGTGATCATGGCTGATCATCCACAATCAGTACCCCATTCCTGCCTTCTCCCCATATCCCCTGACTCCGCTATTTTTAAGAGACTTATCTAGCTCTCTCTTGAAAGCATCCAGAGAACCTGCCTCCACCGCCCACCGAGACAAAGAATTCCACAGACTCACCACTCTCTGTGAGAAAAAGTGTTTCCTCTTCTCCGTTCTAAATGGCTTACTCCTTATTCTTAAACTGTGGCCCCTGGTTCTGGACTCCCCCAACATCGGGAACATGTTTCCTGCTTCTAGTGTGTCCAAGCTCTTAACAATCTTATATGTTTCAATGAGATACCCTCTCATCCTTCTAAACTCCAGAGTGTACAAGCCCAGCTGCTCCATTCTCTCAGTATATGACAATCCTGCCATCCCAGGAATTAACCTTGTAAGCCTACGCTGCACTCCCTCAATAGCAAGATGTCCCTCCTCAAATTAGGGGACCAAAACTGCACACAATACTCCAGGGGTGATCTCACTAGACTCCAGGTGTGGTTTCACCTGGCTTGGTCTTTTATCTATGGCTGAGGAATGACCTTATAAAGTTATATAAAATTAAGAAGGGCATAGTTAAAGTGAATAGTCTCTGTCTCTTCGCAGAGTAGTGGAATCTAAAGCTAGCATAGGTTTACGATGAGAGGGGATAGATTTAGGTTTGGAGGGATATGGGCTAACTGCAGGGTAAGTCCTGCTAGCTTGGTTATCCAACCTGGTCGGTATGAATGAATTTGGCCGAAGTTGCCAGTTTCCACCCTTGAAGCCCTATGAAGTCATGATTCTCTATTAATTTATTTATCCTGGGAATGAGACTACGTTAAATTTCCATTCATCACATTGCCCCCTCATAATTTTGATGAAGCATTGGAACTCTGCAATGTCAATATCGATGCATATCAAAGCTAGCTGATAAGAATAATTTTTGGAGATGATCAGTGCCCAGTGCTTGAGTGGCCACTTTCCCACTTATTACTGCATATCCGAGTATTAGACAATAGACAATAGACAATAGACCACTGGTGCAGGATTAGGCCATTCGGCCCTTTGAGCCAGCACCGCCATTGAATGTGATCATGGCTGATCATCCCCTATCAGTACCCCGTTCCTGCCTTCTCCCCATATCCCCTGACTCCTCTATTTTTAAGAGCCCTATCTAGCTCTCTCTTGAAAGCTGAATGTAGACGTGGGCTCGTTCATTTGCTGGTGAACGTAAATGAAATTCAACATTGTGCAATCAACAGTGAACCTCATTAAATCTGACCTTATAATTAAAATAAGGTCATTGATGAAGTAGCTGAGGATGGCTGGGCCTACAACACCACCTTGAGGAACTGCTGTAATGATGTCCTGGTTGTTAGATAATTGATTTCCAACCAGACGCCTGATGTGAGTTGCGACTGCTGCCAGTGGAGAGATTTCCTCTTGATTCCCACTGAGTTCGAGGCGCTTTCGAGGCCACACAGTAACGTTCTCTGTACCTACGGTACACGTGATAATAAACTAAACAGAACTGAGTCAGGATCGAACCTGGGTCCCTGGCGCTGTAAGGCAGCATGTGTAGGAGATAACTGCAGATGCTGGTTTAAATCGAAGGTAGACACAAAATGCTGGAGTTACTCAGTGGGACCCGCAGCATCTCTGGAGAGAAGGGATGGGTGAAGTTTCGGGTCGAGACCCTTCTTCAGACTCTTTAGACTCAGACTCAGATTTTAATACAAAGAACAGTCATACTCATCTCATTTCTGGATTATATTTCTGGATTTCTGGATTCTGGATTATATAAACCAAATTATTTTAAACCAAATGAAGATGACCAGAAAAAAAAGATCACAGAAGCTTTGCTGAGTTTTGCTGAATTCAATTCCCTTTCAATATTCCACAATCATTCATGCACATTATACTGATAACAAATAAAATGCAGCAAAAAACCCACACAAATCATATTTTTATTGTGAAATATATGACAACATGCTAGCTGTTTAGTTTAATTTAGTTGAGAGATACAGCACAGAAACAGGCCCTTCGGCCCACCAAGTACACACTAACCAGCGATCCCCACACATACACCAAGCCAATAAACCTACAAACCTGTACGTCTTTGGAGTATGGGAGGAAACTGAAGACCACGAGAATACCCACAAGGTCATGGGGAGAAGGTACAAACTCCATACAGACAACGCCTGTAGTCATGATCGAACCCGGATGTCTGGCGCTGTAAAGCAGCAACTCTACCGCTGCGCCACCGTAGGCACCCACGGTTAACTTTGGGAAGGTTATATTGTAGTCTCCTTCTGTGTAAACATCCCATTTCTGCATCAGCTTCTGAACATTCAAATGCCTCGTTCCAATGCCCACATCCATTGTCCTTCTCTAGCTCACCTGGAAAATGGAATGATCGACCCACAACCAAGCAGAGGGCAGATGAACTCTTGGCAACAATCAATGGATGAGAATTATTTTTATTTCTTTGGCTACATCATCCAAGATCATAATTGCTGCCTTTACCAAAAACATTAAGTAAATCAGTCCCCCTGCTCCAGATGTAGCAACCTTTAGACGTAAAACTATTTTAGCAGTGAGCACTGCCACCCAGGTCTGTAAATCCAAGTAAAGTATTGGCAAACATACCCTTATCATCAGCACTGCTTTCCTGATGTCGCGTACTCCATCGTAAACTAAGCGTGAAGCATCTATGAACTCATTCTCCTCGAAGGCTTGTGGGGGAGTTGCACTCAACGCTTCGATTGCGACTTCCACTTGTTCAGCAAAACGAGGCATGACTGGATGGGCAAGGGGAAAAAAACGACACACAAATAACAAATTAGAGATTTTCTTTATCCATTCTTCCACTATGCCTTAAGGCCTGAACACTCTTTATAAAGTGTACCCAGGCTTGTCTTATTGAGACAGAATACGCTGTAGATTGGACTCTGATTAATTCTGCTGAAGCTCTGCTAAGTAGTATCAAATTACCTTAGCAGTACTGGCTAAAGAGGATGAGAAAATAAGTAAAATAGCAGTTTTAAGGCAGAGATTGAGTAGATTTTTGACTGGTATGGGTGTCGGAGGTTATGGGGAGAGGGCAGGAGAATGGGGTTGAGAGGGGAAGATAGATAAGCCATGATTGATTGGTTTGACTTGATTAGCTGAATGGCCAAATTCTGGTCCTATCACTTATGACCTTATGATCATATGATCATTGAATGTAAATCATTTTGAAACATTCATCAAGGTTATGCAAACCTGCTGATGCTGGTTTAAACCATAGAAAGACACAAAATGCTGAAGTAACTCAGCAGGTCTGGCAGCATCTCTGGAGAACACCGATACGTGACTCAGATCTCTGCTTCAGCTATAAGGCATGACGTGGAATAACAAATGATTCTTGGAGTTGCAACTCATCAATGTATTATTAACAAATCTTTTAAATTAAACTGTAACAGAATGTAAATAGAGTGTTAATTTATTCTCTGTGCTGTGATTACTTTACATAAAATTGTACCAAAAATATATATATTCTGGATTTACATGGTATATTTCCATTTGCTCATAATATTGATTTAATATTTACAGGTGATCTCAGTATTAATCACTTGATCTTTCCCGAGGGTCTTTCAATTTCTCATTCTCCTCTCCCTCCCTCCACCTCAAACACTGACTTGGAATTGGCTCAAATTCCAATACATCATACCAAAGGTGCACCACGTTGTCAGAAATACAATCCTTTGGATCAGCCCTGAAGACATTGGGTTCTTTGCGTAAACTAAAGATCCCAGAATTTAAGGAAGAGCAGGAGACACTACAGATTGCTAACGACCAACTCAAAATGACAGAAAAAGAGGATGAATTGGTCATTTATCAGTGAAATCATTATAGAAACATGGACAATAGGTGCAGGGGTAGGTCAGTCGGCCCTTCAAGCCAACACTGCCATTCAATATGATGATGGGTGATCATCCAAAATCAGTACTCCATTCCTGTTTTCTACCTATATCCCTGGACAGAGATATGTCCTGATGCCCTTATGTCCTGAACAGTTGGAAGTATAATCCAATGTACATGCAACTGTGGTTTAAACATGCTGCCAGGGGAGGTGGTGGACCCTCCAAGATGGTGCCAAAGCCAGGCGGATCGCTGCTTGCTGGTCCCAGGTCTACCTATGAAAGGGAATTTAACCTAGTCTCATTCCCAGGATCGATAAATTAATATAGAGTCATGACTTCATAGGGCGATAAGGATGGAAGCAGGCTCTTTGGCCCATCACATTCATGCTGACCAGGTTGCCTAACCTAGCTAACTGCACTTGCCTGCGCCTGGCCCATATCCCCCCAAACCTAAATCTATGCCCTCTAACCTTAAATCTGTGCTAGCTGTAGACTCCTCTACCCTGCAGAAGAGACTATGGCTATCCACTTTATCTCTGCCCTTCGTAATTTTATATACTTTTATAAGGTCACCCCTTAGCCCTCTAGATAAAAGACCAAGCCTCTCATAAGTTCATGTTATAGGAGCAGAATTAGGCCATTCAATCATGGCTGATCTATCTTATAGAGGTGTACAAGATCATCAGAGGAATAGATCAAGTAAGTGCACAGCCTTTTGCCAATATTGGGGAATTGAGAACAAGAGGACACAGTTTGAAGGTGAGGGGAGAAAGATTTAATAGGAACCTGACTGGTAAGTTTTTTACACAGAAGGTGGTGGGCATATGGAACAAAGACGTTGGGGCAGGTACTATAAGACATATGGGCAGGTACATGGGTAAGACAAGCTTAAATGGTTATGGGTCAGGTGCAGGCAGATGGGACCACTGCAAATGGGGCATGTTGGTCGTCACGAACAGGTTGGGCAGAAGGGCCTGTTTCCATGCTGTTATACTCTTTGATTCTTATTTCCTTTTCTAAATGAGTATTAAGCCAAGCCAATAATTGCTCAGTCATTATTCCTGGAATTCTGGATTTATCCAATTTGTTGGAACTGCCGACCCAATGAATCCAACCTTTGTGAATACCTTTGGCACAAGGCCTCCAGCAGTTCAAGAAGGAAGCTCATCACTGCCTTCTCCAGGACAATTATGGATGGCAAGAAATACTAGATTTGCAAGCAGTGCACAAGCTCTGAAAAATGAATGAATAAAGACTGGAAAAGTACTTAGAGGAGAGAAAGCTAAAATTTTGAGCAGTTCTGAAACTTAGAGCAAGGGACTGCAATCAATTAAAATTGGGTATGCATAAAATGCACAGGACCAGAATGAGAGGAGCACAAATATTTGAAAAGTTGCCTAAACAGAAATGCTGGAAGAATTCAATGAATAATTCAGGTTGTCAGAATTTTTTCTTTCCACAGATAGAAACATAGAAACATAGAAATTAGATGAAGGAGCAGGCCATTTGGCCCTTTGAGCCTGCACCGCCATTCAATATGATCATGGCTGATCATCCAACAGTATCCTCTACTTGCCTTCTCTCCATACCCCCTGATCCCTTCAGCCACAATGGCCACATCCAACTCCCTCTTAAATATGGCCAACGAACTGGCCTCAACTACCTTCTGTGGCAGAGAATTCCACAGATTCACCACTCTCTGTGTGAAAAACGATTTTCTCGTCTCGGTCCTAAAATACTTCCCCCTTATCCTTAAACTGTGACCCCTTGTCTTGGACTTCCCCAACATCGGGAACAATCTTCCTGCATCTAGCCTGTCCAACCCTTTAAGATTTTTGTAAGTCTCTATGAGATCACCCCTCAATCTTCTAAATTCCAGCGAGTACAAGCCAAGTCTATCCAGTCTTTCTTCATATGGAAGTCGTGCCATCCCAGGAATCAGTCTGGTGAACCTTCTCTTTACTCCCTCTATGGCAAGAATGTCTTTCCTCAGATTAGGAGACCAAAACTGTACGCAATACTCCAGGTGTGGCCTCACGAAGACCCTGTACAACTGCAGTAGAACCTCCCTGCTCTTGTACTCAAATCCTTTTGCTATGAATGCCAACATACCATTCGCTTTCTTCACAGCCTGCTGCACCTGCATGCCTACTTTCAATGACTGGTGTACCATGACACCCAGGTCTCGCTGCATCTCCCCTTTTCCTAATCGGTCACCATTCAAATAATAGTCTACCTTCCTGTTTTTGCCACCAAATGCTGCTTGACTTCCAGTATTTATGTTTGTGTTGTGTTTCAAATTCTAACAATTGCAGTTTTGCTTGCTGTCTGTCTTCAGGAGGTTGACCATCGAGGGAATTAAGAAGTAGGATGAGGATTTAAAAATATAGTCATAGAACATAGAACAGTACAGCAGAAGAATGGCCCTTCAGCCCACAATGCTTATGCTGAACGTAATGTCAAGACCAAATCTTATCTGCTTAGACTTCATAATCTCATGTTCATAAATTCTAGGAGCAGAATTAGGCCATATGACCCATCAAGTCTACTCCAACATTCAATCATGGCTGATATTATCTTTCCTTTTCAACTCCATTCTCCTGCCTCCACCCCATAACCCCTGATACCCTTACTAATCAAGAATCTGTCAATCTATGCCTTAAAAAATATCCATTGACTTGGCCTCCACAGCCTTCTGTGGCACTGAATTTCACAGATTCACCACTTAATCCATATCCTTCCATTCCCTGCAGATCCATGTGCCTATCCAAAACTGTCTTCTAGGGGAGTTTGAAAAAATGACATGTAGAAGACCTCCTTCGACTATGTTGAAGACTAGCTACGACTAGCTACGACTAACTTCGGGAAAATTGGACACAGAATAGTGGAGAGAGAAGACGACCTCCTTCAATCTCCTTCGACCTCCCTTCGACTATGGTGAAGACTATCTACGACTACCTTTGACTACCTTCGACTCCCCTCGATTACCTACGACTAACATGCCGACCTACTATGACCTACTACGACCTACTATGACTAAACCTACGAATAAAAAAAGTACCGATTTTTTCCATGCAACCTTTTCTTACTCGCGGGCATCTTTTAAATTATTGAAAAAAACGCCGCGACCTAGCTGAGGCCTCGAGTACGTGGAGACCACTCTCGAGCATGAAGGGGAGTTATGAAGACCTCCTACGACCTCGTGTCGACCATGCTGCGAGTATGAGTCGAGGTCAAACTCGCTAGAACTCGCGGATTAGGTCGCCCAAGTGGGGCAGGCCCTTAAATCCCATTATCGTACCTCCCTCCGCCACCACCCCTGGCAGCTCATTCAAGGCATTCAGCACCCTCTGTGTAAAAAAATTTGCTTCCGCACATCTCATTTATACTTTGCCCTTTTCACCTTAAAGCAATGCTCTCTTGTGTTTGATATTTCCATCATGGGAAAAAAAGATCTGACCATGTACCCTCTCTATGCCTCTCATAATTTTATATATTTGTTGATGAATTTGGCAGTGATGGCCAGCAAAACTGGGGTGTTGCACAAAGGAATATGTGAGCAAAAAAAATGATGGTGTTCTTGAATATAAAGCAGGTACATGATGAAAGAATTAAACGTTTTCTGAATAATTATTTACCTATTGAAGGTGCATCGCCCAGCTGTTTCTTTGTTACGTTACCAACGCATGCAATGTATAAATGAGTTTTAAATTTATTATCATTTGGCTCATTGTATTTTAAGCTAAACCTCTAGATAACAAAATAATGATTTAACCATTCTAGGTTGACCTTAAATTTATTACAATTTTTTTGCTTTCATTCAGCCGTTCCTGGCCTTCCTTCTCATGCACTCCGTATACATTTCCTGACCTTCCTTTCAATAGTAGGCTTGATGGGCCGAATGGCCTAATTCTGCTCCAATCACTTATCCAACAGGTTTATTTTGTGTGCACCTGATTTCTGTTTTATTTTCTCTCTGCCCTTTTTTCCAGTAAAAAGTTCTTCACTGATGTCCTGCCAGTGCTCTTATCTTTCAGTAGTTCTTAAAAAATCATATTATCAGTTAATCAGTTCCCCTGGAGAACAGCCTGAAAGATGCCCTTAAAATCACACATTACTCAGTCTCTGTAGCCAAATGGATCTGTGCTCTAGATTCCAACTATACATAATTAATGCAAGGGGAAATCTGCTGGTACATGACAAAGGTATTGCTCAGAACTAGGTCACTGATATTTCGTCTTTTGAGAAGGTGCATCTAATGATGCGTTGAACCTTGACTATATATCTGGAGAGAAATTATTTTCCTGTGGTCAATTGTACTGCAAAGTTTGGCACGCATTACTGTGTACACATGAGGGAGCCTCTTCATTATCTCATGATAATGCCATCATTCATATTACCGTTTTTGGTCATTTAATTGGCGCAGCGGTAGAGTGGCTGTCTTACAGCACCAGAGACCCGGGTTCCTGACCACGGATGCTTGTCTGCGCGGCGTTTGTACGTTCTCCCCGTGAACTCTGTGGGTTTTCACCGGGAGCTCTGGCTTCCTCCAACACTCCAAAGACGTACAGGTCTGCAGGTAAATTGGCTTTGTATAATTATAAATTGTCCCTGGTGCGTGTAGGATAGTGCAAGTGTGTGGGGTTCGCTGGTCGGCGCAGACATGGTGGGCTGAAGGGCCAGTTTCCACGTTGTTACACTAAAACTAAACTAAACTAATTCTTGGGTACACAAAAAGCTGGAGAAACTCAGCGGGTGCAGCAGCATCTAAGGAGCGAAGGAGATAGGCGACGTTTCGGGTCGAGACCCTTCTTCAGACTCAATTCTTCATTCTCTTGACAGAAACAACATAGAACCAGGTATAGGCCATATAACAATTGGAATCTGTTACACATTTCCTTCCAGATTTCCCACATTTTAGTTCAGTTTAGTTTAGTTTAGAGATACAGCGCGGGAACAGGCAACTTCGGCCCATTGAATCTGTAACGACCACCAATCCCGCACATTAACACTATCCTACACACACTTTACACTTTATTAAACTTTTATACCAAGTGTACCAAGTATACCAATTTACATTTACCCCAAGCCAATTAACCTACAAACCTGTATGTCTTTGGAGTGTGGGGGGAAACTGAAGACACTTGGGAAAACCCACACAGGTCATGACAAGAACATACAAACGCCATACAAACTCGGTACACAGTACCCATAGTCAGGATCAAACCCGTGTCTCCGGCACTGTAAGGCAGCAACTCTACCGCCGCACCACCCTGACGCCATTTGCATTATCTATGCTCTTTGCAGTTTAAAACACCTATCAAACTCAGTGAATGCTTTGAGAGTGTTTGATTTAGGAGTCAGGTTTATTATTGTCAAATGTACGAGGTACAGTGAAAAGCTTTGCTGCCCAAACAGATCAGATGTACCATACATGGTATGTACCATACCATACAAAAGTGAGTGGTTTTGCAGATAGTGAAGATGGTTGTGAGAGATTGCTGCAGGATCTGGATCGATTGGCCAGGTGGGCGGAGGAATGGTCGATGGAATTTAATACAGAGAAGTGTGAGATGTTGCATTCTGGGACATCCAACAAGGGCAGGTCCTACACAGTGAATGGTAGGCCTCTGGGGAGTGTTGTGGAGCAGAGGGATCTAGGAGTGCAAGTGCATGAAGGTGCCTTGAAGGTCGAGTCGCAGGTAGATAAGGTGGTCATTGGCCATCATGTCAGAGTAGTGAGTATAGAAGTTGGGAGGTCATGTTGCATTTGTACAAGACATCGGTGAGACTGCATTTTGAATATTGTGTTCAGTCCTGGGCACCTTGATATAGGAAAGTTATTGTCAAGCTTAAAAGGGTTCAGAAAAGATTTACGAGGATGTTGCCAGGACTAGAGGGTGTGAGCTAAAGGGAGAGGTCTCTATTCCTTGGAGCACAGGAGGATGAGGGGTGATCTTATAGAATAATCATGAGAGGAATAGATTGGGCAGATGCATAGAGGCACTTGCCCAGAGTAGGGGAGTCTTGGACCAGAGAGCATAGGTTCAAGGTGAAGGGGAAAAGATGTAATAGGAATCCAAGGGGCAATTGTTTCTCACAAAGGGTTGTGGTTCTATGGAACAAGCTGGCAGAGGAGGTAGTTGAGGCTGGGATTATCCCTTTGTTTAGGAAACAGTTGGACAGGTACATGGATAGACAGGTTACGGTGGGGTAAGGACCAGGCGCAGGCAGGTAGGACTAGTGTAGCTGGGACAAGTTGGGCCGAAGGGCCTGTTTCCACACCGTGTCACTCTATGACTCTATAACAGAAGTACAATCAAGTCAAACTCAAGTACAACTGATAAAGCAAAGGGGAAGATACAGGCCCATAGGATGGAAGGAAGACTATTCAGCCAAGCCTTCCATTCTCAGAAATAGTGCATCCCTCTAAACGTTATGGTAACGGGCAAAGTTTAATGGAACTATGCGGGGCATGTCTCTTACACAGATGATGATCAGCGCTTGGAACGTGCTGCCAATGCTGTTTAAGATACTTTTAGATAGGGACATGGATATGCAAGCAATGGAGAACTATGGATCTTGTTCTGGTCGATGAGATCAGATTCCTCCTCCACTTTATCTCCCAAACCACATCCCAATCATTCTTCACCACCCCAACCTTACTTCTCTCCCCTGAACCCTGACTGACCTTGCACTGGTTACTCCCCTCCCCCTCCCTCTCCACCTTCACTCCTTCCTCCCGCTTCACAATTGGCACCTTTCCTATCCTCGAGCGACACAATTTGCAACTCTTTATCCGAAGATAGACACACAGTGGTGGAGTAACTCAATGGGTCAGGCAGCATCTCTGGAGAAAAAGGAAGGGTGATGTTTTGGGTCGGGACTCTTCTCCAGCCTGCTGTTTTTTACTCTGCATCTATTTTGCTCACACTTGGGTTTTTTTTTCATCTCTGCCCTGTCTCCCACAATTTACCTAAACAAAAAACCCTTGCTTGTGTTCACCTACTACCCGCCATGCTTTGGCCTGCTCCTCCTCTCTTCAAGCCTTTTTCCTCGCCCCTCCCTGCAGTCAGTCTGAAGAAGGATCCCAACCCAAAACGTTACCCATCCATGTTTTCCAAAGATCCTGCCTGGCCCACTCATTTACATGAGCATTTTGCAGATTTCTGAGATCAGTTGTTGTGGCACAGACATTATGGGCTGAAGATCCTGCTCCTGTGCAGCAACGTTTCTGTGATCTCTGTATTATGTATGCCCAGAGCCCACAACCAGACAGCAGTGCTGAGCTTTTATCTACCTCTTTGATGACCCTCGGACTATCCTTGATCGGACTTTGCTGGCTTTACTTTGTACTAAATGTTATTTCCCCCATCATGTATCCATGCACAGTAAATGGATCGGTTGTAGTCATGCGTTGTCTCTCCGCTGACTGGTTAGCACGCAACTAAAGCTTTTCACTGTACCTCGGTACACGTGACGATCAACTAAACTGAACTGTAATGTTCACCACCCATCAATTTTATCATATGCAAAGCCAAATCTTAGCTCGTGGTAAGAGCTTCCCTAACCAGCTAGTGAATCGTAGAGAAGGTTGAATATTGAATACAGTTGAAATGTAAAGTAGACAAAAAAGAAAAATTCCTGTCGTCAAAATAGAAGCTTTATTTCCTGAGGTTGAAGTTTCCCCAGCTCATTTGCAGCAGCATCGCTGTTTTGTTCCAAGCCTAATCCCGCTGAGATGAATTACAATAATGTTTTATCCCTCACAATCAACTTTCACCTCAACAATTACCAAAAGAACACATTTCTGTCTCATCCTTGATAAATCCTCATCATTAACTCAATTTAATCCACTTTTTATTGTAATGATTGGCATTTCATTGCTTTCCTCTTGTCAAGAAATCCAATCTGCATGAAAGCAGTGGTATGAGACTTGTTATCACATCCTAAGTTCTTCCACCGTCAAGCACATTAAACAAATTCAAAAGCATAAGTGATAGGAACAGAATTAGGCCATTCGGTCCATCAGGTCTACTCTGCCATTTAATCATGGCTGATCTATCTCTCCCTCCTGACCCCATTCTCCGGCCTTCTCCCCATAAACTCTGACACCAGTACTAATCAAGAATCTATCTATCTCTGCCTTAAAAATATCCACTGACTTGCCTCCACAGCCTTCTGTGGCAAAGAATTCCACAGATTCACTACTCTCTCACTAAAGCAATTTCTCCTTCATAGAAGAATGTCCTTTAATTCTGATGTCCTTTAATGTTTCCCACTAGTGGAAACATCCTCGCCACATCACTATTGTGGCCTTTCACTATTCTGTATGTTTCAATTGATTGGTCCTTCGGTCCACCGGATCCACGCTGAATATCGATCACTTGAACACTCACTAGTTCTATGTTATCCCACTGATGAATTAAAAGATGAACCGATTTTTGTCCCCGCTGACATCCCACCAACATCAATTTGACATCAGCCCTCGCAAGCTGAGTGAGGTAAAATAAGTAGTGAGGAAGGCAAGAACGGCCTCTGCACCAGGCCCCAATGGTGTTCCGTATTGTGTCTGCAAGAATGCCCCAGATATTCTGAAATTCCTCCGGAGGAACATGAGAGTTGCGTGGGAAAAGCAAGTCATCCCCGAAGCCTGGCGAAGAGCAGGGGACATGCTGATCCCAAAGGAAAAAAAATGTGTCCACCATCGAACAGTTTCGGCAAATAAACCTTCTTAACATAGAGGGCAAGATCAATTTCAGTATGGTGGCGAAAATATTACAAAGCATCTGAAACAAAACCATTTCATTGATACGTCAATGCAAAAGGCTGCCTTAGCAGGCTTCTTGGGATGCCTTGAACGTACCAGCATCATATGGGATCAAATCCAGACTGCTAAGAAAGAACCAAAGAATCTACATGTCTTTGTTTTGAGCAGTTTGAAACAACTCAAAAAGACTTTGACAGCGTACCATGTAGGCACGCGGGGTGCACCATCACGCACATAGCTTGCATCAACAAGACCTTGCTACCAGGAAAACTCAAGCTGTGCTGCTTCTATCAAGAATCATACTATCAAGAATCATGTGGCCTTTAACTATGTATGAAATCTCCATCAGCAAACTGGAAAAGCTGGAAAGAATGATCAGCACACATGTGAAACAGTGGCTTGGACTTCCACGATGCTTAAGTGCTGTCGGACTGTACGGGAGTGGCAAATTGGAATTGCTCATTGCAGGACTTGTGGGAAGAGTTCAAATGCACTAAAGCAAGGTTGCTCATGACCCTCACTGAATCTGAAGATACTGTTATTCGAACAGTGCCCCCCCCACCCCCCCCCCAGTGTGGCAACAGGGAGGAAGAGTGGGCCCCATCTGAAGCTGTTCAGAGTGCTAAGTCTGCTCTTCATTTCCGGGATATGGTTGGCCAAGTCCCACACGGGAGAGCCGGGCTCGGGCTCGTCCCAAAAGCTCCTCAGTGGCACAAGGCATCAGTGCAGAAAGGACGGCACGTGGTGGAGGAGGTGAGAAGACGACACGCCAAGGCCGTCTCAATGGCCAAGCAGGGCCAATGGACTAACTGGGAGAGCCTGGAAAGGAGGAAACTCAGCTGGCGTGACATCTGGCAAATGGAAGGATCTCAACTAAGTTTTGTCATCAGAGCCACATATGATGTTCTACCAGCACCCCAGAACCTGAAACTGTGGTTCGGAGAAATGCCCGCTTGCTCCCTTTGCCAAGCACCTGCATCACTAAGGTACATTTTAACAGGATGCGCTATGAGCCTCGGCCAAGGGCATTACACTTGGCAGCATAACCTGGTTCTCAGACAGTTGGCATCAATCCTGGAACAGAGGCGTAAGATCACAAATGCTTCCCTACAAACATCGGCAGAAATGTCCACTTCACAACATTTGTACCAGTAGGCCAATGTCCAGAGCACCAGATAACATCAATGGGTGCAAGCATTCTGCAGCCTGCTCGGGATTGGAAAATGGAAGTGGACTTAGAAAAAAAGCTTGTGTTTTTCCCAGACATTGTGGCTACAACACTCCGGCCAGACATGGTCCTGTAGTCCACAACTGCCAAGTTGGCATATGTTATGGTTGACAGTTCCATGGGAAGATGGTGTTGAAGAAGCTTATGAGAGGAAAAAGAACACAAGTACTCTGAACTGGCAACTGAAAATGTCCAGAATAGCTGGAAGCAATATTTTCCATGTCGAAGTAGGATGCAGGGGATTTGTTGCTACATTTATGATCAGGCTATTAAAGAAAATGGGGGCGAGGGGTTGCTTCCTCCAACAAGTATTCAAGGCATTATCAAATTCTGCAGAAAAAAGCAGCAATTGAATTTGGATCAAAAGGAGAGATAACAATTGGGCTACAAGAGGAAGACGGGAGGGTATGGAATTGAGGGGGGTGTAACTGGGACGGCAGGTATCACCGTTGAGACCTCTGGAGATGTTGTGGGCTTATCAATGAAACGACAAAGAAGGAGGGTGCCCAACAGATGTTCCCGATGACGAACCTACCCTAGCTTTCAGCACTCCCATCCCACTTCAAATAGCAAGAGTGCCGACTTATTACAGGGATTGAAACATCAAGTCCTATTAGTTCTACTTTCTCATCTATTCCCTGTGCATCAGGGACAATTTGATAGAGGCCAATTAACCTACAAACTTGCTCGTCTTTGGGACGTGGGAGGAAACCAAAGCACCTCTCGTGGTCACACGGAAAATATGCACGGACCCATGGGTAGAATTGAATTGGGTTCTCTGGCGCTGTGAGGCAGCAGCTCTACCAGCTGCACCACTGTTCTGCCCATAAAGTGGTATTGGTATAATGCAGGCAAAAGGGAATAGTGTGGACAGGCATTAAGGCTAGAATGCAAAAGCAGGGATTTAAAGCTGACGCTTCATAAGGCACTGGTCAGAACGCTCTTGGAGTATTGTGAGCAGATTTGGGCCCCATATCCGAGGAAGGATGCGCTGGCGTTGGAGAGGGTCCAAGGAGGTTTACGAGAATGATCCCAGGAATGATTGGGTTAACATATGATGAGCGTTTTATGCCAGTGGGCCTCTACTCGCTGGAGTTTAGAAGGATGAAGGGGTACCTCACTGAAATGTGCTGAATTGTGGGAATGTCTAGGACCAGAGACCATAGGATGTATCTTTAGAAAGGAGACGAGGAGGAATTTGTTTAGTCAGTGGGTGGTGAATTTGTGGAATTCATTGTGACGGACGACTGGTGGTTGAATAGCGGAGTAGACTTGACGGGTCAAATGGCCTAATTCTGCTCTGAGAAATTAAGGACATTAACTATTCTGTTGGGCATGGACTGTGGCTGCAAGGGTCCTATTTCTATGTTATGCAATACTATGATTTTACTTCGGAGTCACGTGAATGACTACGTGAAGAAGCCCCGCCAGGTGCATGCGCATCATTATGTCGACTCATGTCGCACCGACCGGCTGGAGAGCGCAGCTCCACCAGCAGGTAAGTAGTAACCTGCAATATTCTGCCTTTCCTGCAAGTGGTTTTTAAACTCTGTAAGTCTGGCTCGCAGAGCCAGCCTGAGTTGCTAAATATATATTGTTAAATTGCGGTAATGGAGTGGAACGCGCGGGGACCACGGTTACCACTTTTAGATCGGGTTGGCAGATAACGGCTGCTTTAAAGCCGGCTCCCGCTATTACCGCTATTTAGATCGGGTTTGGAGATAACGGCTGCGCTAAATGCCGGCTCCAATACCCGCTACTGTTTTATCGCAGCTGAAATGAAATGAAATAAAATAAAAATGAAATTAAATAAAATGAAATGCTAACTTTATTTCTCAACTATCTCCATCAATTTCCCGTGCTTCAAGGCACTCAGAAATATCAAATGTCTCATGAGTCTGATCATATGCAAGACTCCCTCCTTTTAATTTAAAGGTTTGGGCAAAATGCTCCAAATTTAAAGAGCCATAGAAAATTTCAATTGGGGTTGAATGCCCTAAGATTCCCATACAGCCTCTCGCAGAGGTCCATCCAGCAAAGATGAAAACATCGCTTATGGATAACAGTGGGAATCATCCTCTCCAGCACCTTGTTTAGGGCTGGATGAGACCTCCCTAGCGAATGACTCGGGAGAAGCAGGGCAGAAGGAGTCTGACCCTGAAGCTGGTGTCACTGATTATGTGCACACACCAGCACACACGAGCCGTGCTCCAGGTGTCCCGGACGTAGCATTAAACTTCACTAAACCCGGAAGGGACTGGTAAGGCTATCGAGAAAACTCTAGCCGCCAATGTAAATTACATGGGTTCTCACCAGTTCCAGGATACATTCATGGAAGACTGCCACACGTTATAAAACACCTGTAAAGTGTGCTTCACTCAAAATGCCCACCGTGAACTCGGAAAGGGCACAAATGAGTGCAACGATGTGGGGACAAGAAGTGAGATTTCAATGCGTCCTCAAGTTGTTGGCAGCAGGCATTCGGAGAAGGTCCAGGGGGCACCGATGTCTGATACTCAACAAGATATGCTGGCCTATTCTGCAACGCCTGCGTTGAACCCGAAGTTGCAGCTCTATGTAGGTCCACCAATATCCAAACCCAGATTATTTATTTGGGGTGGACCTCCTCGAACAAGTCAAGGACCTGGAGGAACATGCCAAAACAATCCGTCTCACGAAGACATACGTCCCTACTGCCAGGATGCCACCTCGCAGGTCGTTTCAGCATGAAAGGTGACGGATCCTGGGGCAGGGCCAAGCAGAGGGGGGCCAGTGGGACGACGGTATTACTCACCTGTGTATCCCAGCTACAACCCCAATATGGGCTGAAGGAGTAAAGGCCGACTGTAGAGGTACAGGTGATTCATTCTGTCCAGGATAAGATTCTGGGACCTCCGGTTGGGGGTAGGTTGCAATTAGTTATGATGAATGGTGCTACATAACATCTCATCGGTTTATACTACACTAAGCTCGAATACATATGTCAGGAATTGATCTGTACAGAATATGCCTAATAGAGTATTGGGGTTTCTGCACAAACTCAGCAGGTAAAAGAAGAAATTACGGTTTTGTCCCAAAAAAGGGGTAATTGAGAGGACGATAAACCACCCTCAACAATTTGTGTCCAATATATTCCCCAGACAGAGAAAAGATGGGGGATGTAGAGGCATTCTGGACCTAAACCAGTTAAATTCCTATGTTCACTATAGGCATTTTTAAAATGGACACCTTCAATACTGTGAAACGGCTGTTATCACAAGGCTGTTATATGGCAACTATAGATCTTAAAGATGCATATTATTCGGTACCAATTCATCATCAGTATCGGAGATACTTGAAATTTAGTTGGATGGGACAGCTGTGGCAATTTAAAGCATTACCCAATGAGTTAACTTCAGTTCTTAGGCTATTCAAGAAATAGTGGAAATCAGTGCTGGAGCTACTTTGGGCCCAGAATCACATGGTAGTGGCTTAGCTAGATAACATTTAATCATAAGCAACACTCAGCAGACAGCTGAGGAATTGGTTTCAGCAACCAAATACTTGTTTGAAAGGGTAGGGTTCCTGGTCCATCCAACCAAATCCAAGTTAGAAGCATCCTAAAATATTGTTCATTTGAGATTTGTCATGATTCAGTTGAAGTCAGTGACTTTGCCTACAGCCAAGGCTGTGGAGATCAGAGAGCTCTCTACTAGTCTCGCTGAAAAACAATATCCCTCCATCCGGGAAGTAGCTACTGTTATTGGTAAATTGGTAGCAGCTTTCCCTGCAGTGCAGTTTGTACCACTGCACTATCGAAGTCTGCAACAAGCTAGAGAACTAGCACTTAAAGAACATGCAGGTCATTTTGACAGACCTATGCAGTTACCAACCAGAGCCATAGCTCAATTACAAACTACCAAAAACATTTTGGTTCAGCAACCTTCAGTGCTTTTACAGACATATGTGAGTGCTACCGGATGGGGAGCTACGGACAGCGAGTCTAGCTGTGGTGGTAGATGGAGTGTGCAAGAGGATTTGATCCTGCACAGGCACGGTATAAATTACTTAGCATTGCTGGGTGCATTCTATGAAGTAAAAGTTTATTGTTTAACAATGAATAATTTACTTTCAACTCCTGATTGATAATACCACGACTGTGCCATTTATCAATCCCATGGCAGTAATAAGGTCAGTATCATGTGATAATCTAGCTAATCTCATGTGGCACTGGTGTATTTCCAGAAACATCTGGGTCTCAGCTATCTACCTACCAGGTAGACACAATGTGGTGGCAGACAACAGGTCACAAAAGTTCAATGACAACATAGAATGGATGATTAAATCCTGAAGTTTTAAAATGATTGTCAGCCGCTATGGGTTGCCAGATATTGATCGGTTGCATCCAGGCTAAATCGCCAATTGCCTAAATATGTTTTATGGGAACCGGGTCCAGGAACAGTAGCAGTGGATGCATTCTCACTACATTGGGGACGTACTTTGTTTATGCTTTCCCCATTCTGCCTGATTAGGCAGTGTCTCACCAAAATAGAGCAGGACTCCGCCTCAGGCATTTTGGTGGTTCCGGACTGGACTACAGAGCCATGGTTCCCATTGGTGCTCAGAATGCTAACTCAGCCATTCATGACTGTCCCCAACTGCAGTAATTTGTTGGTGCATCCAGTAACAGAAGAAAGTAATCCGTTACATGATCGTATTAATTTGTTGATCTGCAGGTTCTGCCCAGACCGTTCCAAGCTTTGGACTGTCGAATAGGACCATGGATGTCATAAATACAGCTTAGAGAGATAGCACTAAGAAACTATATGTGTCTCATATTAAGAAATGGGAGATGTTTTGTTTATAGTCAGATATATTTGATCATACTGCAAGCATAACAGATGTATGCTTGGAGTTCCTTGCTATGTTGCATTTTTGATGAACAATTAAGTTATAGTGCCATTAATAGTACTCGGAGTGCTTTGTCCTCCTATTTAGGGTAGTTTCAGAACAACAACCTAGTGGGTCTCATCCATTAGTGTCCCGATTCATGAGAGGAATTTTGTAACACAAATCCTCCTAAACCTAGATATACAGAAATCTGGGATGTCAGTATAGTTCTCACACTGCTTTGGCAATGGGCTCCAATTACGTCATTGTCTTTTCAGAAGTTAACACTTAAAGTCGTTAAGCTCATGGCACAAGTATCAGCACAAAGAGTGCAAACATTGCAAAGTTACGACTAGATAGCATGTATTCTTCTGCAGATAAAATTGCGTTTTACGTGTATGATTTAATCTAACAAAGCAGGCCAGGAATGGCCAGAACCAAAGTAAGTTTAAAATCTGGGATGTCAGTATAGTTTAAAGCATACCTGTTGACCAAAGGTTATGTGTAGTTAAACACCTGAGTCAATATATCGAGGTAACTTAGAGTCTCAGAGGCTCTGAGACAGCAATGCTCATCAGTCACAAAAAACCTCATAAGAGGTGTTAGTATAAACTATTTCTATATGGTAAAACAGGTTTTGGATTCCGCTGGAGTAGACATTCATGTGTTTAAATCTCACTCCGCCAGGGCGGGATCAACATCCGCAGCAAGGCCGCAGGATGGTCTAAGGAATCAACTTTTCTAAAATTATGATAAACCTGTCCTGCCAGTGCCAGGGTTTGGGCATGCTGTTTTGGGTTCCGGTTGATTTGATTTGCTTTGTCTTCATAAATTTCATTTGTAATTTCCCCTGGAATAGAGGGGTTATTACTGTATTGTTATTTAAAATATGATTATTGGATAATTCAATATATTATTTATTCACTACTGTGTCAACTGAAGCAGTGTGTCGTATGGAGTGTATCTTCGGCATGAAATCACAGAGCTTTGAAATCTTCACGTAGTCACTCACGTGACTCCGAAGTAAAATAGTAAGATTAAACGAGAACTTTTCAGTTCGAAGTTTGATCCTTATTTTATGAGGAGTTACGATGAGAGATTACGTGCCCTCCGCTCCCGGCCCTCACAATCTAAAGGATCATCTGGTAGTTCGAGTCTTCTAAAGCCTTACTATGTTACTTCGGCTATCGGTTTCTGTGTTTTCACGCTGCTGCTTTGAAGTATGACGCGCATGCGCCTGGCGGGGCTTCTTCACGTAATCCCTCATCGTAACTCCTCATAAAATAAGGATCAAACTTCAAACTGGTAAGTTCTCATTTAATCTTACTATTCTATAACATTATCATTCCATACTAATGGATTGGGCAATTAATTCTCCAACAGCAGCCCCTCCAACAACTGCCCGTTGCAAAATAATGGCACAGTCTTCACATTCATTAAATCATTTATGCCATCTAATGTCTTGCTGTTTCTGTAACTTGGAACAGAAACTGGAGTGGGTTATAAATAAATGGTGTGGTATTGCATTACAAACTTGCTCAGAATATCTGAATATTCAAGTGAATTATTTTTCGTTGAATAAAAGGCATTAAAATCCATCAATCAAACGAGTGGCTATTTCCCTACAGTAGATTTACAATATTAATGTCAGTCAGTTGCAACTGCTGAAATAAAGCTGCTTTTGCACTTTTTATGTGTATTCAGCTGTGGAAACTGGCTGAAATGTCTTTAATACTTCTACACCGTCACGAATATAAAAAAAGTGGACTAACATTTTGTACATTTGCACACTGCACAATGATGCTGCAGTAGAGTTGCTGTCTTACAGGGCCAGAGTCCCGGGTTTGATCTTCACTACTGGTGCTGTCTGTATGAAGTTTACACATTGTGACACATCCCTGTGACTGTGTGGGTTTTCCTGAGTGCTCTGGTTTCCTCCCACATTCCAATCTCATAGGTGAATTGGCTTTTGTAGTGTGTAGGATCGAACTGGTGCATGGGTGATCTTTGGTCGCCGTGGATTCGGTGGGCTGAGGGGCCTGTTTCCGCATTGTATCTCAAAACTAAATTAATAAAACTTAAACCTGCACCAGATTTGCCATGCCAATATCAGTCTCAACATGCAGCTCGATTCTCTATGCAATAACTTCACCTGAATAAATGTACAGTTGCTAAATGTTCTTAGCATAGGATAAAAATAGCTCACACAAACAGCATGACAGGAATAGCCGGAGGTAATTTTGCCCCTGGAGCCTGTTCAACATTCAGTGAGATGGAGAAGCAGGGAACTGCAGATGATAGTTTACAACTATAACTCAGTGGGTCAGACAGCATCTCTGGAGAACATGGATAGGCGACATTTCGGCTAGTTCCCTTCTTCACCTATCCATGTTCTCCAGAGACATTGCCTGACCCGCTGAGCTACTCCAACACTTTGTCACTTATTTTTTCCATTCATTGAGTTCTGGCCTAATCTGCGACCAAACTCCACACATCTGCCTGCACTTCATAACCTTAATCCCCTTGGTTAGCAAGAATCAATTAATGGCAGAGTTAAAATCAATTTTCTACCTTGAAAAATTGTTTAAATGCTAACATATGCAGTATTTTCAAAAGAACTTCCGCTTAACCTGGATTTCACTCGGATATGAATTACTCCAGCTTTTTGTGCCTATCTTCGGTTTAAACCAGCATCTGCAGTTCCTTCCTGCACATTTCACTTGGATATAGATGTGTTTTATTTATCAGTTAAAATGTTTGATAAGGTTATCCTCATGAATGCGTATATTTAAAATGATACACATCAGGAGTTGAAGATGTTGACTGTCATGAAGAGCAATGCTGGGTAAAAGAGATAATACTGTCAAGGCACAAGAAACTACAGATGTTGGAATCTTGAGCAAAACACAAAGTGCTGGAGGGACTCAACGGCTGAGGCAGCATCCAGAAGGGAACAGACACGTGACGTTTCAGCTCAGAACCCTTCATCAGACCCAACACAAAGCGTTGCCTGCCCATTCCTCCACAGATGCTGCCTGACCTACTGAGTTCCTTCAGTGTGTCGGAAAGAACTGCAGATGCTGGCTTAAACCGAAGATAGACACAAAATGCTGGAATAACTCAACGGGACAGGCAGCATCTCTGGAAAGAAGGAATGGGTGATGTTTCCAGTCGAAGGACTTTGTGATTTGCTAAAATTGTGAATTGAGTTGCACCAAGATTAACTGAGGGAGGCCAGGGAGAGATAGGAGATAACTGAAGTGGCATTGTATTAGGGAGGCAGTTCCCATGTACACATTTCAATGATAATCACTAACCCTGGCTTCAGGTATGGGTAGGAAGGAACTGCAGATGCTGGTTTAAATGGAAGACAGACACAAAAATCTGGAGCAACTCAGCGGGACAGGCAGCAACTATGGAGAGAATGAATGGGTGACGTTTCGGATCGAGACCCATCTTCCAACTGGTCTCTGATTCATTATCCGAGAACCATGATCTCTGAATGGAAATATATTTCACTCCTCAATTTCCCAATATACATATATGTAACATGACAAATATTTAATACAACCATCATCATCATTAGTGTGACCATAATAAACTGGTTTCACCACTATTTTCCTTTTGTATTTGAAACTTACACTGGCAGAATTGACAAAAAGATTCACATTTTGCTATTATTGCATCAAAATTAATTGGGTATTAAATAGGAAATTAATTCTGGTGCAAATATATTCACTGAGTAGGAGTGTGAGGGGTGGTTTTATAGAGGTGTACATGAAAATGAGAGGAATAGGTCAGGTAAATGCACAGTTTTTTGCCCAGAGTAGGGGAATCAAGATCAAGAGGACAGTGGGTATATGGAACGAGCTGCCAGAGGAGGTAAGTGAGACAAGTACAGATGTAACATTTAAGACTCATTTGCACAGGTACATAGGACAGGTTTAAAGGGTTATGGATCAACACAGGCAGGTGGGACTAGTGCAGATGGGCCATGTTGGTCAGCATAGGCTAGTTGGGCCGAAGGGCCTGTTTCCACTCTGCATGACTCCATGAAATTATAGCACAGGCACAAATGGATTGTACACTTTAACACTGATCCCCAATCGCAATTATATGAAAATCCCCAAGAGTAATTATATGAAAAAAAAGCCATGGTGTAATTTCAAACGAATTATTCAATCAACGTGCATAGTGCATATGGGAACTGCCTCGTAGTCTCAGCGTGTACGTGAACACGGTGGGATTGGACTAAGTTATACAGATCATCGGATACAGGTCCTCGAATGTTCCTGAAAGTTGTAATAGATGGGTCATATCCAAGGGTGGAATTTCTCAGCTTCACTTCCTATTTTGAGCGGAGGTATCTGATCAGGAGCTCCAGGCCTGAAGACTCCTGCTGAGTTTCTCCAGCACTTTTGTCTACCTACAAATTTCATAATTCCTGCTGCATTTTCGACCACACTTTCCATTACTTTACATTGTACCAGAGCAATTTGCAGCAGGCTATTCGTAAATTGGAGACTTAAAAAGATGCTGGAATCTGGAGCAAGCTGCCTAAACTGCTGGAAGAACTCAACTTGGATAGCAGTAACAGGATCGGTCCAAGTCAACATGGATTTATGAAGGGGAAATCATGCTTGACTAATCTTCTGGAATTTTTTGAATTTGTAACTAGGAAAATGGACAAGGGAGAGCCAGTGGATGTAGTGTACCTGGACTTTCAGAAAGCATTTGATAAGGTCCCACATAGGAGATTAGTGGGCAAAATTAGGGCACATGGTATTAGGGGTGGAGTGCTGACATGGATAGAAAATTGGTTGGCAGACAGGAAACAGAGAGTAGGGATTAACGGGTCCCTTTCAGAATGGCAGGCTGTGACTGGTGGGGTACCGCAAGGCTCGGTGCTGGGATCACAGCTATTTACAATATACATCAATGATTTGGATGAAGGGATTCAAAGTAACATTAGCAAATTTGCAGATGACACAAAGCTGGGTGGCAGTGTGAACTGTGAGGAGGATGCTATGAGAATGCAGGGTGACTTGGACAGGTTGGGGGAGTGGGCGGATGCATGGCAGATGACGTTTAATATGGAGAAATGTGAGGTTATCCACTTTGGTAGCAAAAACAGGCAGATTATTATCTAAACGGCATCAAGTTGGGAAAAGGGGAAGTACAGTGGGATCTGGGGGTCCTTGTTCATCAGTCTATGAAAGTAAGCATGCAGGTACAGCAGGCAGTGAAGAAAGCGAATGGCATGTTGGCCTTTATAACAAGAGGAGTCGAGTATAGGAGCAAAGAGATCCTTTTGCAGTTGTACAGAGCCCTAGTGAGACCACACCTGGAGTATTGTGTGCAGTTTTGGTCCCCTAATTTGAGGAAGGACATTCTTGCTATTGAGGGAGTGCAGCATAGTTTTACAAGGTTAATTCCCGGGATGGCGGGACTGTCAAATGCTGAGAGAATGAAGCAGCTGGGCTTGTACACTCTGGAGTTTAGAAGGATGAGTGGGAATCTTATTGAAACATGTAAGATTGTTAAGGGTTTGGATACGCTGGAGGCAGGAAACATGTTCCCTATGTTGGGGGAGTCCAGAACCAGGGGCCACAGTTTAAGAACGGAGATGAGGAAACACTTTTAAACACTTTGAGTCAAAACCAAAGAGGCCAACGTCAGGCAACGCCATTGTAGTTGGAGACTCCATTGCGAGAGGTACGGACAGGGGGTTTCTCCGACAACAGACGGGATTTGAGAATGGTGTGCTGCCTTCCTGGTGCCAGGATCCAGGATGTCACGGACAGAGTGCAGAAAATCCTCAAGGGCGAAGGTGAACAGCCGGAAGTGGTAGTGCATGTCGGCACAAACGATGTCGGAAAGAAGGGAATTAATATTTTGCAGCGTGACTTTAGAGAGCTCGGAAAAATGTTGAAAAGCAGGACCTCCAGAGCTGTTATCTCCAGTTTGCTTCCAGTTCCTTGTGCTGGTGAGAGCAGGAACAGGGAGATACGGGATCTGAATGTGTGGCTGAGTAATTGGTGCAGGGGGCAGGGATTTAGATTCTTATATCACTGGGATCTGTTTTGGAGTAAGGGGGAAACTGTACAAAAGGGACAGATTACATCTTAACTGGTAGAGGACCAGCATTCTGGCAGGCAGGTTTGCCACTGCTACACAGGTGGTTTTAAACTGAATAAGGGGGGTGGGGGTGACAAATGAGATAGTCGACAATGGAGTTAAAGGGAAAGGGAGTAAAGGGATGGTTAATGACCCCAGAATTAACGGGAAAGGAAGCTCACAAAGGGATAGGAGTGTATGGCCAGGTGTAAATAGGGATCGATCTGAAAGGTGTGATGCGTAAGGAATTAAAAATATTGTATATGAATGCGCGAAGTATAAGAAGTAAAGTAGATGAGCTTGAGGCTCAGTTAGAGGTTGGTAGATGTGACATTGTGGGGATTACTGAGACGTGGCTGCAGGAGGATCGGGCCTGGGAACTTAATATTCAGGATTATACATCCTATAGAAAGGACAGGCAGGTGGGCAGAGGAGGGGGGGTAGCTCTGCTGGTGAGGGATGGAATTCAGTCCCTTGCGAGGGAAGACATACGGACTGACGAGGTAGAGTCACTGTGGATTGAGTTGAGGAATTGCAAAGGCAAGAAGACACTAATTGGTGTTATTTACAGACCCCCCAAATAGTAGCCCGGATGTAGGGTGTAAGTTGCAGCAGGAGTTAAAACTGGCATGTATCAAAGGTAATGCCACTGTGGTGATGGGGGATTTCAATATGCAGGCTGACTGGGAAAATCAGGTTGGTTCAAGACCCCAAGAAAGAGAGTTTGTAGAAAGGACAAAGGACAAAGGACAAAGGACAATTATTGTCACATACACCAATTGGTGTAGTGAAATTTGACTTGCCATGCAGCACACAGATAAAGATAAGACACAACACTAAAAAATTAACAATGAACATAAAAACATCCCCCCACAATGGTTCCCACTGTGGGGGAAGGCACAAAGTCCAGTCCCATCCCCATGTCCACCCATAGTCGGGCCTATTGAGGCCTCCGCAGTCGGCGCTATGGCGGCCCGATGTTTTAGGCCTTCTCGCCGGGTGCTGGTGCTCCGGCGTCAGGAGAGTCTTCACAGCGTCTTGGGACACCAGGAACGGCCGCTTCCTTACCGGAGTCCGTGGTTTCCATAGCCGACAAGGCCGCGCTGGACGTAGCTCCACCACTGGTAATCTCGCCGAAAGATCCCAGGCTCCCGATGTTAAGTTCAGCGCTGCCGCCCGCAGCTGGCTGCTCCACAGTCCCGCAGCTCCGCGATGTTCACCTGCGGTCTCCGCATTCTGGAGCTCCAGCGCGGCGACCCAGGCAAGGTATCGCCCGCTCCGCTCCTCGATAGCGCTCCAGCGCCTCCGAAGCCGAGGTTCTGGGCGGTCCCCTCAGGAAACGCCGCTCCAGGCCCGCTGGTAGGCCGCGAGGACGGGTCGAAGTTGCAGCCCGGAGAAAAGCTGCCTCTCCGACCAGGTAGGGATGTGAAAAGTAGTTTCCCCCTCCCCCCCCCACACATAAAAACAACTAGAACTCCAAAACAAAACACTAAAACTCACTAAAAATAAAAGAAATAAGTTAAAAAACAGACAGCTGCAGGCTGGGCAGCCATACCAACTGGACGGCGCCTCCGAGATGGACTCTTAGAGCAGCTTGTAATGGAGCCGACCAGAGAAAAGGCAATTCTGGATTCAGTGTTGTCCAATGAACCAGATATGATAAGAGAACTCGAGGTAAAGAAACCGCTTGGAGGTAGTGATCATAATATGATTAGTTTTAATCTGCAATTTGAGAAGGAGAACGTTAAATCGGAAGTGGCAGTGATGCAGTTGAACAAAGTGGACTATGAAGGCATGAGAGGGGAGCTGGCCAAAGTAGACTGGAAAGGGAATCCTAGCAGGAATGACGGTGGAACAGCAATGGCAGGAATTTCTAGCATAATCCGGAAGACGCAGGTTCATTTCATTCCAAAAAGGAAGAAAGAGTCTAAGGGGAGTAGGAGGCAACCGTGGCTGACAAGAGAGGTTAGGGATAGAATAAAACTAAAAGAAAAGATGTATAACACAGCAAAGAGTAGCCGGAAGCCGGAGGATTGGGAAACTTTCATAGGAAACAAAACGGGCAAACGGGCTGAAAAGTACGAGGGGAAGCTGGCCAGGAATATAAAGCAGGACAGTAAAACCTTCTTTAGATATGTTAAGGGAAAAATAGTAGCAAAGTCAAATGTGGGTCTCTTGAAGGCAGACACGGGTGAAATAATTATGGGCAACAAGGAAATGGCAGAAGAGTTGAATAGGTACTTCGGATCCGTCTTCACTAAGGAGAACACAAATAATCTCCCAGATAAACTGGAGGACAGAAGATCTAAGGGAGTAGAGGAACTGAAATAAATGTTCATTAGGCCTAGAAATAGTATTGGGTAGGCTAATCGGACTGAAGGATGATAAATCCCCTGGGCCTGATGGTCTGCATCCCAGGGTCCTCAGGGAGGTGGCTCTAGAAATAGTGGACGCATTGGTGATCATTTTCCAATGTTCAATAGATTCAAGATCAGTTCGTGTGGACTGGAGGATAGCTAATGTTATCCCATTTTTCAAGAAAGGAGCGAGAGAGAAAACGGGGAATTACAGACATGTTAGCCTGACTTCGGTGGTGGGAAAAATGCTGGAGTCAATTATTAAAGAGGTAATAATGGATCATTTGGATAGCAGTAAAATGATTAGTCCAAGTCAACATGGATTTATGAAAGGGAAATCATGCTTGAGTAATCTTCTGGAATTTTTTGAGGATGTGACAAGTAAAATGGATGAAGGGGTGCCAGTGGATGTAGTGTATCTAGACTTTCAGAAAGCCTTTGATAAGGTCCCGCATGGGAGACTGGTGACTAAAATTAGAGCACATGGTATTGGGGGGTAGGTTGTTGACATGGATAGAAAATTGGTTGGCAGACCGGAAGCAAAGAGTGGGAGTGAACGGGTCCTTTTCAGAATGGCAGGCAGTGGCGAGTGGAGTGCCGCAAGGCTCGGTGTTGGGGCCGCAACTGTTTACCATATATATAATTATTTCGAAGAGGGAATTTGGAGCAACACCAGCAAGTTTGCAGATGACACAAAATTGGGTGGCAGTGTGAACTGTGAAGAGGATGTTAAGAGGTTGCAGGGGGACCTGGACAGGTTGAGTGAGTGGGCAGATGCGTGGCAGATGCATGGCAGATGCAGTATATATATAATATAGATAAATGTGAGGTTATCCATTTTGGCGGCAAAAACAAGGGGGCAGATTATTATCTCAATGGGGGTGGTACAGCGAGACCTGGGTGTCCTTGTACACCAGTGACTGAAAGTTGGCGTGCAGGTAGAGCAGGCAGTGAAGAAAGCTAATGGAATGTTGGCCTTCATAACAAGAGGATTTCAGTAAAGGAGTAAAGAGGTTCTTCTGTAGTTGTATAGGGCTCTGGTGAGATCACATCTGGAGTATTGTGGACAGTTTTGGTCTCCTAATTTGAGGAAGGACATCCTTGTGATTGAGGCAGTGCAGCGTAGGTTCACGAGATTGATCCCTGGGATGGCGGGACTGTCATATGAGGAAAGATTGAAAAGACTAGGCTTGTATTCACTGGAGTTTAGAAGGATGAGAGGGAATCTTATAGAAAACATATAAAATTATAAAGACTGGACAAGCTAGATGCAGGAAAAATGTTCCCAATGTTGGGTGGGTCCAGAACCAGGGGTCACAGTCTTAGAATAAAGGGGAGGTCATTTAAGACTGAGGTGAGAAAAAACTTTTTCACCCAGAGAGTTGTGAATTTATGGAATTCCCTGCCACAGAGGGCAGTGGAGGCCAAATCACTGGATGGATTTAAGAGAGAGTTGGATAGAGCTCTAGGGGCTAGTGGAGTCAAGGGATATGGGGAGAAGGCAGGCACGGGTTATTGATAGCAGACGATCAGCCATGATCACAATGAATGGTGGTGTTGGCTTGAAGGGTCGAATGGCCTCTCCTGCACCTATTTTCTATGTTTCTATGTTTCGATGTTTCTAATAACAGAGAGTTTTGAGTGTGTGGAATTCTCTGCCTCAGAGGGTGGTGGAGGCAGGTTCTCTGGATGCTTTCAAGAGAGTGCTAGATAGGGCTCTTAAAGATAGTGGAGTCAGGGGATATGGGGAAAAGGCATGATCCCATTGAATGCCGGTGCTGGCTCAAAGGGCCGAATGGCCTACTCCTGCACCTATTGTCTATTGTCTATTGTCAATGGGTCAGGTTGTATCTATGGAGGTGCAGCAATGGTCAGTTCAGGTCGAGACCCTGCATCAGGTCTAAGAGGAAGAGGTGAGAGAGGTTGAACAATGATAAGTAGAACCAGATGATGGGTGTGTGGGGGATGGGGGAAGAGAAGATGGCAATTCCTGAGAGTGTGATGCGACCGACACCAAGGCTTTTTAGTTTAGTTTAGTTTAGAGATACAGCACAGAAACAGGCCCTTCGGCCCACCAAGTCTGCGCTGGCCAGCGATCCCCGCACATTAACGCTATCCTACACACACAAGGGACAATTTACACATACACCAAGCCAATTAACCTACAAACCTGTACGTCTTTGGAGTGTGGGAGGAAACCGAAGATCTCGGAGAAAACACACGCGGTCACAGGGAGAAAGTTTAAACTCCGTACAGATAGCACCCGTAGTCGGGATCAAACCCGGGTCTCCAGCGCGATAAGCACAGTAAAGCAGCAACTCTACCGCTGTGCCACCGAGGTTGTGAGTTCAATCCACATACCGTCTAATGTAAATGGACACAAAAATAGTCACAAAGTGCTGGAGCAACCCGGTGTGTCAGGCAGCATCTCGGGACCCGAAACATTACCTATCCATTTTCTCCAGTGATGCTGCCTGACCCGCTGAGTTACTCCAGCAGTTTGTGTCTACCTTTGGTATCATCCAGTGAAGCTTTTCACTGTACCTTGGTATTCGTGACAATAAACTAAACTAACTAGCTAACTAGCTAACTAACTAACAAACTAACTATTTCATGGGTCCTTTTGGTTGTCTGGTCCACAGGGAATCCAAGGGGAGCTGCCTAATTGGATCCAGAATTGGCCTGGTGATTGGGGTAGAGGGTTACTGTGGAATTTGCTTTCTTGATTGCAGATCTCTGACTAGTGGTGCACCACAGGTTGGGATCCTTGATATGTGCGGTACATATGAACAGCTCTGATGTGAATGTAGGAAGTACGATCAATGGCTTTGCGAATAGCACTAAAGATGAAGGTGTTGTGGATAGCCCGGAAGGTTGATTTAAGTGAGAGCAAAGTATAAATCAAATAGAAAACTGAACAGTAAGTTGGAGGAAGGAATTTAATCCCGACAAATGCAAGTTGATACATTGTGAGAAGTCACATAGAGGTGGGGCAGATACAGTAGATGGTTGGGTGTTAAGGAATGATGATGATGAACAGAGACCTTGAGGTGCAAATCCGCAGTTCCCTGAAAATAGCAACACAGGAAGCTAATGTGGTGAAAAGGCATCTGGCATGTTTTCCTACAAATATGCGAGTGTAGAATTGGGTAGGTGGCACAGCAGTTGAGTATCTCCCTCACAGCCAGAGACCCAGATTCAATCCAGACCACGGGTGCTGTCTATACGGAGTTTGTACATTCTCTCCTTGACCTGCGTTGGTTTTCTCCGATTGCTCAGGGTTACTCCCACACTACAAAGACGTACAGATTTGTAGGTTAATTGCCTTTGGTGAAATTGTAAAGTGTTCCTAGTGTGTTTAGGATCGTGTTAGTGTGCGGGGATCGATGGAATATATGGACTGTGGAGTTCTCTGCCTCAGAGGGCGGTGGAGGCAGGTTCTCCAGATACTTTCAAGAGAGAGCTGGATAGGGCTCTTAAAGATAGCAGAGTCAGCGGATATGGGGAGAAGGCAGGAACAGGGTACTGATTGTGGATGATCAGCCATGATCACATTGAATGGCGGTGCTGGCTCGAAGGGCCGAATGGCCTACTCCTGCACCTATTGTCTATTGACTTGGTGGACCGAAGAGCCTGTTTACGCCCTATATCTCTAAACTAAACTAAACTAAACTGAGAGAATATAAAAGCTGGGAGGTTATGATGCAACTTTGCAAAACACTGATAGGCTGCACTTGATTGCAGTAGTGCTTGCAGTTTTGTTTAGTTTAGAGTTACAGCACGGAAACAGGCCTTTCTGCCGATCGAAACCACACCAGCCATCGATCCCCGCACATTAACACTATCAAACACACACTAGGGACAAATTACATTTATAGTGAGCCGATTAACCTATAAACTTGTATGTCTTCAGCGTGTGAGAATACACAAGCGGTCACGGAGGGAACGCACAAACTCTGTACAGCCAAGCTCCTGTATTCAGGATCAAACCCGGGTCTCCAGTGCTGTAAATGGTGTAAGGCAGCATCTCTACCCCTGCCCCATTGTGCCACCCTGTTCTGGTCAAGGTCAGGGTTTGGTCGCCACACTTTTGGAAGAATGTGGGGGATGCTGGAGAAAGTGCAGAGCATGCACTCGGGGACTTTAGTTACAGAGAGAGACTTGATAGGTTGGGTTTATCTTCGTGAAGCGAAGGAGACCTAGAAATGACCTGATACAGGCGCACACAATTATTAGGCATGGATAAGGAAATACAGTCAAACTCTTTTATCCTTGGCACCAAGATCAAAGGAGTATAGGTTTAATGTTAAAGGAGCTTCAAAGGGAAATTGAGGGGAAAGATTTTTGTGCAAGAGGCAACAATCTTTTCATTTCCACCATATCAAACCCATCAGGATATAATATGTTTCAATCATCTCTCCTCCCACTTGACTGAACTCCAGTAGATATAAGTTTAACCTGTTCATTCTTTAGTTGAACTTCAGCAAGACATCTGACAAGGTCCTTATGGTAAAGATAGACACAACGTCGTGTCATTTTGCGGGCCAGGCATCATCACCTTTCCATTATCTCCATAGATACTGCCTGACCCGCTGAGTTACTCCAGCACTTTGTGCCTACATTTGATATCAACCACCATCTGCGTAGCCATTCTAGCTGTTATTCTAGTACTCTGTCTGTCAGCTGCGTCCTTAAATAGGGACAGCATGGTCTTCAGCAGGTCCCCATGGTAACCCAGCAGGTTACTAGACTGATTCCTGGGATGGCAGGACTTTCATAAGAAGAAAGACTGGACAGACTCGGCTTGTACTTGATTGAGGGGGGGATCTTATAGAAACTTACAAAATTCTTAAGGGGTTGGACAGGCTAGATGCAGGAAGATTGTTCCCGATGTTGGGGAAGTCCAGAACAAGGGGTCACAGTTTAAGGATAAGGAGGAAGTCTTTTAGGACCGAGATGAGAAAAACATTTTTCACGCAGAGTGGTGAACCTGTGGAATTCTCTGCCACAGAAAGTAGTTGAAGTCAGTTCATTGGCTATATTTAAGAGGGAGTTAGATGTGGCCCTTGTGGCTAAAGGGGTCAGCGGGTATGGAGAGAAGGCAGGTACAGGATACTGAGTTGGACGGTCAGCCATGATCATATTGAATGGCGGTGCAGGCTCTAAGGGCTGAATGGCCTGCTCCTGCACCTGTTTTCTATGTTTCTATGTTTCTACGTTTCTTTTATCGTAAAACAATATAGCACAGGAACAGGCGTGCAGCCCACAATGTCCGTGGCCAACAAGATGTCAAGTGAAACGAATTTCCACCTGCATGTGGTCCATATCCCTCCACTCCCAGCTTATCTATGCACCTGTCTAAAAGACTATAAAATACCACTATTGTATCTGCCTCCAGTGCCACCCACAGCAGCTCGATCCAGACACCCACCATTCACTGTGTAAAATCTTGTCCCACGTGTCCTTTAAATTTGCCCCTTTCACCTTAAAGCTATGCCCTCTAGTCTTTGACATTTCCATCCAAGGAAAAAACTTCTGACTGTCTACCCTATCTACACCTTTTATACATTTAAATATTTCTATCAGGTCACCCCTCAGCCTCTGATATTCAGGGAAAACATTCCAAGTTTGTCCAAACACTCCCTGTAGCTAATACCCTGTCAGGGGTTATGGGGAGAATGGGATTAGGAGGGAGAGATAGATCAGCCTTTATTGAATGGCGGAGTAGACAATGGGCTGAATGGCCTAATTCTTCTCCTAGCACTTATGACCTTATGACCCTCTAATTCAGGTAACATTGAATATAAGATTCCTCTAACTTCAAGTAACTCTTGCATCCCTTCTCTCTCCGCCTCCTTCCCTCCCTAGTCATCGTACTAGTTTCACTGTCGTCTTGTTGAGTTTCACGGTCTGTATAATGCATTATCACCTAGCCCACAGCCGACAATGGACCATTGTGGGCTCCACCATTCCTTGATCATCGCTACTTTTTGCTAATCTTACAGTCATTTGTTCTGTCTCTCCATATCACCGCCTTCACCTCTCGTTTCCCCTTTCCCAGACCTGAAATGTTACCTATTCCTTTTCTCCAGAGATGCTGTCTCTGAATAACGCTGTTACTCCAGCTTTTTGTGTCTATCTTTGGTTTAAACCAGCATCTGCAGTTCCTTCCTACACATTGAATACTTTTGCATTCAATTCCCCTCGAAATAAACAATTACATTCTGTTAGTTTTTCTCATTATTTAGACTAGCTATTTACAAATCATGTGTGAAGACATGCAGATCTTTCTGCGTCTTAAGAGTTCTGCAATCCTTTAACTTCTCGTTAAGACATTTATTTTCTTATTTTCCTTGCCAAAATGGACACATTTATACTTTCAAACACTGCACGCCACCTGCCAGACTTTGGCCCACTCATTTAACCAGTTTACATCCACAGGAAAAGTCTCCTTCTGTCATCCTCACAACCGCTGAATGATGGAAGCATAGACGTTCCTTTAGGAAGGAGATGAGGAGGAATTTCTTTAATCAGAGGGTGGTGAATCTGTGGAATTCTTTGCCACAGAAGGCTGTGGAGGCCAAGTCAATGGATATTTTTAAGGCAGAGAAAGATAGATTCTTGATTAGTACGGGTGTCAGGGGCTATGGGGTTGAAGGCAGGAGAATGGGGTTAAGAGGGAGGGATAGATCAGCCATGACTGAATGGTGGAGTAGACCTGATGGGCCAAATTGCCTAATCATGCTCCTATCACTTATGAATTTATGAAGAAAGGAACTTTGAAATGAAAACCAAAAACAATGCGCTGGAGTTCAGCAAAAGCAATACAAAAATATATAACATTCTCCAGAAGGCAACAGGATCCAAGGTGATTGAGCAGTAATTATCAGTTACTTTTTCCCTCATCTACTTCAATGAATTAGTGTCAAAAACTGAGATGAGAGAATAACTAATAAGAAACAATAGTTTAATTCTTCTCTTTTTTAGAATCACAATCCGAATGAGAAGTTCACACAGTTGACAAGGATGGGATATGATTTCACACTGCAGCAGTATGTGTGATAACAGTACACTTTAAGTGTGCCTTTATAACTTATTAAGTTACTAATCCATCTTAAAATGGTCACATTTTTATGGTGGCATTTTTTTATTGATGTATCACTGATCATTTTTGTGTTGTTACACTTTGTGCTAATTAAAGCAATATTAGCATAGGATTCCACAGCTTGTCTATGTTATTTTTGTGGAATTATTGGGTGTCATTAGCTGGGCTAACATTAATCGTCTACCCTATAAATCGCCTGAGCCGGTGATAATAAACCTCCTTTTGGAGTAGATTGGCAACAACAATATTATTAGATGGGAAATTTCAGGGATTTAATCTGGAAATTAATCAGATTTCCTTCTAGATGGCAGAAAGCAACACTGTCATTGCAGCTGGTAGAGCTGCTGCCTCACATTGCCAGAGACCCGGGTTCGATCCTACCTCGGGTGCTGTTTACGTGGAATTAGCAGTTTTTCCCTGTGACCACGTGGGTTTCCTCCAGATGCTCCGGTTTCCTCCCACATCCCAATGCTTGGCTTGTCAGTTAATTGACATCCGTAAATTGGCCCGAGTTACTCCACTTTTAGTTAGTGGATGCAAAAGTGGGATAACATAGAACGTGAACAGATGATCCCCACAACTTCCAAATAAGACTTGGGGGCATTGCTTTTGTCTTTTTGCACTATTATTGTTCAGTTGTTTATAGAAACATAGACACATAGAAAATAGGTGCAGGAGTAGGCCATTCGGCCCTTCGAACCAGCCGAAAATTCAATATGGCCGATCATCCTAAATCAGTACCCTGTTCTTGCTTCCTCCGCATGTCCCTTGATTCTGTTTGCCCGAAGAGCTTTATCAACCTCTCACTTGAAAACATCCAGTGAATTGGCCTCCACCGCCTTCTGAGGCAGAGAATTCCACAGATTCACAACTCTTTGGGTGGAAAGGTTTTTCCTCATCTCATCCTAAATGGCCTACCCCTTATCCTTAAACTGTGACCCCCCTGGTTCTGGACCCCCCCAACATCGGGAACATTTTTCCTGCATCAAGCCTGTCCAATCCCTTAAGAATGTTCTATGTTTCTAGGAGATTCCCTCTTATCCTAAATTCCAGTGAATATAAGCCCACTTTTACATTTATGTATGTGTGTGTTTATAAAATACTCTTGATTCTCTCTTGGTCAGCGTGGACTCGGTGGGCCCAAGAGCCTGTTACTATGCTGTATCGGTAAACTCTAAAGGTAACAAGTTTGGAGGTATTGTTGAGAAACCTTGGTGGGTTGGTGCCTTGTAGATGATGCATAACTAGTGCAAACGTTATGCCCAGGTGCAGGAGAAGCATGCTGTGCTGGTGTGAGTGTGCTGCCAACCGTACAATAAGGTGTAGAAGATTTATGGCAAAGGTAATAGGAGTTATGCATAATTAGTCAGTTATAACACAATGTTAATGACAGGTTAAAAATATGCCATTGAGTCATAGTCATAATGTGTAGAAACAGAGCTTTCTGGCCCAACTTGTCCTCACCGACCAACATGTCCCATCTACCTTCGTCCCACCTGCCTGCGTTTAGCCCATGTCCCTAAAGACCTGTCCTGTCAATGTACCTGTCTAAATGTTTCTTAAATGTTGCCACAGTCCCTGCTTCAACTACCTCCTCCAGCATCTTGTTCCATACACTCTTTGTTTGAAAAAGCTACCCCTATAAATATATTTGCCTTCACCTTAAACCTTTTATTCCCGGTTCTCGATTCCCTACTCTGGGCAAGAGACTTTGTTCGTCTACCCAATCTATTCCTCTCATGATTTTATACATCTCTATAAGATCACCCCTAAACTACTTGCGCTCCAGGGAATAGAGTGCCAGACTATTCAACCTCTCCCTTTAGCTCAGACCCTTGAGCCCTGGCAACAATCTTGTAAATCTTCGCTGCATTCTTCTCTCCAACTTAACAACATCTTTCCTATAACATGGTGCCCTGAGCTGAACACAATACTCTAAATGTGGTCTCACCAACATCTTATATAACTGCAATATGACCTCATAACATCTATACTCAATACTCGGACTGATTACCAGAAAGGTAATTGGCTAAATTCCTCAGGAAATAAATAGCATTGATTGATTCAAACAGCAATGCAATAAATGGTAAGGGTTAAAGGTCCTGTCCCACTTGCCGATTATTTCGGCGACTGCCGGCGTCATATCAGTTTTGCCAAAATATTTCAAAATCCAGCGGCGACAAAAAAAATGTTGCGACACTTGCAAAAACACCGTGCGTCGTACGTCATCATGCCAGGTCACCGCCGTATCACGCCGCATCACGGCACAAATTTTTTGGTGCCTTCATACGTCAGTCAATGATGCCGGCAGTTGCCGAAAAAAACTGGCAGGTGGGACAGGCCCTTTAGACACTTAGACACCAGGACAAGGGGTGTGCTTGCCGATCTTTCTTGTTTGCTAATTTTATGTCTGCATAAGGAACATTATGTCACAACAGATTTACATGGTCTTGGCCATTTGATCTCTGCAGACACAACCGCCATCTACAGCGTTTCAAACATCCAGTGATGCTGACAGTTTTACATTGTTAATTTGGCCTCCTTCCTTGGTGGTAGATGGAACTTATTCAATGTCATCTCTTCCGTATTTCTCATGTCTCCGTCCTCTGTGTTTGATTCCAGAGAAAAACGAACGATCCACAAATGCAAACCATTTAACGAGCAATAAATCTTTTCACATCATTATTTTCAGGCTTGTCATAAAATATTATTGCAAGTTTTGAAATGTTTTGAGGATCGCAGAATCACTCAGTATAGACACTCATCTTTGATCAATAGCGCTAAACTGGGACAACAGGATCAGCCATCCACAGATCTACGGAGCAGAAGTAAAAGGAAAGCTGCTGGTGGAACTCAGTGGATCGGGCAGCCTCTGTGGACGAAAATGGACCGTCAATGTTTCTGGTGGAGACCCTTCATCTGGATGGTGTCTATTTCCCTCCACAGATGCTGCCTAACCCGCTGCGTTCCTTCAATAATTTGTTTTTTGTTCCAGATTCCCGCACCTGCAGTCTCCTGTGCATCATACAACATAACAGAGGAATCGGCCCTTGGTTGTGTCGAACATGTTACCAAGTTAAGCTTGGCATTAAGTTAAACTTGACATTAAAGGGCAGCACAGTGACACAGTGGTAGAGTTGCTGCCTTACAGTGCCAGAGACCCAGGTTCGATCCTGACTATGGGAGCTGTCTGTATGGCATTTGTAGGTTCTCGCTGTGACTGCGTGGGTTTTCTCCGGGTGCTCCCGTTTCCTCCCACATTCCAAAGACGTACAGGTTTGTATGTTAATCGGCTTTGGTTAAAAAGATTGTAAATTGTCCCTTGCGTGAAGGATAGTGCTAGTGTACGGAGATCACCGGTCGGCGCAGACACGGAAGGCTGAAAGGCTTGTTTCCGGCTGCATTTCAAAACTAAACTAATCTCCTCTGGCTGCAAGTGATCCAAATCCCTCCATTCCCTGCATATCCATTTGTCTATATGAAAGTCTTGCAAATGCCAATATAATTTCTGCCTCCACCACCACACCTGCCAATGATCCAGACACCCATCACTCTCTGACTCCCAGTACATCTGCCTTAAACTTTGCACCTTTCACCTTAAAACTATGCCCTCTGGTCTTCAAGGCTTCCAACTAACTACCTTCCCAGTGTTCTATTCTACAGAGATTTCAGTGTTAATGAATCTGCCTCTTTAGTTTAGTTTAGTTTAGTTTGTTGTCCCGTGATCCGAGGTACAGTGAAAAGCTTTTTGCTGCGTACTAACCAGTCAGTGGAAAGACAGTACACGGTTACAATCGATCCATCCACAGTGTACAGATACATGATAAAGGGAATAATGTTTAGTGCAAGATAAAGTAAAGTAAAGTCCGATTGACGATAGTCCGAGGGTCTTCAATGAGGTAGATGGTAACTCATGACCACTCTCTAGTTGGTCATAGGATGGTTCAGTTGCTGGGGAGAAACTGTCTCTGAATATGGAGCAGTTCTGATGCAAATTGCATTAGTTCTATGTGTATTCTCCTTATTGACATATATGCTCTTCAGACTGATCGACTGCTTGGGGTAAATGGCCTGCTTATAATGGTATGCAAGCATTGCCGTTGTTATCATCCTAAACCAGAGGCTTGGACTATTGATCGTGAAGTACGTTTGTGTTAAATACAAGTGTTTTCTTTATCTCTTCCCACTATTACATTGCTTTTTGAATCTATTACATAAATTTAGAATATGTTTAGAAAATACCAGCTTCAGTAATTAGGGCCAGGTCATTAAAGTTGGATTGTCATTAAAGTTCCCAGTGTGCTTCGGATCTCACATCTGTGCCTTCCTTCGCCCTCAAAAGTGCCCCATCAAGGCACTTAGTTTAGTTTAGGTTAGTTTAGAGATACAGCACGGAAACACTTCAGCTCACTGAGTCCGCATCGACCAGCGATCCCCGCACATTAACACTATCCTGCATACACTGGGGACAATTTACACTTAATTTACACAATTTACAAGCCAATTAACCTACAAACCTGTATGCCTTTGGAGTGTGGGAGGAAACCAAAAGTCTCAGAGAAAACCCACGTGGTCACGGGGAGAACATACAAACTCCATGCAGACAGCACCCGTAGTCGGGGTCAAACCCAGGTCTTTGTGTCTGCAAGCGCTGTAAGGCAGCAACTCTACCGCTGTGCCACCGTGCCCCCCAATACTGTCACATCGGAACAACATTTTTAAACTGCAGCTCATTGAAAATAACAGGGTTATAGAAGACCATGGAGCATCTGAGTGAATTATTAGACTTTAAGTACAATTTAAAAAACAGCAAGAATATTGTCAATACATTTCTACTTAAAATCTTTACTTTCTGTCAAACAAAATACATTCCAAACCTTTTCTTTATTCATAAAGCCAAAGTCCTAAGAATTGTATTTAATTTACTGCCACGGCAACATCAAATGAAGCAATGATGTGTTTCGATGCAAATCGCATTGTATTGCACTTTTACACTTACACCAAACCAATTAACCCACAAACCTGTACGTCTTTGGAGTGAGGGGCGAAACCGAAGATCTCGAAGAAAGCCCACGGGGAGAACGTACAAACTCCGTACAGGCAGCACCAGTAGTCGGGATCGAACCCGGGTCTCCGGCGCTGCAGGCGCTGTCAGGCAGCAGCTCTACCGCTGCGCTACCGTGCCGCCCTTGGGGTGGGTGGAGGGCGCAGGGAAGGGTGGACAATAAACCGTGATCCTCGCCAGCAAGGTGCACACCCTGACAAAAAAAAGTGATTGCTCTGCAACTCTGGTGCAAGTGTGGGGGAAAAAAAAAAACTGGGAGTTTATTAAGTGAAATGAATTAAGAATTCCTGTTAGCTGAAATATATCATGAAAGCTCTGCAATTTTTATGATGTAGTACCAGATTAAAGATTACGGATAATTAAAGTAAGATGAAAGCATCTGTAAAAATAATTAATTTAACATGTAAATACTCTCACATAAAAAAAGTCTGAAAATATGCTGAGTGAATCAAAAGGGGGAAGATACCAGTGACTAGGATTGGTGCTGATTTGTCAGGTGTGGACGTATTCCCTCTGACAATTTTTGTCTGGTTGGTATTAGAAGTTTTTATCCCTATTATCAAATCTCCCTGTGGCTTTGCCCTTCCCTACCTTGGTCATCTCTTCCAGACTACATAAGATATAGGAGCAGAATTAGACCATTCGGTCCATCAAGACCTTTGGCTGTCCATTGGTGGCACGGTGGCGTGGCGATAGAGTTGCTGCCTTGCAGCGCCAGAGACCCGGGTTCGATCCTGACTAAGGGTGCGTGACTGTACGGAGTTTGCACGTTCTCCCCGTGACCTGCGTGGGTTTTCTCCGTGAACTTCGGTTTTCTCCCACGCTCCAAGACGTACAGGTTGCCGGTTAATTGGCATTTTTATAAATGTAAAATTGTCCTTAGTGTGTGTAGGATAGTGTTAATCTGCAGGGATCGCTGGTCAGTGCGGACTCAGTGGGTCGAAGGGCCTGTTTCCATGCTGTATCTCTAAACTAAACTAAACTAAAGTAAAGTGTCCTCCGCAATTTGATTATGGGTGATCTATTTTTCCCTCTCATTCCTCTTAACCCCATTCCCCTGCCTTTTTCTCATAACCTTTGACACCTTTACTAATCACAAAACTCTCAATCTCTGCTCTAAAAACACCCACATGACTGTCTCCACTGCTGTTTGTGGCAATGAATTCCACAGATTCACCATCATCTAGCTAAATGAATTCCTCCTCATCTCCATTCTAAGGTACAAGCCTGCAGATTATCAATGCTCATATAGTACTGGCCTCCTCCCAATTCTTAATCACACCATGGTGATGGAGCAGATAGTGAGTGGGTGGGTCCCACTCAGACCTTGGCTATTGTCTTTATGTACTTTCCACAATTTTCTTATGACCGAGTGGATTTCCTTGGATACTCTAGTTTCCAAAGACGTGGGAGTTGTTCAACTGGCCGCTCTACGTAGTATAGTTGGGTGGCAGGAGTATCAGAGAAATGTGTTAGGTATGTCATAGACAATAGGTTACAGGGATATGTGATGGAATGAGACAGAAGACAATGCTCTAAAGAGATGACATCTTCTGTGTCATGAGAAAAGACGGGGATGTCAGACACCAGTGATGACAGCTAAATGCACTCTCAAAATGTAGAATTCCAACCCAAATTTCGCTGCCCTCTCTTTTGTCCTTAACCATCTATAGTTCATTTATAAAGTAATTGAGTCATAGAGCGACAGCGATTTTTGCAATGTGGAAAACAGACCTTTCAGCCCAACTTGCCCACACTGACCAACATGTCCCATCCACACTAGTTTGGCCCACATCCCTCTAAATTTATCCTATCCATGCACCTGTCTAACTAGTTCTTAAACGTTGTGGTCGTACCTGCCTCAACTAGCTATTGCAGCAGTTTGTTCCATAAACCCACCACTCTTTGTGTAAAAATGTTACCGCTCAGGTCCCAATTAAATCTTTCCCCCCTCACCTTAAACCAATGCCTTCTGCTTCTCGATTCCCCTACTCTGTGCCTTTACACAGATCCTGTGCCTTTACACAGTCTATTTCTCTCATGATTTTGGATATCTCTATAAGATCATCCCTGTGGAACCTCCTGTGCTCCGAGGAATGGAGTCCCGGCCTGCTCAGCATCTCCCTATTGCTCAGGTCCTCGAGTCCTGGCATCATCCTTGTAAATCTTCTCCGTACCCGTTCCAGCTTGACAACGTCTTTCCTATAACATGGTGTCCAAACCTGAACACAATACTCTAAATGCACCCCCACCAGCCACAGAGTCAGACAGCATGGAAACAGGTCGTTTGACCCAACATGTCCATTCCAACCAAGATGCCCCCATCATAGCTAGTCCCATTTGGCAAATTTGCCCCAAATCCCTCTGAACTTATCCTGAGATCTTGTTATCTGCCTCAATCTTGTTTGGTAACTCTCCTATGTAATGTTCTGACATATTTCCAGGTGCAGTATCAATCGGAGATTGTTGCTGATTTCCCTCAGCCTTTGAAAATCTAAGGATTGTTAAACTCAGCAATGATCCGGTGCAATCCTTGAAGTCGATCGAATATGCTGCAATCTCCCATCTTCTGTATACAAAAGCAAACAATTTCATCCAGATTTTGTCTAGGATGTCAGGCACCTGTCGAGGTTGAGTTGAATGTCCCATCATGAGAGATGGCGGGAACTAGAACTACAATTAATCGTAAGATACCATGAGTGACTACACCTCCAAACGTAGTATGATGAAATATGGAAACTGTGCATTAAATGACTGTGAAAAGATCCATTAAGATCCTTGTTACTATCCGTTACATTACGCCTCTTAAATGATACACTTAACAAGCACCTCTCCCTGGAAATAGATACGTCTACACGATTGATCAAGAATCTCTAATGTACAATAGCTAATGCAAATCGTTGGCTAGATACAAGCATTACATTTATTTTCTGGAATGCTGGAGGTTGTGGGGAGACTAATAGAATAATTTTAAATTATGAGATGCATAGATAGGGGAGACAGTTAGACCTTTTTCTCAGGATGGAAATATCACCTGCTGAAGGGCATAGCTTTAAGGTGAGAGGGGCAAAGGTTAAAGGAGATGTGCAGGGCAAGTTTTTTTACATGGAAGGAGGTGGGTTGCCTGGAATGTGCTGCCAGGGATGGTGGTGGAGGCAGATGTAAGAGTGGGGCTTTAGGAGGCTTTTGGATAAGCACGCAGATATGCAGGGAAGGGAGGGATAGGGATCATGTGCAGGCAGATAAGAGTTTGTCTTGGCATGGACATTGTGGGCCGAAGGGCCCATTCCTGTGCTTGTTCCATGTTCTAAATCACTGCCACATTCAAGCTTTAATAATATATCCATGCAAACCTGACTATTTATTATTACATTAATAATACACTTATTGAAGTGCAACGCCTACCTGGAACTGGCATGTCAAAGAATAAAGAATGAGTAGAGAGTAAAGAATGAATCACAGTCGTCAGTTAGCAGCTGTGGCATAATTGCTGAACCCTATTGAACATGCCTCTGAGTCGCTTTCACTGAACGTATTCAATCCTCCTGACATGGCTGAAAAAGCTTGTGCTATTATTTTCATGTTGCATTTTTTATCAGAGACGCTTTGGTTTCATCTATCCGCCACTGCCATGCCCTCCCCACTGCAATTAGACTGAAGTGCTCCGACCCAAAACGCCACATATCCACGTTCTCCAGAGATGCTTGCTGACCTGTTGAGTTGCTCCAGCCTTTTGTGTCTTTCTTTAGTAAACTGGCATCTACAGTGCCTTAAAGTCATAAAGTCATACAGCGTGACTACAGCGATACAGCGTAACAGGCCCCTCAGCCCAATTTGCCCACACCGACCAACATGTCCCACTAGTCCCACCTGTACGCGTTTGGCCCATATCCGTCCAAACCTGTCCTATCCATGTACCTGCCTAACTGCTTCTGAAACGTTCGGATTGTACCTGCCACATATATCTCCTCTGGCAGCTCGCTCCATACACCCACCACAGTTTGTGTGAAAAAGTTACCCCCTCAGATTCCTATTAAATCATTGCCCCTTCATCGTAAACCTATGTCCTCTGGTCCTCGATTCCCCTACTCTGGGCAAGGGACTGTGCATCTACCCGTTCTATTCCTCTCATGATTATATACACTGTTATAAGATCACCCCATCCTCCTGCTCGCCAAGCAATACAGTCCCAGCCTACTCAACCTCTCCCTATAGCGCATACCCTCTAGTCCTGGCAATTGGATCCTCAACTTCCTCATCCACAGACCACAGTCTGTTCGAATTGGCAGAAATATTTCCTCCTCATTAACAATCAGCTCGGGAGCACCTCAAGGCTGCGTGCTCAGCCCCCTGCTCTACTCACTCTATACTCATGACTGTGCAGCCGGACACAGTGTGAACTCCATCTTCAAGTTCGCCGACGACACCACCGCCATTGGATGAATTACAGATGGTGATGAAAAGTGAGATCGACCGAATTACCAAATGGTGCCAGAAAAACAACCTGGCTCTCAATATCAGTAAAACCAATGAACTGATTGTGGAGTTTGGAAGAGGAAAGAAGAGGACCCATAAACCTGTTTATATGGTGGAGAGAGTCTAAAACTTCAAATTCCTGGGTGTGCATATTTCCGAAGATCTTTCCTGGACCCAGCACACTGATGCAATTATAAATAAAGCACATCAACGCCTCTACTTCCTGAGAAGAATACGGAGAGGATTCTCTCGAACTTCTACAGGTGTACAGTTGACTGGTTGCATCATGGCCTGGTTCGGCAACTTGAATGTCCGGGAGCAGGAAAGACTGCAAAATGCTGTGAAATGGACTGAACACTGCCAAGTCCATCATTGGCTCTGACCACCCCACCATTGAAGGGATTTATCGGATTCGCTGCCTCAAAAAGGTAGCCAGCATCATCAGAGACACGCACCATCCCGGTCACACACTCATTTCACCCCGGACATCGGGAAGAAGGTACAGGAGCCTGAAAGCTGTAACGTCCAGGTTCAGGAACAGCTTCTTCCCTACAGCCATCAGGCTAGTAAACACTACAACCTCAAATAAGCTCTGAACTACAATAGACTACTATTATTATTATTATTATTATTATTATTATTATTATTATTATTATTATTATTATTATTATTATTATTGCACTATTGTTTGTTTTTTCAGTATGTGTGTGTATGTATATATACATGTGCCTGGATATATCTATATATATATATATGTTTGTGGATATTGTGTGTGTGTGTGTGTGTGTGTGTGTGTCTACCTGAGGGAATGTGTATATATACACACTGAACTTTTGTTTTCTATCATATTGTTTACAGTGTACCATGTTTACATATTCTGTTACGCTGCAGTAAGTAAAACATTTCATTGTTCTATCTGTGACACATGGCAATACAACACTCTTGACTCTTGACATCCTTGTTAATCTTCTCTGCACCCTTTCCACCTTTACATCTTTCCTGTAACACGATGCTCAGAACTGAACACAAAACTCTAAATGCCTCACCAACGTCTTATACAACAGCAATATGACCTCCCAACGTCTTATACTGTATTCCCAATTCCTTCTTATTACATTTTGGCTGCATCTATGTTTGTCTCCCTCAATTGCTTTATCCACCCTTTGAAAGTGTGGGCAGAATGTCTTTGATTAGAATCACATTTCTCTTACGATACAATACGATATTTTACGATGCGATACGATAAGATAGAACTTGGTCTGCCAACAGTCATAAAACACCAGATACATGGAACATGAAATTAAAGTGACGAGTGGAAAGGATTGGGGATGTGCAAAGATGCCACATGGTTAAGATACCACAACGATGCATTTTGACACATTTCTTGTCAATAAGAGTGTTTATGTTTTTCTGTTTCCAATTCTTTTGAAAACGAAGATATTCAGGATCAATGGTATTTCATTAAAGGATAATAACCAGTTCCGATGAATTTTCATCAATCTGAAAAATCGATCCAGATGCTGCTTAGCCTGCTACAGATCTAGAGTATTTCATGTAAAAACCTAAGCTAGAACGGTCTCGACCCAAACATCACCTAAACATTTCCTCCAGAGATGCTGTCTAACTTGATTTAGTCTAGTTTAGTTTGGAGATACAGCACGGAAACAGGCCCTTTCGCCCACCGAGTCCGCACCCACCAGCGATCCTTGCACACCAACACTATCCTACACATACACTTGGGCGACCTAATTGGCGAGTTTAGAAGAGTTTAAAAAAATGACATGTTGAAGACCGCCTTCGACTATGTAGACCTCCTTCGACTATGTTGAAGACCAGCTTCGACTAGCTACGACTAGCTATGACTAACTTCGGGAAAACTCCACACCGAATAGTGGAGAGTGAAGATGACCTCCTTCGTTCTCCTTCGACCTCCCTTTGACTATGATGAAGACTATCTACGACTACCTTCGACTACCCTCGATTATCTACGACTAACATGCCGACCTACTACGAACTACTACGACTAAACCAACGAGGAAAAAAATATTTTTTTCCATGGCGACCTTTTTTTTACTCGCGGGCATTTTTTAACATATTGAAAAAAACAACCTAGCTGAGGCCTCGAGTATGCGGAGACCACTCTCGAGCATGAAGGAGAGTTACGATGACTTCCTATGACCTCGTGTCGACCATGCTGCGAGCATGAGTCAAGGGCAAAATCACCAGAGCTCGCGGATTAGGTCATTCTAGTGGGACAGGCCCTATAGGAACAATTTACAATTTTACCAAGCAAACAAAAATCATGAGATGAATAGATTGGGTAGATGCATAGAGTCTCTTGCTCAGTGTAGGAGAGTCGAGTACCAGAGGACATAGGTTTTAGGTGAAGGGGGACAGATTTAATCAAAATCTGAGGGGTAACCGTTTCACACAAAGGGTGGTGGGTGTATGGAACGAGCTGCCAAAGGAGGTAGTTGAGGCAGGGTAAATCCCAGGTAAATGGATAGGACAGATTTCGAGGGATATGGGAAAACTCGGGCAGATGGGATTAGTGTAGCTGGGACATGTTAGACAGTGTGGGCAAGTTGGCCAGTACTTCTTTGGAGAGTGGGAGGAAACTGGAGCACCAGGAGAAAACCCACGCAGGTCACAGGGAGAATTCTGCTGGACCATTAGGTGATGTTTCGGGTCGTGACCCTTCTTCAGACTAAGAGTCAGCGGAAAGGGAAACAAGAGATATATCTTTGAATCTGAAGAAGGGACTCGACCTGAAACGTCACCTATTCCTTTTCTCCAAAGGTACAAGATGACCAGGCTGGCGGTAGCACTGAGGCGGGATATTGGAATACCGTAGGACAATAGTATGAATTGTGGAACAAGCTTGGGAGTCCAAGTGGCCTCCTCCTGATCCATATTATTTCTGAGGCTTCTTTATGTCTTCCTTGTTTAATTTCTCTTGCATTTTCTTCTTCTCCAGTTTACTTTCCTTTCCTCATACTGTAAGCGCTAGAAGGATGATCATTGAAACATACAGAATAGTGAAAGACCGGGACAGAGTGGATGTGGAGAGGATGTTTCCACTAGTGGGAGAGTCTAGGACTAGAGGTTATAGCCTCAGAATTAAAGCACATTCTTTTGGGAAGGAAATTATAACTTTCGTTAGTCAGAGGGTGGTGAATCTGTGGAATTCCTTGCCACAGAAAGCTGTAGAGGCCGTCAGAGTTTATTTTTAAAGTGGAGATAGATAGATTCTTGATTGGTACAAGTGTCAGAGGTTGTGGGGAGAAGGCAGGAGAATGGGGTTAGGAGGGAGAGATAGATCAGCCATGATGGAATGGCGGAGTAAACTTGATGGGCCAAATAGCCTAATACTACTCCAATTACTTATGACTTCATAACCTTATGACATTGAGTTTTGTTAAAAATGTTCTCCTTACACATCTATTGAAGCTCTTAAACATAGATCATAGAGCATAGACCGATGCAGCACAGAAACAGGCCTTTCAGCCTCACAATGTCTGTGCAGAACATAATGAACCTCATCTGCTCCACTGCAAAATCTTCTCAAGGTATGCCTACTTTGTAGAAATGCTCGTCCTCTGTCCAACGAGAGTTCTGCAACATCCTCTCTCGCTGCTCCCCCTCTGTGATTCCTCCTGCCCTCCGACTCTCTACATCCCCGTCAATATCTCTCATTTCCCTTTCCCCTGACTCTCAGTCTGATGAATGGTCTCGACCCGAAATGTCACCTATTCCTCTTCTCCAGTGATGCTGCCTGACCCGCTGAGTTACTCCAGCTTTTTGTGTCTAAAGGGCCTGCCCCACTTGGCAGTCATTTGTGCACCATTTACGCGACCTGCTAGCATGTGGGTAGCGTGCGGGTAACGCGGGACGGGCACGTGGAGTGGCGTGGAGGGGTGTGGAGTTGTGCGCGGTATCGCGCAGCGTGCCAGGATTTCGTGCTGCACACAATCTTTGCTCGGCACCGATCTGACCTTTCTGTCCTGGGCCTCCTCCCTTGTCAGAGTGCAGCCCAGCGCAAATTGGAGTAACAGCACCTCGTATTTTGCTCGGGTAGCTTACACACCAGCTGTATGAACATTGACCTCTCTAACTTCAAATAGCCCTCGCTTTTCCTCTTTCTCCATGCCCTCCCCTTTCCCAGTTCTCCCACCAGTCTTACTGTCTCCGGCTACATTCTATCTCTGTACCGCCCACTCTCCTGGCATCAGTCTGAAGAAGAGTCTCAACCCGAAACATCGCCCATTCTTCTCTCCAGAGATGCTGCCTGTTCCGCTGAGTTACTCCAGCATTTTGTGTCTACCTATGATATAAACCAGCATCTGCAGTTCTTTCCTACACATAATCCAGGTCTCTCCATTTTCAGCATATCCATGTAGCTGTGTAAAAGTCTCCTAAACACCACTGACTACCTCCCACCACAGGGCCCTGGCAGCTCATTTCAGGCATCTTTTGTGTAAATGGAAAACTTGCCCTGTTGCCTGGCCCGCCGAGCAGGCCCATACTGTGAGGCCTCTGCGGGCCTGGAAGTGGAGTCCACTGAGCCGCCGCTGCATGACCAGTAGACCAGGGACCGGGAGGATGTGGCCGTCAACAACGACGGACATGACAGGAGAGGACCCAGGCCGGTGGGAGAGGAGAGGGAACCGGGGTCTTGCCTACCGCTCCTTCAAGGGCTGCAGTAGGCGCCACGGGATACAAAGGTGGACGGGCGAGGAGAGGGCGTCGGTTGTTGGTCGACCAAGGGAAGGCAATGGCTGGAGGCCCGCTGCAGCCTGGGGCTTGCCTGAATCAGGCACTGCTCATAACAACTGGAGCGAGAGCTGGACTTGGAAAATGGCACCAAATCATGGCGCCTCTTGCATGTGTTCTCAGTGGATTGTTTATGTTCAATTGCTAATCAGGAATGTGCTTGGATATAGCGATACTCAACTGGGCTGTTTGTAAGAAAATAATTTCACTGTGCATTTGTACTTTGCAGATGAGACTATAGAGCACTATTGAATAGAACTATCTATTAATCTCAGTATTACTCTACATCTATTTTACTTACTTCTTTTAAAGGTTAAGTGTTCTGAAATGTTTAATTCCCATCCTTGGTAACTTTGCAACCACATCCGTGTAATTAGACTGTCCCTACATATTTTTAGTTGTGCCATTAATTCACCTGCCTTATTATAGATGATGTGCTCATGTAGGTAAAAGCCTTGAATTTTGTATTTGTATATATATAACGTACACATCCAGATTGCGTACTCACCTTCACACCTTGTGTGTACACGCCTTGTACGCACACCTCCACATTCTGGCACAGTTCCTTCCCAGCTGTTATCAGGTAACTGAACCATCCTACCAACAACTAGAGAGAGGTCATGAACTACTATCCACATGATTGGAGACCCTCAGTCTATCTTTGATCGGATTGTACTGGCTTCATCTTGCACTATACACTATTTACATTATTCCCTTTATCATGTATCTGTATACTGTGAATGGCTTGATTGTAATCATGTATTGCCTTTCCGCTGACTGGTGAGCAAGCAACAAAAGCTTTTCGCTGTACCTTGGTACACATGACAATAAACCAAACTAAACTAACCATTGCTCCAGTCACATAACCACCGGGCTATCACTTATTCCAACTTGCCCCGTAAATTCCTTTAACTTTCTAAGTGTTTTCTCTGGTATTCTATTCCCAAAACCACTCACCTTATGGATGTGCATCTCATCCTCCCGGGCATCTGAACAGCTGAAAGTGCAAGAACGTGTATAAATCTGGAATGTGGAACGATGTATAAGATGTCTCTCACCCTGTGGGCCATGACCAGCTGTCGCATGCCCATGGAGCAACATTAACATTGAAAAGATAAATCGGACTTGAATACCACCTGTACAGCTTAGCATAGCTCAGCTAGGCACAGCAGCAGGGAAATACTGGGATTCATATGACATACAAAATAATAGCCAGATGTTTTTTTCTTGTCGTTGCATCCAACGCGCCTGTAAAACTGCAGCAAGTAGGAATTTCAATGTCACAGCCCGTATCCATTGCATATGACAAATGAACACTATCGAAATGAAACGAATAGTGGGGCCATTTCCATTAGAAATGACAAGGAGGATTAATCCATTTAAAAATTCTGACATGTTCTGACAGTGGGAATAGCGAAAGCTTTCTGAGTTGTGGAGCGACTGATCAATTAAAAACTGTCATGAAGAAATGAAACAATCAGCAGCACAGTTATCTGGGTTGAAAAATAATTTGCCAGTGTACGAAAGGAGAATGGAAGCAGAAGTTTTGACTTTTGTCATAGAAATGGTGTTTCCTTCAAAGTTCAGACTCATGATGTTACTGGGGCGGCACAGTGGTTGCAGCTGGTAGAGCTGCTGCCTCATAGGACAAGACCCGGGTTCAATCCTGACCTGAAGAGTTGTCCACGTGGAGTTTGCATGTTTACCATGTGACCAAGTGGTAGTCTGATTGACTCCACATCACAATGACAGGTGGGCCTGTAGTGGGTATGTTTTTGACCTCTGTAAATTAACCCAAATGTGTAGGGAAAGTGGGATATATAGAAATAGTGTGAACTGGTGATTGATAGTCAGCATGGATCTAATGGGCCAAAGGGCCTGTTTCCATGCTGTATCTCCAAACTAAACTAAACATGAGTCTTTTCCCACCCCTCTTCATCCAATCCTATCAGGATCATTTTCTCTTTCTATCTCTCTGATGTGCAGATTTATTTTTCATTTAAATGCATATATATTTAAATACAGGGGAGAAGGTAGGAGAATGGAGTTAGGAGGAAGAGATAGATCAGGCATGATTGAATGGCGGAGTAGACTTGATGGGCCGAATGGCCTAATTCTTCTCCTATCTCTTATGATCTTATGATATATGCCTCAAGTGGTACTGGGACTGGTTCTCACCACAGTCCGGATATACAGCACTTGTTTCTACAGGTTGTCCCCAGTTTACGAATGTCCAACTTGTGTTTAGCCTGTAAGTATGAGTGAGTGTTTGGAAGAGCAGTGAAGTGGAATTGCCTGCAGCAGAGGGGCTGCAGATGACTGTTGCTAACACTAGAGACAGGCAACTGCAGATAATGACATCTTGAGCTAAATACAAAGTGTTGGAGCAAATCAGCAGCTCAGGCAGCAACTGTGGAGAGAATGAACAAGTGACGTTTGTGGTCGAGACCTTTCTTCAGACTTAAAAGTGTCCCGACTGGAAATGCCACCTATCCACTCCTTCCACGTATGCTGTCTGACCCGCTAAGTAACTCCAGCACTTTCTGTTTTGTTCTTAACACTACTTGAAATTTGACTACTTCGAACCCAGGAAGACTATATTGTCATTAACACGGTAGTTTAGTTTAGTTTAGTTTTGAGACACCGCACGGAATCAGGCCGAATTCATTATTTACCCGAGATAGGCTCAGGCTAAATTTGTCCATATCAGCTATATTATTAAAAATTGCAAAACCAGATTTAAAATGTTCCTCCAGACTATCTACTCCTATGGGGCAATCCACTACAGCAGTCCTCTTCTGCCGAGTGGGGGCTCAGTTTGTGGCCGTTTTTTTGACTTGCAAACTGTTTGGGTTACGAACAGTTTTCAGGAATGGAAACAGGTGACACGGTGGCGTGGCGGTAGAGTTGCAGCCTTACAGCACCAGAGACCCGTATTCGATCCTGACCACAGGTGCTGTCTGTACGGAGTTTGTACGCTCTCCCCGTGACCTGCGTGGGCTTCCTCCGAGATCTCCGGTTTCCACCCACACTCGAAAGACCTACAAGTTTGTCGGCTAATCGGCTTGGTATAAATGTAAATTGTCCCTAGTGTGCGTAGGATAGTGTTAATGTGCGGCGATCGCTGGTCGGCACGGACTCGGTGGGCCGAAGACCCTGTTTCCGCGTTGTATCTTTAACCTAAACAAAAAAAAAACCTCTGCTGTCACCTGGGGAGGAGTTGCATTCAATTTTCCATCAGGTTTATTCGTTACGACTGCACGTTAACAGACACTGGCTGTCACTCGGACAGTACTCTGTGTGCCAACTCTGCACAATGCAGCTTTGAAGTCACCATGGAGAGAAGTCCAGCCCATCAATTAGAATTAAAAGGCAATCTAGCAGCACTGACTCATGTTTCATCCTATGCAAACACTCGAATCACAAAAACCCTGTTCGCATTTGCAAGCTGAAGCCTTTAGAAGTAGAAATGCCTCTATGAAATGATGACAATTGTAGGATTTAATCAATACCAGCTGGTATGATAAAGGAATAAAATTATTGTAACACGCTGTACCTGGCCAGCTTCAGTACATCACATTACCACAATAATTGTGGGCGGTGTGGTTTGCTTTACAAAGGGCTGAGGAATGTCAGCTCTTTTACTGTATAACATTTTTCTCAGCTGCTATATTTATCTCCTTTTTTTAAAAAAAAAATCACTTTTAGTGCCGCCGCCTGCCTCATGGAGCCACAGTGGTGCCCAATACATAATATTCGGAGAAATAAATCTCAGAGCAATCGATTGGCATTATGAATCACGCTGTATAAAATCGTGACAGTGTAGCTCACACGTTAATGTGGGTCACATAGCATAGCACATGGCGTGGGCTCAATGACTGGAGGCACAAGGAACTGCAGGTGCTGGAATATTCAGTAAAACACAAAGTGCTGAAGCAAATCTTTAAATCTAAATTAAATGCCTCCCATCGTTACGACACTGATTTACCTACAAACAACTGTTTCCAGTCCACTTTCACTACGTCACTTTGAATTCAATTTAAATTGCCCCTTCTTCAATTCTACAGCTTTGCTCTTTCTTCATCTTCATCCTGTTTCATAACCTTGCTGAATCTAACTGAAGATAGACATGCGGTGGCGCAGTGGTAGAGTTGCTGCCTTACAGCGCCAGAGACCTAGGTTCGATCCTGACTACGGATGCTGTCTATGGATGCTGACTACGAAGTTTCTACGTTCCCCTCGTGACCTGCATGGGTTTTCTCTGTGATCCCTGGTTTCCTCCCACATTCCAAAGACGTACAGTTTTGTAGGCTAATTGGCTTTGGTAATAATTGTAAATTGGCCCCAGTGTGTGTAAGGTATTGTTAGTGTGTGGTGATCGCTGGTTGGCACAGACTCAGTGGGCCGAAGGGCCTGTTTTGTTCTTAACACTATCTGGAATTTGACCACTTCGAACCCAGGAAGACTATATTGTCATTAACATGTTGGTTTAGTTTTGTTTGGAGAAGGGTCTCGACCCGAAATGTTGCCGATTTCCTTCGCTCCATAGATGCTGCCTCACCCGCTGAGTTTCTCCAGTAGTTTTGTCTGCCTGCGTTTAATAGTCATACATACTGAAATGGAACAATGACATTTTACACACCTGTCCGTTCCCTGGTTAGCCATGAGCCCACCTAAAAGCTTCTTAAATGTCAATATCGTGCGTGCCTGCCACCACCACCAGCCCAGGTATCACATTCCTGGCATCAAAATCATGTTCTGAGTAATTTGGTTTAGGTAATAATCCATTATCAAAAGTGGGAAAACTGGAGGAACACCACTTCATAGTCTGCTTGGGTCATTTACAACTGAAGCGTATGAACATTGTATTCTCCAAATTTAAGTGATTAATCCTCCGCCCCCTGCCACCTCACCTTTCTCTCCCACGCACTCCATTCTTCCACCCTCCCACCCTCTCCTGGGCCCCACCTGGACTTGCACCAATTTCTCCCTTCCCCCTACAATCCTTCCTCTTGCTTCACAATTTGAACTCTTCAATCCGTTTGTTTCGTCTTTTCATCTGTGGCCTTTGGCCAACCATCTGCCTATCAAAACCTTCCATCACCCGCTTTCATCTATCCCACTTTGTCCTGCCCCACCTCTCTTTCAGCTTTCTTCACACCCCCCCCCCCCCCCCCCCCCCCCCCCCACCCATAGGTATAACAGACTCATTAGTTTAGTTTAGTTTAGTTATACAGTGCGGAACAGGCCCTTCGGCCCACCAAGTCTGCACCAAACAGCGATTCCCGCACATTAACACTATCCCACACGCACTAGGGGTAATTTTACATTTATACCAAACTAATTTACCTGCAAACCTGTACATCTGGAATGAGGGAGGAAATCCACACAGGTCACGGGGAGAACGTGCAAACTCCGTACAGACAAGTACCCCCAGTCAGGATTGAAGCCAGGTCTCTGTCGCTCTAACGCAGTAGCTCTACCGCTATGACACTGTATAACTGAGGATTTTTATAAAACATATTCAAAGGGGGCAGTTGAAATGATCCTAGTGGTGCAATGTCTACTATATTTCAAGTGTATTGGATCAGTGGTAAAATACTGAAATATTCTGAGGTTGCATAAGATCATAGAGTCATAGAGGGATGCATTGTGGAAACAGGCCCTTCGGCCCAACTTGCCCACACCAGCCAACATGTCCCATCTACACTAGTCCCATCTGCCTGCGCTTGGTCCATATCCCTCTAAACCTGTGCAATTCATGTACCTGTCTAACTGTTTCTTAAACGTTGGGGTAGTCCCAGCCTCAACTACCTCCTCTGACAGCTTGTTCCATACACCCAACACCCTTTGTGTGAAGACGGTACCCCTCAGATTCCTATTAAATCTTTTCCCCTTCACCTTGAACCTATGTCCTCTGGTTCTCAATTCCCCTACTCTGGGCAAGAGTTTCTGTGCATCTACTCAATCTATTCCTCTCATGATTTTATACACCTCCATAAGATCACCCCTCATCCTCCCGCTCACCAATGAATAGAAACCCAGCCTACTCAACCTCTCCCTATCGCTCACACCCTCTAGTCCTGGTAACATCGTCGTAAATCCTTCTGGACGTTTTCAAGCTTGACAATGTCTTTCCTATAACATGGTTCCCAGAACTGAACACAATATTCTAAACGCGGTCTCACCAACGTCTTATACAACTGCAACACGACCTCCCAACTTCTATATTGAAGATGCCATGTAAATTAACCTCTATTTTTAAAGTAGCAATGTCAGATTTTACAATCAGTAAGGTAAATACAAGGGCTGGGAACCATATTTTGCATTCTGCGTCTTCCCCTTCGTACTTGAATTTGAACTGATTGTATCTAAGTGTGGTATATCTAATATGTTTGGATAACATGCAAAACAAAGCTTTTCATTGCACTTCGATACATATGACAATAGTAAACCGAAACCTAAAGGCTTGATGAGGACACATGGGTGGAGATTACCTGAAATATAATCAACAGGATGGATTGAATAACCTGTTTCTGTAAATTATCACTGAAAAGTCTAACATGAGCAGGACCTACACAGTGAATGGTAGGACTCTGGGAAGTGCTGTACAGCAGAGGGATCTAGCAGTGCAGGTACATAGTTCCTTGAAGGTGGCGTCACAGGTAGATGAGATGGTCAAAAGGCTTTCTGACAGTCAGAGTAGTGAGTATAGATGTTGTTAGGACATGTTGCAGTTATATAGGATGTTGGTGAGGCCGCATTTCAACAAGTATTGTGTTCCATTCTGGGCACTGTGTTATGGGAAAGATGGTGTTAAGTTGGAAAGGGTGCAGAGAAGATTTACCAGGATGTTAAAGAAGGAACTGCAGACGCTGGAAAATCGAGGGTACACAAAATGCTGGAGAAACTCAGTGGGTGCAGCAGCATCTATGGAGCGAAGGAGTTAGGTAACGTTTCGGGCCGAAACCCTTCTTCAGACTGATAGGGGGTGGGGGGAGGGGGGGGGAAGAAAGGAAAATGGAGGAGGCGGAGCACGAGGGCTGAGGGAGAGGTAGGAAGGGGAGGAGACAGCAAGGGTCAACAGAATTGAGAGAATTCAATGTTCATGCCAAGAGGATGCAGACTCCCCAAGCGGAATATGAGGTGCTGTTCCTCCAATTTGCGGTGTTGCCCACTCTGGCTGTGGAGGAGGCCCAGGACAGAGAGGTCGGATACGGAATGGGAGGGGGAGTTGAAGTGCTGAGCCACCGGGAGGTCGGGTTGATTATTGCGGACCGAGGGGAGGTGTTCGGCGAAACGATCGCCAAGCCTACACTTGGTCTCACCGATATAGATCAGCTGGCATCTAGAGCAGCGGATGCAATAGATGAGGTTAGAGGAGGTGCAGGTGAACCTCTGTCGGACCTGGAAGGGCTGCTTGGGTCCTTCAGGGAGTGAAGGGGGGAGGTAAAGGGACAAGTGTAGCATCTCTTGCGGTTGCAAGGGAAAGTGCCCGGGGAAAGGGTGGAGCGGGAGGGAAGGGAAGAATTGACAAGGGAGTTGCGGAGGGAGCGGTCTTTGCGGAAGACAGACAGGGGGGGAGATGGGAAGATGTGGGTGTGGTGAGGTCACGTTGGAGGTGGTGAAACTGGCGGAGGACTATGTGTTGTATGTGATGTTGTCAGGACTCGAGCGGCTGAGCTATAGGGAGAGGTTGAGTTGGCAGGGACTATATTCCCAAGAACGCAGGAGGATGAGTGGAGATATTATAGAGGTATACAAAATCATGAGAGGAGTAGATCGAGCATATGCTCCCAGAGTGGGGCAATTGAGAACCAGAGGGAAAGGGTTTAAGGTGAAGGGGGAAAGATTTTACAGGAACCTGAAGGGTAGCCTTTTCTCACAAAGCGTGGTGGGTGTATGGAATGAGCTGTCGGAGGTAGTTGAGGCTGGGACTATCGCAATGTAAAAGAAGCAATTAGACAGGTACATGGATAGGACAGCTTTAGAGGAATACGGGCCAAACTCAAGCAAGAGGGACTAGCGTATTCTTGCTGTAGAGGGAGTGTAGGCTTACCAGGTTAATTCCCGGGATGGCCGGACTGACATATGATGAATGAATGGATCGACTTGGCTTATATTCACTGGAATTCAGAAGGATGAGAGGAGCCTCTATAGAAACATATACAATTCTTAAGAAATTGAACAGGCTACATGCAGGAAAAATGTTCCCCATCTTGGGGGAGTCCAGAACCAGGGGTCACAGAATAAGGGTTAGGCCATTTAGGACTGAGATTAGGAAAAACCTTTTCAGCCAGAGAGTTGTGAATCTGTGGAATTCTCGGCTATAGAAGGCAGTGGAGGACAATTCACTAGATGTATTCAAGAGAAAGTTAGATATAGCTCTTAGGGCAAACAGAATCAAGGGATAGGGGGAAAAAGCAGGAACAGGGTACTGATTCTGGATGATCAGCCATTGAATGGCGGTACTGGCTCGAAGGGCCGAATGGCCTACTCCTGCACCTACTTTCTATTTTTCTATGTTGACGGGACAAGTTGTTGGTGTGGGCAACTTGACCGGCGGGCCTGTTTCCCCACTGTATGACTGTATGTCTCTGAATGGCCTTATGTACCACATGGTGGAATGGGTTCCAGAGTATCATATTATTGCATTAGTATCATTGTACGACGGGTCCATCGATGCAGAACAGTGATTAACTTTGCCACAGCATCAACCACAATCGTTTCTCGGTTGGATATATTGATTGCATTACTTCCTCCTATGTGCTCACAGTGTCTCGGGGAGCATTTTTGCTTTTGCTACAATTCTTGCTACAACAGATCGATCTGATTTGCAAAATTAAACATCAGTAGTGGCTCCATTTCAGCTTTTGCTTTATGTAAGTAAAGGCTGCCAGAGCCAGAGCAGTTGCTTCAGATGTTCCAGTCCTTTGCAATTTCTCGTGCCATAATTGACTGAGTGATTAACTATTTCCCTTGTACAATCATTGTGGTATTAATTCTCACTGTGCTGGCTCTTTGAAAGAGCAATCTAAGTGTTCCTTATCTCCTACTGCTTCACCTCGAAATGTATCTGCTTAATGTTTTTATCCCATCCCTTTGAAAATTGGTATTGAATTTCCTTCGGACAGTACATTCCCAAATGCAGCTTCTTGCTCGCCCCTCTACTTGGCTCTTGTGTTGATTATCTCAATTAAGAGCTCTCTCTTCTTGTAAAATGAAACAGTTCCACCCCATCAAATCCCTCCACCACTTTTGAGAAGTTCTCTTTAAGGTTGACTATCTTTGATCAGATGTTGTTGGCTTTACCTTGCACTAAACATTAGTCCCTTGTCATGTATCTGTACACTGTGAATGGCTCGGTTGTGATCAGGTATTGTCTTTCCACTGTGTAGAAAGGAACTGCAGACGCTATATTAACTGAAGATAGACACAAAATGCTGGAGAAACTCAGCGGGCCAGCTGCATCTCTGGAGAGAAGGAATGGGTGACGTTTTGGGCTGAGACCCTTCTTCATTCTTTCCACTGACTGGTTAGCACACAACAAAAGCTTTTCACTGTATCTCGGTCAGTATACGTGATAATAAACTAAACCGAACTGAAGTTCTCTGCTCCAAGGAGAACACACCAGCTTTTTTCCTGACTATTCGACTGAAATCGTTATGCACTCGATAGTATCCCCGGCTATTGGAAGAGTTACATTAACACTGGAATTGTTCTGTAATTGCCAATCTCCTTCATAGGCTAAGGCATAGTGTTCCGAGCCCAGCCCCTGCTCGCCACGTGGATCAGGAACTGGATAGGGGATGGAGGAGATGGCGACGGTGGTGGGTGCTGGACAAAGGGCGCGGAGAGAGGAACCAGGGGGGGGGGGGTTTACCTTCTGCGCCCTTGAGTTTGGCTGCAGGGGACTTCCTCCGGGGAAGGCTGAAGGGGGCCGGGCGTGGAGAGGGACATCGGATCGCCGGACGACCAGAATGGAGGCGACGGCTGCAACAGGCCTTTGTTACCAGCTACAGCCGGCACTGTAAAATGGTGCCAAAATGGCGCCTCTTAAACATGGGCCGCTCTGTGCTTCCTCTATTGACTGGGGCGATTGGGCTCATGTACGGGGATAGTTTTGCAGTATCCAAACAATGTATTTCACTGGACCTGGTACACATGAGAATAAAGAAACCATTGAATTGTACCAATGCAACACATAAAACATATTGCAGTTAAAGTTTGTGCGTGAAGTAGATTGCTGCAAGTATGTATATTGAGGGTCCCTGAAATAAATGCTATTCTGACTTCACTCCCCTAAGAGTAGGCTCATTATTGACTCCACCACTGCTGACTCAGAACTCAGCAATACAACTGCAAATAATTAACTATTGGTACCTCAGTTTTGTTGGCACATTTTAATAAGACCTTAGGTATAAACAATTAGTGGAAAACACAATAAATTTGATGGACAATTATAGATATATAACTTAATAATAGTCCAGTGTTAGTTTCTGAACAAATCTCAAAGGGAAGATTAAAGGGAAATTGTTTACTCTACATTGATGTCCCGTTAATAAGCCCCTTAAAACGTTATGGCCTTCCTGATGATTTAGCAGTCAGAAATAATGAATTACAGGTGCTTTTCAGAGTATGTTGCAACTGGAAGGGTATAAAAGTTTAAAAACAAAACCTCCATTCACATATGGATTGAACAGAATCCCAATGCAAACAGAGATTGGAGGGATACACATATATGCAGGCAGATAAGAGGTGGCAGGGTGGCGCAGGGGTAGAGTTGCTGCCTTACAGTGCCAGAGTCCCAGGTTCAATCCTGACTCCAGGTCCTGTCTGGATGGAGTTTGTATGTTCTCCCTGTGACCTGCATGGGTTTTCTCCGTGTGATCCAGTTTCCTCCCACACTCCAAATGCGTACAGGTTTGTAGGTTCATTTGGCTCTGGCAAAAATAGTAAATTGTCCCCAATGTGTAGGCAGAGCTAGTGCATGGAAATCACTGATAGGTTGGTGGGCCGAAGGGCCTGTTTTCGCACTATCTTTAAACTAAACTAAACTGAACTAAACTGAACCAAAATAAACTACAGGGTTTGTCTTAGCTTGCTGTTTGGAACAGACATTGTGGGCCGAAGGGCCTGTTCTTGTGGCTGTACTGATCTATGATCTAATCGCAAAAACATATGCTTGAAATGATCAGCAGAACAGGTAGTATATGTAGAGAAATATGAAGAAAAATAGAATATTTCAGTTCAATTCAATCAGAGATTAAATTATAGCAAAAGATGAAATAAATAGGTTGTGGGAAAGAAAAATCCAGCGTGCATGAAAATGTAAATACATTTGTAGAGTTTTACAGCATAGAACTTCAGGTCCTTCTGTGTTGATCTATGCTGTTAATGGGCTAGCCACATTTACCTACAATTGGCCCTGACCCCTCTAAACCTTTCTTATCCATGCACCTGCCCAAATGTCTTTTAAACGTTACTATTGTAAACATCTCTCCCACTTCCTCTGGCAGGTCATTCCATGTAGCCACAACCCTCTGTCTGAAAACCTTTCCCCTCAGGTCCCATTCAAATCTTTCTCTGGAGGGAAAGAGTCAAACAGCAGTCTAAAGAAGGGACCCAAACGGAAACATGATCTGTCGGTTTCTCTATATGGTCATCAAACTAGCTTGGTGGAAGGGAAAGAAGAAGAAAAAGAAAACAGACAAAAATAACATCGATGAAGGAAATCTTTTAGACCTTGTCATGGTTTCTATAGATGTCCTATCCATGAAGGTTGAGGGGGGATCTTATAGAGACTTACAAAATTCTTAAGGGGTTGGACAGGCTAGATGCAGGAAGATTGTTCCTGGTGTTGGGGAAGTCCAGAACAAGGGGTCACAGTTTAAGGATAAGGGGGAAGTATTTTAGGGCCGAGATGAGAAAAACATTTTTCACACAGAGAGTGGTGAATCTGTGGAATTCTCTGCCACAGAAGGTAGTTGAGGCCAGTTCATTGGCTATATTTAAGAGGGAGTTAGATGTGGCCCTTGTGGCTAAAGGGATCAGGGGATATGGAGAGAAGGCAGGTACAGGATACTCAGTTGGATGATCAGCCATGATCATAGTGAATGGTGCAGGCACGAAGGGCTGAATGGCCTGCTCCTGCACCTATTTTCTATGGTTCTATGTACCTGTGCAAGTGATGACACAAAGTCTGCCTACCGAAGAAAGATCATGACCCGAAACGTCACCTATCTATATTCTCCAGGGATGCTGCTTGGCCCACTATGTTACTCCTGAGTTGCTGCCTTCCCATGTGTGCTATTACATGGGAAGAACTAGACTATAATTACAAATTAAATAGAAACAACTCTTACATTATTAACTAAATGCAAAAACATTATATTCTGGTGAAAGCCTGAACGTATATGTGGCCTGAGATTTCAAACATTGAGTTATCAAGCCATAGCATAGAAACAGGTTGTTGATCCCATCAGGTCTGTGCTGACCATCAAACACCCATTTAACCTGACTACTATCATGTTATACCATCTAGAATCGTATTAAATGCAGAATGGGCCTAAATGGCCACAGGGCCAAGAAGCCTATTCCTGCTTCTTATTCATTAAAGTGTAAATTGTACATCTCCACGTGAATCAAACATAAATATTTGCATTATAGCACATAGAGCATAGAACAGAACAATATAGCACAAGAGCAGGCCCTCTAGCCCACAGCATCTGTGCCGAACATCATGCCAAGACCAGCACTTAGCTACCTGCACATAATCCATATCCCTCTATTCCCTGCATGTACATGTGCCCATCCAAAGGTCTCTCAAAAGCCACTAGCATATCTGCCTCAACCACCACCCCTGGCAGCACATTCAGGCACTCACCACCCTCTTGTAACAAAACTAGCCCCGCACATCCCCTCTAAACTTCACCCCACTTTCCTTAATGCTATGCCCTTTTGTATTTGATTTTGTAGGTTCTTGATTTTGTAAGTTTCTGACTGTTCACCCTATATTCGATTTTCATAATCTTATATACTCCGAGGAGGTCTCCCGCAACATCCAGCGTTCCAGCGAAAACAATCCAAGGCTGTTCAACCTCTCCCTGGTTATAGCTAATACCCCTTAGAATTTAGAAAGTTGACATCTTCATTTTGTACAGCTTCAGTGCGGTCAGAATTTGGCAATCAAGTTGTACATGGCATAAAGTGATAAAAATTGCATCCAAATTGGCTTTTACATTATGCTGTGAAACAGGTACTTTCCTTTTGGCTCTTGGAGTCATAGAGATACACAGCACAAAGCAGGTACTTTGGTTTAATTCATCTCTGCCAAGCAAGATCAAGCCTTATTCTGGTGCTTCATTCAAATCTACAAATTCGTATCCTAATAGATACTGTCCTACTGCTTACGTTTTGTGAGGCAAAAGAAAAAAGAGTTCTTATTTGAAACAACATTTATAATAGTTTCATTTTTTCCATGAGATTGGGCCATAATTACATCACCTGGAAGCCAAATATTATTTCCTTAATCATAATCCATCACTGTCTTCCTCTTAAGCAATTATTGGGGTAAAACATAAAGCTTCGAACAATACAACACTGGACAGGCCATTCGGCCCACAAAGTCGAACTTGATGCCAAGACCAACTCTCCTCTGCCTGAAATTCATCCATACCCTTCCATTCCTTGCATATCCATGTGCCGATCCAACAATCTCTCAAGTGCCACCATTGTATCTGCCTCCACCATAGTGGCATTTAAGAGATTTTTGGATCGGCACGTGGACATGCAGGGAATGGATTACGTGTATGCGGTTGGTAGTTGTTCTGGGCACCATGTTTGGAATTTTGGGCACAAAGGCATGCTCCCGTGCTGTACTGTCTACGTTCCATGTTTAACCCCAATAATTACTAAAGCGAATGAAGAACAACTTAATTCACTATTTTCAACTCAGTAACACCCTGAACAAAGCAGGACTAACAGTGCATCCACCAGCCTAAATCATAGTCCAATAATCCATGACATGTCAAATACACTGTTGCAAAATGTCAATGGGCTTACATCCCAATCCAAGGAATTCCATTCTTCTGAATGAAAGAGCAGCATGGAATCGTAGAGTCATACATCTCAGAAACAGGCCCTTCAGCCCAACTTGTCCAAGAAGACCCATCTCAGTGAGTTCCATTTGCCCATGTTTGGATCTATATCCCCCAAAACCTTTCCTATCCATGTACCTGTCCAAGTGAAGACACAAAGTCTGCACACTGAAGAAAGATCACGACCCGAAACGTCACCTATCTATATTCTCCAGGGATGCTGCTTGGCCCACTTACTTACTCCTGAGTTGCTGCCTTACAGCGCCAGAGACTGTGATTCGATCCTGACTACAGGTGCTGTCTGTACGGAGTTTGCAGGTTCTTCTTGTCAGAGAATCAAAGAGTGATACAGTGTGGAAACAGGCTCTTCAGCCCAACTTGCCCACACCGGCCAACAATGTCCCAGCTATACTAGTCCCACTTGCCTGCGCTTGGTCCATATCCCTCCAAACCTGTCCTATCCATGTATCTGTCTAATTGTTTCTTAAACAATGGGATAGTCCCAGCCTCAACTACCTCCTCTGGCAGCTTGTTCCATACGCCCACCACCCTTTGTGTGAAATGGGTAACCCTCGGTTGTATGACCATGTGGATTTTGCCTGGATGCTCCGGTTTCCTCCGACATTCCAAAGATGCGTAGGTTTGTAGGTTAATTGTGAAGAATTGTCCCTAGTGTGAAGGAGGGAACTCATGTATGGGTGATCACTGGTTGGCGTGGACTCGGTGGGCCTTATGCCCCTGTCCTACTTAGGAAACCTGAACGGAAACTCTGGAGACTTGCGCCCAACCCAAGGTTTCCGTGCAGTTCCCGGAGGCTTTTGTCAGTCTCCGTAATGGTCGAAAGTGGTTTCCGCTTCTTCCCGGCGATTATTTCAAAATATAGAAAAAACCTCCGGGAACCTGACAAAAACCTCCGGGAACTGAAGAATAACCTTGGGTGGGGCGCAAAGTCTCCAGCGGTTTCCGTTCAGGTTTCCTAAGTTGGACATGGGCATAAGGGCCTGTTTCAACTCTGTAGGTCTAAACTAAAGTAAACAAAGTGTATTTTAAATGCAGTTATAGTACCTGCCACATCTATCTCCTGTGGCAGCTCATTCCATGTATCCACCGGATCCGCAGGAATGCTCTCCACCGCAAGTCCCACACCAAATCATCCAACCTCCCGATCTGGACATTTATCACCATTCCTTCATTACTTCTGTGTCAAATGCTTGGAACTTTCCACTACAATCCAGGAGTTTTATCAATTTAAGAACACCCCCAGCCACCTTCTCAAGGGCAAGTATTCCTGTGAATAAAAAAAGTACTCACTTTGGTAATTACTATCTAAGGATCCCACAAGGCACTATTCAGGCATCTGAGAATGCCACAATACTGAAGTGGAAGCAAATTACACTCAACCCAAGGCCACAAGTTCTTTCTTTCATCGGAACGAGCTGCCAGAGGAACGTTGTTGCGGCAATTGTACTTTTGCAATGTTTAAGAAACATTTAGACAGATACAGGGCGGCACCTTGGCACAGCGGTAGAGTTGCTACCATACAGCGCTTGCAACACCAGAGACCCGGGGTCAATTCCAACTACGGGTGTCTGTACAAAGTTTGTGCGTTCTCCCCGTGGCCTGCGTGGGTTTTCACCGAGATCTTCGGTTTCCTCCCACACTCCAATGACGTACAGGTATGTAGGTAAATTGGCTTGGTCAATGTAAAAATTGTCCCTAATGCGTGTAGGATAGTATTAATATGTGGGGATCGCTGGACGGCGCAGACCCGGTGGGCCGAAGGGCCTGTTTCTGTGCTGTATCTCTAAACTAAAGTAAATTAAATTAAACTAAACTAAACATGGATAGGACAGGTTTAGGGAGCTTTCGGCCAAATGCAGGCTGGTGGGGCTGATGCAGATGGGTAATACTGGTTGGCGTGGGTCAGTTGATCCGGAGGGCTTGTTTCCAACCTGTATGACTCTATGACAACCAACCACAAGTCACCCTGTGACTTCCTACAATCTGAACAGGAATCAAAATACTCAAGTCTCACACGGCATCAGAGAGAAATAAAAAATAGAGGGAGCTGACACATCCATTTAAATCATAAAAAGAAACCTCTCTGATTTCCATATTATCTCCGTTGACAGGTGAAGATTGAGTTGTAACTGTGCTGATTACACTTTATCTATCTGAGTTATTAAGAACAATCTGCACAGGACACAATCAATCTCAGATGTGAACTGCAATCTGGGATCTTAAACCATCTATTGATTAAGGGCACAAGGACATTTCTGTGATATGGATTCAAACACAGTATTGGAATGAAAGTGGCCTCAGTGCCGCCATAACTGAAAGAAAATATCTATTTAGATTTTTATGCCACAGCTCTGGCCTTATAAATGCTCTCCTTGGGTCGATAATGCTTTAATACTTCTGATGTTGTTCTTTAGTGTAGGAATGCCTTGAAAGAGAAGGTTTTCATGCTGTGAGAACGCTACGGTGGCTCAGCAGCGTGATACAACACAGCAGATAAGATAGAGTCATAGAGTCGACAGCATGGAAACAGGCCTTTCGGGCCAACTTGCCCATGGCAACCAAAAATGTCCCATCGACGTTAGTTAAAACAGAGGTCCTGTCCACTTGCTTAAGTGGTAAATGGAGTGACAAACAAAGGGGCAGCTTGTCGTGGACAGCTTGTCCACCTTCTTGAAGATTACTGGGGAATATGTCATCGTGCTCCTAACCTCTGCCTTGGACACAATGGAAGGGTTTCAAGGTGATCGTAAGATGAGTGGAGCGATGTATGTAACGAGCTGTCAGAGGAGCTAGTTGAGGCAGGGACTATTGCAACGTTTAGGAAACAATTAGGCAGGCACATGGATAGGACAGGTTTAAAAGGATATATGGGCCAAAGGCAGGCAGGTGAGACTAGTGTCGATGGGACATGTTGGTCGGTGTGGGCAAATTGGGCCGGTTTCTCCACTCTTTCAGATAACCGGCCTGTGACCTGCACAATTTAACTAACCCAGTTGAGTTTCTAGCTCTATGAGTAGTAGCTCTACTCAATAACCAAACATCTGCAGCCTGCTTTTGCTCTGGTATTTTATTTAATGCACATGTTTAATCGATAATGTTTTATTATTAACTGGACTAAATGGCACCCGTTGGGTCCCAGTCACACGGGAGACCTGGTCCCCCAACGCAACCCATTCCCCAACGCAATATCCCACCACACACCCGTTCCCCCAATGCAATATTCCACCACTCACCCAAAGCCACTAACCGTGCAGGTGCGGCTCATTTCCCCTCATCCCCCTGCAAGGGGAGGGGTCGTGGGGGGGTGGTGTAGGGGAGGGGTGTTGGGGTGCGGGGGAGGGGTGGGTGGGGAGTGGGGGCGGGGCAGCGAATGTTGTGGAGCCGGGTGGGGGGGGGGGGGGGGGGTCAGGGTTGGGAGGGGGGTGTGTGGGCGGGGGGGGGGGGGGGGGGGGATGTGGGTGTATGGCGCGGGGGGAGATTGTGGGGACAGGGGGGGATTGTGTGTGCGGGGAGGGGGGCAGGGGTTGGGGTTGTGGGCAGAGATTTCTTGGAGAAAAGACGGGGCAGTGGGGGTATCAAGGGGGAAAGGGGCAGGAGCCAGCGACGGGGACCAGAGGGGAAGAGGCTGTAGTTGACGGTGCGCTGAGGATTCACAGCGGGAGCTGGTCGCTGGACATTCTCCTCCACCGGGATCAGAGTCTCCGTTTTCCATCTGGTGACATCGGCGACATCTCCGACTCTACTGGGCTGGGCTGGGCTGGGCTTGGCTGGGCTGGGCTGGGCTGGGTTGGGCTGGGTTGGGCTCGGCAGGGCTGGGTTGGGCTGGGCCAGGCCGCTTCCGGTCCCTCCAAAAATTGGGTCTGGTTGAAGACCAGGCCATCCAGAGCCGGCCATCCAGAGCCTCTCTCAGCTCCAGTAGCGTTTCCGTTTGGTGACACTAGTGACATCTGCGACTCTTCGCTGGGCTGGGTTGGGTGGTGCGGGGCCACTTCCGGTCCCTCCGAAAATTGTGTCTGGTTGGAGACCTCTGCTGGCCATCCAGAGCCACCCGCAGCTGCAGTAAAGACGCGATGGAAACCTCCGCCGGCCATCCAGAGCGTCCCTCAGCTCCAGTAAAGACACGATGGTGCAGGAAGGGCCTGACCCTCCCTTGGATCAGCGACAACGACGAGTCAGCCTACAGGGAGGAGGTCCGGCACCTGACAACCTGGTGTGCCGATAATAACCTCGTCCTCAACTCCCAGAAGACGAAGGAAATCATTGTCGACTTCAGAAAGAACAGAGGGGGCAGACACACCCCCATCCATATAAACGGGACTGAGGTGGAGCGGGTCTCCAACTACAAATTCCTCGGGGTACACATCTCGGAGGATCTGTCCTGGTCCCTCAACACCTCCAAGCTGATCAAAAAGGCGCAGCAGCGCCTTTACTTCCTGAGGAGGCTCAAAAAAGCCCACCTGTCCCCCCTGATCCTGACCAACTTCTACCGATGCACCATCAAAAGCATCCTGACCACCTGCTTTACGGTATGGTACAGCAGTTGCACCGTAGCAGACAGGAAGGCACTACAACGGGTGGTGAAAAACCGCCCAGCACATCATCGGTTACCCGCTCCCTGCCATGGATGCCCTCCACCGAAAACGGTGTCTGAGACGGGCTGGGAAGATCATCAAGGACCCCTCCCACCCTAACCATGGACTGTTTGCCCTCCTACCATCGGGGAGGCGGTACAGGAGCCTCAGGTCCCGCACCAGCAGGATGAGGAGTAGCTTCTACAATAACACCATCGCACTGCTGAACTCGGAGTCCCGCCGATAGATTTCACATCTGTATTTATTTATCTGTATTTATCTATATATTGCTATCACTTCGTACTGTCACTAAACTGCATTTTGTTGTACCCGTACTTGTATCTGTGCAATGACATTAAAGTTGAATTGAATTAAATTGAATTGACTTGGAGCGACAGGAGAAAAGACCAATCCGCACAGTGCCGACTGGCAGGAGAGGAGATCGATCTGCGCCCACACGACTTTTTATCCTTGCTAACTTTTACATTAGACCCCCGATTGGAACGAAACTCAATCGCAGCAGAGGAGAACGGTGAGTACGCTGGCGAAAAATCGTAGCGCTATCGCGTACTATTTTTGCGCAAATAGAAAGACCGTGCAAACTGGAAGATAACAAGATCAGAGTTTTAGTTATGTACAGATGTTTAATGTTTTATGTGTCATTCTTCATTGTCACTGTATGTCATGTTGTCACTTGCGAGCGGAGCACCAAAGCAAATTGCTTGTATGCGAACATGCTTGGCCAATAAACTTATTCATTCATTCACTCATTCATTCATTCATTCATTGATAGTTGGGACTTAGTGATAATAACCCATCTAATGTTAAGAATAGATGGCTAGATTTACACTTATCGGAGATGTTTATTGCCTTGCATTTTATTTCATCACTTGCTGCTTAATGACTCAAAACCATATTTTGGTCTTTCTGCCCACAGGTATAGATCATTCCCTACTTCTTGAAAACTGCATCATCATCAGTGAGCATCCCTACATCTGTTCCAAGGACAGTCATTGATAAAACAATTGAGGATAATTGGACTTAAGTAAATGTCCTGGAGGAACTCCTACAGAGATATGCTGGAGTTGGAATGCCTGACCTTTACCAACTATAACCATTCATCTTTCTGTGAGATTTCACTCACCAAAAGCGGCATCACAGGTGTACAGGCTGGTGAGAAAGGCTTCTGGCATGCTGGCCTTTTCTTAGAGAATCTTATAGAATATTATAGATCTTGGATCTATAGAATCTGGATCTTATAGAAACATACACAATTCTTAAGGGATTGGACAGGCTAGATGCAGGAAAACTGTTCCCAATGTTGGGGGAGTCCTGAAGCAGGGTTCACAGTTTAAGAATAAGGGCCATTTAGGACTGAGATGAAGAAATACCTCTTCACCCAGAGAGTTGTGAATCTGTGGAATTCTCTACCACAGAAGGCAGTGGAGGCCAATTCACTGGATGTTTTCCAGAGTTAGATACAGCTCTTAGGGCAAACGGAATCAAGGGATAGGGAGAAAAAGCAGGAAGGGGGTACTGATTTTGGATGGTCAGCCATGATCATATAGAATGGCGGCGCTGGATTGAAGGGCCGAATGGCCTACTCCCATACCTATTTTCTATGTTTCTATGACCCTCATCAGTAAGGATTATAGCAGCGGGATGTTATGTTGGAGGTGCTGCACTTCCGGGTCAGCACTTGGGGGCATTGTTTACAGTTCTGGTTTCTCTGCTATCGAAAAGGTGGCATTAAGATGGAAAGAATGCAGAGAATGTTACAAATATATTGCCAGGACTTGAGGAACTGTTATAGGGAGAGGTTAAGCAGGCTAGGATTTTATTCCCTGATGTTTAATAGACTGAGGGGTGATCTTAGAGAGATGTATAAAATCGTGAGGGAGCATAGATCTTTTCCCAGGGTAGGGAAATCAAGATCTAGAGGGCATAGTTTTAATTTGAGGGGGGAAAGAGAACCTGAAGGACAACTTTTTCACACTATGGGTGGTGGGTCTATGGAAGGAGCCACCGGAGGAAATACGACACGATACGATAGAACTTAATTTATCCCAGGAGGGAAATTGATCTGCCAACAGTCATATAACACAAGAAACATGAAACTCAAGTGACGAGTAAAAAGGATTGGGGGATGTGCAAAGATTGGGAGATGGGGGGGGGGGGGGGGAGTCAGTCTACCCCACGACAGAAGGGGGAGGAGTTGTACAGTTTGATAGCTACAGATAAAAAGGATCTCCTCTGGCATTCTGTACTGCATCTTGGTGGAACCAGTCTGTTCATGAACCCCGCCCGAATGTCTTTTAGATGTCGCAATTGTACTCATGTCAGTAGCTTCCTCTTCTCGCTGTTCCGAATATACATCACCCTCTGTGTGCAAAAATTGTACTTCAGGGCAACTTTAAACCTTTCCCCACTCAGAAACCTACACCCTCTAGTTTTAGACTCTCCTATCCTGGACAAACAACTGTAACCATCAAGTCGTTGTGATTTTAAATACCTCTATAAGGTCACCCCTCAGCGTCGCACACTCCGGTAAAAAATGTCCCAGCTTATCTCATCTCTCTATTGATTTAAGCACCCCAGTCCTGGTAATATCCTTGTGAATTTTTTACCTATATGCACTCTTTCCAGCTTTGTGACATCCTTGCTGTTCCTGGTTGACCGGAACTGTGCGCAATAGTCCGAGTGCAGTCTCACTAACAACTTGTTCATACGTCCATAAATGATAGGAGCAGAAGTAGGCCATTCAGCCCATCAAGTCTATTCTGCCATTTAATCATGGCTGATCTATCTTACCCACTCAACCCCATTCTCCTGCCTTCTCCCCATAACCCCTGACACCCATACTAATCAAATTGTTCAAACTAAATCTTGCAATAATCCAAATTATCCATTCTGGTTTGAAAATAGCCTCCATATTAGCCATACTTCAATGTATTTCTCCACAACCAATGGAGAAAAAAAAATCTCCAGAGACGATCACTCGAGTAAAATAATATATACTTTTGAAGAAAGATGGGTTTGAGGAAGAAGATGAGAAGATGGGATGCTGTTTTTTTATTGATTTACCAAAAAAAACAACAGGTTGGTTGTCATAAAGCTGTTCATATTATCCCCAGGAGGCAGGCAGTTTGTTATCTCCTGTGAGTGAGTTCTGGAGCACTAACACTCCTGCTTCATTCTCCTGTTAGAGGGTGCTTAAATGCTTAATTGGTAACTGCCTTCACTGCACAATAACAGTGAATGGAGTTTTAACACCGATTGCAACATTCAGAGGTCACACAAAAGCTTAATATAAACATGGCCTCCCTTTTTCTGTCATGACCTACAGGGATTCATCTTAAATCAATATTCCCTGCAAGAACCCGCTGAGCTGGCGCAGAGACCCAGGAAAGGACCCAAGATTTCTCCTTACACAAATATTTATTGCAAATTCCCATGTTTTTCCACAGTTTCCTCACTCAGACACATAGCACACACCCTGGCATCACACGAGAGTTTGCCAGTAACGCAGACACCATCCGTGCATCTTGTGCAGTAAAAAGCTGGCATGCTGCATTAAAGTGAACCAACTCTTTATTACATTGCTCTTTACACCATTGCACCCAAAAAGCAATAAATTACAGAGAGCGGAGGGGTAGAGCGCAGGCCACAGAATGCATTACGATCGATTGAAGCAGGCAAATATATTTAGCAGAAGCAGCAGAAGAAGGTGTCAGTGATGCAGAGGTTGCTTTAACTCAAAAGCCTTGTCCTCTGCACCGGCTTAATGGATGTCAACAACAGATAGCAATTCCTCTTTCTGTCACTACACCAACATTGCCTCACGGTATGATTCATCTTGGCCAATGCAGGAAGCACAGTCTGCGGTAAAAGCATTTCTTTGAAGAAAATGGTTCTGACAGAGTGTTCAATGAAAATCTCCACACCTTCAAATAAAACTTGAGCTGGATGCCACCAATGGTAACATTGGGTAATAACTGATATCAGATGAAACAAACTCTATAAGTTCAAATGTCACCTTCCCTTCAGCTAACAATGAACCACTCTACATATCTTTGGTCATTGTCCGGTTTAATCTGTTGTTTTCGCACCTTATACACCCATATGTCCCTCCTGGGATGTCAGGACTTTCATATGAAGAAAGACTGGATCGACTCGGCTTGTACTCGCTAGAATTTAGAAGATTGAGGGGGGATCTTATCGAAACTTACAAAATTCTTAAGGGGTTGGACAGACTAGATGCAGGAAGATTGTTCCCGATGTTGGGGAAGTCCAGGACAAGGAGTCACAATTTAAGGATAAGGGGAAATCTTTTAGGACCGAGATGAGAAAAACATTTTTCACACAGAGAGTGGTGAATCTGTGGAATTCTCTGCCACAGAAGGCAGTTGAGGCCAGTTCATTGGCTATATTTAAGAGGGAGTTAGATATGGCCCCTGTGGATAAAGGGATCACGGGGTATGGAGAGAAGGCAGGTAAGGGATACTGAGTTGGATTATCAGCCATGATCATCTTGAATGGCGGTGCAGGCTCGAAGGGCCAAATGGCCTGCTCCTGCACCTATTTTCTATGTTTCTATGTTTCTATGTTTCTATTTCTCTACTCTCCCTCTCCCCTGACTCTCAGTCGGAAGAAGGATCTCAACTTGAAGCGTCACCCATTCCTTCTCTTCAGAGATGCTGCCTGTCCCGCTGAGTTACTCCAGCATTTTGTGTCTATCTTCCTTTAAGATCAAGCGTCTAGTACCTGACTGATCCATACCAAGAGAGTCATGCCTACATCCTGTTTTTTTTTACAGTAGCAAAGGTAGTCTAATTCCATTACCTGGGTCTAATTCAAGATTTGGGAGTTTAACAAGGGATAGATCGCAGGTTGTAGTCGGAGGAGGAGATTATTTTTTGGGAGAGATGGAGTGGACAGAGAGGGGGTAAAGGGCCTGTCCCACTTACGCAACTTTTTCGGCGATGCTGGCTCGAAGCTCCGAATAGCCTTTTTCTATGTTTCCATGTTTCCATGTTTCTATCTTATTCATTCCCTTCATGATCTTGTACACCTCCATAAGGTCACCCTTCAGCCTCCAAAGGCCTTTGGCCTACCCTACCTCTCTCTCCCTTTAACTCATGTCCACATGCCCAGGAAATGTCCTGGTGAATCTCTTATGCACCCTTTCCAACCTAATGACATGAATCTGGAATTAAAACAGAAAATGCGGTCAAAATTCAGCAGGTCAGTCAGCATCCACACGAGAAACATTGACTCTTCAGTTTCTGGTTACATATCCAGATTAATTTTTACAGTAATTTTTTTTAATTTTATGTTGAGCAACTACCTTGCTTTCATTCAATATTTGAGTAGTGGTTACCACTGGTAAGGCCAGGATTTATCACCCTAGACAGAGTAGATTGCTTGGACATTACAGAGCACATTTAAGAGGCTTCTCCATTGCTGTGCACCTGGAGTTACATATGGTTTAAACCATGCATCTATATGTAACTCCAGTGCACAGCAACTATTAATGAACTAGATGGCTTTTTAACAAAGAGTTGATCATAATTAGTAAAGAGTAACACTTTTCCTATCTTTTCAATTCCACATTATTAACCAAATTTCAATTCTGGTGACAGGAGAGACTGCAGTTGCGGGAATCTGGAGCAAAACACAAAGTGCTGGAGCAACTCAGTGGGTCATGCAGCATCTCCGGGGAATATGAAGAGGTGACATTTCAGGTCAAGACCCTGCTTCAGACTGGAGTCTGTGGAAGGGTCTCGACCCGAAATATCACCAATCCACGTTCCCCACGGATGCTGTCTACCCACTGGGTTAGTACAGCACTGTGCCCTTTCGTGTATCAGTTTAGTTTAGTTTAGAGAAACAGCGTGGAAACAGGCCTTTCAGCCCACCGAGTCCTCGCCGACCAGCGATCCCCGCACATTAACACTACCCTACACTCATTGGGGAGGAATTTTACATTTACACCAAGCCAATTAACCTACAAACGTGCGTCTTCGGAGTGTGGGAGGAAACCGAAGATGTCGGTGAAAACCCACGCAGGGCACAGGGAGTACGTACAAACTCCTAAGAGTACTGATTTTCATTCCACTTTTCATCGCGGGCCAGTGTTTGCTATGACTCTACATATCCACAACTAATGCACAGTTGCGTTGGCTCCTGGGGATTATCTGCAGTAATGGTGTTCAATGGGTTTTAACCAAGTAGTTCTGATGAAATGTCTCTGCCAGATGGTTTTCTCTGCTAAATGTGCTAACTGAAAGAAACTCGCTTTTGCGACGGGTATAAATAATGCACAGCGGGTCAATCAGCTGCAGAGTCTCCAAATTTCAACTCAATGAAGCGAGGAGAGAGATTTAAATATTCAAGCACCTGGCAGCGTTTTTAGTTTTTCAACCAGGCTGCCTGTCAGTCAGGCTCACCTGTTACGGTTGAGACATTTCATCTGCATGCAGTAAGCCAGTTTCAGAGCTAAATCGAGGAAGTAAAGTCTTTCATTCTTTAAGGTCAATGTTGGAAGATAAAATGTGCTCTGCTTTTCTTGCAGGCTGCTTGAGAACGATTGTGTGACTCATCGGGTGCTTGGGTTTATAGAATCATAGAATCTCTAAAAAAAATGGTTAGAGGAATGCCATTTGGTCCATCGTCTCTGGGCTGGTCACAAAAAAGAGTGATACTCAAACCTAATTACGCCTTCCAGCATTAGGTTCACAACACTGCAGGTGACAAATCATAGAAACATAGAAACATAGACAATAGGTGCAGGAGTAGGCCATTCGGCCCTTCGAGCCAGCACCGCCATTCAATATGATCATGGCTGATCATCCAACTCAGTATCCTGTACCTGCCTTCTCTCAACTACAGCTACACATTCAAGTACCTTCAAGTGCTTTCAAGTCAAGGGGACACGGTGGCGCAGTGGTAGAGTCGCTGCCTAACAGCGCCAGAGACCCGCGTTCGATCCTGACTACGGGTGCTGTCTGTACGGTGTTTTCATGTTCTCCCTGTGACCACGTCGGTTTTCACTGGGTGGTCCACATTCCTCCCACACACCAAAGATGTACAAAGATTGTCGGTCAATTTTTGGTAAAAATTGTAAATTGTCCTTCGTGTGTGGGATAATGTTGGTGCACGGGGTTCACCAGTTAGTGCAGGCTCGGTGGGCCCAAGGGCCTGTTTCCGCATCGTATATCTCTAAACTAAACCTTCTAAATGTGCCGAGGGATTCTACCTCTCCGTCTCTTTCAACCATCCTCCAGGTGAAACAATTTTTCTTCATTTCCTCTACAGATCTTCAATCAACGACTTTAAATCTATGCCCTATGCATTTTGACCATTCTACGAAGGGGAATAGGATCTAATTGCCTATTATGGCAAAGAGGCAGGCCATCCAAATCTTCACCCACTCCTAAAAAGTGTCAAGAATTCTTCACATCACTTTAAGCACTTTATCACTTTAGTCCTTTTCCCTCTCTTAATTTCCTATAATCCTGTAATTTATTTTCTATCGCACGTTGGTTTCTTCCAGGTGCTCCAGTTACTTTGCACATCCCAAAGACGTGCGGTTTTGTAGGACAATCGGCCACTGTAAATTGCCCCTACCGTGCAGGGAGTGGATGAGTAAGTGGGATAACATAGAACCAGTGTAGCCGAGTAAGTGGCAGTCAGCATGCAATCAGTGGGCCGAAGGGCCTGTCTCCTTGCTGTATTTCTAAATTAAACCAAACATGACTACCAGTCCTTCTGCCCCCTACTAGGTACAGGTAAGGGGTAATTTACAGAAGCAATACATCACACATCTTTGGTTTGACGGGGGAAACCGTAGCACCTGGGATAAACGGTCATTGTTCAGGGGATAGAGTGTGAGCTGCACACAGACAGCACCCGAGGTCAACAGTGAATCTGGTCCGTTTGAGCTGTGAGGCAGCAGCACTAACTGCTGTGAATTGTGCTAATCCTAATCCAACATCCTAATTTATCTGAACCCCTCAATTATGTCCCTCCTTTCGTCTGTCCAATTCTTGCTTATCCAATATCTGCAATTTTCAAATCTTGGCACATTATATATCATTCTGCACCCTCTCTAATGCACTCATCTTTCCTTTAATATGGTGACCAGAAATGTTCGCAGTACTCAGACGTGTGGAGACCACCAAACAAGCTCCAGGCCAATGCACGAGAATGATGGAAAGGGCTAGGGCGATAATAAACATTAGCCAGAGAGCAGTCACTTAGTCAATACCAACCGTAATTATAGTGTTTGCAACCTGGCCCCTGTAAGTAGCAAAAATATCTCTGATGCAGTGTATTGTGTTCTGTGATGGTTTCTCCTAGAGACGCTCATTTTTGGGATAGGCCAAAGAAGCTCATTAATCAAGAACAAATATTATGGATGCAGGTTATCCAAGATAAAGATAGATATTTCGGAAATCGGACATAAGAAAAATGCAGCAGCTCGGAATCTCAATGTAATACCATAATACCCTCTCTCTCTCCCTCTTCCTCTCTCTCTCGCTCTCTCTCTCTCTCTCTTTCTCTCTCTCACATATACACACATTCTCTCTTTCTCTTATTTTCTCCATCCCAATTGTTCTCTCTCTTTCACTCTCTCTCTCTCTCTTACTTTTTCTCGCACTCTCTCACTCTCTCCTCCTCCCCCCTCCCCTCCCACTGCTCACCTCACCAGGCATTTCCAGGGTTTTATATTTCATTCTGTTGTCTGCTTCATGCAAATGTATGTCCTTCCTCTCCATAAGGTTCTATTTTCCTGCTTAATTGAGTGCAGAAAATGTTGATATCGAACTCAAAAAGAGTACATCGGCACGGCTACCCTTCAATATTTGCTTAACCGGCCTACCAGTCCTAAGTTTGGATTTCACAACCTTTCCCATCCTCCAAACTCTTCCAAAGTTTAAAACCTTCTGAGTGCCTGTGCCTTTTTGTTTGCTTTTCCCAATCAAACTAATTTGAGGAATGACATTCTTGCTATTGAGGGAGTGCAGCGTAGGTTTACAAGGTTAATTCCCGGGATGGCGGGACTGTCATATGCTGAGAGAATGGAGCAGCTGGGCTTGTACACTCTGGAGTTTAGAAGGATGAGAGGGAATATCTTTGAAACGTTATAAGATTGTTAAAGGTTTGGACACACTAGAGGCAGGAAACATGTTCCCGATGTTGGGAGAGTCCAGAACCAAGGGCCACAGTTTAAGAATAAGGAGTAAGCCATTTAGAACGGAGACGAGGAAACACTTTTTCTCACAGAGAGTTGTGAGTCTGTGGAATTCTCTGCCTCAGAGTGCGGTGGAGGCGGGTTCTCTGGATGCTTTCAAGAGAGAGCTAGATATGGCTCTTAAAAATAGCGGAGTCAGGGGATATGGGGAGAAGGCAGGAACGGGGTACTGATTGATGATGATCAGCCATGATCACATTGGATGGCGGTGCTGGCTCGAAGGGCCAAATGGCCTACTCCTGCATCTATTGTCTATTGTCTATTGTCAAAACCTAACTCTGAAGACAGGGTGTTAAAGAAGGAACTGCAGATGCTGGAGAATCGAGGGTTACACAAAAAGCTGGAGAAACTCAGCGGGTGCAGCAGCATCTAAGGAGCGAAGGAGATAGGTGACGTTTCAGGTCGAGACCCTTCTTCAGACTGGTCAGGGATCAGTGAAACGAGAGATATAGACGGTGATGTGGAGAGATAAAGAACAATGAATGAAAGATATGCAAAAAAGTATCGATGATAAAGGGAACAAGCCATTGTAAGCTGTTTGTGGTGTAAAAATGAGAAGCTAGTGCGACTGGGGGGGGGGGGGAGGGAGATAGAGATAGAGGGAATGCCAGGGCCCGAGGGCTGAGGGAAAGGTGGGAAGGGGAGGAGACAGCAAGGGCTAACAGAATTGAGAAAATTCAATGTTCAAGCCCAAGGAAGACAGGGCCTGTTGCTGGAACTGCTATCTTGAACACCTCCCCTGTGATTTACGTCTGTTTGCATCATGGAAACCTATGTTCCTCCATAAGGATGTAAATCCTTCTTCCCCGAGTCCAGAAAATGTAGGTAAAGATCAGAAAGAGTGTTCTTGTCCATTCCCACCGCCGATGTCTGACCTGCTGAGCTCCTCCAGCACTTTGCCCTTTGCTCGAAATTCCAGCATCTGAGGGTGGCCCGGTGTCGCAGCGGTAGAGTTGCCGCCTTACAGCGCCAGAGACACGGGTTCGATCCCGCACTATGGATGCTGTCTGTACAAAGTTTGTATGTTCTCCCTGTGGCCACGTGGGTTTTCTCCAGGTTCTCCGGTTTCTTCCCACATTCGAAAGACGTACAGGTTCGTAGGTTATTTGGCTTTGGTAAAATTGTAAATTGTTCCTAGTGTGTATTGCTGGTCGGCGCAGACTCGATGGGCCAAAGGGCCTGTTTCCGCGCAGTATCTCGGAAGTGAAGTCTCTAAAGGGCGGTACATTTGCGCAGCGGTAGAGTTACCGCCTTACAGCGCCAGAGGCCTGGGTTCGACCCTGACTGCGGGAGCTATCTGTACGGAGTTTATACATTCTCCCTGTGACCTGCGTTGATTTTCTCCGAGATCTTCCCCTTCCTACCATACTCCAAAGACTTACAGGAGTTGGTATAAATGTAAATTGTCCCTGGTGTGTGTAGGATAGTGTTAGTGCGTGAGGATTGTTGGGCGGTGCGAACCCGGTGGGCCGAAGGTCCTGATTCCGCACTGTATCTCTAAACTAAACTAGTCTAAAGTAAACTAAAGTAATTTGTAGTCTCTCATGTCTCAAAAACAGTGTTGTTGCACTTGACTCGCTGGCGCATCAATCCTCCATTTAGATTACACCAGGGCCACTTGGCTGCAGAGCACATTACAGCCATGCATGTGCTCAATCAACCTGAGGCGTTTCATTTATAACCTTACATCCATCGCTAGGTCAGTGTGGGGATTGTACACTGTCCTTTTCTATTCAGAATTCCACAGTAAATATATGAACCCATGCCTATATAAGGCAAGAGGTAGACTGGAATTCAGAGGTTAATAAGATGCAGGTCACATCCATGCCAAACGAATAACAGGCAAGTTTACCTCTAACTGGCATTCGACAAGGTTCCACATGGTAGGCTGCTCTGGAAGGTTGGATCGCAAGGGATCCAAGGAGAGATAGCTGGATGGATAGCAAATTGGCTCCATGGAATGAAGCAGAGGGTAATGGTGGAAGGTTGCTTCTCTGACTGGCCTGTGACTAGTGATGTGCCTCAGGGTTCGGTGCTGGGCCCATTACTGTTTGTCAGCTCCATCAATGATTTGGATGAGAACATACAGGGCAAGATTAGCAAGTTTGCTGATGATACAAAAGAGAGTGGTTTTGCAGATAGTGAAGATGGATGTGAAAGATTTCAGCAGGATCTGGATCGATTGGACAGGTGGGCGGAGGAATGTTTGTTGGAATTTAATATAGAGAAGTGTGAGGTGCTGCATTTTGGGACGTCGAACAAGGGCAGGATATACACAGTAAATGGAAGGCATTTGGGTAGTTTCGCTTAGTTTTGTGTAGAGATACAGCGCAGAAACAGGCCCTTTTGGCCCACCGGGTCTGCGCCGACCAGTGACCCCCGCACATTAACACTATCCTATACCCACTAGGGTCAATTAACCATATAACCATATAACCATATAACAATTACAGCACGGAAACAGGCCCTCTCGGCCCTTCCAGTCCGTGCCGACCATTTGTTTTCCCCTAGTCCCATCTACCTGCACTCAGACCATACCCCTCCATTCCCTTCACGTCCATATACCTATCCACTTTACTTTTAAATGTTAAAATCGATCCTGCCTCCACCACTTCTGCTGGAAGCTCATTCCACACAGCCACCACCCTCTGAGTAAAGAAGTTCCCCCTCACGTTACCCCTAAACTTCTGTCCCTTAATTCTCATGTCATGCCCTCTTGTTTGAATCTTCCCTACCCTCAATGGGAAAAACGTATCCACGTCAACTCTGTCTATCCATTTCATCATTTTAAAGACCTCAATCAAGTCCCCCCTTAACCTTCTGCGCTCCAAAAATAAAGACCTAACTTGTTCAACCTTTCTCTGTAACATAGTTGCTGGAACCCTGGCAACATTCTAGTAAATCTCCTCTGTACTCTCTCTATTTTGTTGACATCCTTCCTATAACTAGGCGACCAATATTGTACACCATACTCCAGAATTGGTCTTACCAATGCCTGTACAATTTTAACATTACTTCTCTACTCCTATATTCAATGCTCTGATTTATAAAGGCCAGCACACCAAAAGGCTTTCTTTACCACCCTATCTACATGCGATTCCACCTTCAGGGAACTATGCACAGTTATTCCTAGATCCCTCTGTTCCACAGCATTCCTCAATTCCCTACCATTTACCATGTACGTCCTATTTTGATTTGTCCTGCCAAGATGTAGCACTTCACACTTAACAGCATTAAACTCCATCTGCATCTTTCAGCCCACTTTTCCAAATGGCCCAAATCTCTCTGTAGACTTAGAAAATCTACTTCATTATCCACAACACACTATCTTAATATCATCTGCATACTTACTTATCCAATTTTCCACCCCATCATCCAGATCATTGATGTACATGACAAACAACAGTGACCCAACACAGATCCCTGAGGCACCCCATGGTCACCGGCTTCCAACCTGACAAACAGCCATCCACCATTACTCTCTGACATCTCCCATTCAGCCACTGTTGAATCCATCTTGCTACTCCGCCATTAACACCCAAAGATTGAACCTTCTAACCAACCTTCCATGGGGAACCTTGTCAAAGGCCTTACTGAAATCCATATAGACAACATCCATGCTTTACCCTCATCAATTTCCCTAGTTACCGCTTCAAAAAAAATCAAGAAGGTTTGTCAAACATGACCTTCCAGGCACAAATCCATGTTGACTGTTCCTGATCAGACCCTGTTTATCCAGATGCTTATATATATTATCTCTAAGTATCCTTTCCATTAATTTGCCCACTACTGACGTCAAACTAATAGGTCTATAATTGCTAGGTTTATTCTTTGAACCCTTTTTTAAACAATGGTGCCTAGGGAATATCCTGTCAGGACCTGGAGACTTATCCACTTTTATATTTTTCAAAAGTGTCAGTACTTCCTCCTCTTTGAATCTCATAATTTCCATAGCTACTCTACTTTTTCCCCTTAACTCACAGAGTTCAATATCCTTCTCCTTGGTGAATACCGAAGAAAAGAAATTGTTCAATATCTCCCCCATCTCTTTTGGCCCTGCAGATAGCTGTCCATTCTGGTTCTCTAATGGTCCAATTTTATCCCTCGTTATCCTTTTGCTATTAATATAGCTGTAGAAACCCTTTGGGTTTACTTTTACATTTACATTTTACCAGGCCAATTAACCTACAGACGTGTACGTCTTTTGAGTGTGGGAGGAAACCGAAGATCTCAGACAAAACCCACGCAGATCATGGGGAGAACGTACAAACTCTGTACAGACAGCACCTGTAGTCAGGATCGAATCCAGGTCTCCGGTGCTGCTTTCACTGTAAGCAGCTCCACCGCTGCGCCACTGTGCTGCCCTGTTGTAGAGCAGAGGAATCTAGGAGTGATCTAGGCGTACAGGTGCATGGTTCCTTGAAGGTTGATTTGCAGGTAGATAAGGTGGTCAAAGAGGCTTTTGGCATGTTGGCATTCGTCAGTCAAAGTTTTGAGTATATAAGTTGGTTGGTCATGTTGCAGTTGTATAAGATGCTGGTGAGACCGCATTTAGAATATTGTGTTCAGTTCTGGGCACCGTGTTATAGGAAAGATAGTCTCAAGCTTGAAATGGTTCAGAAAATGTTAACGAGGATGCTTGAAAGGGTCTCAGCAATAGGGAGAGGTTGAGTAGGATGGGTCTCTATTCCATGGAGCGCAAGGAGCATGAGGGGGGATCTTATAGAAGTGTACACAATCATGAGAGGAATAGATCGGGTAGATGCACAGAGTCTCTTGCCAGAGTAAGGGAACCGAGGACCAGAGGACATACTGTAGGTTCAAGGTGAAGGGGAACAAAACTTAATAGGAATCAGAGGGACAACCTTTTCACAAAAAGGGTAGTGGGTGTATGGAACAAGCTGCCAGAGGAGGTAGTTGAGGCTGGGACTATCCCATTTAAGAAACAGTTGGACAGGTACATGGATAGGACAGGCTTGGAGGGATATGGACCAAGCGCAGGCAAGTGGGACTTGTGTAGCTGGCACATTGTTGGCCGGTGTGGGCAAGTTGGGCCGAAGGGCCTGTTTACATACTGTATCACTCTTTGACTCTATGACTCTTAGAGCGAGTGTAAGCCACAATTAACTTCTTGGAAATCACTATCGACGAAGGTCTCAACTGGACCAACCAAATACATTGTGTAGGAAAGAACTGCAGATGCTGATTTAAATCAAAGGTAACTCAGCAGGACTGGCAGCGTCTCTGGAGAGAAGGAATTGGTGATGTTTGGGGTCGAGACCCTTCTTAAGTCTGAAGTTACTCCAGCATTTTGTGTCGACCTTCAAAATAACTATTGTGAATGATTTGTAGTTTAATACCCAACGCTCAGAGCCTACTAGCTTTGATGGTTTTCTGCAGTATTTCCAACCAGATTATCTTTAAGAGCATCATTTTGTGAGATTATTGATTGGAAAGACAGAGGAATTCCAGTTCTCCATGCCTGAGTATTACAGCGGTGTCTGCACTTATACTGACTTACAAACACCACAATGAAAAACAAAAAGTGCTGGATAACTCAGCAGGTCAGGCAGCATCTCAGGAGAACAAGGTTAGTTCATAAATTCATAAGTTATAGGACCAGAATTAGGCCATTCGGCCCATCAATTCTACTCCGCCATTCAAGCAGGGCTGGTCTATCTTTCCCTCTCAACCCCATTCAGGGCTGATCTATCGTTTCCTCTCAACCCCATTCTCCTGCCTTCCCCTGACACCTTTACTAATCAAGAATCTGTCAAGCTGCGCCTTAAAAATACCCAATGACTTGGATGCCACAGCCACCTGTGGCAATGAGTTCCACAGATTTACCACCCACTGACTAAGGAAATTCCTCCTCATTTTTCTAAAGGTACGTCCTTTTTTTCTGAGGCTATGGTTTCTGGTCGTAGACTCTCCCATGAGTGGAAACATCCTCTCCACATTCAGTTAAGGGCCTGTCCCACTAAAGCGACTTTTCAGCGACTGTCTTCGACCTTCAAGCTTGAGGGCACTCGCCTGAAAAACTTCGAGCTGGATCGACCGTCAGCGATGAAACCGCGAGCCGGATCAACTGTCTGCACACACACACATCGCAAAGGCGGGGGCCAGGGAAAGCGGGGGAGCGCTGTCTGAAATTCACAACCGCGATGAACAGGAAGGTAAAGGACAGCTGGCACAGTTACGGTAAGTCCTTTAGAGAGCGTGGAGAGGGGGGTGGGTGGAGAGAAGGGGAGAGAGTCGAGGGCAAACTCTTCTAAACTCGCCAATTAGGTCGCCGCAGTGGGACACGCCCTTTAGGTGACGTTTCAGGTCAGGACCCTTCCATAGACACATTTTACAAACACCACTGATTGTCCTGATAGCACACTGGCTGAAATACATTTTAAGATGCCTTGGCAATATTTCATTGAACATAGGTCTTTTTGTTGGAAGGAACCATGGCTCCATCTCAACCAAAGAACTCTAGCATAAAGATCAATCAATGGTCATTAAAATTCATGATTTATTAATTCCAAGGAACAAAAACAATATGAAAATGCATTTAAATAAATAATAAAATTATTGGCTTTGATTTAGCAAATCAGAGTAATACATCATAGAAACAAACCCTTGGTCCAACTTGCCCATGCCAACCAAGATGCTCTATCTACACTAGCCACACATGCCTGCATTTGGCCCATATCCCTCTATCTATCCTATAATAAGTTATGTCATTGGCACAGAATTAGGCCATCAGCCCTTCGAATCTATTCCACCATTCAATCATGGCTGATCTATCTTTCCCTTACAAACCTATTCTCCTGCGATCTCCCCATAATCTTTGACACCATTACTAATCAAGAACCTGTCAATCTCCACTTTAATTATACTCAATGACGGCCTCTCAAGCCATCTTTGGCATTGAACTGCATAGATTTACCACCCTTTGACCAGATGGATCCCTCCTTATCTCCTTTCCAAAGGTTCGTCCTTGTATTCTGAGGGAGAGACCTAAACTCTCCAACTAGTGGAAACATCCTCACTAAATCCACTCTATCCAAGCCTTTCATTATCCTTCTAAACCTTTCCCATCCATGTACCTGTCCAAATGTCTTTTAAATATTGTTATAGAAACCGCCTGACTACCTCGTCCGGCAGCTCGTTCCATTTACCCACCACCCTCTATAAGAATAAGTTGTGCCTCAGGTTCCAAATAAATCTTTCCCCTCTCACCTTAAACATATGTCCTCTGGCCCTTGATTCCCTACTCTGGGTAAAAGACTCTGAGCATCTACTCTATCACTTCCCCTCATGATCTAATATTTCTCTGTAAGATCATCCCTCATCCTCTTGCAATCTAAGGAATAAAATTCTAGCTTGCTCCAACCTCTCCCTATAGCTCAGGCCCCCAAGTCTTGGTTAGTTATTTATCAGATAATCTAAATTTAGTTAATATAGATAAGGTCATAAGTACTGTACTTGGGAGCAGAATTAGACCATTCAGCCCATCAAGTCTGCACCGCCATTCAATCATGGCTGATCAATCTCTCCCTCCTCACCCCATTCTCCTGCCTTCTCCCAATACCAAAATAAAGTAATAAATAAACAAACTGACTGTAGGCCACGCCCCACACAGACCAACAAGCACCTTACATCTCTCTCTACTCAGTTTTAAGAGTGGAGAGAATATATGACGAATATATGAAGAATAAGACAAATTTTGAGCAATGAACCTTACCGGTTTCTGAGAGTAACTTGGTGGATTCCATTACTTTCTCGGTATAGAGTCCAGGTTCGTAGTTCTCCATCTCAGCGCTGATAATGTGGATAACTCTTGCTGCTCGCCCTCGAATGGCTCCAGCGGTTCTATCGAGTGTGTCCACGTCACTTTCCTGGAGAGCTATGACGCACTTGTTCACGTCCTCCAGTATATGGTTTTCTGCGAGAATTCAAAGGGAGGAATTGGAAAAAAATAATTTTTTCAAGTGGGTTATGCGGTGCAGTGAAGTTGATGCGATAAAATGAAAAATCAGTAAAAACAAACAACAGGGCTTACTGTTCTGATTAACTATTATAAGTATGACTCTGAGCACACAAGATCATCATTGATTCTTTATGGGCACATCTTTCCAACACTAAAACACCCCGAGTGTGACTACAAATAATGTCAGATGTGGTAATAGAAGGACAAGTCAAAACTTTTTTCCACCCTTTGCTTTAAGGAGTATCATCATGAAGAGATGTATGGAAATACTTGGAGTTATGAATGGGAATTCAACATTTCTGATGTGTGCAGATGAAAGGAAAGCAGCCATGAAAAGGAAATCATTGAAGACAGACACAAAGTGCTGGAGTAACTCAGCAGATCAGGCAACGTCTCTGGAGAAAAATAATGGGTAACGTTTCAGGTCGGGATCCTTTTTCAGACTTTCAAATCATCTCTGTGAGTAAAGGACAAAAAATTGGAGGACCTTCTTTTTGATGAGCTGGTCTTCTGATTAACCCTCTCTGCACCCTAAGATGGTCTCTCATGCTCTGCCCACGGCTGCAAATAATCCTTTGTAACCATGCGATTGCAAACACACTTGAGGTCACTCTGCCAAGGTGATCTCTTGTAGCAGAGTGGTCAGTAAGTTCATAACTACTAGGAGCAGAATTAGGCCATTTGGCTCAAGTCTACTCCATCATTCAATCATGGCTGCTCTATCTCTCCCTCCTAACCCCATTCTCCTGCCTTCCCCCCATAACAATAAACAATAGACAATAGACAATAGACAATAGGTGCAGGAGTGGGCCATTCGGCCCTTCGAGCCAGCTCCGCCATTCTATGTGATCATGGCAATCAGTACCCCATTCCTGCCTTCTCCCCATTTCCCCTGACTCCGCTATTTTTAAGAGCCCTATCTGACTCTCTCTTGAAAGCATCCAGAGAACCCGCCTCCACCGCCCTCTGAGGCAGGGAATTCCATAGACTCACCACTCTCTGTGAGAAAAAGTGTTTCCTCTTCTCCGTTCTAAATGGCTTACTCCTTATTCTTAAACTGTGGCCTCTAGTTCTGGACTCACCCAACATCGGGAACATGTTTCCTGCCTCTAGTGTTGTCAAAACCCTTAACAATCTTATATGTTTCAATGAGATATCCTCTCATCCTTCTAAACTTCAGTCTACAAGCCCAGTTGCTCCATTCTCTCAGCATATGACAGCCCCGCCATCCCGGAAATTAACCTTGTAAACCTCTGACACCTGTACTAATCAAGAATCTATCTATCTGTGCCTTAAATATATCCACTGACTTTGACTCCATGGCCTTCTGTGGCAATGAATTCCACAGATTCACCACCCTCTGACTAAAGAAATTCCTCAAGACCTTTCTAAAGTTATATCCTTTTATTCTGAGGCTATAGCCTGTGGTCCTAGAATCTCCCACTCGTGGGAACATCCTTTCCACATCCACTCTATCCAGGCTTTCACTATTCACTAAGTTCCTCATCCTTCTAAACTCCAGCGAGTACAGGCCCAGTGCATTCAAACACTCATCATATATTAATCTAATCATTCCTGGGATTATTCCTGTAAACCTCCTCTGTACCATCTCCAATGCCAGCACATCCTTCCTCAGATATGGGGCCCAAAACTGCTCACATTACTCTAAATATAGTGTGACAAGTGTCTTATAAACCCTAACCAGTGCATCCCTGTTTTCTATTCTAGCCCTCTCAAAATAAATGCGACCATTACATTTGTCTTTCTTACTACCGATTCACCTTGCAAATGAGCTTTTTGGGAATGCTGCACCTGCACTCCCAAGTCCCTTTGCAACTCAGATTTCTGAAATTCTCTCCCCATTTAGAAAATAGTCAATGCCTTTGGTGTCAACTTGGTTTGGACTCTGGCTTAGAAGCAGTTGAAATGGATAAAAATAATGTAACGTTCCAGAAAAAACACATGAAAATCAATTAAAACATGGATATCAATTAAGATTTTTTTAAAACCTCCACTTAACTCTTCCACGTTATGACCCCTTTCAGAAAGGTGGTACTTAATGCCATAGCTGTGACTGGTGAAAAGCTAAGGGAATACATATCCAATGATTCTTACTGTTAACTCGGGCAAAGCTGGAATTGGCCCTGGTCCCCTAGGAAAAGTGATAGGGCAGTGAGCAGGCACAGAAGTCGGAACAACCCTGACCTGCATGTTGTGGCCAGCCAGCCAGCAATGCTCTGTGTTCATCAGCTCAATTCAGCCAGTTTAATTTAGTTTAATATAGTCACATGGTACAGTGAAAAGCTTTTTTTTTGACTGCCTTCCAATCAAGAAAAAGACTATACATGATTACAATCACGCACATTCACGGTGTACAGATAAAGTATAAAGGGTACACCATGCAGTGCAAGATAAAGACTGATAAAGTCCTCAGAGGACATAGGCTTAAGGTGAACAGGAAAAGATTTAATAGGATTCTAAGGGGTAACATTTTCACATAAAGGGTGGTGGGTGTATGGAACAAGCTGCCAGAGGAGGCAGTTGTGGCAGAGATGACCCCAATTTTTAAGAAATGCAGGCACATGGATAGGACAGTTTTGGAGAGATATGTGTTAAACGCAGGCAGGTGGGACAAGTGTAGCTGGGACATGTTGGCCGGTGTGGGCGACTTGTGCCGCAGGGCCTGTTTCCACACTGTATCACTTGATGGCTCTATGGCTCTAAATCCGATGAAAGTTAGTTCAAAGGTAAGGAACTGCAGTTGAGCTGATCTGTGTGAAGAAGCGTCCCGACCAGAAATGTCGCTTCTCCATTACGTACAGTCTGGTTTCCAAATCTGAGGAAGGACGTTATTGCCATAGAGGGAGTGCAGAGAAGGTTCACCAGACTGATTCCTGGGATGTCAGGACTGTCTTATGAAGAAAGACTGGATAGACTTGGTTTATACTCTCTAGAATTTAGGAGATTGAGAGGGATCTTATAGAAACTTACAAAATTCTTAAGGGGTTGGACAGGCTAAATGCACGAAGATTGTTCCCGATGTTGGGGAGGTTCAGGACAAGGGGTCACAGCTTAAAGATAAGGGGGAAATCCTTTAGGACCGAGATGAGAAGGACTTTTTTCACACAGAGAGTGGTGGGTCTCTGGAACTTTCTGCCACAGAGGGTAGTGGAGGCCAGTTCATTGGCTATATTTAAGAGGGAGTTAGATGTGGCCCTTGTGGCTAGGGGGAGCAGAGGGTATGGGGAGAAGGCAGGTACGGGATACTGAGTTGGGTGATCAGCCATGATCATATTGAATGGCGGTGCAGGCTCGAAGGGCCGAATGGCCTACTCCTGCACCTAATTACTATGTTTCTATGTTTCCATGTTCTCCAGAGATACTGCCAGACCCGCTGAGTTACTCCAGCACTTGTTCCCTTTTTTTGTAAACCAGCAACTGCATTTCCTGTAGGCACGCTTCTTCACACTGATGGTAGAAGGGGAGAGAAAGCTGGAAGAGAGGTTGGGGGAGGGGGGGAGGGCAGGATAAATCTATTGCCAGAGTGAGGCCTACTCCACTGCCTATCAAAATCCTCTGTCACACCTATTACTTTCCAGGCTTTGTCCTTTAGACTTGAGACCAGCTGAGTTACTCCAACACATTGTGTCTTTTTTTTCCTGGCAAGTGATGGGTTGATATAGGTGAAGGAATTTTGGATTGGCAGATGATTGGACAAAGGCCAGATATGAAAAAAAAAGGTGTGAGATAAGGAGTTAAGGATAGAAGAGATGTGAAATGTGACGTCAGATGAAGGAATATAGGTGGAAGGGAATGGGGGGAAAAGGAAAATGTTCATACCAAGTTGGGGCATAGGGATGAGTGGGGTAGAAAAGAAGGAGGAAGAAATAGGCAGGAGATACTGTATATGTACCCAAATATTTACCCAAAATTGAAGAAATCAATGTTCATACCAGTTACCCAAAGCGGAATGTGAGGTTCTGTTTCTCTAGTTTGCAAGTGGCATCACTGGCAATGGATGTGGCCCAGGAGGTAAGGTCAGAATGGGAATGGGAAGGGGAGCCAAAACAGTTAGCAACCGGGAGATCCAGCATGTCTTGGTGGAACCAAGAGCAAGTGTTTGGCGAAACGATTGCCTTGCCGAGTCACTCCAATGTAAAATAGACCACATTGGGGACACTGAATGCAAAAGTTTCAGCTCATTAATTTAAACACAAGAGGTTGTAACCACTTATATTTAAACTGGCTAACTTTCCATTCACAAAAACAAAATCAGATTGTTCCCTGATTCGTATCCCTAAGGGTAATTTCAGCAAACACTTTGCTTTTAAAACATTTTTAGGTGACATGACACGGTTTGAATTGGTGTACTTTTAACAGCCAAATTACAGCACAAACCTCTTCGATGACCTGAGCCATTGTTACCTGGAATGCACAGCGTGAAAGGGTAATGGACACAAATTCAATGGCAACTTTCAGAAGACAACTGTGTAAATACTTGAAATGGAAATTAGGATGACCGAGGAAAGATGTAGGGCATTGACAGCAAAACACAGATTAGTAAACCAGTTATGTTAGACACAAAATGCTGGAGTAGCTCAAAAGGACAGGCACCATCTCTGGAGAAAAACAATGGCTGATGTTTCGGGTCCGGACCCTTCTTCAGACCAATTTGGGCAGATGCAGGTTTACGGAAGCACACATGAGTTTATATTCATAAGCCATAGGAGCAGAGTTAGGCCATTCGGCCCATCAAATCTACTTTGCCAATCAATCACGGCTGATCGATATTTCCCTCTCAACTCCATTCATAGACAATAGGTGCAGGAGTAGGCCATTTGGTCCTTCGAGCCAGCTCACTAATCCCCTGTATGGGACCTTATCAAAGGCTTTCTGAAAGTCCAGGTACACTACATCCACTGGCTCCCCCTTGTCCATTTTACTTCTTACATTCTCAAAAAATTCCAAGCATGATTTCCCCTTCGTAAATCCATGCTGACTCGGACCGATCCTGTTACTGCTGTTCAAATGCGATAATCGACTCCAGCTTCTTCCGCACGACTAATATCACGCTAACTGGTCTATAATTCCCTGCTTTCTCTCTCCCTACTTTCTTGAAAAGTGGGATAACATTACCTACCCTCCAATCCACAGGAACTCATCTAGAATCTATACAACATTGGAATAACATCACCAATGCGTCCACGATTTATAGTGCCACTTCCTTGAGTACTCTGGGATGCAGACCATCAGGCCCTGGGGATCAGTCCCATCAGTCTACCCACCACCATTTCCTGCCTAATGTGAATTTCTTTCAGTTCCTCCATCACCCTAAGTCCTCTGTCCCCTAGTACATATGGGAGATTGTTTGCGCTTTCCTTATTGAAGACAGAACCATCCTGTTCAACCTGTTAAAGAAGGAACTGCAGATGCTGGAGAATAGAGGGTACACAAAAGGCTGGAGAAACTCAGCAGGTGCAGGAGCATCTAAGGAGCGAAGGAGATAGGCGACGTTTCGGGTCGAGACCCTTCTTCATCCTGTTCAACTTGTCTGCCATATCCATGTTCCCCATAATAAATTCACCTGTTTCAGTCTTTAAGGGGCCCACATTTGTATTAACTATTTTTTTCTCTTCACATACCTGAAGAAGCATTTACTATCCTCCTTTATATTCTTGGCTAGCTTACCTTCATCCCCATATTCCCAATCCTCTGACTTCCCGCTCATCTTTGCTATGTTATACATCTTCTCTTTTATTTGTATCCTGTTCTTGACTTCCCTTGTCAGCCATGGTCACCTCTTAAACTCCTTAGAATCTTTCTTCCCCTTTGGAATGAAATGATCCTGCATCTTCTGGATTATTCCCAGAAATACCTGCCATTGTTGTTTCACCGTCATACCTGCTAGGATCCCTTTCCAGTCTACTTCGGCCAGCTCCCCCTCATACCTTCATAGTCCCCCTTGTTCAACTGTAATACTGACATTTCCGACTTTACCTTCTCCCTCTATAAATTGCAGATAGAAACTTATATTATGGTCACTACAATAGACAATAGGTGCAGGAGTAGGCCATTCGGCCCTTCGAGCCAGCACCGCCATTCAATGTGATCAAGGCTGATCATCCACAATCAGTACCCATTCCTGGCTTCTCCCCATATCCCCTGACTCCGCTATGTTTAAGAGCCCTATCTAGCTCTTGAAAATATCCAGAGAACTAGCATCCACCTCTGAGGCAGAGAATTCCACAGACTCACAACTCTGTGTGAAAAAGTGTTTCCTCATCTCTGTTCTAAATGGCTTACCCCTTATTCTTAAACTGTCGCCCTGGTTCTGGACTCCCCCAACATTGGGAACATATTTACTGCCTCTAGCCTGTCCAAACACTTAACAATCTTATATGTTTCAATAAAGTCCCCTCTCATCCTTCAAAATTGAAGTGTATATAAGCCCAGCCGCTCCATTCTCTCAGCATTTGACTGTCCCACCATCCCAGGAATTAACCTTGTAAACCTACGCTGCACTCCCTCAATAGCAAGAATGTCCTTCCTCAAATTACAGGACCAAAACTGCACACAATACTCCAGGTGTGGTCTCACTAGGGCCCTGTACAACCGCAGAAGGACATCTTTGCTCCGATAATCAACTTCTCTTGTTATGAAGGCCAACATGACATTTGCTTTCTTCATTGCCTGCTGTACCTGCATGCTTACTTTCATTGACTGATGAATAAGGACCCCCAGATCCCGTTGTACTTCCCCTTTTCCCAACTTGACTCCATTTAGATAATAATCTGCCTTCCTGTTTTTGCTACCAAAGTGGATAACCTTACATTTATCCACATTAAACTGCATCTGCCATGCATCTGCCACTCACCCAACCTGTCCAAGTCACCCTGCACTCTCATAGCATCCTCCTCACAGTTCACACTGCCACCCAGCTTTGTGTCATCTGCAACCACCTCCTGCCTTCTCCCCATAACCCCTGACACACAGATGTTGGCGGAACTCTGCACATCAGGCAGCATCCCTGGAGAACATAAAGAAGGCTCCCGATCTAAAATGTCACCTGTCCACATTTTCCAGAGATACCACATGACCTGGTGAGTTACTCTGGCATTTTGTTTAGTGAACCATTACCAGTAAACCATTTTAGTAAACAAGAAATAGGATTTGGGCAACAAGCCTTCACATTGATTCCAGCAGCTCAAGGATGAATAGGAATGAAATCTTCTTGTCAAATAATGGCACTGTGCCTGGTTGAACTTGAAGACAAACATTAATGGAAAGAGAGGAAAAACAATTCTCCATCCTCCTGGCCTAATGATCTATAAATGGCTCCCATAATTATTAGGTTAAGAATGCGCATTAGCATTATAATCAATAAAACAGATGCAGTTGTTAGAGGTCATTCTAATCTATCAAGAATAAACTGGAGAACCTGTTAAAAAATCGATACCATTAGAAATCTGACCCTGACAAAATACTTGATTGTTATTTGAACCACTGGTTATAAAACCCATATGTTTGGGGAGAAATTTGATTGATATGATGAAACATTTATCAGATTGCTTAAATGGTGAGAGATAGAGGCTACTCCAGGATGAAAATTATACAGGTGCAGGTCTTGGGCTAGAAACGCTTTCTCATTCCCTCCATGAACAAGATGCTGCTTGGAGGTGCAGCAGCCAGGCTCTGAGATTCACCTGCACATGAAAACCAACAAACATAAGAAAGGTGACGCTTTTTCCTCGTTCTACCTACGTTATTGGTACCCACATCGACCGCAACGACTGGATCCTTCCCCTCCCACTCTAAGCTCCTCTGCAGGTTAGATGAGATACACTGAACATTTGTCCTGAGCGTTTGACGGCACTCGCTGCAGTTTAATAGAATGAAGGGGGACCTCATTGAAAAGTACCGAATAGTGAAAGGTTTGGATAGTGATGATAGTGGATAGGCTTGGCTGTGTATATGATGTTTCCACTGGTGGGAGAGTCTCGGACTAGAGGTCATAGGTTCAGATTTAAAGGATGTTCGTTTAGGAAGGAGTTGAGGAGGAATTTATTTAGTCAGAGGGTGGTGAATCTGTGGAATTAATTTGCACAGATTCACTGTAGAACCCAAGTCAATGGATATTTTTAAGGCGTAGATAGATAGATTTTTGGTTAGTACGGGTGTCAGAGGTTATGGGGAGAAGGTAGGAGAATGGGGTTAAGAAGGAGAGATAGTCGGCCATGATTGAATGGCAGAGTAGACTCGATGGGCCAAACAGCCTAATTCTGCTCCTATCACTTATGAACAGCCTTTCCTCCATTGTCTTTCATCTTTAAGAACAGAATATTAGGCATTCGTTGGCATTGGCAATCAATGGTAAATGATTGGCATTCATGGGTGAGGTTGGCGATGGAGAGCGTTCTGGGGAGGAGAGGGCAGTGTGTTGACAGGAGACAATGGTCAGATGAGGACCGGGTGGCAGTCAGGCATAAGGAGGCTTGGAGACATTGATGGGGGAGTGGAGCAGATCAACACTTTACCATCCCTCTGTTCAGTTCAGTTCAGTTTATTTTATTGTCACGTGTACCGAGGTACAGTGAAGAGATTTAGTTACGTGCTAACTAGTCAGCGGAAAGACAATACATGAATACAATCGAGACATTTACAGTGTATAGACACATGATACATAAGAAATGCTGCTGTAGGAGTAGAGATTTAAATGTGTGGAGCGATTGTAAAATGTGATTGCAGATCTGCTTCTGTGGCCATCATGCAAATAGTCACTTGGGTTGGGCACCAACTCTGCTGATGAGATCCTGACAATAGTTAGAAGTGGGCCATTTTAACTAACAACACAGCAAGAACTCCATCTCTAATTCAAACTTGTTCATGGCATGTCTTATAGGAAAGCTTAGGTCAGATCTCCAGCTATGTGGATATACATGTCCAGAGTAGCCAATCACAATAATACTGCTGAGTTACTCCAGCAATTGTGCCTTTTTGTTTTTGTAACCCAGCATCTGTAGTTCCTTGTTTCAACACCAAGCGCTGGAGTAACTCAGCAGGCCAGGCAGCAAGTCTGGAGAACATGGACAGGTGACATTTTGGGTCGGGACCTTTCTGCAGACTCCTTTCCATGTTCTCCAGAGATACTGCCTGACCCGCTGAGTTACTCCAACACTTTATTTTTTGCCAAACTCAAGTACAATCGGTAGAGCAAAGGGAAACCGGTGAGTGCAGAATATAATTCACAGCACCGTGGCATAACAGTTCTAGAGACAAAGTCCAATGTCCGCAATGAGGTAGAATAAGGTGGATGATAATTAAACTGCAGTCAGTGAAGTAATCTCTTAATCTCAGTGTCATTAACTTCTGAAATGTTGTGGTGGTTGATGCCCACGTGTACAGTCTTCCAGGGTAGACACCTGCATAGCCTCAGCACTATTGATCAAACAATGTCCCTAACCGAAGAAATACTTAATCATCTTCAGAGAAAGAGAATACCACAGTCTGTCACCGTAGATAGACACAAAGTGCTGGAGTAACCCCACAGGGTCAGGCAGCATCTCTGGAGAAAAGGAATAGGTGATGCTTCGGGTCAGAACCCTTTTCCAGAGTCTATGTCTATCCGTCTATCTGTCAGCATGTTCTTCAACAAAGTCTGCACCCTCTTCTCTCCACCCATCTCACCATCTTCTCGAGTGTCATCTCCAGCATCATCTTTGGGGCGGCACAGAGGCGCAGTGGTAGAGTTGCTGCCTTACGGTGCCAGAGACCTGGGTTCAAACCTGACTACTGGTGCTGTTTGTACGGAGTTTGTATGTTCTCCCTGCGACCATTGTGGTTTTCTCCGGGTGCTCCAGTTTCCTCCCACGTTGCAAATAAGTTTCATATATTAAGGCAAGTCCATTAACAGTATTATATCATTACTCATCCCATAGATATAGTGCTCATCTTTTTTGATGTTCACACTTTTGGAAAACTGTTATTTGTGGTGCTCTAAATACATGGCCATTTTTGTAACATAATCTTCGGGGGAGAAAAATAAGGTTTTAACATATAACAGCACTCTTCACAAAGGGGCATAGAGATGATGCAGAGGAAAAAACAGATCAGTAAGTTTAACATTGGTTGGGTTGGCATCTTGCAAGATATGAGCACTGAGCACTGAGTTTCAGTCGGATTAGAGAGAGTCAGCTTGAGAGAGAATTTTTGTCAACAGATTTACCGGTATTGTCAAACAGCCTTTGTTGTCAACACAAATTCTCAAGTTGTGAAATATGTTTAAATTTCAAAACAACTTTTGATATTGCACTGTACAATGCTTTGTCTGAAAAACATCAAATGGGAGGCACTTTTCTGGAATTGACTGGAAAGTACTTAATTCAGAGAAAGCAAAAAGGACTGGTTTATAAATAGGAACCACGCTGATTTGTCAAAGAGTGACACGGTGGTGCAGCGGCAGGGTTGCTACCTCAGAGCGCCAGAGACCCGGGTTTGATCCTGACTACGGATGTTTCTGTACAGAGTTTGTACGTTCTCCCTGTAACCTCCGTGGGTTTTCTCCGAGATTTTCGGATGCCTCCCACACTCTAAAGACGTACAGGTTTGTAGATTAATTGGCTCGGTATCATTGTAAAATTGTCCCTTGTGTGTGTAGGATAGTGTTAGTGTACGAGAATCGCTGGGCGGTGCGGACTCGGTGGGCCAAAGGGCCTGTTTCCGCCACTGTATCTCTAAACTACACTAAATAAAAATTCATAAGGGGTCCCTGGTGGAATGTTACAGGATCAATAGAGTGGTCACTGACATTTACAGCCGATTCAGCGCCAGATACAAATGTTGTTATTAATCAGGGTGTTAAATAATCCAGAAAAGACAAAATGACTGCAGTGCATGAAGTTGACAAGTTGAGCAGGTAAATGGCAAGTAAGTAAAAAAAACACAGATAGAGAAACATAAAAGCATGCTCCAGACCATAGAATGCAATAGCACACCCAAACTGGGTACATTGTCGATAGCTCACTGAAGCTGTAAGAGCATAAAAGAAAGGTGATCATATTTTAGGATGACTTGTCTAGGATGAAATGACTAATTGAGTGAGAGAGGGCCCAAAAATCCCCAGAAATGGAAATAGGTTAGATTCCCCAGAGTACTGTCTGCAACCCCTGTGGCTGGAGAGAATACAAAGATCTTCGTCAAGGTTCCAGTAATCTCCTGTCTCACCTCTCTCAATAATCTAGGATAGATCCCATCAAGCACTGGAGACTTATCCATCTGAATGTTTTTCGAGACTCAACACCACCTAATTCTTGATCTCAATCCAGCCAGCATAGTAATAGACATCACACTAACCACAATGTCCTCCATGTCATTCTACTTTGAGAATACTGATGTAAAGTATTAATTTAGTACCTCACCCACATTATTTGACTCTAAGGATAAATTCAATTCTTTTCCTTAAATGTTTAGTTTAGTTTAAAGATGGAAACAGGCCCTTCGGCCCATCGATCACCCGTTCACACCACTCCTATGTTATGCCACTTTCTCATCCACCTCCTACGCACACGGAGCAATTTACAGAGGCAACTTAATCGACAAACCCACACATCTTTGGGATGAGGGGAGAAACTGGCTTTTGGAATATTGATTTCTAAATGCTGCTTCCCACTGAGATTGTTGCAATTAAACCTCAATAGTGGGCAACAAGTGCCGAAATGCAAGGAGTATGCAGGATTTTTCGAGTTTCAAATCTGAAGAAGATGAGGTACATAAGATTCAAATTGATCTGTAGCATTCTACATCCAGAAGTGGGGCCATTTAGGCTGTTACTCCGACCCTATGACTGGGCAGTCCATAGAAGCAACTGCAAGAACGAATGTGCTTTCCGGGCATAATGAGGTAAACATTGCAGTGACACACCAAAGTCTCTACTTCCACAGGAATCTGAGAAAACAGCATGTCTTCAACAACTCCAACAAATTTCTGCAGATGCGCCACAGAAATCATGTTCACAAGTTATAGGAGCAGAATTAGGTCATTTGGCACATCAAGTCTACTACGCTATTCAATCATGGCTGATCTATCTTTCCCTCTCAACCCCAGTCTCCTGCCTTCTCCCCATAACCCCTGACACCTGTACTAATCAAAAATCTATCAATCTCGCATTAATAATATCAATTGACGGCTTCCACAACCTTCTGTGGCAATGAATTCCACAGATTCACCATCTTCTGACTAAAGAAATTCTACCTCATCTCGTTTCTGTAGTTACGTCCTTTTATTCTGAGGTTATGGCCTCTGGTCCTAGACTATCCCACTAGTGGAAACATCCTCTCCATATTCACTCTATCCAGGCCTGATGGGAACAGTTCTGCCCAAGGCTGCAAGAAATTGAAGAGATTTGTGGATGTAACTCAGTCCATTACACAAACCAGACTCCCAGCACTGATTCCATCTACACTTCACGCTGCCTCAGAAAAACAGCCAACATTTTCAAATATTTGTCCAACCCCAGTCATTCCATCTTCTTCCTGCCCTCATCGGGCAGAAGATACTGAAGCCTGAAAGCTCCAGACTCAGGAACAGCTTCTTCCCCGCTGTAATCAGGCTCCTGTTCGATTCCTTCCATAAGCTGTCCAAATCACATTTACCCCATTGCGGACATTGGACTTTATCTATGAAACCGATGCACTTAATTGCTGAGAGCCATGCTCTGCACTCTGTATCTTCCCGTTTGCTCGACCTATAGTACTTAATTGATTGCAGTTATATATATAGTATTATCTGAATTGATTGAATACCATGCCAAACAAAGCTTTCCTCAGTACACGTGACAATAATAAACTTAAACCTAATTAAAAAAGCAAAATGAAGACTTCAGATTCTATAAGAATGATTTTGGGATAAAGTAGGTCATGTCAACTTTAGTAGCAGACCGCACAACGAGTGTTTGGTACATGATCTGAGTCTGAAGAAGGGTCTGGACCCGAAACTTCGCCTATTCTTTCGCTCCATAGGTGCTGCCTCACCCGCTGAGTTTCTCCAGCTTTTTTGGCTACCTTTAATACTTCCTTGAAGTAACTTCATGTCAGATTTTCTTGGATAATCGTTTAGACTTTGTTTAGCTGTTGTTTAGTTTAGTTTAGATTAGTTTATTGTCACTTGTACCGAGGTACAGTGGAAAGATTTTGTTGCGTGCTCTTCAGTCAGTGGAGAGACAATATATGATTACAATCGAGCCGCCATTGTGTATGGATACATGATAAAGGGAATAACATGAATAACGTTTAGTGCGAGATAAAGCCAGTAAAGTCCATCCAAAGATAGTCCGGGGGTCTCTAATGTGGTGGACAGTGGTTCAAGACTGTTCTCTAGTTGTGGTAGGACGGTTCAGTTGCCATGGGATGTTTAATTAAGTGGAAAGTACTTTTTTAATGCAAGTTGAATGCCAATTTGTTGGCAGTAGGTTTGTTGTCCAATGTGTGACAAAAACTCAACATCTTAATGATCTTGGGTATAAATGATGTTCTCATGGCTCCTTTGCCTTTTACTGTACCTGAGACAGCCAGGAAGTCATCAACAGAAGTGATATCATCAACAGCCTCAGTCAGAACTCGCACTTGCTTCTCCCATTGGTCTTTGAAGACATCCATGTTGTCCTGGGCAACTTTACTCTGAGGCCTGGCGGCCAAGGTGAGCACTGCATTAATTACCTGAAAGGAAGAAAAATGCATTCAGTCATTCGTCAGGATGAATCATAGAACGTACAAATCCACAAAAGCGTACGACTCACTGTGCCCCAATAACATAGTTAGCCGCAAAAGTTCCATCGTTTTTGGCGGCACGGTGCTGCAGTGGTAGAGTTGCTACCTCACAGCACCAGAGACCCGGGTTCCAGCCTGACCACGGGTGCTGTCTGTATGGAGTTGGTACGTTCTCCCAGTGACCTGTGTGGGTTTTCTCCGAGATCTTCGGTTTCCTCCCACACTCCAAAGACATGCAGGTTTGTAGGTTAATTGGCTTGGTATCATTGTAAATTGTCCCTAGTGTGTGTGGGATAGTGTTCGTGTGCAGGGATCGCTGGTTGGCACGGGCTCGGTGGGCTGAAGGGCCTGTTTTTGCGCTGTATCTCTAAACTAAACTAAATCTTTTATTTGTATGTCTTTCGTAAGGCTCCTAACTGCAGGACTCAGGGACCAAGGGAATATTCCCGTTGTCTTTAATTATAGACAAACACACCGTGACTGAACAGGAAATGCAACATCTATGTATAATACAACACCTCACATTGCCTATTAATGAAACAATTCTGATCATTATGCAGAACACTCGAAATTATTCCAGGTTATTTCATCCTCTTGTGGACTGGTTTATCTTTAATTGTGTTCAGTTTCATTTCCTGTTGTATTTATTATTCAGCATTTGTATATTAACTAACATCCCAATGAGTCCAAGCACGTAACTTCAGCTGCACATGTTGGTTCTTCTAAAAGGCGGAGAACATTTTGGACATTTCAGCTCATATAACCATATAACAATTACAGCACGGAGACAGGCCCTCTCGGCCCTTCCAGTCCGTGCCGACCATTTGTTTTCCCCTAGTCCCATCTACCTGCACTCAGACCATACCCCTCCATTCCCTTCACGTCCATATACCTATCCACTTTACTCTTAAATGTTAAAATCGATCCTGCCTCCACCACCTCTGCTGGAAGCTCATTCCACACAGCCACCACCCTCTGAGTAAAGAAGTTCCCCCTCACGTTACCCCTAAACTTCTGTCCCTTAATTCTCATGTCATGCCCTCTTGTTTGAATCTTCCCTACCCTCAATGGGAAAAGCTTATCCACGTCAACTCTGTCTATCCCTTTCATCATTTTAAAGACCTCAATCAAGTCACCCCTTAACCTTCTGCGCTCCAAAGAATAAAGACCTTATCTCAAGTGATCAATAGACTTGGATTAGCTGGGTTTGACAACCATTACATGGAATGAATGATGGTCCAAGCTTCAGCTTTGTGGTGCTGTAATGCAGGTTTAGCACTGCTACAAACCTCAACAGAACAAATATAATGTAGCACCGTTCAGAAATCAGTGAAAATACACGTTCAAACTGCTCATAGAACTGTCTCAGCATTGTGGATATGCACCAAAATGTGGTGATCTCCAAATGAATAGTTCAGTTTAATTTGTTTAGTTTATTGTCACGTGTACCGAGGTATTCTGAAAAGCTTTTGTTGCGTGCTAACCAGTCATCGTAAACACTATATATAATTACAATCGAGCCATTACAATGTATAGATACATGAAAAGGGAATAACGTTTATTGCAGTTGCCTGATACCAGCTGTAATCACTGTGGTAATTAATGAACACTCCTTTTGTCGACACATGTCTCTTAAGGCAATGCAATAGCACATAGAACAGTATAGCATGAGAACAGGCCCTTCGGCCCACAGTGTCTGCGGCAAACATAACCCCAAGATCATCACTTTCCACCTGCACATAATCCATGTCCCTCCATTCTCTGCGTATCAATATGCCTATCCAAAAATCTCTTAGATGCCACTATCATATCTGCATCAAACACCACCCGCGGCAGCGCGTTCCACACACCCATCACTCGCTGCATAGAAAACTTGCTCTGCACATCTCCTTTAAACTTTGCCCCTCTTACCTGAAAGCTATGCGCTCTGGTACTCCCATCCATGGAAAAAGGATCTGACCCTATCAATATCTCTCATAATTTTAGATACTTCTATCGAGTCTTCCTGCAACCTCCAGTGTTTCAGGGAATACAGTCCAAGTCAGTCCAACCTCTCTCCCTGTAGCCAATATCCCCTAATCCAGGCATTATTCTGGGAATCCTCCTCTGTACCCTTTCCAATGCCTTTGTATTCTTCCTGTAGTGGGGCAATCAGACTGCACTCAATATTCCAAATTAAGCCTACAAAAGTCCTATAAAACTGCATCATGATTTCCTGACTCTTATACTAAATACGCTGACCTATAAAAGCAAACATTCCTTATGCCTTCTTAACCAATTTATCTACTCGTGTTGCCCGCTAAGTTACTCCAGCACCCTGTGTCTTTCTTTGTAAACTAGCATCTACAATTCTTTGACAGACAAAAATGCTGGAGAAACTCAGCGGGTGCGGCAGGATCTATGGAGAGAAGCAAATAGGCGATGTTTCGGGCCGAAACCCTGCAATTCTTTGTCAATTCTTTGTCAATCCAATGATGCATAGAATCTCTTGCCCAGAGTTGGTGAATCGAGGACCAGAGGAGTGAAGGGGGAAAGATCTAATAGGAATCTGAGAGGTACCTTTCATTATCCGACTAGAACAGCACAAGGAACGAGCCGTTCGCCCCACAATGTTTGTGCCGGCATGATGCCAAGTCAAACTGCTCTCATCTGCCTGTACATCTGCCTGCTCATAGGGTAAAGCCATGGTGACAGTGAGAACAGCAAACTCCAAAAAGACAGTGCAAGAGGTCAGATTTCAACTCTAGTCACTGGAGCACTGAGGCAGCGGCAGTAGATGCAGTGCCGCCATCATAATGGGCGGCATGGTGGCGCATGGGTAGAGTTGCTGCCTTACGGCGCTTGCAGTGAAAGCGACCCAGGTTCGATCCCAACTATGGGCGCTGTCTGTACGGAGTTTGTACGTTCTCCCCATGACCTCGTGGGTTTTCACCGAGATCTTCGGTTTCCTCCCACACTCCAAAGACGTAAAGGTTTGTAAGTTAATTGGCTCGGGTTTATATACTGGGTATTAGTGTAAACTTGTAAAAGTGTAAATAATTAAATTAAATGTGTGAGAATGAGCATTATAAAATTTTATCGACGGACTAAGGAAAAATGAGTTTGAAGCAGAGTGAGGAGTAAGGAGGTTATGTACAGGGGTGTGTTGGTATTAGACAGAGTTTATAGGGGAAGATGTAGGAGGATCCCGAAAAACTGATCAAGATGAAGCTGACAAAAATTATTCTGAAGGAAGCACAGATAAGGTGGTAGTGTAGCTGGTGAAGCCACTGCCTCATAGTGGCACAGACCTGGGTTAAATGCTGACCGCGGTACTGTCTCTGTGGAGTTTGCACCATGCGGTTTCTTCCGGGTGCTCTGGTTTCCCACCACGTCCAAAAGATGTGCGGGTTGATAGGTTAATTGGCCACTGAGAAATTTCCCCGAGTGTGTAGGGAGTGGTGGAATTAGGGGGGGTGATGATGACTATATGTAGGTAATGGACAATAGACAAGAGACAATAGGTGCAGGAGTAGGCCATTCGGCCCTTTGAGCCTGCACCGCCATTCAATGTGATCTTGGCTGATCATCCCCAATCAGTACCCCATTCCAGCATTCTCCCCTTATCCCCTGACACCACAATTTTTAAGAGCCCTATCTAGCTCTCTCTTGAAAGCATCCAGAGAACCTGCCTCCATCGCCCTCTGAGGCAGAGAATTCGACAGACTCACCACTCTCCGTGTGAAAAAGTGTTTTCTCATCTCCGTTCTAAATACCTTACCCCTTATTCTTAAACTATGGCCCCTGGTTCTGGACTCCCCCAACATCGGGAACATGTTTCCTGCATCTAGCGTGTCCAAACCCTTAACAATCTTATATGTTTCACTGAGATCCCCTCTCATCCTTCTAAACTCCAGAGTGTACAAGCCCAGTTGTTCCATTCTCTCAGCATATGACAGTCCCACCATCCCGGGAATTAACCTTGTAAACCTACGCTGCACTCCCTCAATAGCAAGAATGTCCTTCCTCAAATTAGGGGACCAAAACTGCACACAATACTCCAGGTGCAGTCTCACTAGGGCTCTGTACAGCTGCAGAAGGACCTCTTTGCTCCTATATTCGATTCCTCTTGTTATAAAGGCCAACAGACACTTTCTTCACTGCCTGCTGTACCTGTGGACAGGTATGGATAAAGTGCAAGCAGTGTAGAGTTGGTCTTGGAATCATGTTTGGCACATACACTGTGGGCTGAAGGGCCTGTCTGTACTCTGCTGTATTGTTCTATGTTCTACATGTAGAGAATAACATTGGATTAGATTAGTGTGAGATTATTCTAAATGGCTGGTTGATAGTCAATATTGACTCAGTGGGTTGAAGGGCCTTTTTGCATGCTGGATTTCCCTGTGACTATTACAATATAAGAAAGGGATGCAATAGGAATAGGGAAAGCTAGGGTTAGAAGTGATCTAAAGATCTGTCAATCCAATGATGCATAGCATCTCTTGCCCAGAGTAGGTGAATCGAGGACCAGAGGACATAGGTTTAAAGTGAAGGGGAAAAGATCTAATAGGAATCTGAGAGGTAACTTTTTCACATAAAGTGTGCTGGGTGAATGGAATATGCTGCTAGAGGAGGTAGGTGAGGTAGGGACTATCCCAATATATAAGAAACAGTTAGACAGGTAAATGGATAGGACAGATTTGGAGGGATATGGACCAAACATGGGCAGTTGGGACTGGTGAAGCTGGGACATTTTGGCCGGTGTGGGCAAGTTGGGCCTAAGGGCCTGTTTCCACACTGTATCTCTATGATTCTAAAATGCAGGCAAATGGGACTAGCTTTGGTCATCAGTATGGATGTGTTGGACCATAGGATCTTTTTCCAAGGTGCATGACTCTCTGAATCCCAGGACTGTGTGTCACCAGAAAAAAAGTTTAATGAATAAAGGTTAAATCGGAAATGTCAGTGATGCAGTTGAACAAAGGGGAATATGATGGCATGAGGGAGGAGCTGGCAAAGGTAGACTGGAAAGGGATCCTAGCAGGAATGGCGGTGGAACAACAATGGCAGGAATTTCTGGGCATAATCCGGAAGACGCAGGATCATTTCATTCCAAAAATGAAGAAAGATTCTATAGGGAGTAGGAGGCAACTAAGGCTGACAAGAGAAGTTAGGGATAGAATAAAACTAAAAGAAAAGATGTATAACACAGCTAAGAGTAGCCGGAAGCCAGAGGATTGGGAAACTTTCATAGGACAACAGAAGGAAACAAAACGGGCAATAGGGGCTGAAAAGATTAATACGAGGGGAAGCTGGTAAATGTAAAGAAGGACAGTAAAAGCTTCTTTAGATATGTTAAGGGAAAAAGAATAACAAAGTCAGACATGATCCCTTGAAGGCAGACACGGGTGTCATTATTATGGGGAACAAGGAAATGGCAAAAGTTGAACAGGTACTTCGGATCTGTCTTCACTAAAGGAAGACACAAACGATCTCGCAGAAGTACTGGAGCACAGAAGAGCTAACGGAGTAGAGGAATTGAAATAATTTTCATTAGGCGAGAAATGTTATTGGGTAGGCTAATGGGACTGAAGGATGATACATCCCCAGGGCCTGATGGTCTGCTTCCCAGGGTCCTCAGGGAGGTGGCTCGAGAAATAGTGGACAAATTGGAGATCATTTTTGAATGTTCAATAGATTCAGGATCAGTTCCTGTGGATTGGAGGAAAGCTAATGTTAACCTATTTTTCAAGACAGGAGCGAGAGAGAAAATGTGGAATTCAGACCAGTTAGCCTGAATTCGGTGGTGGGAAAGATGCTGGAGTCAATTATTAAAGAGGTAATAATGGGGCATTTGGATATATGAAAGGAAAATCATGCTTGACTAATCTTCTGGAATTTTTTGAGGATGTGACAAGTAAAATGGATGAAGGGGAGCCAGTGGATGTAGTGTATCTAGACTTTCAGGAAGCCTTTGATAAGGTCCCGCACGGGATATTGGTGACTAAATTAGAGCATATGGTATTGGGGGGAAGGGTGTTGACATGGATAGAACATTGGTTGGCAGACAGAAAGCAAAGAGTAGGAGTGAACGGGTCCTTTTCAGAATGGCAGGCAGTGACGATTGGAGTGTCGCAAGGCTCGGTGTTGGGGCCGCAACTGTTTACCATATACAGTGGCTTGCAAAAGTTTTCATACCCCTTGAACTTTTCCACGTTTTGTCATGTTACAACCACAAACGTAAATGTCTTTTATTGGGATTTTATGTGATAGACCAACACAAAGTGGTGCATAATTGTGAAGTGGAAGGAAAATTTTACGTTTTTCAAATTTTTTTACAAATAAAAAACTGAAAAGTGTGGCGTGCAAAAGTATTCAGCCCCCTTTACTCTGATACCCCTAAATAAAATCCAGTGCAACCAATTTCCTTCAGAAGTCACCTAATTAGTAAATAGAGTCCACTTGTGTGTAATCTAATCTCAGTAAAAATACAGCTGCTCTGTGAAGGCCTCAGAGGTTTGTTAGAGAACATTAGTGAACAAACAGCATCATGAAGCCCAAGGAACACACCAGACAGGTCAGGGATAAAGTTGTGGAGATGTCTAAAGCAGGGTTAGGTTATAAAAAAATATCCCAAGCTTTGAACATCTCACGGAGCACTGTTCAATTCATCATCCGAAAATGGAAAGAGTATGGCACAACTGCAAACCTACCAAGACATGGCCGTCCACCTAAACTGACAGGCGACAAGGAGAGCATTGATCAGAGAAGCAGCCAAGATGTCCATGGTAACTCTGGAGGAGCTGCAGGGATCCACAGCTCAGGTGGGAGAATCTGTCCACAGGACAACTATTAGTCGTGCACTCCACAAATCGAACGTTTATGGAATAGTGGCAAGAAGAAAGCCATTGTTGAAACAAAGACATAAGAAGTCCCGTTTGCTGTTTGCCACAAGCCATGTGGGGGACACAGCAAACATGTGGAGGAAGGTGCTCTGGTCTGATGAGACCAAAATTGATGTTTTTGGCCTAAATGCAAAACGCTATGTGTGGCAGAAAACTAACACTGCACATCACCCTGAACACACCCCACTATGAAACATGGTGGTGGCATCATCATGCTGTGGGGATGCTTTTCTTCAGCAGGGACAGGGAAACTGGTCAGATCTGATGGGAAGATGGATGGAGCCAAATACAGGGTAATCTTGGAAGAAAACCTGTTAGAGTCTGCAAAAGACTTGAGACTGGGGCGGAGGTTCACCTTCCAGCAGGACAACGACCCTAAACATACAGCCACAGATACAATGGAATGGTTTAGATCAAAGCATATGCATGTGTTAGATCAAAGCATATTCATGCCCAGTGAAACTCCAGACCTAAATCCAATTGGGAATCTCTGGCAAGACTTGAAAATTGCTATTCACAGACGCTCTCCATCCAATCTGACTGAGCTTGAGCTATTTTGCAAAGAAGAATGGGCAGAAATTTCAGTCTCTCGATGTGCAAAGCTGGTAGAGACATACCCCAAAAGACTTGCAGCTGTAATTGCAGCGAAAGGTGGTTCTACAAAGTATTGACTCAGGGGAGCTGAATACTTTTGCATGCCACACTTTTCAGTTTTTTATTTGTAATAAAATTTGGAAACGATGTATCATTTTCCTTGCATTTCACAATTATGCACCACTTTGTGTTGGTCTATCATATAAAATCCCAATAAAATACATTTACGTTTGTGGTAGTAACGTGGCAAAATGTGGAAAAGTTCAAGGGGTATGAAAACTTTTGATTTAGAAGAGGGAATTAGGAGCAACACTAGCAAGTTTGCGGATGACACAAAGCTGGGTGGCAGTGTGAACTGTGAAGAGGATGTTAGGAGTTTGCTGGGTGACCTGGACAGGTTGAGTGAGCGGGTAGATACGTGGCAGGTGCAGTAGAATATAGATAAATGTGAGGTTATCCACTTTGGCGGCAAAAATAAGGGGGAAGATTATTATCTCAATGGGGTTAGGTTAGGTAAGGGGAGGTGCAGAGATACCTGGGTGTCCTTGTACACCGGTCACTGAAAATTGGCGTGCAGGTACAGCAAGCAGTGAAGAAAGCTAATGGAATGTTGGTCTTCATAGTAAGAGGATTTCAGTATAGGAGTAAAGAGGTTCTTCTGCAGTTGTATAGGGCTCTCGTAAGATCACATCTGGAGTATTGTGTACAGTTGTGGTCTCCTAATTTGAGGAAGGACATCCTTGTGATTAAGGCAGTGCAGCGTAGGTTCACAAGATTGATCCCTGGGATGGCGGGTCTGTCATATGAGGAAAGATTGAAAAGACTAGGCTTGTATTCACTGGAGTTTAGAAAGATGAGGGGGAATCTTATAGAAACATATAAAATTATAAAAGGACTGGACAAGCTAGATGCAGGTAAAATGTCCCCAATGTTGGGTGAGTCCAGAACCAGGGGCCACAGTCTTAGAATAAAGTGAAGGCCATTTAAGTCTGTGACAAATTCAGAGTTGTGAATGTGTGGAATTCCCTGCCACAGAGGGCAGTGGAGGCCAAATCACTGGATGGATTTAAGAGAGAGTTAGATAGAGCTCTACGGTCTAGTGGAATCAAGGGATATGGGGAGAAGGCAAGGCATGGGTTATTGATTGGGGACGATCAGCCATGATCACAATGAATGGCGGTGCTGGCTCGAAGGGCCGAATGGCCTCCTCCTGCACCTATTTTCTATGTTTCTATGTTGCTATATCAAAAGCGGAGGGCTGCATTCCCAAATGCCATCCCAAGTATTTTCAGGGGAAAGAAAGACCGGCAAATAAGGAAACCTGCGGCTTTGAGCTCCAGGGAGATTAAGGAACATGACAAGCTACTAGGACAAACTTCGTGAGGCCTCAGCAGCATTTAATAGCGCTGAGCTGGCAACATGCCCTTCGGGAATATAATTGGCTGGGGATACAGAAAACCACAGTATCTTTACTGATGACCAGAAATGAAGGTCAGAGGAGAAACCATCAAGGAGTCTCACACATAAAAAAATGCATCTCAGATAACTTATTATTTTTGAACCATTTTGATGTTGTGATTGCTGCTGAGTGAAAAGTGCCCCAGGAAATGTAAATATATCTGTAATAGCAAATCAAAGAACGGCAAACAGCTTTCCTCAGCTTCAGAAAAAAATATATATTTACTGCTACGTACTGTAATTGCAATCTTCAAAGTTCCATTCTGAAGGCTCATTAATACAAAACACTAAATGTAACAAAACAATTTCCCCTTTATTTTCAAAGATTTTCTGATGTTGCTTTGATATAGAGTAAGCGACCTGTTTTATTGACCAAAGCCAAACAGAAAAGAGTTTTCAAGTCTTTAATATCAGGACTGTGAGAAATCTCACAAGTTCAATCACTCTCTGAGTTTATATAATAGGGACAGTGAATACGAAAGATAGGCACAAAACGCTGGAGTAATTCAGCGGGTCAGACAGCATCTCTGGAGAAAAATGACTGTTGACTTTTCAGGTCGAGACCCTTCCTTAATCTGGGAGTCAGGGGAAAGGGAATCGAGAGATATAGATGGTAATCGGGAGAGATATAGAACAAATGAATGAAGGGTATGCAAAAAATATATATGAATATTCTAGGTGTAAACTTCCTCCAGTCACACACCACTTCAAGAATAAAAACATAAAATGCTGAAAATATTGAACAGGGCAGGAAACTGTGAACGAAGGAACGTGTCAAACCAAGGAACTGCCGATGTTGGTTTCCAAATAAAAGACACAAAATGCTGAAGTAACTCAGCTGTTCAGGCAGCATCCCTAGGGTACATCGATAGGTGACGTTTTGGGTTAGCACCCTTCTTCAGACTCTGACACGAAATGCCACCTATCCATGTCCTCCTGGGATGCTGCCTGATCCACTGAGTTACAGAAGAAAGGTCCCAACCAAAACATCACCTATCTATGTTCTCCATATGCTGACTGACCAGCTGAATTACTCCAGTACTTTGTGTCTTTTTTAACAATGTTAACATTTTAGGTTGATGGCCTTACTTCAGACCAAGGAAAAGTTAGTAATCAAGCATATTGTGATGTAGAGAGGGTAGGTTACTGAGTTGGATGATCAGCCATGGAATGGCGGTGCAGGCTCGAAGGGCTGAATGGCCTACTCCTGCAAATTTCTATGTTTAATGCACATGCCTCAGATAGGAGAAATGCAAATGGTGGTACTACTGTTTAAAATAAGGTAAGGGGTGCTTTTTAATTGCAACTGTCCTATCTGAAGGAGGTGGAAATGAAAAGAGATGAATGAGGGCAGAGGTAAAAGTGAGAAAAAATAATACTCTGTGATATACGACACACTACCCTGACCATAAATCTGAAATAAAAGAGAATTTTATGCCAGTGTTGAATATTTAACAAGATTGGAAAAGCAGGAACATGTTTATAGATTGATATTGAGAATAGGTTGATTAAAGGGGAAATAAATATCCATTTCACCTTCCTGTTACTGTTAACCATCTAGAATCTCCTTTGGAAAATTATTATAGATAAAAGATTAATCAATTCAAAGTAATTCAAAATAATTCAGAATATCTGTTAAGCATAGGGTAATACATGTGAGAATAAAGGTTAAGTTTAAATGGGAGGTTTTGTAACACCCAAAAAACTCACAATTGGTGGCCTAATGGTAGAGCTACTGCCTTATAGAGACCTAGGTTCGATCCTAACTATAGGGTGCTTGTCTGAACGGAGTTTGTACATTCTTCCCATGACCTGCTTCGGTTTTCTTTGATATCTTTGGTTTCATCCCACACTCCAAGCGACGTACAGGTTTGTAGGTTAATTGGCTTGGTTATAAATGTGAAATTGCCCCTAGTGTATGTAGGGTGGTGTTCATGTGCTGGGATCGCTGGTTGGTATGGACTCAGTGGGCCACAGGGCCTGTTTCGGACCTGTGTCTCTAAACTAAACAAAACTAAATTTAACAATGCTACAAACATCTTTTGAAGTCAGACAATGTTTAAAATCAGACTATGGTGCATTAATCATCATGTAGCTTATCAAATTTCGATTAATCGATTGTTTGTCCATTAGTCAATAGGCCTAAAAGGCCTGTCCCACTTACGCAATATTTCCGGCGACTTGCCAGCACCCGTCAGAGTTGCAGTAGTTTGCCGAAAATTTTCAACATGTTGAAAATCCAGCGGCGACCAGAAAAATATACGACTCTTTGGGCAACATGTCGCAGGGTGATGCCTGTATGGTTGTGAATGGTCGCCCAAAAAAGTCGTATCTGCTGGATTTTCAACATGTTGAACATTTTCTGCAACCTGCTGCGACTATGACGGGAGCCCGCAAGGAGTGAGGAGAGGCGGCTGCTTGTCCACAACATTTCTCTTGGGTAGTTTACACCCCAGCAGTATGAACATTGACTTCTCTAACTTCAGATAGCCCTTGCTTTCTCTCTCCATCCTCTCCCCCTTCCCAGTTCTCCCACCAGTCTGACTGTCTTACTGTCTCCACCTACATTCTATCTTTGTCCGTCCCCGGACATCAGTCTGAAGTAGGGTCTCGACCCGAAACGTCACCAATTCCTTCACACCGTAGATGCTGCCTGTCCCGCTAAGTTACTCCAGCATTTTGTGACTCCCTTCGATTTTACCAGCATTTGCCGTTCTTTCTCAAACAAATAGCCATCAACCCTTGTATCTTTGCTGAAAATGGGACCTGGTGCCTGTTTGCTCCATCATGGGCCAATATGTTGCCCACTATCACATGTGCAGTTAGAATAATTTCCATAAGTTCATAAGCGATAGGAGCAGAATTAGGCCATTCAGTCCATCAAGTCTACTCCACCATTCAATCATGGCTGCTCTATCTTTCCCTCTTAATCTTATCCTCTTGCCTTCTCTCCATAACCCCAGACACCCGTACTAATCAAGAATCTATCCCTCTGCATAAACATATCCATTGACGGCCTCCACAGCCTTCTGTGGCAATGAATTCCACTGATTCACCACCCACTGACTAAAGAAATTCTTCCTCATCTCCTACCCAAAGGAACGTCCTTTAATTCTGAGGCTATGACCTCTTGCCCTAGACTCTCCCACTAGAGGAAACATGGTCTCCACATCCTCTCTATCCAAGCCTTTCACTATTCTGTACATTTCACTGAGGTCCCCCTTCATTCTTCTAAACTCCAGCGAGTACAGGCCCAGTGCCGACATCCTCTCCACAACCACTATGACCATTACCTTTCACTATTATATATATATACACATGCGAGATAAGACCCAAATACATTTTAAATTGATAACGGGTCTACGTGGAGGATGGAATGGAGTTTAACCAAAGTTGGTTCACTAAGCAGGGCCGAAGACCAGAAATATAAGCTCAGACGCTGGTTGCAGTTTATAAATGACAGAATCAGATTTCCATTTGCCCATTCAGTTTGTGATGACTTGTGTGAATAGCAACTCGATTGAGTTTTTGCATTGCCATGGAGGGGAACATCGTTGTGAGGTGATATATTTGTTACATAAGTGGAACCCAATTTTCTTTAATGGTGGAGCATCAGAGAAAGTATTTTGAAATCAAACTGAACCAAATGTGACTGGAATGGGAAAAAACATCTTTATTGACTCGGAAATTTTAAACTGCATGCTATTTCTTTAATGTAATTACACATTTTATTATAATTATTTGGTCACTATCGATGGTTGTGTGATATATTGTATATAGTTAGTACCTAATGGATGTGAGTAGTTCAAATAATATTATAAACAAAAGTCAGATTTAAGTGGATTCATTGCACTGAAACACAAAAGTGTGAAAAGACACAGATAAAATACAAAATATTTATATTTGTTTTCTAACTTACATTTAGAGTTTCCCACTGTTTGGCCATTTACTGATTTCTTATCAAAATGAAAATAGACTTTAAATTCTGCAAAATTACAGCCAAGAGAATTTAGTGTGCCTCTGGAGAGGGGTATGGATGGTTTGGAAGTTAGGTTACTTTCCCACTCTCCTGTACTTTGCAGGAATTGAACTTGGAAGATCAACAGTTTAATTTATTTTGTATTAAAGGATCTTGGGTCCAAGTCCATAGATCCCCAAAAGTAGACAGTGGTAAAGAAGGCAAATAAGGAGATGAGGAGGAATTTTTTCAGTCAGAGGGTTGTGAATCTGTGGAATTCTCTGCCACAGAAGGCTGTGGAGGCCAAGTCAATAGATATTTTTAAGGTGGAGATAGATAGATTCTTGATTAGTACTGATGTCAGAGGTTATGGGGAGAGGGCAGGAGTATCGGGGAAGGAGGGAGAGATAGATCAGCCATAATTGAATAGCGGAGTACACTTCAACGGCCGAATGGTCTAATTCTGCTCTTAACACTTATGAACTAATGAAATGGTTTGCTTGCCTTCATTGGTTGGGGTATTGAGACTAAAGGCCCTGTCCCACTTACGTGTCCTTGGCACGCAAATTACATGACCTCGTCATCGCGTTGAGGCGCACGGGCATCATGGTGCTGCGCAGGGCCGGTCCCACAGAGAAACGCGGAGGGGTATGGAGTTGTGTGCGGTATCGCGCGGCGCTCCGGGATTTTGTACCAAACAAAATCTTCGCGCACCACCGGCCAGTCGCCTAACTGACGGCCAAAGTTGGACAGGCCCAAGACCCTGGCGCGACGCAACTTCTCACCTCCAGCAGCAGCAGAAGCAGGCAAATGATCGTCGAACTCAGCCTGGGGCTCACGGCAGTTGCGGATCCGGAACCGTCCCCACTTCTACTCCCAGAGCGGGGCCAAGAAAATTGAAGATAGACACGAAATGCCGGAGTAACTCAGTGGGACAGGCAGCACCTCTGGAGAGAAGCAATGGGTGACGTTTCTGGTCAAGACCCTTCTTTCAGACTCGATCCGAAACATTGCCCATTCCTTCTCTCCAGAGATGCTGCCATTCCCGCTGAGTTACTCCAGCATTTTGTTTCTATCTTCAAATGACGTCACACGCTCCAGACGGCTGTGCGGGCGCATGAAGACACGCGCGACTCTTGTGGGACCGTCGCGCCTCATAGCGGCCACGAGGTTGCGTAATTAGCGTGTCAAGGACACGTATGTGGGACGGGCTTAAGAGTCAGGAAGTCATGATATACCTCTATCAGCCTTTGGTTAGGCCACATTAGGAGTATTGTGTGTAGTGCCATTTAAGAGGCTTTTGAAAAGGCACATGTTTTTGCAGAGAATGGAGGGATATGGATCATGTGCAGGCTGATGAGACGAGTTTATCTTGATGTTACATTCGGCATCGAGTGCTGACATGGCTATGTATGCTCGGCATACATAGAGTGCTGACATGGATAGAGACGTAGTTGGCAGACAGGAAACAAAGAGTAGGGATTAACGGGTCCCTTTCAGAATGGCAGGCAGTGACTAGTGCCTCGGAGCTGGGACCGCAGCTATTTACAATATACATCAATGCTTTGGATGAAGGGATTCAAAGTAACATTAGCAAATTTGCAGATGAGACAAAGCTGGGTGGCAGTGTGAACTGTGAGGAGGATGCTATAAGAATGCAGGGTGAATTGGACAGGTTGGGGGAGTGGGTAGATGCATGGCAGATTAAGTTTAATGTGGATAAATGTGAGGTTATCCACTTTGTTAGCACAAACAGGAAGGCAGATTACTATCTAAATGGCATCAAGTTGGGAAAAGAGGAAGTGAAGGCAGTGACGAAAGCGAATGGCATGTTGGCCTTTATAACAAGAGGAGTCAAGTATAGGAGCAAAGAGGTCCCTCTGCTTTGTACAGAGCCCTAGTGAGACCACACCTGGAGTATTGTGTGCAATTTTGGTCCCCTAATTTGAGGAAGGACATTCTTGCTATTGAGGGAGTGCAGTGTAGGTTTACAAGGTTAATTCCCGGGATGGCATGACTGTCATATGCTGAGAGAATGGAGCGGCTGGGCTTGTACACTCCGGAGTTTAGAAGGATGAGAGGAGATCTTATTGAAAGATATAAGATTGTTAAGGGTTTGGAACACGCTAAAGGCAGGAAACATGTTCCCGATGTTGGGGGAGTCCAGAACCAGGGGCCACAGTTTAAGAATAAGGGGTAAGCCATTTAGAACGGTGACGATGAAACACTTTTTCTCACAGAGAGTTGTAAGTCTGTGGAATTCTCTGCCTCAGAGGGAGGTGGAGGCCGGTTCGCTGGATACCTTCAAGAGAGAGGTCGATTGGGCTCTTAAAAATAGCGGAGTCAGGGGATATGGGGAGATGGCAGGAATGGGGTATTGATTGGGGATGATCAGCCATGATCACATTGAATGGCGGTGCTGGCTCGAAGGGTCGAATGCCTACTCCATCACCTATTGTCTATTGGCACTGACATTGTGGGCTTAAAGGCCCAACTGTTTCATGTCGTAAGACCAGCTCATTTGGAACACCAAAACCAACTTGCATTGCAGTAGTGCCCACTATGTAAAAATTCTCAGCACAGCATAGTTAGGAGAAATCAACATAGATCAAAATGAAGGCGTGGATGTTTAACCTTTTGGTCTACAGTTTTGATGAAACCAAGGGGAAAGATTTCTGGGGTTCTGACATCAGACTTCTAGGGTTCTGACGGCAGAGTATTGAGTACGGTAGGATACCTTACGATATGATACCATACGATGTGATAAAACTTTATTCATCCTCGGTGGGAAATTGGTCTGCTGACAGTCACAACACACAAGGTACACAAAACTTGAAATTAAATTTGAAAACGAAAAAGACAAGCGACTGTTGTCTGGCTGCCGTGTGCACAGCGCCTTCAACGGAACAAATGAACAAACAAACGAACGCAGACTTATCCCCTGGACAGTGGATTCCAAACTAGAGTGCCCCTCCCCCCCCCCACCACCCCTCCCCCACACCGGGTCCCCCTTAGTTCTCCCACCAACCCTCACAGCGATCCCTCCACACCGGGTCCTCCATTGTCTTCCTCTCCCCCCCCCCCCCCCCCCCACCTCACGCTCATCAAACGCTGATCGCGGGTCGAGTACAGAAGTTGGGAGGTCAGGCCACATTTAGAGTATTGCATTCGGTTTTGGGCACTACGTTATAGGAAAGATATTATCAAGATCTAAACGATGCAGAGAAGATTTGCAAGAAAGTTGCCAGGACTCGAGGGCCTGAGCGATAGGGAGAGGTTGAGCAGGCTAGAACTTTATTCTTTGGAGCACGGCAGGATGAGGGGTCATTTTATCGAGGTGTGTAAAATCATGAGAGGAATAAATCGAGTAGATGCTCAGTCTTTAGCCCAAAATAAGGGAATCAAGGGAATCGACATTGGTTTATGGTCAGGGGCAAAAGATTTAATAGGAATCTGAGGGATACCTTTTTTCCACACAGGGTGATGGGTGCATGGAACATTGCCACGAGGATTTAGTTGAGGCAGGCGCTATTGTAATGTCTAAGAAATATTTAGACAGGTACATGGAACGGATCGGTTTAGAGGGGTATTCTAGTGGAAATGTTTAAGGCAGAGATAGATAGATTCTACATTAGTATGGGTGTCAGAGGTTATGGGAAGAAGGCCAGAGAATGGAGTTAGGAGGAAGAGATAGATCAGCCATGATTGAATGGCGGAGTAAACTTGATCGGCCGAATGGCCTAATTCAACTCCTATGCTCCAGTGAAGAAAGCAAAATGGTATGTTATCATTCATAGTGAAAGGATTTGAGTATAGGAGCAGGGAGGTTCTACTGCAGTTGTACAGGGTCTTTGGTGAGACCACACCTGGAGTATTGCGTACAGTTTTGGTCTCCTAATCTGAGGAAAGACATTCTTGCCATAGAGGGGGTACAGACAAGGTTCACCAGACTGATTCCTGGGATGTCAGGACTTTCATATGAGGAAAGACTGGATAGACTTGGCTTGTACTCGCTAGAATTTAGAAGACTGAGGGGAGATCTTATAGAAACTTATAAAATTCTTAAGAGGTTGGATAGGCTAGATGCAGGAAGATTGTTCCCGATGTTGGGGAGGTCCAGAACAAGGGGTCACAGTCTAAGGATAAGGGGGAATTCCTTTAGGACCGAGATGAGGAAAACATTTTTCACACAGAGAGTGGTGAGTCTCTGGAATTCTCTGCCACAGAAGGTAGTTGAGGCCAGTTCATTGGCTATATTTAAGAGGAAGTTAGATGTGGCCCTTGTGGCTAAAGGGATCAGGGGGTATGGAGAGAAGGCAGGTACAGGATACTGAGTTGGATGATCAGCCATGATCATATTGAATGGCGGTGCACGCTCGAATGGCCGAATGGCCTACTCCTGCACCTATTTTCTATGTTTCTATGCCTTATGACCTTATGATATAGGCCGGTGGGACGTGCAGATGGGCCATGATGGTCAGTGTGGGAAAGTTGAGTTAAAGGGCCTATTTCCATGCTCTATGACTCTATAAATACCACTATCGATCTGCCTCCACCATCACCAGTGGCAGCGCATTCTAGGCACCCACCACCCTGTGTAAAACACTTGTCCCCCACATCTCATTTAAACTTTTCCCCTTTCACCTTAAAGCTATGCATCCTGGTTTTTGATATTTCAACCTTGGGAAAATGGTTCTGTCTACCCTATCTATGCCTCATAATTTTACACACTTTTATCAGGTCTCCCCTTAGCCTCTGATGCTCCTGACAAAACAATCCAAGTTTGTCAAGCCTCTCTTTATGGCTAATGGCCTCTAATCCAGCCACATTTTGATAAACCTCTTCGGCACCCTTCCCAAAGCCTCCACACTCTTCCTGTAATAAGGAAATCAGAACTGTATGCAATGTTCCATATGTGGCCTTACCAAAGTCCTATAAATCTGCATCATGACTTCCTGAAGATGGACACAAAATGCTGGAGTAACAGAGGGTCAGGCAGCATCTCTGGAGGGAAGGAATAGGTGGTGTGTCAGTTCGAGACCCTTCTTCAGACTGAGTGTCTGAGGAGAGGGAAACTAGAGGTATGAATAGGTATGAAATTCCTGACCCGCATACTCAATGCCCCAGAGTTTCCCATGTGCTTTATGGAAATTGCATGCATGTCATAAGCATAGAGTAATAGAGCATAGGGCTTGGAAATAGGTATTTTGGCCCTTATCTCTCTAAACCCTTTCTATTCATGTACCTGTCCAAATGTCTGTTAAATGTCGTTATTGTACTTGCCACAACTACTTCCTCTGGTAGCTCGTTCCATACACTCACCACTGAGCAGATAGGGAGAAGGATTGATCTTATAATCCACCTTGTACTGGTAGTCTAGTTTCATTTTAATGCTCATGACTCATGACTAATGAAGAAAACTCATGACTTAACGCTCATGACTAGAGCCAGGATGCTTTGGCACTAAAAAACTGAAATAGGCAGGCAAAAAGGCAAAATAAAATCACAAAAAAGGCAAAAAAATGCATTTATCAACAAAAAAGGCATAAAAAGGCATTTATTTCCACCACCAAAATATGGTTAAAAATAATAATATAAATGTATTATATATTTTACTTCGGAGTCACGTGAGTGACTATGTGAATAGAAGCCCGTACAGCCGTTGGTGCGTCATGACGTCAGACGCTGGTGCAGTCGGGAACGGTTGGAGCAGCAGCGCTCCTCCGTGCGGTAAGTTTAAACAGGTTACACGAAAAGCTGGAGAATTTAGCGGGTGCAGCAGCATCTAAGGAGCGAAGGAGATGGGCGACGTTTCGGGTCGAGACCCTTCTTCAGACTTCACCCTCCATTCTCCAGCATCTGCAGTTTCGTTTACTTAAGGAAGTAGCTCAGGAAATAGTGGATGCATTAGTGATAATCTTTCAAAACTCTTTAGATTCTGGAGTAGTTTCCTGAGGATTGGCGGGTAGCAAATGTAACCCCTCTTTTTAAGAAGGGAGGGAGAGAGAAAACGGGGAATTACAGACCAGTTTAGTCTAACATCGGTAGTGGGGAAACTGCTAGAGTCAGTTATTAAAGATGGGATAGCAGCACATTTGGAAAGTGGTGAAATCATTGGACAAAGTCAGCATGGATTTACAAAGGGTAAATCATGTCTGACGAATCTTGTGGAATTTTTCGAGGATGTAACTAGTAGCGTGGATAAGGGGAGAACCAGTGGATGTGGTATATCTGGACTTCCAGAAGGCTTTCGACAAGGTCCCACATAAGAGATTAGTATACAAACTTAAAGCATACGGTATTAGGGGTTCAGTATTGATGTGGATAGAGAACTGGCTGGCAAACAGGAAGCAAAGAGTAGGAGTAAAACGGGTCCTTTTCACAATGGCAGGCAGTAACTAGTGGGGTACCGCAGGGCTCAGTGCTGGGACCCCAGCTATTTACAATATATATTAATGATCTGGATGAGGGAATTGAAGGCAATATCTCCAAGTTTGCGGATGACACTAAGCTGGGGGGCAGTGTTCGCTGTGAGGAGGATGCTAGGAGACTGCAAGGTGACTTGGATAGGCTGGGTGAGTGGGCAAATGTTTGGCAGATGCAGTATAATGTGGATAAATGTGAGGTTATCCACTTTGGTGGCAAAAACAGGAAAGCAGACTATTATTTAAATGGTGGCCGATTAGGAAAAGGGGAGATGCAGCGAGACCTGGGTGTCATGGTACACCAGTCATTGAAAGTAGGCATGCAGGTGCAGCAGGCAGTGAAAAAAGCGAATGGTATGTTAGCTTTCATAGCAAAAGGATTTGAGTACAGGAGCAGGGAGGTTCTACTTCAGTTGTACAGGGTCTTGGTGAGACCACACCTGGAGTATTGCGTGCAGTTTTGGGTCTCCAAATCTGAGGAAGGACATTATTGCCATAGAGGGAGTGCAGAGAAGGTTCACCAGACTGATTCCTGGGATGTCAGGACTGTCTTATGAAGAAAGACTGGATAGACTCGGTTTATACTCTCTGGAATTTAGGAGATTAAGAGGGGATCTTATAGAAACTTACAAAATTCTTAAGGGGTTGGACAGGCTAGATGCAGGAAGATTGTTCCCGATGTTGGGGAAGTCCAGGACAAGGGGTCACAGCTTAAGGATAAGGGGGAAATCCTTTAAGACCGAGATGAGAAAGACTTTCTTCACACAGAGAGTGGTGAAGTCTCTGGAACTCTCTGCCACAGAGGGTAGTTGAGGCCAGTTCATTGGCTATATTTAAGAGTGAGTTGGATGTGGCCCTTGTGGCTAAGGGGATCAGAGGGTATGGAGAGAAGGCAGGTACGGATACTGAGTTGGATGATCAGCCATGATCATATTGAATGGCGTGCAGGCTCGAAGGGCTGAATGGCCTACTCCTGCACCTAATTTCTATGTTTCTATGTTTCTATGTTTCTAACAAGTTTAAACGGAGGTAAGGTTTGTTGAAATACTTTACCACAGGTCATTTTCTGCGACGGTTGGGAGTAGATATGTTGCAGAAAGGGAAGAAGGTGTCAGCGAGGCGCTCCGGGGGTAGAAAGGAGAGTGACCAGGAGAGTGTTGAGGATGGAGGCCCATCTGGTACACCTGGTCCGGTGCTGGCTACACAGCCAGTGGTTGCGGACCCACTGCCGGGGGGCAGTGGAGGCTTGCACAGTAGGGCGGAAGGCCACTGGCAAGTCTCTGTGGCCCGTAGATGAGTCGGGCCTGGAGGTTATACCCTCCATAGGAGAGTCCGTTTGCTCACGGCTCTCCCACGTCGAGATTCTATTACAAAAGAATGCTCGACAGGGACCAGCTCCGTGAGGAGGAGTGGTGCCCAAGCCAGGCTGATGGAGAGCTTGTGCTAGAAGCACCTGTTTCAGGGCTGCAGAACTATCCTGCCTGTGAGGAGGATGTTCCAGCTCCTTGAGGAGGAGTGGTGCCCAAGCCAGGCTGATGGAGAGCTTGTGCTAGCAGCACCTGTTTCAGGGCTGCAGAACTATCCTGCCTGTGAGGAGGATGTTCTATCAGGGCCGTTTGCTGACACTGTTTCTATGCTGGGGGAGAGCAAGGTGTTCGGTTGGAGGTAATTCCGAACATTGCTGGGAAGTTTGCTGAGTGTAGAGAGGCAGGAAAGGCGATTGATGTAGAATTGGCCGAAGCCATTCAGTATATGCTCTCCCACCAGTTACAGGAGCTAGCTATGGATGAAGTAGCAAAAACTATAAAGCTCCTGTTAATTGTGATCTCCTGAAGGTACCGGTGGTTAATCACCAAATTTGCATAGATTGGTTTGCCTGCTAGGTCCCAGGTGATGAAGTTTTAAAAAAGTGCTTAAACTGTTGTAAGCAGGTATTACAGCTGTGGTGAAAGTTATTGATACAAATGATATGGTTGAAGCACACCAGGATGAACTGGGACTCCTTTGTAATGCATTTTGAAATTAATAATGTCGGGAGGGCCGCTATTAGGCCAGTGCTAACCCGAATTTGGCGAATTGTGCAAACCGACCAGTGTACCACCACGAAATCTGTTGTTTGGTGGTAACCTTGCAAAAAGGGTCAAAGACTGTTATGAGGTTGTTAACCACGGCCCTCATTAAGCCAGCTGGAAGCAAGGCAAAAAAGGTTCTCTACAAGACGTCAGGGACAACAAGGCCGCAAGGAAAGATGCTGGTAAGGAATATAACATTTGACAGACGATTAATTAACTGATGTTCCTGTTCAAATTGGGGAAGGTTAAAATTGTTCTCAAACAATGGCAGCAGTTGACATCAGATTTGTTCATACTTAGTGTATTGAAGGGGTGAAAAATTGGATTTTACTATGACAGTCTACCTAATCAACATTTTCCTTGTCGTAAACTTATTTTTCAGATGAGGAAAAGTGCTTATTCCAGCAGAGATTCAGTCGTTACATAAGAAGGGGTAATTGAGCTTCTGTCTATCAAAGTCAACAATTTCTGTCAAGTATATTTCCCAGATCTAAAAAGACTGGGGATGTAGAATTATTCTGGATTTATCGAATTTGAACAAATTTGTTTATTATAGGCATTTCAAAATGGAGAACTTTACCACGGGCAAACATCTAGTGTCCAAAGGGTATTATATGGCAACCATTGATTTAAAGAATGCGTATTTACGCAGTGTCTATTCATGGTGATGATAGAAGATATTTGAAAATTTATTTGGATGACTGAGCTGTGGCAATTCAGGACATTGCCGAATGGATTAACTTCAGCTCCTAGATTATTACTAAATTGGTAAAACCTGTGTTAGCATTGCTTAGAGCTCAGGGGCATGTGGTAATGGCCTATTTAGATGATATTCTGATTGTTGGAAAGACTCATGCTGAAACTCAATCATCAGTTTCAGTTGTTAAAAATCACATTTGAACAAATGGGATTTGTTATTCACCCAGATAAATCTAAATTATCACCAGTCCAAAATTATTGATTATCTGGGATTTTACCATTAATTCCAATCACATGTTGGTACCTTTGCCCAGGGATAAATTGAATCAGTTAATTGAGGACTGTGTTAATCTCGTTGGAGAACAACGGCCTTTGATTAGACAAGTAGCCAGTTTTATTGGGAAGTTGTTGCAGCCTTTCCAGCTGTGCAGTATTGTCCTCTGCATTATCAACAATTACAACCATCAAAGGAACAGGCACTGAGAATACAAAGGGGCTATTTTTGATAGGCCTATGCAGTTGTCAGCTGGGGCGATTGCTGACATACAATGGTGGATAGTACATGTTTCAAAAAATTTAAGGAAGATGGAATCACCGTCACTGATATTACAGACTGATGTGAGTGCACTGGGTTGGGGTGCAACAGATATGTCTTCTAGTTGTGGAGGCAGATGGAATGTGGATGAGACATCGCTTCCTCAATTAAGAGGGATTGATTATTTAGAGTTGTTGGGCACCTGGTATGGGCTCAAAGCTTATTGTTCTACAAGGAGGGATCTGCATGTGCAGCTCAGATTCACAACACCACAGCAGTGGCATATGTAAACCACATGGGTGGAGTTAAGTCACAGTCTTGTGATAGACTGGCTAACCAGATTTGGAGCTGGTGTATTGACCAAAATATCTGGCTTTCAGCACTTTATTTGCCAGGAAGAGGTCACGTCAGTTTAATGACAACATTGAATGGATGTTAAATCAGGATGTGTTTAACCAAATGATTGATCAGTATGCAATGCCAGATATTGACTTGTTTGCATCTCGATTAAATCATCAGTTACCTAGATATGTTTCATGGTAACCAGGATACTGGGCAGTAGCAGTGGATGCATTTTCGCTGCATTGGGGGAGGAATGTTTGTGTATGTATTTCCTCCATTCTGTCTCATCAGCAGATGTTTGCAAAAGATCAAGGAGGACTCCGCTTCAGGGGATTGGTAGTGCCAGATTGGCCTACACGAGCATGGTTTCCCGTTGTATTACAAATGGCTAGGGAGCCTTACATGCTTATGCCCAAGAATAAAAATCTACTGGTAAATCCAGTCACTGGGGATCAACATCCTTTATAGGATCGTATTGATCTGTTAATTTGCAGATTTTAAGGAGGCCATACCTGGGGAGAGGGACTGTCTCATCGGACGGTGGATGTTCTCACGTCGGCCTGCAGGGATAGTACACAGCAGCAATATATCACCATATAAGGAAGTGGGAGCAATTCTGCCTACAGTAAGATATTGTATATCACACGGCAGGGATCACGGATGTATTGGAGTTTGTCAACTCTTTAATTTGACCAAAAAATTAAGTTACAGTGCAATTAATTCAGCAGAAGTGCTCTGTCTTCTTATTTACCTATGAATGCAGAATTGCATACAGTAGGGACACATCCGTTAGTTCACGATTCATGAAGGGAGTTTTCAATTCTAATCCTCCTAAACTCAGGTATGCCGGTATTTGCAATGTGAGTGAGGTTTTTATGCTTCTTCGCCAGTGGGCTCCGGTTACAAACCTATCTATAGCCAAATTAACTATGAAGGTGGGTCATGCTTCTGGTGTTGGTTTCAGCCCAACGTGTACAAACATTGCAAAAGCTACGGCTAGATAGAATGCATGTGTCGGCTGATGCCATTATATTTTATGTCTATGATTTGCTTAAACATAATAAAAGAGGCATGACGGATGTAAGATTGTGTTTTCAGCATACCCCGCAGATGATCGCTTCTGTATAGTCTCACATTTATCTCGTTACATTGAGATTACTAAACCTCTGAGAGGAACAGAGTTGGCTTTGTTTATTAGTCACAAAAAACCACACAGTAAGGTGTCGGTGCAAACGATTTCAAGGTCCTCGCAGCCGCAGGATGGTCCAGTGAGCTAACTTTTCAGAGGTTTTGTCACAAGCCGATTTCAAGGCTCGGGGTTGTTTGCTGATTCTGGTGTCAGTACTGTTACATTTTTCCCCTGAGTTAGAGGGGTTTGGTATGATTTGTTTGTAAATAAACTGTTATTTCATTAACAAATGTATTACTGATGCATGATTGATTGTTAACGACTTTTGAGTCGATCCAGGCAGTGTGAACGTCGGATTTGAGTCTGCGGCGTGAATTCACAGTGCTTTGAAGTCTTCACGGAGTCACTCACGTGACTCCGAAGTAAAATAGTAAGATTAAACGAGAACTTACCAGTTTGAAGTTTGATCTTTATTTTATGAGGAGTCGAGTTGAGGGGACTACGTGCCCTCTGCTCCCACCCTCCTAGATCTCATCTGGTAGTTCTAGTTTTATCATCTTACCGTTATACTTCGGTCATTGTTAGCTGTGAATTCATTCCGCTGCTTTGAAGATTGACGCGCCAACGGCTGTACGGGCTTCTATTCACTTAGTCCCTCAACTCGACTCCTCATAAAATAAAGATCAAACTTCAAACTGGTAAGTTCTCGTTTAATCTTACTATTAAATGACCAAAGTTGCCTGGTTGCACATAATTACTAGCATTCTTTTCAATTTATCTGGTGGTAAACTATGTCATCTGTCAGACAGAATATGCTTCAGTTGTGAAAAATGTCTTTCACCCCAGCTGAGGTCACTGGTGCATACCCGAAACAAGCTACAGACTCTATATTCATGTTGATATCTTATGCATTACAACTACCTTTGAGAACCTTAGCTATGTTTTGTATTTCTTCAAGATCTTTGTTAGCTAAAATCACTCTCTCACATTTTCCTAGTTTGTCTTTACCTACATCGCCAAGAACTTAACGAATATTGTCAGTTACCTTTTTGAAAACCTGCAAGTTATTCACTCATGTTTCGCCACGTTTCTCAAGGGAAGTGGTAGCTTGTGGGAAGTTTGCAAAATTGGAAGCAATAAACAACACAAGATAGCGGTGGAGGGACTTTTTCTGCATGATTTCACTGATGATCCTGACCGCAGCAGATTCTTCTTCTTCAAAACAGTTGACGATTTCTTTTATCTTTTCAAAATTTGCAGCTTAGTAGAGTACATAGAAACATAGAAACATAGAAATTAGGTGCAGGAGCAGGCCATTCGGCCCTTCGGGCCTGCACCGCCATTCAATATGATCATGGCTGATCATCCTACTCAGTATCCTGTACCTGTCTTCTCTCCATACCCCCTGATCCCTTTAGCCACAAGGGCCACATCCAACTCCCTCTTAAATATGGCCAACGAACTGGCCTCAACTACGTTCTGTGGCAGAGAATTCCACAGATTCACCACTCTCTGTGGGAAAAACGATTTTCTCATCGTACAGTGGAGAGCCATGAACCCCACCTAGTCAAAACGGGCTGAGGAGGTAGCGGAATCTCGGGTGTGATTTCCTTGAACAACTGCACACGTGACGGTATTTTGAGGAAGATTTTCTTGACATTGAAAACTAGGCGATCGACATTTGGAACAAGCTACGTCTGTGCTTGGCAACTCTTTGAAGTCCTTGAGCTAAGCATGTCAAATGCAACATTTTGGGGAATAAAACTTTAAGTCACAAACAGAAATACATTCTCGTGTTTTATACTTTCTGGCCAAAGTGCAGCAAGTGAAGATGTAAACACCTGAGCAATAGTTGAGCTGTTTGAATTCCGATATTTACCAATACTTCCGATGTCAACAAATACCCCTTTAATGGTTGACCTGCCTCCAGTGTATCGATGACCACATTGGCAACATATCTCCCCAAGGCATCGGTTGTCTCGCCTATTGGGATCCATATTTTGTTACATGCAACTTCATCTTTAATTTTCTGTACACCAATGTTGAAGTTGCTGTCAACATAATTTTTCCTTAATGATGACTCGCTTGGAATATGTTCCTCTGCGTATTTCTCGAAAAACCTCTGAGAGATTTGTTTTCAAATTTCCACAGTGGAATTCCAGCATCAATGAATGCCTTGCACAAATCACTCGAAAACTCAGATTTGCGGCTGGAGCCAGCAGTAAATGTAGTGAGGAGACAAGCTTGGATATTTTGCTTGGGTAGTTTGTACCCCAGCGGCATCAACATTGACTTCTCTAATTTTAAATAGCCCTTGTCTTCTCCCTCCTCTCCATCCCCTTCCCAGCTCTCCTTCTAGTCCTACTGCCTCCGCCTCTTCCTTTCTTCCCCCCACATCAGTCTGAAGAAGAGACTCGACTCAAAACATCGCCTATTCCTTCTCTCCGTAGATGCTGCCTCACCAGCTGTTTCTCCAGCATTTTTTGTCTACCTTAGATTTTTCCAGCATCTGAAGTTCGTTCTTAAATAGATTTTGGAGAAAACTGAACCAGCGGGCAGAATGAATGAACGACCAACGGTGACGGTGGTAGTTTTCTTGCAAGTTATACTATGTTAACATGTTAATAATAACATTAATATTAACAGAGAAAATGTCATTGTAATCATGTTTTAGCAAAACGGCAAAAAAAGGCGGATTTAGGCACTCGGTCGTGAAAAAGGCATATCCTGGTGAAATCATCAAAAAAGGCATAACAAGGCACATGGCATTTATGGCATAATCCTGGCTCTACTCAGGACCAATGAAGAAAACTATTGGACTTGATAAACTAAGATGAAATAGGATATTGAAAGCTTACTAAACCATACTCCCGTGGAAGGTTTTCAGTACCATCAGGAAGACTAAGCTTGAGTTCCAGAGGGCAGGAGAAACTCACAGATGCAAAGGTACAGGCAAAACAAATACCAAGACACAGGAAACCATCAAGGGAAATGAATGGACAGAGTAGATAGGAGACAAATCCAATACTAACTAACACCTGTGGCTTTAAACCACTTCTGTGTTATTAATACAAGTGTCCTGTTTTTGGTTAAGATATAAAATTAGGATTTGGCTGACACACTGATTAGCTCCTCCCATGGCACGATGCCAAGCTTATGAAGGAGTCAGCTGAAAGGAAGACAGCACTTTACAACGAGGCAGCATGCTGTGTTTTACTGATGTATGAGACTGCTGTCTAAGTGAAGCACGGATTCCAAATTCTCGGCAGAGTCTGTCGTTGCAGTCAAAAGCCTGCAAAATGACTGAAGCTGCACAAAGGTGAATATGCACACAAGCACCTCAAGCTGGATTGTTCTGCATTCCTGTCTGATAGCACTGCAGGTGCTTTTTCAATCATATATCAAAGGTTTACATCGCAGCTGGATTGCGATCAATGCGTGGCTGGCCTGTCATGATGTGCCACATGTGGATCATGCTGGTGGTGCTTATATCACTCGAAAACTCAGATTTGCGGCTGGAGCCAGCAGTAAATGTAGTGTGAGGAGACAAGCTTGGATATTTTGCTTGGGTAGTTTGTACCCCAGCGGCATCAAACATTGACTTCTCTACATTTTAAATCGCCCTTGTCTTCTCCCTCCTCTCCATCCCCTTCCCAGCTCTCCTTCTAGTCCTACTGCCTCCGCCTCTTCCTTTCTTCCCCCCACATCAGTCTGAAGAAGAGCTCGACTCAAAACATCGCCTATTCCTTCTCTCGTAGAAGATGCTGCCTCACCAGCTGTTTCTCCAGCTTTTTTTGTCTACCTTATATGATTTTTCCTGCATCTGAAGTTCGTTCTTCAAATAGATTTTGGAGAAAATGAACCAGCGGGCAGCGGCCACGAATGAATGAACGACCAACGGTGACGGTGGTAGTTTTCTTTTTTTTGCAAGGATATTACTATGTTAACATGTTAATAATAACATTAATATTAACGAGAAAATCTGTCATTGTAATCATGTTTTTTAGCCCAAAACGGCAAAAAAGGCGGATTTAGGCACTCGGTCGTGAAAAAAGGCATTATCCTGGTGAAAAATCATCAAAAAAGGCATAACAAGGCACATGGCATTTATGGCAAAATCCTGGCTCTACTCAGGACCAATGAAGAAAACTATTGGACTTGATAAACTAAGATGAAATAGGATATTGAAAGCTTACTAAACCATACTCCCGTGGAAGGTTTTCAGTACCATCAGGAAGACTAAGCTTGAGTTCCAGAGGGCAGGAGAAACTCACAGATGCAAAGGTACAGGCAAAACAAATACCAAGACACAGGAAACCATCAAGGGAAATGAATGGACAGAGTAGATAGGAGACAAATCCAATACTAACTAACACCTGTGGCTTTAAACCACTTCTGTGTTATTAATACAAGTGTCCTGTTTTTGGTTAAGATATAAAATTAGGATTTGGCTGACACTCACTGATGATAGCTCCTCCCATGGCACGATGCCAAGCTTATGAAGGAGTCAGCTGAAAGGAAGACAGCACTTTACAACGAGGCAGCATGCTGTGTTTTACTGATGTATGAGACTGCTGTCTAAGTGAAGCACGGATTCCAAATTCTCGGCAGAGTCTGTCGTTGCAGTCAAAAGCCTGCAAAATGACTGAAGCTGCACAAAGGTGAATATGCACACAAGCACCTCAAGCTGGATTGTTCTGCATTCCTGTCTGATAGCACTGCAGGTGCTTTTTCAATCATATATCAAAGGTTTACATCGCAGCTGGATTGCGATCAATGCGTGGCTGGCCTGTCATGATGTGCCACATGTGGATCATGCTGGTGCTTATATCAGATCATCGGGATTTGTAAAGATGAAACAGCCAATTTGTTAATCTTTGTTCCGTAATCCATTCACTGTGAGGATAAATCTAGTCTTGTAATTTCATTTGCCGTAACGACTTAACTCAGCTGGAGTGAGAGCTGATAGCTTGGATTTGCATGTAGTTAATGAAGAATGACGGGCTCCGTGCAATTGGACAGTTTTACGAGATGTTCACTTCATGATAACCTGAAGAAAATCCAATGGACTAAAGGTGGAGCTTCTTACGTGGTAAAGGTGGCCGCAGTATGTCGTTGTGATATGTTTCATAGGGCAGCATAATTCATAGGAACTTAAAATGGAAGATAGACACAAAATGTTGGTGTAACTCAGCGGACAGGCAGCATCTCTGGAGAGAATGAATGGGTAATGTTTCGGGTCGAGACCCTTCTTCAGACCAGTTAGGGATTCAGGAAACGAGAGATATTTCTTTCTACGAAAGTTATCTGTCTCTCTACATTCATTGTTCTTTATCTCTCTACAATATCATCTATATCTCTCGTTTCTCTAATCCCTAACCAGTCTGAAGAAGGATCTCGACCTGAAACGTCACCCATTCCTTCTTTCCAGAGATGCGGCCTGCCCTGCTGAGTTACTCCAGCTTTCTGAGTCTTAAATCTTCGGTTTAAACTGGCGTCTGCAGTTCCTTCCTACACAGAAATTAAATAGAAGCAGGATTAGGCCATATACTGTAGCTGTTAATGCCTGCTCCACTGCTCAACAAGGCCTTGACTGATCTTTTAAAGCAATGGAGGATTTCCGCATTAAACCGCTATCCATTGATTCATTTAATATCTATAAATTTAATAATCGGTTTTGCATGTATTTAGTGAATGAGCTTCCATGGTCCACTTGGATAAAGAATTCCAAAGACTCACTGTCAAAATAAGTGTTTAGTTTAGTCTAGTTTAATTTACAGCACGGAAACAGGCCCTTCGGTCCACCGAGTCTGTGCCGACCAGTGATCACCCCGTACATAAGCATAGAAATTAGAAATTAGGTGCAGGAGTAGGCCATTCGGCCCTTCGAGCCTGCACCGCCATTCAATATGATCATGGCTGATCATCCAACTGAGTATCCTGTAAGAATGATCCTACACACAAGGGACAACTTACAATTTTACCAAAGCCAATTAAACTACAAAACTGCATGACTTTGGAATGTGGGAGGATACCGGTGATCCCGGAGAAAACCCATGCAGGCCATGGGGAGAAAGTACAAACTCCATGCAGGCGTCACCCGACAGTCTGAAGAAGGGTCTCAACCCGAAACGTCACCCATTCCTTCTCTCCAGGGATGCTGCCTGTCCCGCTGAGTTACTCCAGAATTTTAGGTCTATCTTCGATTTAAACCTACATCTGCAGTTATTCCCTACACTGCTTATTTTAAGATGTGATTCCTTGGTTCTAGTCAGGAGAAGCATCATCTCTGCATTCAGCCTCTCAAGCCTGTTCTTTTCCCTATCTCCATGTTTGCTTTGAAACTGTTCAATTTCACAGTCCTGATGACCGCCCAATAACCATGAAATTTTAACATCAATAGACCTGAAGCGCCACATTCTACTGTGTGAGCGCTTGGGCGTTTTCTGATCTCAGTACACGTTCATTGGAATAACAGGAATCGTCCTCCATTTCTATCCCCACAAAACATATACGGAAAGCAGCAAAATTGGATGCAAAAAAATGCACCACTGTCTCCAGGAGAAACCTGACAGCTGGTTCATTATGTTTGGTGTGACTGGCATTAGATTCAACTGTTAGGGTTGATTTCATGCTTGGATCAAGAATTATGAATGGGAATTGAAACTGGAACGTTCAAAATTCCAGGCTGTGGATTACATTCACACATGGATTGGCTTATGGTTAGCAGGAGTTGAACTGCAACATTAATGGATTTTTCTGCAGGTCCTGCTTTTTATAACTTTGCATTCAAAATCCTCTATCATTTGCATTTAAGCTTCTGACCGTGTTTTAAGACAGCGAGAGGCATGTTTTATATATTTGCAAACAGGACCATTGTCGGGCAAAAGTAAAAAAAACATTTTTTTTTAATTTCCTTCCAAATTGCATGGTTTGGTTTCAAGACACCTGCTGCCTTTCAGGCTGTGAAAGATATTCGGCACAACATTTTCTGTCTCGTTCATAATTTTCATACTGATAGGTTTTTGTCCGAGAGGTGATTGTGTATGAGCCAACACACAGTGTTCAGCATCAGCGTCTCTTACCTGCGGGCACAGGCTATCGATCTGGGTTGCCGCCATGCGAACCAACTTCACGCCTTCTTCGTTATTTGAGATGGAGCACGCGAGGTTTGCAACCTGTAATTTAGACAGAAAATGAGAAAGCACATTAATAAGCAAATTTGACGCTTCTCTAATGTGCATCTGTGGGGAAATGAAATAAAAGTCAAGAGCACCATTATCTATATTATACCTCACTTTCAAATGAGGCAGAAACAACCTGATATTTGGAATGATACCAGCGGTATGGACATTGGCTTCTCCAATTTCAGGTAGTCCTTGCTTTCTCTCTCCTTCCCCTCCCCTTCCCAGCTCTCCCACAGCCCATTGTCTCCTCCTCTTCGTTTCTTCTTCCTGCACCCCCGATCCCCACATCACTCTGAAGAAGGGTCTCGACCTGAAACGTCACCTATTCCTTCGCTCCATAGATGCTGCCTCACCCGCTGAATTTCTCCAGCATTTTTGTCTACCTTTGATATTTGTTAAAAAAAAAAGGTTGTTCATAAAATCAGCATACTTTGGTTCTGATATTCGTTTATTTGCAACATGGTATGGCATGTAGTGGGTTTCCATCCCTATTCCCTGGTTGTGAATGAGCTCTTCCAGTTTGGTACAATGCTTGGACATTGGGTGTGGCCTCAACATCTGTCTCAGTGCCTCTATCCCTGGTCACCTCCCAATATCTCCTTGGCAAAGTGCATTTCTTAGGTTTTTGGGAAAGGAGTGAATGACGTTATCCCTTTCTTCATCTGTCTGGATCAATATCCTTAAGAGACCGAGTCCTTGACTTTAATTCCATCAGACATCTCTCTCATAGTGAAAAACCACCAGGCTTGAGTAGTTATTGGTATTGGCCTATTACTGTCCCATATACCAGCATACAGCACAAGGCTATTGTTTGTGTTCTATCAAGCAAAATGATACCAAAGTAGTGCAAGAAACATAGAAAATAGGTGCAGGAGTAGGCCATTCAGCCCTTCGAGCTAGCACCGCCATTCAATATGATCATGGCTGATCATCCAGGATCAGTACCCTGTTCCCGCTTTCTCCCCATATCCCTTGATTTTGTTAGCCCTACGAGCGATATCTAACTCTCTCTTGAATACATCCAGTGAATTGGCCTCCACTGCCTTCTGTGGCAGAGAATTCCACAGATTCACAACTCTCTGGCTGGTAAAGTTTTTCCTCATCTCAGTCCTAAATGGCCTACCCCTTACTCTTACGAGGAAACATAATGCATAATATAATGTTACAGCTACAGAGGGAGTGCAGAATAAAACAACTCTCTGCCATACCAAGCTGTGTTGCATTCAGATATGATTATTTCTGTGGTGCATCTGCAGGTATTAGAGAGAGTATTGGAGACATGCTGAATTTCCTTAGCTTTCTGAGAATGTAGAGGCATTGGTGTACTTTCTTTGCATCAATGTGAATGTGATTCGGCCAGAACCAATGGATGTTGATATTTACATCTTGGAACTTGAAGCTCGTGAACGTCTCCTCTTCAGCAACATTGGTACAGGCAGGGAAGTCAGAGGAGGATAAGGAAGGAATAAAGTGTTAAATAACGGAGTCAGAGTCATACTCAGAATCTTTTCGAATGTGCAGTTTTTGTCGACGAGTTGGGAGGTGGGAAAAGAGCCAAAATAAGATATTGCTTAGAATTTCTGCGAGGGAAGAGAGGTGTAGAAAAGCAGTGGGAAATTGAGGAAGACTTTACAATTGATGACAAAGGGAGATGAATGTCCAGTGAAACGCTAACATTCACAAAATGTTGGCGCTCTGGAAATGGAAAGGATAACAATACAGAAATTGATTTGAAGGTGATTAAAAACTGAATGAGAGTGACATTGGAGAGGCAAGAGCATAGTGCTGGGCAATGGTATAGAAAAGGTGAAGAGGCAGAATGATAGCGCAACGGTAGAGCCACTGCATTACAGTGCCACAGACCCGGTTTGATCCTGACCACGGGTGCTGTCTGTATGAAGTTTGTACGTTCTCCCCGTGACCATGTATGTTTTCACCGGGTGCTCTGGGTTCCTCCCACATTCCAAAGATGTAGAGGGTGGCAGGTTAATTTGGCTTCAGTAAAAATTGTATATTGACCCTAGTTGGTAAGATCGTGCTAATCTACAGGGATTTCTGGTTAGTGCGTTCTCAGTGGGCCGAAGGGCCTGTTTCCATGCTGTATCTCTAAATTATACTTATCTAAACTGGAACCAAAAAGTTAATAATGATGAAGAAACAAGGTATTGCAAAAGGACTCAAACTGCTGTAGTAATTCAATAGGTCAGGCAACATTAGAACATGGCTAGGCGACGTTTTAGGTCGAGAGCTTTCTTCAGACTGATTGTAGGGAGGTGGGGAAGGAAAAAAAGCTGGAAGACGGGAGAAGCTGGACAGAGTGTGGCATGCAAAAGGTGAACCCTCAAGATCCTATAGCAAGCAAGAAAGATCACTCGACGAAAAAGACATAGTACGGTCATGGGCAGATTCATGGGTAATTTCCGTAACTGGCTTCCTTCTCCGCACCAAAGATCCCATAGGATACTAGTGGGGAGACGGAAGCCGGTTACGGAAACATCCTCGTAAAAATAAAAGTTATTTGGGAAAAATCTTCTCCTCATTTTCAGAATTATAATTTATTAACACAAACTGTTCCCCCGCAATGTTGATTACACTGCGAGTCGGGTCGGGTTACTGAAATGGATGGAAAAAAGGCCCACGTTCTGCTCCGTTGCCAATTACACGTCAGCCCATTGCATTTAGAAGGAGTGGTCTATCTTGCTTTCTATAGGATCTTAGGGTGGACCTAGGCAAGGGGGGGGGGGGGGGGGGTTATAGGCAAAGGGTTGGAACAAAGGCCAGAGATAAAAACAGAATGTGTGAAACAGGATTGAATACAATACAATACAATACGGTTTTATTTGTCAGTAGAAGAGTTGCGGATTGTGAGGAATGTAGCAGGGGTATGGGGGAAGGGAAGAAACCGGTAGGAGTCCAGAGGTTGGATTCACGCCAGTTGAATTCACACATCACTAGATTTCATCATCTCATAAATGAACCGACTTCAAAAGATTTCAGTCAATTTCCATTCAGTAAATTAGGCATACCATTTCTCAACAAATGGTACTTTATTTTTGGCTTTTGTACATCGGGAGGGCTGGAGGTAAATGGGGGAGAAGACTGGTACTGACATACTGCATCTAAATGGACTTTAACAGTGAATATGCATTTTATTTTCAGAATTTCACACAATTTCTTTTCACACAAAGGGTTGGTTGGTGTATGGAACAAGCTGCCCGAGGAGGTAGTTGAAGTAGGGACTATCGCAACGTTTAAGAAACAGTTAGACAGGTACATGGATGGAACAGGTTTGGAAGGATATGAGCCAAATGCGGGCAGGTGGGACAAGTGTAGCTGGGATATGTTGGGCAAGTTGGGCCGAAGGGCCTGTTTCTACATTGTTTCTACAAGAGTGGTGAATCTCTGAAATTCTCTGCCACAGAAGGTAGTTGAGGCAGGTTCATTGGCTATATTTAAGAGGGTGTTAGATGTGGCCCTTGTGGCTAAAGGGATCAGGGGGTATGGAGAGAGGGCAGGTACAGGATACTGAGTTGGATGATCAGCCATGATCATATTGAATGGCGGTGCAGGCTCGAAGGCCTACTCCTGCACCTACTTTCTATGTTTCTATGTTTCTACACGATGACTCTAATTACAAGTCTGGGGCTAGTATTAGGTGGGGGTGATGTGGGGATGTGGGGATGGGGGATGAGGTGGAGAACAACGAAAGGGAATTTTCCCTCAGCTTCTTGCCCGCTGTGTTTCGTACAGTAATAACAGCAAAGTAACGAGCAGGTTGCTGTTCCTGTCGATTTCTTGGGAACACAGCAGGTATCCTGTTGCCTACAAGAGATTTGTTTTGTGACTATCAATTTGAAAACCATCCCCAAGTACTGCAGAATAATCATTTGGAACTGGGAGCAGGCGATTTTGTTAAACTAATACTGAAAGTACTTCAAGAGGAATCTCAGTATAAAAATATCACACTGTCCTGGACAGCTGGGTATCTTAGTGCTCATTTAAATCGCCCCATGTTACTGTGCTTTCCACACTTCTCCCAGGAAACCTTCCTCACTTCGTGATAAACAATCTCAGTTGTTAAAAAGAACCAGTTGATTAATTCCTGAAGCTTTTTTATGAACCAACTCTGACTCTGTAAGTGTGTATGTGTGCGCAATTATATGCGTGTGTGTGCGTGTGTGTGTGTGTGTGCGTGGTCTGTGTGTCTGTGTATGTGTGTGTTGTGTTTCTGTCTGTGCCAGTGTGTTTTTTGTGTGGCGTCTGTGTGGGTGTGTGTGCATGGTGTGTGAGTGAGCATATGTGTGTGTGTGTGTGTCCTATCTGTAATCTGTGTCGAAGATAGACACAAAAGGCTGGAGTAACTCAGTGGGACTGGCAGCATCTCTGGAGAGAAGGAATGGGTGACATTTCTGGTCGAGACCCTTCTTCAGACTAGATAAACACAAAATGCTGGAGTAACTCAGTGGGACAGGCAGCATCTCGGGAGAGAAGGAGGTAGATACAAAATGTTGGAGAAAAGATAGTCTTCACTCTCTGTGTCTATGTCGTCTTTGCATGCGTGTGTGTGTGCACGTTTCTTCCTTCACAAGAATGTGTATCCCAGGATATACGTATCAGAGCAATGGCGTGTTTCGGGTGCTCACTTCACACATTTGCACATGCAGAGGCACAGTGCCAACCGATCGACGTGGGTGCATGACACATGTTGTCACTCCAGTTGTCCTGGTGCTTGGTTGATTTGACAGATGATTAATAAAACAGTGGCTGCTAGCAGAATTGTGAGAGTTGCTTCACGACCTATGTGTGCACACTGCCAGATACAATTCCGGGGCAGCAAAAGGATTTGAGGAACTATAGTAATGTACTGTAAGTCAGCATTTGTTTTTCAAGGGTTATAATCCTAAACAATGCCAATTGCATCATAAAGTGAAGTACATAATCCATCTATGTTGGGAATATGTTACAGGGAACATTCGTAGGGAATGCGATTGCTCTGCCAGCTGTTATACACTTGATGTGAGAACGAAATAAAACAAAGTAGACTATGGAAATAATTGGAAGGTATATTTCAAAAGCTTTGGGACACAGAGTTATGGAAACTATTGCATAAGTTTATACATTCTGTACACAAATGGGCTTCTTCTCTCTGGTCAACGAGTGAAGTTCTGTCGTGGAGGCACACTCCATACTCTCAACTTAGCGTGAATGTCCAGAGAGAGACACATCCAAAAGCAAAAGTACATGGATAGGGTAGGTTTAGAGGGAAAAGGATCAAACGGAGGCAGCTGAGACAAATGTAGATGTGGCATCCTGGGCGGTGGGGACAAGTAAGGCCGAAGAGTCTGTTTCCATGCTGTATGACTAGCATTCTATGACAAAACACTAGATATCAGAAAACTGAAATGAAACCAAATATTTGAAAATGCTGTAAATACTCAGCAGATCAGAAAACATCTGTGGAGAAAGAAACAGTTAACTTTGTAGAATGTGACCTGATGCGACTAACTAACCACATCTTTCCATTATATTCTATTATCCATTTTGAGAAGAAACCTAAGCCTTGACTCAGTACTTTGTCAACCTGCTGCTTTCCCAAAAGGGACTTGGTTCCGTTGAGGGATTATTGAGGTTCATTTACAGCCCTGCTATGGCCAGTATGTTTGTGTCATCTAGTTACTCCTGAGGCCAGGTCTCATGAGATGTCCGGAAAAGGATAACATCTCATCAGTCAATCAGGCAGATAACAGGGAATGTATGAATAACTCCACCAATTCTGCAATTTTGTTATAAGCTTCGAAAAGACAAAAACCTGAAGAAAACATGTTCCAAAACCTTCTAGAATTCTGATGCAGGGTCTCAACTCAAAACCACAACTATCCTTTTGGTTTCACGGACAATGCTTGACCTGCTGAGTTCCTCCAGCAGTTTTCCTTTGCTCCAGTGGACAGCATCTGCCGTCTCTTGTGTTTCCAAATCCCTCTATCCTGATTAGAGTACCAGCACAATTGGACATAATATATATATACTATTCCTGCATTGTGACAGTAAAACTCCACATAGAAGCTTCCATATCTCATTGGAACTTGACTAACTATTAGAAGATTTTGGTGGAGCAGCAAGATGCTTCATTAAACCCGGTCCATTAACCTTGTTTTTGCCAAAGGTGAGTAAATACTGCTAGTTTGGATGAGGCATCTTGATCGGCACGGACGAGTTGGGCTTAATGGCCTGTTTCCCTGCTGTGTCTCTGTGACTCTATGATTGAGTATCAAGGGTGGCACGGAGGCGCAGCGGTAGTATTGCTGCCTTACAGCACTAGAGGCTCAGGTTCGGTTCTGACGATTGGTGCTATCTGTACGGAGTTTGTACGTTCTCCCCGTGACCTGCGTGGGTTTTCTTCGAGAACTTTGGCGTCCTCCCACACTCCAAAGTCATGTGGGTTTTGTAGGATAATTGGTTTGATATATGTAGATGATATGTGTATACACCTTTAATTGATAGTGACAATGTCCATGCTAACCACTCCCCCTCCAGTGGTCCCGAAGCGCTTGAGCGATCGGAGTCATTCATCTATGGACCAGGCGAGAGTGTCCAGGACCCAGTATGTCTGCTTGCTAAATTTACAGCGATGTGTGACCTTCCCACGAACCACATCCTAGTGCGTTTCAAACTGTTCTCCCGACGCCAAAACCCTGGGGAATCTATTGACAATTTCGTGGCCACGCAGTGCCAATTGGCTTGCCGATGTGACCTGCATGTCCTGACCCCTGAGACTCTGACCCGTGACATCTTGGTCTTTGGTCTACGGGATGACAAGCTGCGCTCTGAGCTGCTACGTAAGCCTGATCTGACATTCAATGAGGCGTTGCATGCCTCTCGTTTAGCTGAGGCTGTCTCCTCCGCTGTACAGCCACCTGACCCTGTGGTCCACGCAGGCAGTTTCGCCGGTTGCCAGTACTCTGCTCCTCGGCGACAGAGGGCAAACCCTGCGCCGGGTTCCAGACCGCGTCAATGCTGTCCAAATTGTAACTTTGTTTCGCATCGTTCTAATGTCTGCCCGGCGTTGGGGAAAACCTGCAATTTCTGCAACAAGCCCAACCATTTCTCGGCGGCCTGCCGCTCCCATGGGAACCCTGCACAGCCACAGCAGAAACCCTCTCACTACTTGACACGTGATGATACCGCGTCTGGTTCCCATCTCCAGCATGATGAACTCCCCCTGTATGACTGGCTCTTCCCAGAGCGAACTGAGTGTGTTTTCCCTGCGAGGTGCACCTGCTCTGATAACAGACCCGACCGTCCAAGTCATGGTGAATGGCATGGCCTTCTCTGCTAAGGTGGACACGGGGGCTGCTGCCAATGTTATGTCAACAAGCCTGTTTGAGAAGATAAAAAATAATGAGCTTGTTTCCACAGACAGTGCTGTTTGGCGTGCCTATGGGGGTGGCGTACTTGTTCCTGTGGGGAAGGCCACTCTCCACTGCAAGGTGCTAAAGACCTCTCGGCCCCTCTCTTTCTTCCTGCTAGACGGTAAATGTGCCCCCCTGCTCGGCGTGGAGGCCTGCCAGGACCTCGGATTGGTGAGCTTCCACAGTGATGTCCACCTGGTGGAGGCACCCCTGAACCCGCTGGCCGAATACCCAGACCGTTTTGACTCGAAGCTGGGGAAGTTGCCCTGCAGCTACACGATTGCCCTCAACCCCGACATCACGCCGGTCGTCCGTCCTCCGTACTGCGTATCCTTCGCCATGAGGGGCAAGGTCGAGTCTACTCTTCTCGAGATGGTGGCCACGGGCATCCTAAAGCCAGTAACGGTCCCCACCCAGTGGGTCTCTACTATGGTTGTCGCTGCGAAGAAGGATAAGAGTGAACTACGGATCTGCATCAAACCTAAGGACTTGAACTTGACCATCAAGCGCCCGCATTATCCTATGCGGATGGTGGAGGATGTCGCTGCACAGGTCGGCCCTGCCACTGTGTTCTCGGTTCTCGATGCCAAGAGTTCGTTCTGGCAGATACCTCTGGACGAGCGACCCTCGCACCTGACGACCTTCATCACGCCTTTCGGCTGGTATCGCTTCCTCCGCATGCCGTTTGGGATTAACTCTGCCAGCGAGGAGTTCCAAAGGACCATGGAACAACTGTTTGCCGGGCTCCCGTGTGCCATCATTGTCGACGACATCTGGTTTACGGGAAGAATGTTGCCGAGCACGACCACCACCTTCGCCAGGTGCTGCAGCGGGCCCGAGAAGTCAACCTGAAGCTCAACCCGAAGAAGTGCCGGTTCCGGGTCCCTGAGGTCACCTACGTGGGGCATGTCTTCACTGTATCGGGGCTGAAGCCCGACCTGTAGAAGACGGCCGCAATATCCGAGATGCCTGCACCTGCTGACATGCCTGGCCTACAGCGCTTCCTGGGCATGGTCAACTACCTGGGAAAGTTCATCCCCGACCTGAGTGAACTGAGCGCCCCTCTGAGGGACCTGGTGAAAAAGGACACTGCCTGGGCCTGGTTCCCGCAACACCAGAAAGCTTTCGACGCCCTCAAATCTAAGCTGATCAGCATGCCAACGCAGGAGTACTTTGACCTCCAGCGCCCCATCGTTCTCACATGTGATGCATCTAAGTTTGGCCTCGGGGCCGCCTGCCTGCAGATCCATGAAGGGGTGCAACTGCCTGTATCCTACGCATCCCGCACGATGACGACTGCTGAACAATGCTATGCCCAGATTGAAAAGGAGCTGCTGGCTGTTGTCTTTGCCTGCTCTAAATTCACGGACTATATCCTGGGCACCTGCTTCACTGTCGAGACGGACCACCAGCCTCTGGTCACCATCCTCAACAAGCCGATACACGTGGCCTCCTCCCGGCTCCAGCGCATGATGCTCCAGCTACAACGCTTCACTTTTACTGTGGTTTATCGCAAAGGCAAGGACATGTTTGTTGCTGAAATGCTGTCTCGGGCGCCTCTCTCATCCACAACCCGACATCTATACGAGGCGTCCGATCTGATAGTCCTAAACGTCAATTTCGTGCCCTCCAGTCAGTTGAAGTCCCTGGCCAAGCACACGGCGGCTGACGCTTCGCAACAGCAGCTGGCCGCGATCATCAGGCAGGGTTGGCCAGACCGCCGTTCTTCCCTGCCGGCCGCAGCGGTGCCTTACCTCCTGGTTCATGACGACTTGGTGCTGCGTGATGGTGTGATTGTGAAGGGGCACAAGGTGGTGGTGCCCGCAGCACTCCAAGAACAATACTTTGAAACTGCTCATCGTGGCCATCCCGGGGCCGAAGCGACCCTTTCCATCGCTCAGAGCCAGTTCTTCTGGCCTGACATGCCTCGCTACTTCCGGGATAGGGTCTCCGCATGCCCTACCTGCAACAGCCTCGCTCTGCAGCAACAGCGGCAGCCGCTCCTGCAGCAGCCAGCTGCTAACCTGCCCTGGTCTGCGCTGGCAACCGACATCTTCGAATGGCACGGAAAGCACTTCCTGGTGCTTGTCGACTCTTACTCCAGCTGGTTTGAAGTTGACCAGCTTCACTCCCTCTCTTCCTCCGCGGTCATCGAGAAGCTACGCCACCACTTTGCCACCTTTGGGTCCCCGGTCAGCCTGCAGTCGGACAACGGCAGCCAGTTCACCAGCGCCGAGTTCCATGCTTTTGCCGAACGATGGAACTTTCGTCACTACACCAGCAGCCTGGAATACCCGCAGAGCAACGGCCTGGCCGAGCACGCGGTCCGCAGTGCTAAAGGATTGTTGGAACGTTGCCGCCTATCCCGCTCCGACATCTACCTGGCCCTGCTGAACCTCCGCAACATCTCCCGCGACCATGCCCTCGGTTCCCCGGCTCAGCGCCTCATGTCCCGTGGCCCACGGTCCCGGTGCTCAACAGTCCCTGTCTCCCCCTGTCCTTAAACCTGCCTTGGTCCGGAAACGCATGGCCCAAAAACATGGTATACAGAAGCGCTCCCATGACAGGTCCTCCGCCCTCTTCTCCCCGGCCAGGTCGTCCGTATGAGGTCCATTTCTGGACGCTCCAAGCTGGCCGTGGTCGTCGGTTCTGCCGGCTCCCCTCGTTCATACCTTGTCAACCATGGCGGCAAGGTGTACCGCCGGTCCCGCCAGCATCTCCGGCTCGTGAACGAGCCTCTCCCTCCCCCGGCGGCTCCGTATGCCCCCCCGCTGCCACTTTCGCGGCCTAGTGCCTTGCCCGTTCCTCTGGGGTCCCCCCCTCGTCCTTCTCCTGTCCGCCTTCCGGCTGCGGTCCTGCTTTCTCCGGCTTCCTCGCCCTCCTCTTCGCCGTCCCCCCCGATACCTTCATTGCCCAGGGGTTCTCCTGTCCGTAGCCCCCACCATGCCCCGGCGTCGTCCCCGCTTGTTCCCGTCGGGGAACGAGGTGATGGCGAGGTTCGGACCCGGTCTGGTCGCCTGGTCAGTCCGCCGGTCCGTTACGGCAATTACGTGTGATTCTATATTCCCGTGCCTTACTGTTTGCATTTACCCTAGCGCATGAGACGTGGTCGCCCTGCCACACTGTTTGTTTTTGTAGAGGAAGGATGTAGATGATATGTGCATACACCTTTAATTGATCGTGACGATGTCCATGCTAACCACTCCCCCACCAGTTAGTATAATTGTCAACCTTCACACCCCTAGCTCGCTCTCTAGTGATCGTGACAGACCACGTACAGCTTGGGCAATAATGTATGTTCATTAAAGTAGTAAAGATCCAATGGTGTCCGTGAACCTTCTTTACAGTATAAATGTAAAAATTTAGATAGTGTTAATGTGCGGAGATCCCTGGTCAGTGCGGACTAAATCAATGTGGAAAATAAGAGCCTAAATACATTCCTAACAAATTTGGGTATTTAAAAAAAAGCACCAAAGATTATGCTCAAACTCAACGTCAAATCACAGCTGATATCGGAGAAGTGAAGTTTTAGCCTTCCTATTTCATTTTCAGCGTGGTAGCATGTCTGCATAATTTATCAAGGTCTATATAACGATGCAATTCTGCTTCTCTTCAACTCCCTGCAATGGCTGTCATTACCGAATAATATATCCCATGTGAAAGGCTTGCAAATTCTCTGCACACAACATTTCTTCGTTGGCATGTCACCTCATTCAGGCTGCACTGACTTGTCGTTTAATTTAAGCGTCTGCACAACTAATAATTTTCCTTGGCAAATCCTTCGATGCAAATGCAGTGCAGCTTCCTCCCTTGCCTTGACACTCAGCTGGCTGGATGTGCTTGCATCAACATGTGAAGTACTAAACTAATGAAAAATTAAACTTGATTATCAGCATCGTTAAGATTCCAACGGGACAGATTCAACGGAATTCTGAAATGAACAGGAAATTAACAAAACAATGACAATGAAATCTGCAGTCATTTGAAGAAACCACTGCTTAGTTTAGAGACACAGCAGGGAAACTGGCCACTCGGGCAACCTAGTGTATTGATCACCCGCTCACACTAGTTCTACGTTATCACATTTTCTCATCCACTCCTCACACACTAGGGGCAATTTACAGAGGCTAATTAACCTACAAGCCCACACGTCATTGGCGTGTGGGAGGAAGGCGGAGCACCTGGTGGAATCCCATGCGGTCACAGGGTGAACGTGCAAACTCCACACAGGCAGCACCCAATGTCAGAATTCAGCCCGGGTCTCTGGTGCTGTGAGGTAGCGACTATATCAGCTGCGACTCTCGTTTTATCAGAGTTTGGATAAAAATGGCTGTTTTCGCAGGAGCGCAGAAGATGAGAAGAGTATATAAAATTACGAGATGCATCGATGAGGTAGATAGTCAGAATCTTTACCTTCCAAAGGCAAAAGGACACAGGTTTGTGGTGAGAGGGTCAAAGTTTATAGGACATAGCAGGGCAAGTGTTTTTACACAGAAAGCGGTGGGTGCCTGGAATGGGAACCAGGATGGTGGAGGTAGATATGACAGTAAGAAGCTTTTAGATAGACACATGAGTATGCAATGATGTGGAGAGATATGGATCACATGCAGGCAGAGGAGATTCATTTAACTTGGCATGTTGTTCATAGAACATAGAACAGCACAGCACAAGAACAGGCCTTTTTCCGACTATACAGGTGCCAAACATGATGCCATGACCAAGTCTTACCGGCCCGCACATAATCCATATACCACCAATCCCCGCAAATCCATATACCTATCCAAACATCTATTAAATGCCACTATCCAGAGTAGGGAATTGAGGACCAGAGGACATAGGGTGGTGGGTGTAAGGAATCAGCTGCCAGAGGAGGTAGTTGAGGCTGGGACTATCCCATCATTTAAGAAACAATTGGACAGGTAAATGGACAGGACGGTTGTGGAGGGTTATGGATCAAGCGCAGGCAAGTGGAACTATGGTAGCCAGGGCATTGTTGGCCGGTGTGGGCACGTTGGGCCGAAGGGCCTGTTTCAACACTGTATCATTCTATGACTCTATCTATAACCATATAACCATATAACAATTACAGCAGGGAGACAGGCCCTCTCGGCCCTTCCAGTCCGTGCCGACCATTTGTTTTCCCCTAGTCCCATCTACCTGCACGCAGACCATACCCCTCCATTCCCTTCACGTCCATATACCTATCCACTTTACTTTTAAATGTTAAAATCGATCCTGCCTCCACCACCTCTGCCGGAAGCTCATTCCACACAGCCACCACCCTCTGAGTAAAGAAGTTCCCCCTCACGTTACCCCTAAACTTCTGTCCCTTAATTCTCATGTCATGCCCTCTTGTTTGAATCTTCCCTACCCTCAATGGGAAAAGCTTATCCACGTCTATCCCTTTCATCATTTTAAAGACCTCAATCAAGTCCCCCCTTAACCTTCTGCGCTCCAAAGAATAAAGACCTAACTTGTTCAACCGTTCTCTGTAACATAGTTGCTGGAACCCTGGCAACATTCTAGTAAAGAATGTTGCCAGACTATGACTCTATCTCTGACTCCATTATATCTGCCTCACTACCACCCTCAGTAACACCCTCTGGGCACCCATCACCATCTGTGAAAAAAACTTGCCCTGCACATCTGATTTAAACTTTGCCCCCCTCACCTTAAAGTTATTGATCATGGACATTGTGGGGTGAAGGGCCTGTTCATGCGGTGCAATGTTCTATGACCTAACATTCTTAGAGGGCTAGACTGGGCAGATGCACGATGACGATTCCCCTGGCTAAGGAGTCAAGAACTCGGGATGGGTTATTTAGCGCTGAAATGAAGAAAAATTCCTTCATTAGACGATAGTGAATCTTTGACTTATTTCTCCCAGGGTGGTTTGGAGACCCAACTACTGATTACATTCTAAAGAGATTAATGCATGTCTGGATACTAAAGAATTGAAGATATGAGGAGAAAATGAGAGAAAGGCTTTGAGGTAGAAAATCAACCATGATCTTAATGAATGACACAGCAAGCCCGAGAGGATAAAGGGGCTGTCCCACTTGGGCAACCTAATTGGCGAGTTTAGAAGAGTTTAGGAGAGTTTGAATAAATGTCATGTTGAAGACTTCCTTCGACTATGTAGAAGACCTCTTTCGACCTCCTTCGACTATGTAAAAGACCAACTTCGAGTAGCTATGACTATCGGGAAAACTGGACACCGAATAGTGGAGAGTGAAGACGACCTCCTTCGATCTTCCTTCGACCTCCCTTCGATCTTCCTTCGACTATGATGAAGACTATGTACGAGTACCTTCGACTACCTTTGACGACCCTCGATTACCTACGACTAACGTGTCGACCTAGTACGACCTACTACGACTAAACCTACGAGTAAAAAAAGTATTGATTTTTTTCCATGGCGACCTTTTTTTACTCGCGGGCATTTTTCAACATGTTGAAAAATACGCCGCGACCTAGCTGAGGCCTTGAGTACACAGGGACTACTTTCGAGCATGTAGGAGAGTTACAAAGACCTCCTACAACCTTGTGTCGATCATGCTGTGAGTATGAGTCCAGGGCAAACTCCCCAGAACTCGCGGATTAGGTCGCCCAAGTAGGATATCCCCTTAAGTGCTCGTATTTCCTATAAAGTTATTGAGTCAAACAGCACATAAACAGGCCCTTTGGCCCAAATTGTCTATGCCGACCAAGCAGGCACGTGCCGTCAGGGTAGGCAAGGTAGGCACTGCCTACCCTGACTAAAATTATAACATGGTAATAACTAAATATAAATAGTAAAGGCATGGGAGAATTATGCCTATGTAAGAGATCGATCTCTTAGGTAGGCATAATTCTCCATGCCTTTCATCGGCAGCGCTTGTTACATGGGAAGCTCTGTGCAACCCACGTGCCGTCAGCGCTGCCTGAAGCCATCAATGATAATCGGGGCTGAAGGCAGCAGAAATTCTGCCTTTACAGCACTGCACATGCGCATCGGTCTACTTGCACATGCGCAGAGCAAGTTTCTTGGCGGGGTTTTCAAATATGGTTTGTCAATATTTTATGTGTATGATAGGTAACAAAGAGAGAAGAATGGAGCTTGTGTACCAATAATGTGGTAAGTACATTTTGTGTTTATGTTTTTAAATACTGTATTTCCCCGGGTGTGGGGGGGGGGGGGGGGGGTGAAGAGCTCCTTTCACAGTGTTTGGGGAGTCTGGCCTGGGGTAAGGTTGCGGGGAGGGCACGAATGTTATGAATGAGGGGATTGGGATAATGCCACTTGTGACGCTCCTTGCACGGAGGCGTGGAATGCCACCGCATTGAGGCCGGGGGGGGGGGGGGGGGGGGGGGGGGGGAGAGATGTAGCTCGGGTGGCTGAGCGGCCGCCGGGCCGGACAGCGGAACCAGCCGCCACCTTAGCTCCTTCTGCCGGTCCCCGCTCACCTCTGGCAGCTCTCCGTCTACAAACCACTCTCCTGCTGCTCGCTGGCCTCACTCATGTCCTTAAATCCCGACAGCGCGATTGAGGTTACTCGGCTGTGGGAATTTAAGGTTTTGCAGGAAGCCGCTGACATGAGCGAAGTCGGCGAACGGCAGGTGACAGGTGTTCCGATGGAGAGCACTGCCAGAGGTGAGCGGGCCGGCAGAAGGCGCTGAAGTGGCGGCCAGTTCTGCTGTCGGGTACCGGCGGCCGCTCATAGCTACCCGAGCTGCTTCTATCCCCAGCTACAGTGCGGGGGCTTCGTGCCCGGAGAGCTGCGGCAGCGGTGAGTGAGTAAGTTGCTGGCATTATCCTCGACACCCTCCTTGTCAACACTCGTGCCCTCCCCACAACTTTACCCCTGATACAGACTCTGCACACGCTGTGAAAGCAACTGTTCCCCCAATTGGTCTAGGACTAGGAAGCCTTGGGCAAATTGAAATGTCACTGTTTTTATTTATTTAATTATTTAACGGAGCGGACAATCTGCGCATGCGCGGTTTAATTTTTTGTTTTTAGCGGACTGAGTGCCTACCCTGAGTAATTACTCACGGCACGTGCCTGCGACCAAGGTACCCCAACTATGTTAATTTTTATTTAGTTTTAGAGTTACAGTGCGGAAACAGGCTCGTAGATAGGCACATGGAAATGCAGGAAATGGTTCATGCACAGGCATAGGGGATTTGTTTAATTTGGCATCACGCTTGGCATGGATAAAAGGGGTTATTCCCATGCTGTACTGTTCTATATTCTATTATACCTGCCTTCTGGGTTGTTATTGTACCTGCCTCAGTCACCCCCTCTGGCAGCCCGTTCCTTATACCCACCACTGTCTGTGTGAAAAAGTTGCCCCTCAGGTTCCTATGAAACCTTGCCTCTATCACCTTAAACCCATACCATCTGCTTATGTTCCTGTGCTGTTCTTTCTTCACATCCAACTACCTAACCTCTATAACCTTTTTACAGCACCATGAAAATTAGTATTTTAAGCTCCATTTGTGCCAACAACACATGCCTGCCCGAATAAACATGTACAAACTAAGCCCAATGGATTATTTTCTGGACATAACTCTTTTTAGAATGCAAAACTTGTCCAACATCGTCCTTTGGACTTCTATTCCTTCTGCAATTCATAGGTTTTTAAAACTAAAATCTTAATGTCAATCCAAATGTTACATCTTGATTTATCATCTATTTTTCAATCCGAGTGTTGACCTGAATTATTGGAGACAGTTTTTCACTTGTGGTTCTCCATTTTTGACCTAGTGTTCTTTAATCATCAGCCAGGCAAGATGATGGAATGGTCTCTGTCATCAACTCTGATTGGAGAGGCAGGTTGTGACAAATTGTGCTTCTGCCCACCGATTCAGCAAACATAAAATACTTTGTCATTTATCCAGAAAGATGAGCTATCAAATAGATGGTGGATGCAGTAGTCTTAAAGGCAAGAGAGAGAATGCTTGAATAGGAAGATTGAAGTTCCACAGGATTAATTATTTGCAAAAGAGCTCGCACATGAATATGAAGGTAGACAAATATGCTGGAGAAACTCAGCAGGTGAGGCATCTATGGAACGAAGGAATAGGTGACATTTCGGGTCGAGACCCTTCTTCAGACTGATGTGGGGGTGAGGGGGGTGGGCAGGCGGGCGGGAAGAAGAAAGGAAGAGGCGGAGACAGTAGGCCGAGGGAGAGCTGGGAAGGGGAGAATGCAAGGACTACGTGAAATTGGAGAAGTCAATGTTCATACCGCTGGGACGTAAACTACCCAAGCGAAATATGAGGTGCTGCTCCTCCAATTTGCAGTGGGACTCACTCTGGCCATGGAGGAAGCCCAGGACAGAAAGGTTAGATTCGGAATGGGAGGGGGAGTTGAAGTAAGTAATAGGAGCAGATTAAGGCCATTCGGCTCACAAAATATACTCTGCCATTCAATCATGGCTGATATATCTCTCCCTTCTAACCCCATTCTCCTGCCTTCTCCCCATAACCCCTGACATCCGTACTAATCAATAATCTATCTATCTCTGCTTTAAAAATATCAATTGACTTGGCCTTCACTGCCTTCTGTGGCAAATAATTCCACAGATTCACTACCTTCTGGCTGAAGAAATTCCTTCTCGTCTCCTTCATAAAGGAATGTCCTTTAATTCTGAGACTATGACCTCTAGTCCTAGACTCTTCCACTAGTGGAAACATCCTTTCCACTTCCACTCTATCCAACCCTTCCACTATTCGGTACGTTTCAATGAAGTCCCTCCTAATTCTTCTAAACTCCAGCGAGTACAGGCCCATGTACTGTCTAACGCTTATCATAGGTTAACCCACTCATTTCTGGAATCATTCTTGTAAACCTCCTCTGGACGCTCTCAGATATTGTGCCCAAAATTGCTCTCAATACTCCAAATGCGGCCTAACCAGCACCTTTGGAGCCTCAAGTGCCTGTCCCACTTTGGCGATTTTTTCAGTAACTGCCGGCGACTGTCGCAGTCGTAGCAAGTCGCCGAAAAAGCGGTGATATTTCCATATCATCCGCAAACCTGGCCACAAAGCCTTCAACCCTCTCATCCAAATCATTAATATACAAAGTGAAGAGTAGCAGCCCCAGCACCGACACGTGCGGAACACCACTAGTCACTGGCAGCCAACCAGAAAAGGCCCCTTTTTCGCCACTCTTTGCCTTCTGCCATCCAGCCAACCTGCTATCCGTGGTAGTATCTGCCGTTTAATACCATGGGCTCTCATCTTCCTTATCAAAGGTTTTATGAAAATCTAGGTAAACATCGTCCACTGACTCCTTTGTCTGTCCTGCTATTTACTTCTACAAAGAATTCCAGCAGATTTGTCAAGCAAGATCTCCCCTTCACAAAGCCATGCTGACATCACAATACCTCGCAATATCACCATCTATATCTATAATTTCCCTTTCCCCTGACTCTCAGTCTGAAGAAGAGTGTCGACCTGAAATGTCACCTATTCCTTTTCTCGAGAAATGTTGCCTGACCCACAGAGTTACTCCAGCGTTTTGTGTCTATCTTCACTGTAAACCAGCATCTACAGTTCTTTCCTGCGCATCCCCGAATGTATTACAGGAGTCTAGGGGTAGAAATTCATACACTGTCGTATGTGCTAACTATACAATGTATGGATTGAATTCTGCTTCATTGATATGATTGGAACCAGATTTAAAAATAGAGGTTAACACACGTCCTTTACTTTCATAGAAGATTAAGGAGATTTGGTATGTCGACAAATACTCTTGAATTTATGGGAGCATATTGACTGGTTGTGGTTCATAACTTGAATGCCCAGGAACAAAGGAGAATACTGAGAGAGATCGTCACTGCCCAGTCCATCCCGGGCACTGACATCCCCGCCATCAAAGGGATCTATGGGTAACGCTGCCTCAAAAAGGCAGTCAGTAATTTCAAAGACCACACCACCCTGATCTCATATATGATATGTTCTGACTGGATAGTATGCAAAACAAAGTTTTCACTGTATCTCGCTACATGGGACATTAATAAACCAATAGTAATACCAATATCAATACCAATGGCACCATAAGATTGTTTACTTAATGGTTAGTTGAATCACCCACAATGTCTCTGTTTTTCAAAAGATCCATCGCTTTGGCTTCTCACAACAATTGCACCGTATCTATCCAGCAAAATTTGGATATTTGGTCTCATTGGTCTCATTTGTGTGTGCTTTGTGTCTAACATATCTTGTAAGAAGGAACTGCATATGCTGGTTGAAACTGAAGATAGGCACAAAATGCTGGAGTAACTCAACGGTTCAGGCAGCACCTCTGGAGAGAAGGAATGGGTGGCATTTTGGGTCGAGACCCTTCGTCAGACTGATCAGTCACATCAGTCACATGTCTCGAAATTCATTCTTATATTTACATCCAAATTGTTCCTGTATATCACTGTGGAATACCACTGGTCACAGTCCTCTGGTCAAAATAACAGTTCCTCTGTCCAGTACCCTCTGTCGTTGATTAGTATAGTTCCATTAGTTCAATTGACATATAAAAGTTTATACATTGAAAGGAATTTGGAAGAAAGAGAAAATGTATCACTCAACATACACTAGCTGTTTTGAAATTACTGTGTATAAAATCAAGAGAGGAATAGATCGGGTAGATGCACTGAGTCTCTTACCCAGAATAGGTGAATCGAGGACCCGAGGACATTGGTTTAAGTTGAAGGGGAAAAGATTTAATAGGAATCTGAGGGGTACTATTTTCACACAAAGGGTGGTGGGTGTATGGAACAAGCTGCCAGAGGAGGTAGTTGAGGCAGGGACATCTAAGAAACAGTTAAACAGGTACAGGTTTGGAGGGATATGGATCAAATGCGGGCAGTTGGGACTAGTGTAGCTGAGACATGTTGGCTGGTGTGGGCAAGTGGGGCCGATGGGTTTGTTTCCACACTATAATCACTCTATGACTTCCTGGGACAAAAGAACAACAGGGGAGCAATATCTTAGTATAAGGGACTGTGATGAGGAAAATTACTGTTCAGAGGATTATATATCTTTCCCAAAGTTGCGAATGGTGGTGCAGTGCTTTAGTGATCAGACTAATGATCATGGTATAATGAGCAACATTAGAAATGCCTTTCATCTGTTCTTCCTGGTAGCTTTTTTTCTCCACATTGTACAAATGTTTTCAGGTTGCTGTGAATGCCAAGCTATTTATTTCGGCTTACGTGAAAAGGTATCATGCCGCGCTAGAGATTCAAGTGCCATTGTGTTTGCTTGTGTATGTGTGCTCTCAGATTTCTAAATTGGATATTCTAATTAAAAACACAGCAGAGGTGTTAGCAGACTATTGCTAAAATATCTCTGTCTGGAATGAATTCATTTGTTGTAGCAGTATTATGTGCTCAGCATTAGACTGCACCTAGATGTCATCTCACTTATTTCTAAGCTATGTCCCTGGGCTAGTGTATGCCACATGCAGCTCTCAGAGATAGGCAGCTCTTTCTTAAGCTCACAAATCACCACATTTGCCTCTGAAGTATTTTGAGAGGAACAGTAATTTCTCCTCACATTGTAAGTGTGGCCTCAGAGTTCTGCAAAACATTTTTCAAAGGTTTAACATTTGTGCACAATTCAAAATTAAAAACAAGAATCAGAATGTATTTGCTCATGAGACAACTTTGCTTGTCAGTTGCCTTTCACCCAAGCATTGGGAGGTTGTATATTCAAACACCCGAGTGTTATATGCAGTACAATGGCACAGCAGAGCTGCTGCCTCTCACTCCAAACACTTGGTACATGGACAGGAAAGGATTAGAGTGATATGGGCCAAATGGGACACCACCATTGTGGGCCGGATATCAAAGAATAATGAGACGGACTACAGGAAGGAGATCGAGAAGCTCGTGTCCTGGTGTCAAGACAACAACCTTTTTCTCAATGTAAGCAAAACAAAGGAGTTAGTGACCAACTTCAGGTGGTGAAGTGGTATCCTAGTCTGCATTGACGGCGCTGAAATAGATATGGTTGAAAACTTCAAATTCCTCGGAGTTAATATCACCAAAGACTTCCCCTGCACCTTCCATATTGAAGAAAAAAACAAGAAAGCACAGCGACACCTCTACTTCCTTAGAAGGCTTAGGAAGTTTGGCATGTCCCCTACAATTCTCATCAACTTCCACCGATGCACCAGAGAAAGAGTTTTATCAGGACGCATCGTGGCTTGGTTTGGGAACAGCTCCATCCAAGACCGCAAGAAATTGTATCAAATTGTGGACGTGGCTCAGACCACCACACAAACCAACCTCCCTCCTATTGTCTCGTTTCATACCTCACGCTGCCTCGGCACCATAATCCAGGATGTGCCACTCCCTCTTCTCCCATCAGGCAAAAGTTATAGAAGTGTGAAAACACACACCTCCAAATTCAGGGACAGTGTTTTCTTGGCAGTTATCAGGCAACTGAATCATCCTATCACAACCAAAGAGCAGTGCTGAACTACTATCGACCTCATCCGACTTGATCGTACGGCTGGCTTTACCTTGCACAAAACATTATTCGCTTATCATGTTTCTATACGCTGTAAATGGCTCGACTGTAAATGGCTCGATGTTTTATCTTTCGGCTGACTGGTAAGCATGCAACAAAAGCTTTTCACTGTACCTCAGTACATGTGACAATACACTGAACTAAACTAAAAATGCAGGAATCTGGGACTAGTGTGGATGAGACATCTTGGTTGGGATGGGAAAATTGGGCCGAAGGGGCTGTTTCCATGCTGTCTGGCAGGTTAATTAGCAACTGTAAATTGCTCCAGCATGCAGGTGAGGTCAGGGAGAATAAAAGGGGATTAGCATAGGATTAGTGCCATGTCTGCCTGATGGAAGGGAAGGGAATCAAGAAGCAAAGGACATACGTTTACGGTGAGAAGGGCAAGATTGAGTTTAGTTCAGAGTTTAGAGATACAGCAAGGAAACAGTTACTTCGGCCTACTGAGTCCCACTGTGTCCTCCACAGATGCTGCCAGACCTGCTGTGTTTCTTCAACACTTTGTCCTTTGTTTCTGGTGAAGACAATGACACCATCCTGGTTTGGGAAGTGGTGTACGTGTGCATGTGTGTGTAAGTGTGTAAGCACATGTGTGCCTCCACATGCATGTTTGCATGGAGGAAGGTGATTTTCCAAATACTCTCCAGTATGTTATCTGAGTCGGCTAAGAAAGTAAAGCCCTGTTCCACGGTATGAGTTCATTCCAAGAGCACTCCCGAGTTTTAAAAAAAAATCAAACTCGTGGTAAGAATGGAGAATGAACATTGCAGGTATGTCGGAGCTCGGGGGCGTCTCTTAATGGCTCGTGCCGCTAACGGCAGGTACTCGGGAAGACTCCCTAACGGCAGGTAAGCTTGAGCAGACTCGTGAAGATTTTTCAACATGTTGAAAAATGTCCACGAGAGGCCTGAGTACCGACGAGTGGCCATTACCGTAAATCTCCGAGTTCGAATCAGGGCAAACTCGGGAGAGCTCTTGGAATGAACTCGTACCGTGGGACAGGGCTTTTAGTTTTGAAACACTATCTAACTGCAGGGGCAGCACAGTCCTCTCTGAACCCATCTTTACCAATTTCTTTGTATGTCCATCCTCTTTGGGGTGCATTGAGTTTCAGTTTACACTGTGGGTCCAAGAAGGAGCCATATGCAATTCCACCCCATAACCCTTGACACCCCTTCCAGTCACGAATCTGTCTATCTCTGCCTTAAAAATATCCACTGACTTGCCTCCACAGTCCTCTGTGGCAATGAGTTCCACACATTAACTACGCTCTGACGAAATTAGTTCCTCCTCACCTCCTTTCTAAAAGAGTGCCTTTAAATTCTTAGGCTATGACCTCTGGTCCTAGACTCTCCTATCAGTGGAAACATCCTATCCACATCCACTCTATCTCTGCCTTTCATTATTCTGTAAGTTTCAATTAGATTTTCCCTCAGACCATTCACTACTTATTGGCGTAACCTATTTTGTCCTCAGAAACATAGAAACATAGAAATTAGGTGCAGGAGTAGGCCATTCAGCCCTTCGAGCCTGCACCGCCATTCAATATGATCATGGCTGATCATCCAACTCAGTATCCCGTACCTGCCTTCTCTCCATACCCTCTGATCCCCTTAGCCACAAGGGCCACATCCAACTCACTCTTAAATATAGCCAATGAACTGGCCTCAACTACCCTCTGTGGCAGAGAGTTCCAGAGACTCACCACTCTCTGTGTGAAGAAAGTCTTTCTCATCTCGGTCTTAAAGGATTTCCCCCTTATCCTTAAGCTGTGACCCCTTGTCCTGGACTTCCCCAACATCGGGAACAATCTTCCTGCATCTAGCCTGTCCAACCCCTTAAGAATTTTGTAAAGTTTCTATAAGATCCCCTCTTAATCTCCTAAATTCCAGAGAGTATAAACCAAGTCTATCCAGTCTTTCTTCATAAGACAGTCCTGACATCCCAGGAATCAGTCTGGTGAACCTTCTCTGCACTCCCTCTATGGCAATAATGTCCTTCCTCAGATTTGGAGACCAAAACTGCACGCAATACTCCAGGTGTGGTCTCACCAAGACCCTGTACAACTGAAGTAGAACCTCCCTGCTCCTGTACTCAAATCCTTTTGCTATGAAAGCTAACATACCATTCGCTTTTTTCACTGCCTGCTGCACCTGCATGCCTACTTTCAATGACTGGTGTACCATGACACCCAGGTCTCGCTGCATCTCCCCTTTTCCTATTCGGCCACCATTTAAATAATAGTCTGCTTTCCTGTTTTTGCCACCAAAGTGGATAACCTCACATTTATCCACATTATACTGCATCTGCCAAACATTTGCCCACCACCCAGCCTATCCAAGTCACCTTGCAGTCTCCTAGCATCCTCCTCACAGCGAACACTGCCCCCCAGCTTAGTGTCATCCGCAAACTTGGAGATATTGCCTTCAATTCCCTCATCCAGATCATTAATATATATTGTAAATAGCTGGGGTCCCAGCACTGAGCCCTGCGGTACCCCACTAGTTACTGCCTGCCATTGTGAAAAGGACCCGTTTACTCCTACTCTTTGCTTCCTGTTTGCCAGCCAGTTCTCTATCCACATCAATACTGAACCCCTAATACCGTATGCTTTAAGTTTGTATACTAATCTCTTATGTGGGACCTTGTCGAAAGCCTTCTGGAAGTCCAGATATACCACATCCACTGGTTCTTCCATTATCCACGCTACTAGTTTACATCCTCGAAAAATTCCACAAGATTCGTCAGACATGATTTACCTTTTGTAAATCCATGCTGACTTTGTCCAATGATTTCACCACTTTCCAAATGTGCTGCTATCCCATCTTTAATAACTGACTCTAGCAGTTTCCCCCACTACCGATGTTAGACTAACTGGTCTGTAATTCCCCGTTTTCTCTCTCCCTCCCTTCTTAAAAAGAGGGGTTACATTTGCTACCCGCCAATCCTCAGGAACTACTCCAGAATCTAAAGAGTTTTGAAAGATTATCACTAATGCATCCACTATTTCCTGAGCTACTTCCTTAAGTACTCTGGGATGCAGCCTATCTGGCCCTGGGATTTATCGGCCTTTAATCTATTCAATTTACCCAACACCACTTCCCGACTGACCTGGATTTTCACTCAATTCCTCCTTTGACCCACAGTCCCCTGCTATTTCAGGCAGATTATTTATGTCTTCCTTAGTGAAGACGGAACCAAAGTAGTTATTCAATTGGTCCGCCATATCCTTGTTCCCCATGATCAACTCACCTGTTTCTGACTGCAAGGGACCTACATTTGTTTTAACTAACCTCTTTCTCTTCACATATCTATAAAAACTTTTGCAGTCAGTTTTTATGTTCCCTGCCAGTTTTCTTTCATAATCTATTTTTCCTTTCCTAATTAAGCCCTTTGTCCTCCTCTGCTGGTCTCTGAATTTCTCCCAGTCCTCTGGTATGCTGCTTTTTCTGGCTACTTTGTACGCATCATCCTTTGCTTTGATACTATCCCTGATTTCCCTTGTTATCCACGGATGCACTACCTTCCCCGATTTATTCTTTTGCCAAACTGGGATGAACAATTTTTGTAGTTCATCCATGCAATCTTTAAATGTCTTCCATTGTATATCCACCGTCAACCCTTTTAGAATTAATTGCCAGTCAATCTTGGCCAATTCACGTCTCATACCCTCAAAGTTAACCTTCTTTAAGTTCAGAACCATTGTTTCTGAATTAACAATGTCACTCTCCATCCTAATGAAGAACTCAACCATATTATGGTCACTCTTGCCCAAGGGGGCACGTACAACAAGACGGCTAATTACCCCTTCCTCATTACTCAAAACCCAGTCTAAAATAGCCTGCTCTCTCGTTGGTTCCTCTACATGTTGATTTAGATAACTATCCCGCATACATTCCAAAAAATCCTCTTCCTCAGCACCCCTGCCAATTTGATTAACCCAATCTATATGTAGATTGAAGTCACCCATTATAACTGTTTTGCCTTTGTCGCACGCATTTCTAATTTCCTGTTTGATACCATCCCCAACTTCTCTGCTACTGTTAGGTGGCCTGTACACAACACCCACCAGCGTTTTCTGCCCCTTAGTGTTTTGTAGCTCTAACCCATACCGATTCCACATCCTCCAAGCTATGTCCTTCCTTTCCATTGCTTTAATCTCCTCTCTAACCAGCAACGCTACCCCACCTCCTTTCCTTTCTCTCTAACCCTTCTGAATATTGAATATCCCTGGATGTTCAGCTCCCAGCCTACGTCACCCTGGAGCCATGTCTCCGTGATCCCAACTATATCATAATCATTAATATCTATCTGCACGTTCAACTCGTCCACCTTATTACGAATACTCCTTGCATTGAGACACAAAGCCTTCAGGCTTGTCTTTACAACGCATTTACCCCTTATACAATTTTTGCAGAAAAGTGGCCCTTTTTGATTTTTGCCCTGGTTTTGTCTGCCTGCCACTTTTATCTTTCACCTTGCTACCTATTTTGTCCTCACATGCCCAAATGACATCTAAACGCCACCTAGCTTATACACAATTTTTAGGAGTAAATTAAATTAACAACCAGCACATCTTTGCAGTGTTGGGGGAGACAGCAGCACCTAGTGGAAATGTCCGTGGTCATAGGAAGAACTGCAAACACCAAGTTTAAAATACATTTGGACAAGTAGATGAATAGGAAAGGTTTAGAGGGACTAGTTTAGATGGGGTATCTTGATCGATATGGGCGTTGGGCCGAAGGACCAGTTTCCATACTCAATGACACATCTACAACACCTGAGATCATAAGGTCATAAGTGGTCGGAGCAGAATTAGGCCATTCGGCCCATCAAGTCCACTCTGCCATTCATGGCTGATCTATCTCTCCCTCCTAACCCCATTCTCCTGCCTTCTCCTCATAACCCCTGGCACCCATCAGGATCAGGGTCTAATACAAGTCACACGTCACTGTACGGCAGCAGCCCCAAGGAACTGCAGAATTCGCCTTGTATGCTATTCATATAACCATATAATATATAACCATATAACAATTACAGCACGGAGACAGGCCCTCTCGGCCCTTCCAGTCCGTGCCGACCATTTGTTTTCCCCTAGTCCCATCTACCTGCACTCAGACCATACCCCTCCATTCCCTTCACGTCCATATACCTATTCGTTGGCAGTAACAGCACATGGAATACATGTTCCAATCCTACTTTAACAGCAGTTAACGTTCCAGTCAGGGTCATCTTTGAAGAGAAGACAGAGAGTTAATTATTGCAGTCAGCATCCTGCAATTCACAGGGTGATGAGGAGACAAAGGTTAATTATGCCAGCTGATTCTGCTATGGGAATATTTATTCTCCCTGTATTCTCTAAACTAGTTACTGCACATCCGAGTCTCTGACATTATTGTAATTGGCTACTTTTGAAAATTTTCTTCTGAAATTATGTTCAAATGAATCTGCATCACAATGCAGGTTCTACTCTGGCCTAATGAGTCACAGTAATTATCTAAGCCATGTATTCAGAAGATAACAAACAGCAGAACCACGAGTACCTAAACTAACAGACAGCATCTCAAAACAGGTTCTCTGCATTAACTGTTATGAGAGGCATTTAATTGCTTTATCAATCAACATCCCTTTATTTCTAACATGAAGTACTGAGCCAATGTTCTCCTTTTCACAATCCTACCCCTTTGCCTTACGGCAGTAGTATTGAAATTATGTTTGTTATATACACTTTTTAATTTGAAAATTAAATGTGCTGGGTCTCTTCACAGATGTCAAGTAAGTGCTGATATTTATGCCATTTTCTTCTCATTTAAGAAGTGAAACTTTTCTAACGTGTCAAATGAGCGAATGTGCTCATGTAATGGTATAAAACAGCACACGTTTGTCTTTGTCAATTTTTTTTGCAGCGTTGCCATATTTAATCACTAAGTGATTTGTTTCCTCACACTTTAAATGTTCCACAAAATCACCGCAACTTATTATGCATACATTACACTGCTAAAAATTACACTTTCATGATTCCATCATTAAGTGTAAAAATAATGCATGTGCATTGCATGCTACTGGACTTATTCTGTGTGGATAGGTGGCACAGCAGTAGAGTTGCTGCCTTACAGCGTTTACAGTGCCAGAGAGCCGCGTTCGATCTGGACTATGGGTGCTGTCTGTATGGAGTTTATACGTTCTCCACGTGACCACGTGGGTTTTCTCTAAGATCTTAGTTTTCGTCCCACACTCCGAAGACTTACAGGTTTGTTGGTTAATTGACTTGGTATAAATATAAAAAATGTCCCTTGTGTGTGTGGGATAGTGTTAGTGTACAGGGAACGCTGTTCAGCGCAGACTCGGTTGGCCGACGGGACTGTTTCCGTGCTGTATCTATAAACTAAACATTTGTGTATATTTTCCATTTTACTCTGTAATGTCTTAGCTTAATATTGTTATTAGTTTCTTGTTGTTGCTGACGTCTTTCTCACGATCCCCTGCTGGTCGACATGACTGGTTTATCCCTCGTCCATCCTGCGGTTTTTGCGTTGGTGTTCTGGCACCCCTCGGCATACCTCGGGATCACCCACAACCGGAGCATCGACTGCGCCCGCGGGCCCCTCGTCCCGACTCACCGCCGGGGTGCCACTGACCCCACAGCAAGAGCCGCCCTCGATCTTGCCACAGACCCCACGGCAAGATCTGCCCACGATCTTGCCACCGACCCCACCGCAAGAGCCGCTCTCGATCTTGCTTCCACAACCTTTTTCAATGTCTGCCCTCACGGTCTGCCTCCGGTTCTGGGGGGGGGGGGGGGGGGGGGGGGGGGGGGGGGGGGGGGGGGGGGGGGGGGGGGGGGGAACCCTGTAGCAGAACCTAGTGGCTTTCAACCTCTCCTCTGTACGAATCCCTCGCAATCCTGGAAGGAGTCAAGAGATATAATGTGTGGTGTGGCCAGATACAAGTCCTGACCTTCCCCTCTCTCGCTCTCGAACCTCTCGCGCAACTTGCTCGTCTGCTTCCTCTGATTCATGAGAGTGTCCCGTCCCACCGGCAGCAAGAGCAAACCGAGCACAGAAGACAACAGCCTCTCAGCAGCAACAACTACAACTATGTTAGAGTGCTACTCGTCCTTGTATTTCTAACTTACAATGCCTGAATAAAGAATCCATTTATTCACGATGTTTGCGCCTCTACAAGAGATTAGTGTGCAACACACGGGCTTAGTGTGCAAAATCAGAGCACATGGTATTGGGGGCAGGGTGTTGACAAGGATAGAGAACTGGTTGGCAGACAGGAAGCAAAGAGTAGGAATTAACGTCCTTTTCAGAATGGCAGGCAGTGACTAGTGGGGTGCCGCAAGGCTCATTGCTGGGACCACAGTTATTTACAATATATATTAACGATTTAGATAAGGGAATTAAATGTAACATCTCCAAGTTTGCAGATGACATAAAGCTGGGTGGCAATGTGAACTGCGATGAGGATGCTATGAGTCTACGTGGTGACTTGGATAGGTTGGTTGAGTGGGCAGATGCATGGCAGATGCAGTTTAATGTGGATAAGTGTGAGGTTATCCACTTTGGTGGCAAGAACAAGAAGGCAAATTATTATCTGATTAGGAAAATGGGAGGTGCAACAACCATATAACAATTACAGCAGGGAAACAGGCCATCTCGGCCTTTCTAGTCCGTGCCGAACAAGACCTGGGTGTCCATGTACATCAGTCACTGAAAGTAAGCATGCAGGCACAGCAGGCAGTGAAGAATGCTAACGCAAATGTTGTCCTCATATTGAGAGTATTTGAGTATTAAGCAAGGAGGATCTACTACAGTTGGTACAGGGGCCCTGGTTGAGACCACCCTGGATATTGTGTACAGTTTTAATCTCCTAGTTTGATGAAGGACATTTTTGATATTTAGGGAGTGCAGCATAGGTTCACCAGGTTAATTCCCGGGATGGCAGGACTGACATACGTATGATGAAAGAATGGGCTGACTGGGGTTGTATTCACTGGAATTTAGAAGGATGAGAGGGGACCTTATAGAAACACTAGACTAAGTGGGACCCGCTGGGTCCCAGCATCACACGGGAGGGCTGGTCCCCCAATGCAATATTCGACCTCTCCACCAATTCCAATTTTGGTGACCAGTGGGGGCGTTCTGGAGCACTAGTGTGGGTGTTGTGGGCCAAAGGGACTGTTTCCAGAGGCTATATGGACCTTGGTGCGTTGTATGGATTTTTTTGGCTGTGGCTCAGTCACTCAGCCTGTTGCTGGCAGCTCACTCACTTCATGGCTGTGGCTGGCAGTTGACTCACGGCTATTCCTTTAAATTCCATTTCAAGCAGGTGCAAGGCCACCAAATTCAAGTGCAGTTTCTTACCACTTCAAGCAGGGTGCAAGGCCACTAAATTCAAGTGCAATTTCATACCAATTCAAGCAGGGTGCAAGGCCACTAAAGACAGCGAGTCGTGACCTCTCCCTCTTCCATCTTGCAGAGACTGTCAAACCCACACTTATGGGTTTTATAGTCCCTTCCCCTATCCCACCAGAAGGGGCGTGGCCTTTATGGCCTGATTGACAGAAGAGAGAATCTCAACATTATTTAAACACTAATAACTCTTTTATTTTTAATCGATGGGAAAAATCCTTGGCACCTGATGAGCGGAGGGGGACTCTGAGTAAGATGACCAAAAATCACAGCCGTACGTGGTAGTGTCTTTTCTAAAATCAATACATAAGCGCAAACAGGAAGTGTCAAGATTAGACTTTTAATTATATAGAAGGCAAGACAACTTTAATTAGGCAAGGCAACTTTAATTAGGAAATGCAACTTTAATTAAGCAACACAGCTTTAGCATTTCCAAACCAATGGCAACACAGCTTTAGCATTTCCAAACCAAAGGCAACACAGCTTTAGCATTTCCAAACCAAAGGCAACACAGCTTTAGCATTTCCAAACTATATTTTCAAACCACATTAAGGGCACTGACAGGTCAGTAAAACCACTCACAATTTAGTAGACATGTGTTCAGTGTTATTTACAGCTCAGACTGAGAGACGTGACCCTCAGGAGAGAGAATCTCAACATTTTTTAAACACTAATAATTATTTTATTCTTCATCAATGGGAAAAAAAATCCTCTTGTCCTCCGCAGTAGAGGGGGGCTCTGAGTAAGATGGCCAAAAATCACAGCTGTAAGTGGCAGCATTTTTTCTAAAATCTATATACAGAACAATAGGAAGTGGTCAAGATCAGACTTTTAGTAATATAGATGTTAATGATTTGGATGAAGGGATGAAATGTAACATTAGCAAATTTGCAGATGACACAAAGCTTGGTGGCAGTGTGAACTGTGAGGTGGATGCTATGAGAATGCAGGGTGACTTGGACAGGTTGGGTGAGTGGGCAGATGCATGGCAGATTCAGTTTGATGTGGATAAATATGAGATTATCCACTTTGGTGACAAAAACAGGAAGGCAGATTATTATCTTAATGGTGTCAAGTTGGGAAAAGGGGACGTACAACAGGATCTGGGGGTCCTTGTGCACAGTCACATGCAGGTACAGCAGGCAGTGAAGAACATGAATGGCATGCTGGCCTTCATAACATGAGGAGTTGAGTATAGGAGCAAAGAGGTCCTCCTGCAGTTGTACAGGGCCCTAGTGAGACCACACCTGGAGCATTGTGTGCAGTTTTGTTCTCCAAACTTGAGGAAGGACATTCTTGCTATTGAGGGAGTGCAGCATAGGTTCACAAGGTTAATTCCCGGGATGGCGGGACTGTTATATGCTGAGAGAATGGAGCGGCTGGGCTTGTATACTCTGGAATTTAGAAGGATGAGAGGGGATCTTATTGAAACATGTAAGATTATTAAGGGTTTGGACACGCTAGAGGCAGGAAACATGTTCCCAATGTTTGGGGAGCCCAGAAACTGGGGCCACAGTTTAAGAATAAGGGGCAAGCCATTTAGATCGGAGATGAGGAAAAGCTTTTCCACACGGAGTTGAGAGTGTGTGGAATTCTCTGCCGTGGAGGGCGGTGGAGGCTGGTTCTCTGGATGCTTTCAAGAGAGAGTTAGATAGAGCTCTTGGGGATAGCGGAATTAGGGGATATGGGGAGAAGGCAGGTACTGATTGTGGATGATCAGCCATGATCACATTGAATGGCAGTGCTGGCTCGAAGGGCCGAATGGCCTACTCCTGCACCTATTGTCTATTGTCTATTGACATCCCAAGATGAGCAACAAACACTGTAATTGCCAGGAATGTCTGTTTCGTGAGCATGGACTTTAAAAGATAACCCACAACTTTGCAGGCGATGTTTCCAATGGCCGCCAATATCCATATTTTCACATAAGCACATGAGAAAAAATATGCCTCTTTACCCCGAGGGTGGTGAGTCTGTGTAATTCATTACCACAGATGCCTGTGAAGGACAAGACATTTTGGTATTTTTAAAGCAGCAATTGATTATTAAGGGTGTCATAGGTTACAGGGAGAAAGCAGGAGAATGGGGTTGAGAGGGAAAAATGGATCAGCCATGATCGAATGGGGGAGCAGACTCAATGGGCTGAATGGCCTAATTCTGCTCCAATGTCTTATGACAACTAGGTCTCCTGGTCTCTCAGATCACCTGGTCACCAGGTCTCTCAAGCTTGCCACACCATTTATGATCGATCTACGCCATGGAAATGAAGACGGCAGGGATATCCTATTTATTTTATAAATCGGAACATTGCTAGTAACAGCACATCAAATGTACAATTCATCTAGTCTGTGCACGGGGGCGATTCCTACCCATGTGCTAGGCATCAAATGTTTCTGCATGACCATTGTTCAGTTAACAACCAACAGGTTGGAGTTCTTGGAGACGCGAGAGATTGCAGAGGCTGGAATTCTGAGCAAAAACCAAACTGCTGGAGGAATTCAGCAGGACAGACAGCTCAGAGCAGCTCACATACCAGCGGTATGATTATTGATTTTTCTATCTTCAAGTAACCCTTGCATCCCATCCCTCTCCATCCCTCCCCCCCCCCCCCCAAGTCGTACAAGCTTCAGTCGTCTTGTTGAGTCTCGTTGTCTGTGACTCGTTTTCGCGTCGTCCACGGCAAACAATGGCCTATTTCCGTTATCATTATTACTTGTTTGCATATCTTTAATTCATTTGTTCTATATATTACAATCTATATCTCTTGTTTCCCTTTCCCTTGACTCTCAGTCTCAAGAAGGGTCCAGACCCAATGCATCACCAATTCCTTTTTTCCAGAGATGCTGTCTAACCCGCTGAGTTACTCCATCTTTTTGTGTCTATCTTCGGTTTAAACCAGCATGTGCAGTTCCTTCCTGCACAGCTCAGAGTTCTTGTTGGACAATGGAACCAACATACTGGAATGTCTGCAAGAATGTCTGATTCTATGAGATACTGTACTCTGAGTCTTGGGAATATAAGTTAACTTTTGTTCATATGCACTAAGCAACATAGGAACATATTCACATTGTTAGTTCATTTTAGGAAGCATTAGTCATGGAGTCATTCAGTCAATCAGCACAGAAAGTGTCCCTACAGCTCAACTTGTCCATACCAGCCAAGGTTACCCATCTAAGCTAGTTCCATTTGGCCCCATTTTGCCCATATCCCTCCAAACATTTCCTATTGATGTACCTGTGAATTGTCTTTGAGATCTTATTATTCTATTCTACGTTCAATATACCCACTGCACATTAAAATACAAATGAATAGTGTTGTTTATTTCAGTGCTCTATGATTGAATATGGAATAATCTCCTGGTCTGAAATGCAGTAACCAACATCTCTGCATCATGTGCCCCTTGCTTCGATCATCATATAAAGATGTTGATTTATGAAGATTAACACAGGCTGTTACTCTGCAGCATCAACTTCTGCAGACATTTTCTCTGACTCAATGTAACAATCAATTGGTAATGATATGACACTTACTGGAGTGAAGCATTCTGAGGCACTTTGCTGGGGTGTTACCAGCTATATTTAACAGCCAGCCACATGGGATGTTAGGACATGATAAAAAGCTGGCCAACTTGGTAGATTTAACGAGCATTTTTAAAGAAGAAAGGGGTGGGGTGGGATGGATTAAGGGGGGAATTCCAGAAGTTAGGACCATGCAGTTGAAGGCTAGCTGGTCCAGTGGTCATTAATAGGCCAGAGTTGAGGAGTGTAAAACATGGTGGTACAGCGGTAGATTTGCTGCCTTAGAGTGCCAGAGACCCGGGTTCGATCCTGATCAGTTTGTACGGTTTGTAAGTTCTCCCCTTGACCTGCGTGGGTTTTCTCCGGGAGCTCCAGTTTCTTCCCACACTCTTATAAAGTGCAGGATTACAGGCTAATTTAAAGTATACTAAATCACAGTCTACTTGGGGGGTCTTCCCACAAACTACACTTTAGCCTCTTTGTCACCTCACTCAATTCTACAGCAGAATGTCATTGAAAATCCAGCACTGTCTTTCTTCTCAGTTCTTCCCTTTAAAGAGGAAAAACATTAGTTAAGACCAAAGTTGAGATTAGTTAAGACCTTGAAGACTGAAAAAGGTGAATTTATTATGGGGAACAAGGAGATGGCAGATGAGTTGAACAGGTAATTTGGATCCGTCTTTACTAAGGAGGACACAAACAATCTTCCCGATATACTAGTGGCCAGTGGATCTAGGTTGACGGAGGAACGGAAGGAAATCCACATTAGGCAGGGAATGGTGTTGGGTAGACTGATGGGGCTGAAGGCTGATAAATCCCCAGGGCCTGATGGTCTGCATCCCAGGGTACTTAAGGAAGTGGCTCTAGAAATCGTGGACGCATTGGTGATCATTTTCCAATGTTCTATAGATTCAGGATCAGTTCCTGTGGATTGGAGGGTAGCTAATGTAATCCCATTTTTTAAGAAATGCGGGAGAGAGAAAGCAGGGAATTTTAGACCATTTGCCTGACATCGGTGGTGGGGAAGATGCTGGAGTCAATTATAAAAGATTAAATAGCGGCACATTTGGTTAGCAGTAACGGGATCGGTCCGAGTCAGCATGGATTTACGAAGGGGTAATCATGCTTGACTGATCTTCTGGAATTTGTTTAGGCTGTAACTAGGAAAACTGACAAGGGGGAGTCAGTGGATGTAGTGTACCTGGACTTTCAGAAAGCATTTGATAAGGTCCCACATAGGAGATTAGTGGGCAAAATTAGGGCACATGGTATTGGAGGTAGAGTGCTGACATGCATGGAAAATTGGTTGGCAGACAGGAAATAAAGAGTAGGGATTAATGGGTCCCTTACAGAATGGCAGGCAGTGACAAGTGGGGTACCTCAAGGCTCGGTGCTGGGACCGCAGCTATTTATAATATACATCAATGATTTAGATGAAGGTATTCAAAGTAACATTAGCAAATTTGCAGATGACACAAAGCTGGGTGGCAGTGTGAACTGTGATAAGGATGCTATGAGCATGCAGGGTGACTTGGACAGGTTGGGTGTGTGGGTAGATGCATGGCAGATGCAGTTTAGGTTTACAAGGTTAATTCCCAGGATGGCGGGACTGTCATATGCTGAGAGAATGGAGCGGCTGGGCTTGTATACTCTGGAATTTAGAAGGATGAGAGGGGATCTTATTGAGACATATAAGATTATTAAGGGTTTGGTCACGCTAGAGGCAGGAAACATGTTCCCGATGTTGGGGGAGTCCAGAACCAGGGGTCACAGTTTAAGAATAAGGAGTAAGTCATTTAGAACGCAGAAGAGGAAATAGCTGATCATCAGAACCGGCTTCCACTGCTCTCTGATTCAAGAGAGTTTATTGTCATGTGTCCCTGATAGGACAATGAAATTCTTGCTTTGCTTCAGCACAACAGAACATAGTAGGCATGACTACAGAAAAGATCAGTGTGTCCACATACCATTATATAAATATATACACACATGGCAGAGAGTTTTGAGTCTGCGGAATTCTCTGCCCAGAGAGCAGTGGAGGCCGGTTCTCTGGATACTTTCAAGAGAGAGCTAGATAGGGCTCTTAAAGATAGCGGAGTCAGGGGATATGGGGAGAAGACAGGAACGGGCTACTGATTGGGGATGATCAGCCATGATCACATTGAATGGTGCTGGCTCGAAGGGCCGAATGGCCTCCTCCTGCACCTATTGTCTATTGTCTATTGAAACAATTTCCTTTTGTTAAGTTCGCCAAACCATCTGAATGTGGGCAGACGGCACACTTTCATTTATAAATATGCTCAAGCAACACTCACAGGAAGCTTGCTAATCATGGGCTGGGAAAGGGGACGCGGGGAATCCGGTAGCATTGACATACAGCAGAGCTGATGGAGGACAGGCAATCACGTGTAGCAGGATGCAGGAGCACTGCTGTAGCTCGAAAGTAGTGGAGAGCGCTGACAGTCTGGCAGCGAGTCGATTTCTCACCTCACCTGGCCCACTAAAACCACTGAAAGAAGCGACAATGTTGGCTTGGAATCCCAACCGTGTAACTTCCTTTGTTTCAAAGCTGTGCAATTAAAAATCACTTGGGGGGATGAAGAAAGTTGTCTACTGACACTTCTGAGTCATTTCACATCACTTCAAAGGTCTGAACCATTTAGCATGATATTCCCAGCATGGTTGCCACACTTTACAGTGCCAGATATGCAGCAAGTAATGTCATTCTCCTTGCAATGTCCCCTTTGGCAATTTGCAACAAAATCAGTCTGCCATTGTCTTGGGAGATATCTTTGAAGGTCACTCTTGGGATAACAGCAACAGCCAGGTTTGTCTCATGAAAAAAAAAAAAAAATCCATTTCCCTCCTCCTGCACAAGTTTTAAGTCAAATTAATTTCAATAATTCAAGTTTAGAGATACAGCGCGGAAACAGGCCCTACGGCCCACCGAGTCTGCGCTGACCAACAATCCCCACACATTAACACTATCCTAACACACACTAGGGACCATTTTTACATTTACCATGCCAATTAACCTACAGACCTGTACGTCTTTGGAGTGTGGGAGGAAAACAAAGATCTCAGAGAAAAACGCACGCAGGTCACGGGGAGAACTTACAAACTCCGTACAGACAGCACCCATAGTCGGGATCGAACCCGGGTCTCTAACGCTGCATTCGCTTTAAGGCTGTGCCACCATGACCGCCCAAAGTCACGAGGAACAAGCTTTTCTTGGAACATTCAAATGCCTTCGATAGACACAAAATGTTGGAGTAACTCATCGGGACAGGCAGCATCTCTGGAGGGAAGGAAAAGGTGACGTTTCAGCTCGAGACCCTTCTTCAGACTGAAGAAGTCTATCTTCTCGTGTTTATCCGTTTTAAACCAGCATCTGTAGTTCCTTCCTACACTTTCAAATGCCTTCATTTTGCACAGTCATCTTTATCAACAAAGCAAATGGGAATGAAAGACAATGGAATTTGTTTTGAAGTATAGCAGCAAGTCTGGAATGTCTTAATTCCAGAATAATGCAGTATATGTAATTATTTGAAATGCTAACTGTTACTTTAAAGCTGTCATCCTTTTAAGGATCACTTGACCATCTGCACCCTGGGCTACAACAATGGCATAGAATGTACAAAGTGCAATCCTTGCAGAATCTTCCTGTAAATGGGCAGCACGGTGGCACAGATGGTAGAGCAGCTGCCTCATAGTGCAAGACCCGGGATCAATCCTGACCTCAGGCGCTGTCCGTGTGCAGTTTCCACTTTCTCCCCCGTGACCACATGGCTTTCCTCTGGGTGCTCCTGTTTTCTCCCACATTCCACAGAGGTGTGGCTTTGTGGTTTAATTCGTAGATAAACTGCCCCGAGTTTAGTTTAGTTTAATTTAGAGATTTAGTGCGGAAACGGGCCCTTCGGGTCCACGCCGACCAGTGATCCCCGCCAACTAACGCTATCCTATACACTCGGGACACTTTACAATGATAGCAAGTCAATGAACCTACAGACCTGTGGAGTCTGTGGAGTGAGGGAGGAAACCAGAGATTCCAGCGAAACCCCACGAAGGTTACAGGGAGAACGTACTGTACAAACTCCGTACAGACAGCATCCGTAGTCAGGATTGAACCCGGGTCTCTGGCACTGTAAGGCTGCTTACGGCTGTGCCACCATACAGGGAGTGCATGCAAAAGTGGGATTACATAGAAGTAGTGTGATCGGTGGTCAGCTGTGGGCTCGGTGAGCCGAAGGGTCTGTTTCCACGCTGTATCTCTGAAACTAAAACTAGACGCACCTCATGACGCAACGTGTGTCAGTGTGTGGATCTGCAATGTACTTTGTCTGAGATTAAGGATCCACTGAGAACGTATATCTCACAGCAACTATTTCAACTTGGGTCTCACCGGCAGTTTCCATGGGACTTGTGAGTGCTTGTATTAATTAAAATGATGTGATATCAGGGAATGATTTGCAGAGCAATGATCTGATGAAGAAAGGCCATGTTAATATTTGTCCCACAGGAGGTTTGTTCAAATTGCGAGCATACTGATTTGTCAGCTCTGACTGTATGTGTGCTAGTTGTCACGAGCGTGGCATTTGATGTTGGTGCAGACACTTGCTTTTTCCAGTGTTTAAGTAGGAAGCATAGAGCAGAAATTGTAATTTATTCTGCCAGATGGTACTTCAGCACCAGTTTGAAAGTGCTGGCAGTTGTATGCAGCTGATCACCGAGCAGTGTGGATGTGACAGGCAATACATTGGCCTTGATTCCTTCTTCATGTACAAAACACAATTTTTCAGCACAGTTGGACCTTGCATCTTTGTTAACGTTGGTGGTAGGAAAACACTTAAGAAGGGCAGCTCGTTGCCTTTTTTTTTTAAACCACTCACATGTAGGATTACGTCGGCATGAAGAGCAAGACCAGCATTTATTGCGATTTCTCAGACCAACGCTTTTTTTGGTTTAGTTTTAGTTCAGAGATACAGCTTGGAAACAAGCCCTTCGGCCCGCTGAGTCCACGCTGACCATCTATCACCGTTACACTCGTTTGCATGTTATCCCGATTTTGCAATTTACAGGAGCCAATTAATTTACACACTTGCACATCTTTGGAATGTGCGAAGAAACCAGGGCACCCGGAGAAAACCCACGCGGTCACAGGTTGAATGTACAAACTCTGCATATTCAGCATCCTTGGTCAGGATCGAACCCGGGTCTCTATCCGCAATGAGGCAGCAGTTCTAATGCTGCACCACTGTGTCACCCTGTTCCCATTAACTTATTCCCATTGTTTTATTAGATGGAAATTTGAGGATTTTGGCACTGTGATAATAATCTCTTTTCGTTGCTTAATGGTAAGTAACGTTAGCTTGAACCTCCAATTCTGAGGAGGGATCACTGACATGAAATATTAACATAGTTTCTCTTTTCACAGATTTGTCTGTGCTGCAGCGTATTTTCAGCACTTTCTGATGTTGTCATTAGGATTCATTGACAATGTTCGAGTTTTGCTTTAAAATTCTGAGACGCAGAAGAAGGGATTTTGGTTCATTGAATCATTGCCAGATCCGATCGGAGCAATTCCCCAGTCCCATCCTTGCTCTTTTAATAGACTATCCAATTCACTCTTGAAGGAACAAATAGATTCTCTTTCTACCCGAATGGGTAGTAGATTTCGGATCATAAATACTCCAGGAACGTAAGATTAGTGTTTCCTTAGAGTTTTTTTTTAGCTGAGTGTTCTCATAGAGTCATACAGCACAGAAACATGCTCTTTGGCCCAACTTGCCCATGCCGACCAAGATGCCCCATCTACACTCGTCCCACCAGCTCAGGCTTGGCCCATATCACCAATAAAGCATCCTGTTATTTTACATTTCAATTTCCAGCATCCTCTCTTTTTCTCCGCCTTTCTTATAGAATTAAGATTATGAGGGAAATTAGTTAGCATTTCATCAAACAAAAGACAAGAGAAATGTAGAGCTCTTGAGATGCAGCTGCTGAGCTAATCGGAGCTTTCAAGCCTGAAGCATACGTTTATGTTAGGCAATGACGCCAACAGTTATACTCCACCTAACTTGATAGGCAAATAGATGAGCCCTGATCCAACTCAATGACACGGCACGGTGGTGCAGCGGTGGTGTTGCTGCCTCACAGCGCCAGAGACCCGGGTTGGGTCCTGATCATGGGTGCTGTCTGTATGGAGTCTGTACGTTTAACCTGTGACCATGTGGGTTTTTTTCAGAGTGCTCCGGTTTCCATCCCACACTACAAAGACGTACAGGTTTGCAGGTTAATTGTCTTTGGTGAAGATTGCAAACTGTCCCTCATGTGTGTAGGATAGTGCCAGTGTACGGGGATTGCTGGTTGGTGCGGACTCGGTGGGCCGAAGAGTCTATTTCCACGCTGTATCACTAAGCTGAACTAAGACGATCACTGTGTACATTCTACGCTGGTTTAATACCCAACATACTGTGAATACTAGAAACCTGTGTGTGAGTGTGTGAGTGTGTGAGTGTGTGAGTGTGTGAGTGTGTGTGTATGGAACGGGTGCGGGGGAGGGAGAGGAGGGAGAAAGCTAGAAAAGAGGTGGAGCAGGACAAAGCGTGGCAGGTGATGGTTGAACACAGGTGGGGGGGCAGGGGGGGTGGAGTTGGTAGGCAGATGGTTGGATAAAGGCCAGGGATGGAAATATGGTAGTGAAAACAGAAAAACTGAAGAGTTGCAAATTGTGAAGCTAAAGGAAGGGATGTAGCTGGAGGGGGGGGCACAAGGGAGAAATAGATGCAAGTCTAGGTGGGGCACAGGGTAGGGGAAGGAGTGTGGAAAGAAAGCGAGTTGTGTGGGGGCCGGGGAGGAGTTTTGCTTTTGAACATTGTGAAGGTTTATATTTTGGATATCTTGCACATTTAAGTTTTAATAATCAAACATCTTTATGCCTTGGAGTGACTGTCTTTCCACGATAAATAGAACTGCTTTGACATGCCACCAGAAGAAATCATGACTTGTCTCTACTTTCAGTACTGACTGTTACACAGCCAAATTGCTTTTGCAATGAATTATCACAGTAACAGTGTCATTCATGAATGATTAAGGTATAACTTTAGTGACTAAACATGGGTAAAGTGATCCATTAACTGTAACAGAAAAAGAATGATTAATAAATCCTATTCTACAAAGGATTCAAATGCAGTTAAATTAACATGTCTTGCTTGAGGTAAAAAAGAGTCAGGAATAAACAACTGAAGTTGTTGTTGTAAATAAACTGTTTCTGTTGGACTCATCGTCGTACAGTGTGGAAACAGGCCCTTGGGACCGATTTGCTCACACCGACCAACATGTCCCATCTATACTCATCTTACCTGCCTGCGTTTGGATCATATCCCTTGAAGCCTTTCCTATCCATGTACCTGTCTGAATGTTTCTTAAACATTGTGATAGTCCCAGCCTCAACTACCTCGTCCAGCATCTTGTTCCATACATCCACCACCCTTATTGTAAAAAAAGTTACCCCTCAGGTTCCCATTAAATCTTTCCCTCCTCAATTTAATTCCATGTTCTCTGATTCTCGATTTCCTTACTGTGGGCAAGAAATTCTGTGGGTTTACCTCATCTATTCTTCAAAGATGTAATCGAGGAACGTGCCAAATGGAAAAGGAGATGTCCTCGGGTCAGCAGCAAGATAAATCACTAGCTTGAAAATACTTATCTTCTAACCTAATCTTGTGGCCAAGAATATATGTGGATGGTCCAGTTGAAGTGTTGGTGAACCTATTAAACCCACCCCCACCTCAAAGTGTAGATGAAAAGTGGCTTGGCATCGGCGGCATCATTGAATATCAAGGGTATGGGTTCAAGGCTTTTTTTTAGAAATGTTGTTAGCCGTTTTTGTAGCACGGTGGGTCCAAGAAACGAGCTGCCAAAGGAGGTGGTCAAGGCAGGTGCAATAATTGGACAGTTTCATGGATAGGAAAGATTTAGAGGGGTATGGACCAAATACAGGCACAAGGTTAGATGGAGAATCTTGGTCGGCATAGAAAAGCTGGCCAAGAGCCTGTTTCCATGCTGTATGACTCTATGACACTCTGATCTTTGACACTCTATTGAATGTTACTTGCCATTTATCAACCCATATAGAAATGGATTAATTTGCTTGATGAAGAGCTGCAAATGGAATTATATGTTGCGTGATCATCACTAAACATCCCCACTTCTGGCCTTATGATGGAAGGAAGGTCATTGATGAAGCAGCTGAAGGTGTTTGGGCCTAGGATCTTAGTTTAGTTTAGAGATACAGCACAGGAACAGGCCCTTCGGCCCACGGACTCCGCGCTGAACAGCGATCCTCGCACATTAACACTATTCGACACACACGAGGGACGATTTACAAGTTTACCAAGCCAATTAACCTACAAACCTGTACGTCTTTGGCGTGTGGGAGGAAACCAGAGCACCCGGAGAAAACCCACGCAGGTCACAAGTCGAACGTAGAAACTCCATACAGACAGCACCCATAGGTAGGATTGAACCCAGGTCTCTGTTGCTGTAAGGCAGCAACGCTACCACTGACCTACAGAATTCTTACTGTGATGTCCTGGGATGATTGACCACAACCATCTTCTTTTGTGTGACGTACAGATCCAAACATTGGACTGTTTTTCTTTCTCCCTCTGATGTTTATGACTTTCATGTCTTTCAAGGCTCCTTCATGTCACGATGGCCTAGGTGCTGCTGATGTCAAGAGATACCTCTCTTATTTTCCCTTTTAATTGAAATATTTGCTTATTCATTGATTTCCAAGACCTCCACAGTCCTTGCAATATCTAAACTGTGCATTGATGGTTAGTGGGATGTGCCGCTTGCTGTCACTCCCAATGACAACATCTATCATCTTGTTTATGACTGAGTGTGTGGTGATTGGCTTAATTAGATTTGTCCTTATTCCCATAACCATCTATCAAATAAATCAATCAATCTCAGCGTTTAATGTATTCACCAGTTCAGCCTCCACAGCTGAATTCCCTTATATTCTGAAACCTGATATTCCTTATCATGTAAGACACAAAACGCTGGAGCAATTCAGCGGGACAGGCAGCATCTCTGCAGAGAAGGAATGGGTGATGTTTTGGGTCGAGACCCTTCTTCAGACTGATGTCAGGGAAGAGGGAGATACATAGATAAGGAAGTGTAAGGTGTGAAAATAAGACAAAGGAACGGACATCAAGGAAAATGTAGAATAAATCATTGTTAGCTGGAAGTTCACAACAAAGCAAACAGAGACAGTCAGACTGGTCGGAGAACTGGGAAGGGGGAGGGATGGAGAAAGAGGGAAAGCAAGTTAGAGAAGTCAATGTTCATACCGCTGGGGTGGAAGCTACCCAAGCGAAATATGAGGTGCTGTTCCTCCAATTTGCGCTGGGCCTCACTCTGACAATAGAGGAAGCCCAAGACAGAAAGGTCAGTGTGGGAATGGGAGGGGGAATTAAAGTGTTTCGCAACCGGGAGATTAGGTAGGTTTAGGCGGACTGAGCAGACATGTTCCTTTTGTCCTACTTTCACAGCATACATTTCCTTATCCATGTATCTCCCTCTCCCCTGACATCAGTCTGAAGAAGGGACTCGACCCGAAACGTCACCCATTCCTTATCTTCAGAGATTCTGCCTTTCCCGCTAAGTTAATCCAGCATTTTGTGCCTATCTTCGGTTTAAATCAGCATCTGCAGTTCCTTCCTACACATTCATTATCATGTATCTGTACACTGTAAATGGCTCGATTGTAATCATGTATTGTCTTTCTGGTGATTGGATAGCACACAACAAAAGCTTTTCACTGTACCTTGGTACACGTGACAATAAACTAAACTGAACTGAACACAACCCTCTTGGACTAGGTTAGAGATTTTCACAAATATCTGAGAAATGTCTCAATAGTTTAATCTTTTTTCCTAACAAAGTCTGGTCTGTAGTGTCCAGAAGTTCTGGATTCTAAAGAAATAATAATGATAATTCACATATTCTCCACCGCTTCCATGTAATCCATCCAAAAACACGTAATTCACCAAATAGCTAAACATAACGTTATTTCAGCAATTCATAATATATAGAACAGAACAGTGCAGCACAAGAACAGGTCTTGGAACCATTTTCCAACTCCAAGTCGCAGCTGGCCATAGAGGCCCATTGCAGCTGTCGCCTCCATCCAGATTGAAATGCGAACGTCTGATGTTGGTTCTGATTGAACCAAATTGTTGGACATGTGTGGGGAAGTGGCTCCACCAGCCGTGCCACTGTGCCTCACCCTTCATTGGAAATATTACTGAGGATCACTCCCCTCTCAACTAATTATATTCAGTCCAGTTCTTATTGGAATTATTCCCCTGACATTCAATGTCTCCACTCTGTTCTTAAATGTAACCAAACTGACATTTTTCCATTTATTTGGTCTTATTGAATGCAGAAGGCGCCCATGCATTACACCTGTTCGGATAACAGAAATTTGTCATTACAAATTCACGATTCACTGCCCAAAAACTGTTTTGATTGTTAGACTTTAGAGATACAGTGCTTAAACCATAGAAACATAGAAATTAGGTGCAGGAGCAGGCCATTCGGCCCTTCGAGCCTGCACCGCCATTCAATATGATCATGGCTGATCATCCAACTCAGTATCACCTGCCTTCTCTCCATACCCCCTGATCCCTTCAGCCACAAGGGCCACATCCAACTCCCTCTTAAATATGGCCAACGAACTGGCCTCAACTACCTTCTGTGGCGGAGAATTCCACAGATTCGCCACTCTCTGTGTGAAAAACGATTTTCTCATCTCAGTCCTAAAAGACTTCCCCCTTATCCTTAAACTGTGACCCCTTGTCCTGGACTTCCCCAACATCGGGAACAATCTTCCTGCATCTAGCCTCTCCAACCCCTTAAGAATTTTGTAAGTCTCTATGAGATCACCCCTCAATCTTCTAAATTCCAGCGAGTATAAGCCGAGTCTATCCAGTCTTTCTTCATATGGAAGTCGTGCCATCCCAGGAATCAGTCTGGTATAGATTCGGGGCACCGAGTCCATACCTACATGCGATCACCCCGTACACTGGCACTATCCTACACACTAGGGACAATTTACAATTTTACAGAAGCGAATTAACCTACAAGCCTGTACACCTTTGGAATGTGAGAGGAAACCAGAGCACCCGGAGAAAACCCATGTGGTCACAGGGGGAACATAAAAACTCTGTGCAGACAACACCTGTAGTCAGGATTGAACATGGGTCTCTGGCTGTAAAGCAGCAAATCCACTACTGCATCGATGTGCCGTACAAAGATATTGAATAAAATGTACTCTCAGAGGATTTATGTGATATAAAATGAATAAATAAAGTTGTTCTTCAGTTTGTTCATGCCTGACGTGCATAGGTTTAAGATGAGAGGGGCAAAGTTTAAAGATGTAAGAGCAGATTGTTTACACAGGGTTGTGGGTATCTGGTTATAAGATCATAAGTGATAGGAGAAGAATTAGGCCATTCGATCTATCATGTCTGCTCCCCCATTTAATCACGACTATATAGGATGACATATAGGTTATTGGCCAGGAGAATGGGGTTAGGAGGGAGAGATAGATCAGTCATGATTGAATGGCCTATGATCTTATGATCTTATGATGGATGATCTATCTCTCCCTCCGAACTCCATTCTCCTGCCTTCTCCCCACAACCCCTGGCACCCATAGTAAATCAAGAATCTATCTATCTCTGCCTTAAAAACATACATTGACGGCCTCCACAGCCTTCTGTGGCAAAGAAATTCACAGATTCACGACCCTCTGACGAATGAAATTCCTCTTCATCTCCTTCCCAAAGGAACATCCTTTAATTCTGAGGCTATTGAATATCACAGATTCACAGATTCACAGAATGGGGTGTGGGAATGGGGGGTTGGGGGAAGGGGGATGGGGAGAGGGGGAAATGAGGTGTGAGCAGGGAGGGGGTGGTCGCAGCAGACGCAGCTTGCACTCTGCTCACCCCGCACCTTCAGTTTTCGGCCTCACTCAGTAGATCCCGGTCCCACTCCGGCTTCACAAAGGGCTTCTGGTTCAACTCAGCAACTTCCGGCTGGTCGTGCTGGTCGCCGCAGAAGCAGTCCGCGAGCTGCTCAGTCTCCGCGAGCTGCACACTCTCCACAAGCTGCTCGACACACGCCGCCCCTTCAGCTTTTAATTCTCCTCGGCGCGTTATTGACAGCGGGGCGATTTTTACGATTTTTAAACCTTCGTAACTATTTCACCGATCGGAACAAAACTTATTTGACTTGCAGCAGAGGAGAATGGTGAATAAGGTGGCGAAAATTGGTAGCGCTACGGGGGATCATTTTTGCGCAAATTTAAAAACAAGCAGACCGTAAGTGGTCATGATGAGAGTTTTAGTAATAGTATAGATGAGTTGAGAATAAGTCGAGAAATAAAGCATAAAATGTTCAGATAAGGTGTTCCCAGCCTCGATGAGAAATATGCCAATTGGAATATGTAACAATGTTATATGTGATGCTTAGTTAGATGATGTGATTTTGCATTTCAAAAAATTATTACTTTAACTATGGAAAACCTGAGCAGAAATTGCAGATGCCCTGGCTGAGATTTACGAGTCATGGTTAAATGCGGGTAAGGTGCTAGACGACTGGAGGGTGGCAAATGTTGTACCTCTATTTAAGAAGGGCTGCATGAGGACTATAGGCCAGTGAGTCTAACATCCGTGGTCGGAAATGTACTATATATTATTCCGAGGGATAATATACACCTGCATTTAGATGGGCAAGGGTTGATTAGGGATAGGCAGCATGGTTTTGTATGTGGAAGATAGTGTCTCACAAATCTAATTGAGTTTTTTGAAGATGTAACCAAAAATTTTGATGAGAGCAGAACTGTAGACATTGTACTGTATATATGGATTTCAGCAAGATTCCGCATGGTACGCTGTTCTGGAAGGTTAGATCGCATGGGATCCTAGAAGAGCTAGCCGACTGGATAGAAAATTAGTTCCCTCGAAGGAAGTAGAGGGCGATGGTGAACGGTTGTCTTTCAGACTGGAGGCCTGTGACTAATGATGTGCCTTAGGGTTCGGTGCTGGGCCCATTGGTGGTTGTTATCTATTTTAATTAAGTAGTTGATACAGGTACTATAACAATGTTTAAAACATACTGTAACACAACTCTACTGTTTTCTATTTTGATTCCTCCTTCAGGCTCTTCATCTTCACTCTATATTTCAGTTTGATATCCTGTAGACAATAAACATTCCCCCTCTGCTGCCATCCCAAATGTAGGTCTGGGTCATCCCCCTCTGGATTATTTCCAAGGCATACAATTTAGCACAAACTACTTTCACAAAGCCTTTGACAAGGTCCCACACAAGAGATTAGTGTGCAAAATTAGTGATCACATGGTATTGGGGTTAGGGTATTTACATGGATAGAGAACTGGCTGGCAGACAGGAAGCAAAGAGTAGGAATTAACAGGTCCATGGGAGGCAGTGACTAGTGTGGTGCCGTAAGGCTTGGTGCTGGGACCCCAGTTCGTTACAATATACATTAACGATTTAGATGAGGAAATTAAATGTGACATCCCCAAGTTTGCAGATGACACCAAGCTGGGTGGAAGTGTGAGCTGCGATGAGGATGCTATGAGGCTGCAGGGGAACTACATGCAGATGCAGTATCATGTGGATAAATGTGAAGTTATCCACTTTGGTGGCAAGAACAGGAATGCAGATTATTATCTGAATGCTGTCAGATTAGGAAAAGGGGAGGTGCAACAAGACCTGGATGTGCTTATACATCAGTCACTGAAAGTAAGCATGCAGGTTCAGCAGGCAGTGAAGAAACCTCGCAGCAGCGGCCTCTGCAGTCCATCTGTCTTTTTTACATTTTTGGCCTGTTGAGTGTATAGTTTGATTGTAGTTTATATATTGTTTTTCTCTGTGCATATGTGGGGGGCGGGAGGAGGTGGGGGGAAACTTTTAAATCTCCTCCCTGTAAGGGGGACCTGACCATTTCCCTGTCGGGTCTCCGTTGTCGTTGGGGCCTAGCACCGTGGAGCGACCTCCAACCGGAACGACCTGGGGGCTCCAGTCGCTGAGCCTGCAGACTCACCATCCTGGAGCTGGCCGGCTTCGGAGCGTGGAGAGCTGTGGTGGAGCGCGGCTGCGACCCGACTTCGGAGCTTCGGAGGCTCCAGCCGCAGGCTCTGGTGGGAGACCACTTTTCGGAGCTCCCACAACGGCAATTTCCCCCCGCCCGAATTGCGGGGTTGAAAACGACCTGGAGCGGGGCCTTACATCGCCCGGCGTGGCTTTAACGGCCGTGGGAATTGCCATCGCCCACCGGGGGCTTTAACATCGGGAGAAGAATGGAAAACAGGGGAGAGACAATGACTTTGCCTTCCGTCACAGTGAGGAGGAGATTCACTGTGATGGATGTTTGTGTAAATTGTGTTAATTGTGTGTCTTGGTTTAGTTTTGGGTTTTTTCTTGTTGTATGACTGCAGAAACCAAATTTCGTTTGAACTTCGTTTGAGGTTCAAATGACAATAAACGGTATTGTATTGTATTGCATTGTATTGTAACCTAATGACCTTCATTGTGAGAGGATTTGAGTTTAGGAGCAAGGTGGTCCTACTGTAGTTGTACAGGACCCTGGTGAGACCGCATCTGGAGTACTGTGTGCAACTTTGGTCTCCTAATTTGAGGAAACACATCTTTGCTATTGAGGGAGTGCAGCGTGGGTTCACCAGGTTAATTCCCGGTATGGCGGGACTGATGTATGATGAAATATTCGGTTGACTGGGCTTGTATTCACTGGAATTTAGAAGGATGAGAGGGGATCTTATAGAAACATATAAAATTCTTAAAGAATTGGACAGGCTAGATGCAGGAAACATGTTCCCGATGTTGGTGGAGTCCAGAAGCAGGGGTCACAGTTTAAGAATAAGGGCCATTTAGGACTGAGATGAAGAAATACCTCTTTACCCAGAGAGTTGTGAATCTGCGGAGTTCTCTTCCACAGAAGGCAGTGGAGACAAATTCACTGGATGTTTTCAAGAGAGAGTTAGATTTAGATCTTAGGACTGAAGGAATCAAGGGAAATGGGGAAAGAGCAAGAACGGGGAACTGATTTTAGATGATCAGCCATGATCATATTGAATGGCGGTGCTGGCTCAAAAGGCCAAATGGCCTCCTGCACCTATTTTTCTATGTTTCTACATTTCTATGTTAAGGCCTTATTGGTGCACTTTGTCTCGGTTGTATGGAGTTGATAATAATATGCCTGGAGAGAGTGGATGTTCCTAAATAGAGCAGATGTGGAGAGGATGTTTCCACTAGTGGGAGAGTCTAGGACCAGAGGCCATGGCCTCAGAATGAAAGGACAGAGATGAGGAGGAATTTATTTAGTTAGAGGGTGGCGCATCTGTGGAATTCATTGCCACAGATGACTGTGGAGGCAAAGTCAATGGATATTTTAAGATGGATATTGATAGATTCTTGATTAATACGGGTGTCGGGGGTTGTTGGGAGAAGGCAGGAGAATGGTGTTGAGAGGGAGATATAGATCAGCCATGATTAAATGGCAGAGTAGACTTGATGGGCCAAATGGCCTAACTCTGCTCCTATAATTTATGAACATGTCCAGACCAAGTGCAGCAGCTTCAAAACTTGAATCACCTCTACTTTGCAATCCATTCTTCTCTCAAGGAAGCAGGATAGTTTGAGGTCGAATAAGCTCGTTCAACAACTTGTTAACAATAGAAGCCCTGTTTTCCCCAAGATTCATTCTATAGCATCTGCTTTAATCACTTTGTCTGATCCACTGGAATTTATCATGCAACGCCACACTATGCCAAGCTCTCACCTTCCACTATATCTGCGGATCATTGCAATGGGCCAATAGTCACCTCAAATGTCATTGTTGTCCCTTACTGTCCCAAGAGATCATAATTCTTCCTTCAAATTGCTTACTGCGAACATTCTCATTTTTCTGAAAATGATAAATCACTGTCAAATGATATTTTGAAATGAATTTGTTCTAAACGTGCTGTCCTTCACTTACGATCTCACACTGTAGTCTTCCTTTGCTGCTCACTTGATGCCTTGCATGGCAAGTTTGACTTTGTATCTAATAGTGGTCACTGCAGACATGTTCTGCCCAGGTTTCTCACTGCCATTATAATGCAATCTTTGCTATACTTGCTGCCCTGCAGTAAGCTAAAGATATGTGGGGAGTCTTGCTAACAGCATTCAATGTTGCAAAAAGGTCCAGTATATTCTCTTTATGTCTCAGAAGGTACACTAATTCTGATAAAATAAATTCATGATAGAATAGGCCGAAGTCAGCATGGCTTTGTGTTGGGGAGGTCTTGCCTGATGGAACTGTTGGAATTCTTTGAAGAAGTAAATAGCAGGACAGACAAAGGAGAGTCAGTACTGTAGATGTTGTTTACCTAGTTTTTCAGAATGCCTTTGACAAGGTGCCACACGTGAGGCTGCTAAGGAAGATGAGAGCCCACGGTAGCAAAGGGCAGATACTAGCATGGATAGTTGGCTGGATGGCAGAAGGCAAAGAGTGGCAATAAAGGAGTTTTTTTCTGGTTGGCTGCCAGTGACTCGCAAAGTTCGGCAGGGCTCGGTGCTGGGGCCGCTGCTCCTCACGTTGTATATTAATGATTTGGACGAGGGGATTGAAGGCTTTTTGGCCAAGTTTTCAGATGACACGAAAATAGGTAGAGGGGCAGGTAGTCTAGAGAAAGCAGGGACTCTGCAGAAGGACTTGGACAGGTTGGGAGAGTGGGCAGAGAAGAGGCAGATGGAATAAAGGCATAGACTTTTTTGTAAATGGGGAGAGAATCCAAAACTTTGGAGGTGCAAAGGGACTTGGGCGTGCTGGTGCAGGATTCCCAAAAAGTTAATCTGCAAGTTGAATCGGTAGTAAAGAAAGCAAACACAATGCTTGCATTTATTTTGAGAGGGGTAGAATACAAAAAACGGGGATGTAATGCTGAGGCTCCATAGGGTGCTGGTCAGGCTGCATTTGGAGAATTGTGAGCAATTTTGGGCACCATATCAGAGGAAGGATGTGCTGGCTCTGGAGAGGGTCCAGAATGATCCCAGGAATGAGTGGGTTAACATATGATGAGCGTTTGATGGCACTGGGCCTGTTCTCATGGGAGTTTAGAAGGATGAGAGGGTACCTCATTAAAGCTTACTGAATAGTGAAAGGCCTGGATTGATTGCGTGAGGAGAGGATGTTTCCACTAGTGGAAGAGTCTAGGACTAAAGGTCAGAGCCTCAGAATTAAAGGACATTCCTTCAGGAAGAAGATGAGGAGGAATTTCTTCAGTCATAGGGTGGTGAATCTGTGGATTTCTTTGCCACAGAAGGTTTTGGAGACCATCAGTAGATATTTTTATGGCAGAGATAGATATATTCCTGATTAGTATGGGTGTCAAGGGATATGAGAAGACAGGAGAATGATGTTAGGAGGGAGAGATAGATCAGCCATGATTGAATGGCGGAGTAGATTTGATGGGTTGAATGGCCTAATTCTGTTCCTATCACATGACATTTTGGCAGATGAGACAAGAGTCGATTGTTCAAACGAGTTTTATTAACAAAACAGTTAAACTGACAAAGTATCTCAACACAACCACTAAACAGATCCAGCCACAACGCTGGTCCAGAGCGACTGAAGGGGCATCGCCCAGAAAGCGAGCGAAGCACAACCCCTCCCTAGAGTCACATGTCCGAGGCACCCGACCGCAGGGTTCGACTAACTGCAAGCACCAGCAGGTGTCGCTACAGCACCCCCCCCGCCCCTCCCGCCCCCCCAGAACACGAGGTACAGAACCGATCAGGGATCCGGATGATACGTCCGGAATGTGTGGTTCTTGAAGGCGGGGCGGGCGTAACAGTAGGGGCCGACAAAACAGGCTGGGAGGGCGAGTGTGCCACAAAAGTGGGACGGTCGTAACAATAGGGGCCAGTGGAACAAAACCGGAAACAGGCGCACTCAGTACGGGCGAAATGGCCAGCAGACAAACCCTACGTCGCGGTGGAGCAATGACCACCGGGCTGTCCACATCCACGTGGGCTGGCTTGAGACGGCCGATGGAGCCAAACTCCTGCCGGCCACCCATGTCCAACGTGAACGTGGCGATTCCGGGCCTGCAGCACCCGAAAAGGCCTTTCAAAAGGCGAGCGGTGAGCGGCCCTGCGGATGAAAACATACGCACACTGTTGTAACACTGCGGGCACATGCACCACGGACAACCCTTACCTGGGAGTGGGAATGGGAGCCAATGTGCGCACCAGTTCACAAAGGCCGGCCAGCAATGCCGGGGCCGAAACCTCCTGTCCGCGGGCGGCAGGCAGGAAATCCCTAGGCCGAGCCATACACGAGCTCAGCCGAGGAAGCAGCCAAATCCTCCTGAGGCGTGGTACGGATACCCAGGAATACCCAGGGCAGCTGGTCCACCCAGTCCAGACCCGTAAGCCGGGCCTTCAGCAGCCGGAATGTTGGTCGCGGACGTAGAGCCGGTCGTTTTGGCTGATCGTGATCGCCTCCAGAGACGATCGGCCGAGGCATTTCCCTGAAATGTGCAGGGGTGGCGGCAGCGTCAAGCCTCCGCGCCAAGCGGAGGTGGTAGTAACACCAACCGTGCCTACCGCGAGTCTCAGGATGCTGCTGTGGTTCTTCGGTGGAAGACGAGGGCGTGCCCTCCTCGAGGAGCCGCGATTAATGGCGCAGATATCCTGGTGCCTAGTCATCCAGAGTTTGTCAGCCCACTCTGCGAGCTGCTGGTGATCTTTGAAGTCCGCGCCGGCGAGCATCAGTTGGATATCGTCGGGTATCTGCTCCAGGAACGCCTGTTCGAACAACAGGCAAGGGTGATGGCCGTTCATGAGCGCGAGCATCCTGGCCATGAGGACGGAGGGCCATCAATCTCCCAAACCGTCCATGTGAAGGAGCGGCGGCGGGAAAGTAATTGTCCTGCATGCTGTCGTCCAATCTCCGGATGGACGCGTCGGGGTCACCAATTTGGCTGATGAGACGAGAGTCGATTGTTCAAACGAGTTTTATTAACAAAACAGTTAAACTGACAAAGTATCTCAACACAACCAAGAAACAGATCCAGCCACAACGGTGGTCCAGAGCGACTGGAACCGCTCTGGACATCACCCAGAAAGCGCGCGAAACATATCCCCTCCCCAGAGTCACATGTCCGAGGTACCCGACCGCAGGGTTCGACTACCTGCGAGCACCAGCAGCTGCCGCCACAACATCACCTTATTCGTTGATGCACTAGATCCTCAGCTTTGAGAGTATGGTGCTTTAGGTGTCACATGTCTGAGGTACAGTGAAATTCATTTTTGTATACAGTTCTGTACAAGTATCACTACGCCAAAGCACTCAGATACAGTGCAAGTCTATAGTAGTAGTATATTGAGACAACACACAGTGGCCAGACATGGCAGAATTTTCAAGTCCCAGTAGTTATAAGTGATGCATTCTTAACCTGACCATGAACGCACGTTATACTGGAGGGGTTGCAGGATCGACCTGGCCAAGTGTGCCTATTGGTCTTCTCCACTGGTAGTCCACCGTTCCGCGCTGCTGCAGGCATTGTCCTGTCCACGTGAGTGGCCTCTTGGGGTGGTGCCCGGTCGAGCCGAGCCCCGGGTTGCTGCAGGACCTCCAGCGGCCCACTCCACCGTCGAGATGCACTGCACCACCTCCCACAGCCGGTCTGCCTACAGGTCCTCAGTCCGACTTCCACTCCTTCCTCTCCGGTCCGCGGAGCGAGCAGGGGCCTGGCTCAGCGGCCTCCCTCTCCAGGCGGGTTCCCTGGTGCTGGGTGCAGCCGCGGCATCCTGGGCGACCTTCCTCTCTCTCTTCATCATGTTCTATACCACCCAAATCTTTCTTCTAGTGCTCTGGCACATGAATACATCGATCCAACTCCCTGCTTATTCCCTCTTGGTAAAATCTCGCATATTGCCGCTTATTTCGTCCTTTATCCCTGACCTTTCTTTCCTCTTCAGATTGGCCTTCATTAAAGTCTGCCTGAAAAAGTACTAATATGCTGCTACCTACACTTTGCAGGAGGGATGCCTACCTTTGCTGTACTCTTTCCCCAAATCCTTTTTTAAGGATGAGGTAGATAGATCAAGACAGAGATAGATAGATTATTGATTGGTACAGGTGTCAGGTGTTATGGGGAGAAAGCAGGAGAATAGACAATAGACAATAGGTGCAGGAGTAGGCCATTCGGCCCTTCGTGGCAGCACCGCCATTCAATGTGATCATGGCTGATCATCCCCAATCGGTACCCCGTTCCCGCCTTCTCCCCATATCCCTTGACTCCGCTATCTTTAAGAGCTCTATCTAGCTCTCTCTTGAAAGTATCCATGGGGTTAGGGGAGAGAGATAGATCAGCCATGATTGAATGGCGGAATAGACTTGATGGGCCAAATGGCCTAATTCTGCTCCTATCACTTGTGACATTATATTTTCTCTCAGAAAGAGAGATATAGTATTTTGCTCACTTTTTCAAACAGTGAAGTAGGAACCATTGTTCCCATTTTTTTCCATCATCACTCTGTTAGAACATTTGACTACAGACTAGAGGCTTCTGGTGAGCTACTAATTTTTGATTCTTACGTTCATCCGCTGCCATCTAAAGCATGAGTGTCTCCAGGATTTCTGCACTTTGCAATTGTGTGATTCTCTCAAGCACAATGTCGTTAAGCCTGAGTGATTCAGTCTAATTTATGCCCAATGCGATGTGTCTGATTCATCACCCTAATTAAAATTAGGAGCCTTCTTCACTGGCAGCCTATGGTTTAGCAGCCCCAAAATCCAAGTGAATGCCTCCTTCATTCACTTGGGTCCTGACCTGAAATGTCACTATCCATTTTCTTCAGAGAAGCTGCCCGACCTGCCGAGTTACTTCAGCACTTTGTGACTTTAAAAAAAAACCCAGCATCTGCAGTTCCTTAGCGGACCCAAAGTGCTGGAGTAACTCAGAAGGTCAGCCAGCATCTCTGGAGAACACAGATAGGTGTATTTTCGTGTTGAGACCCTTCTTCAGATTAGTGTCCGAAGAAGGGTCTCAACCCGGAACGTCACCTATCCATGCTCTCCAGAGATGCTGACTGACCTACTCAGCACTTTGAGTCCTTTGGTGTATCAACCAGCATATGCAGTTCCTTGTATCAGCAATTCATTGCTCCTCACCTCCAACACTACTTTCTCAAAGCATTTGATGGAAATGACGCACGGCGTCCTATATCAGATTGATATGTAGCGGTTTCAAATTGCACACTAGATATTCTCAATTAATAAGTGACTCTGAATGTACTGAATACAAACTTCTATTATGGAATAACTCCAGTCAACATATACATTTCTACTTCATCGTTATCTGGTGCGCACGCTGCCCCCGTGCGAGTTTTCCACACATTTGCCATCTCAAGGCGAGGCAAAACTAGACAACAGAGGCTTCCCGGGTTATGAATGATCCGACCTATGATATTCTGACTTTGCACTAATCCTCCCATACATCTCTGAAGCATTTTTTCACGCTAGAAATAATATTAAAATGACTGATGGAGTTCATTAATGACTGGATTCAGTATATATTCCATTAGTTTAATTACGGGTGGTGTTAGGATGATTATTCAATCAAAGGAAAGAATTATAGCAATAGTATGTTGAGCAGTACGACATGGGTAGCTAGAGATAATGGACGTTTCTGACTTACAGAGAACTTGGCTTGTCAACATATCGCAGCAATGTAACCCTATGTAACCTGGGTACCATTTCAGTACAATCTTGGCTAGCATCACTTGCTTTATAATTTGTACTTCTATCACCGGTCAGAGTCAGAGAGCCATGGAGTCATACAGCATGTAAACAGGACCTTTGGCCCATGCTGACCAAGATGTTCCATCTCAGTTAATCCCATTTGCCTGTATCCCACAAAACCTTTAGAGGTTTCTTAAGGGGTTGGACAGACTAGATGCAGGAAGATTGTTCTCGATGTTGGGGAAGTCCAGGACAAGGGGTCACAGCTTAAGGATAAGGGGGAAATCCTTTAAGACCGAGATGAGAAAGACTTTTTTCACACAGAGAGTGGTGAGTCTCTGGAACTCTCTGCCACAGAGGGTAGTTGAGGCCAGTTCATTGGCTATATTTAAGAGGGAGTTAAATGTGGCCCTTGTGGCTAAGGGGATCAGGGGGTATGGAGAGAAGGCAGGTACGGGATACTGAGTTGGATGATCAGCCATGATCATATTGAATGGCGGTGCAGGCTCAAAGTGCCGAATGGCCTACTCCTGCACCTAATTTCTATGTTTCTATGTTTCTATGTTTACTATCCATGTACTTGTCCAAGTGTCTTTTAAATGCTGTTATAGTATCTGCCTCATGTGGCATCTCATTGCACGTACCCTCCACCCTCTGAGTGAAAGAATTGCCACTTGGGTTCATATTAAATTTTGGCCCTCTCACATTAAACATATGTCCTCTTGTTTTTGTTTCCCCTACCTTGGATAAAATAATCTGTGCATTCACCCCATTTATTCCCCTATACTTTTATGCACCATTATAGGATCTTGTGTCCTAAGGATTAAAGTCCTAGCCTGCCCAACCTCTCACTATAGCCCAGCCCGATAATATCACCTCTTCTATGACAATGATAGCAACAGGCCATGTTTATGGGAATCCTGAGGCGTGGCGGCTTCCACAACACCCTGGTTTACCTTGTCATTCTTTGCAGCAACATGACATACAGCTTTACCATCTTTGGTACTTTGGTGACCAATTGGTTTCCTGCTAAACTCAGTTGCAGCATTCACGTGACTTGCTGTGAAAAAGAAGACCGCTTTGTGGCTTGACCACCATTTTGGACCTGACCAAAATGGTATTATTTTCTTCATCGCAGCTCCATAACAGTGAGTATTATGCACATATTTTAATATGATGGGTCCAATAGTTTTGATCTGATCTTCTAATTTTCTAGCCCTTATGTTCTACAGTGGCCGATCTAAGTAAGTTTATTGGCCAAGTATTCACATGCAAGGAATTTGCCTTGGTGCTCGGCCCACAAGTAACAACATGACATACAGTGACAGTTATGAATGACTCAGAAAACACTAACCACTAATAATAATAATAATAATAAACATTAATGACAAAACACCATTGATCAAGCATGTGAACCAACAAAGTACCAGATCAAAGGGAGGCTACAGATTTTTGGCTGTTGAGTAGAGCAACTACTCGTGGATAAAAACTGTTTTTTTATGTCTGGCTGTGGCAGCTTTGACAGTCTGGAGTCGCCTTAAAGAGGGAAGTGATTCAAAGAGTTTGTGGCCAGGTTGAGAGGGGTCAGAGATGATCTTGCCCGCTCGCTTCCTGGCCCTTGCAGTGTACAGTTCATCAATGGAGGGAAGGTTGCAGCCAATAACCTTCTCTGCTGATCGGACGATTCGCTGCAGCCTCCAGGTGTCGTGCTTGGTGGCTGAGCCAAACCAGACCATGATGGAGAAGGTGAGAACAGACTCTATGAATGAATGAATGCCTTTTTATTGTCACTATACACATGTACAATGAGATTAAAAGGCTACAATGGCCGTGTAGAATTGGACCATCATTGCCTGTGGCAGATTGTGCTTCCTCAGTTGCCGTAGGAAGTACATCCTCTGTTGTGCTCTAAAAAGTAATGGATGTGACATTCGTCTTTTGCCTAATCGCATGTTCACTACCTGTCCTCTGGTCATTGCTTTGCACATGGCAAACCTGCCTTTCTTGGTAATTCCTGCCTTTAAAAAAAACATTACTTCTATTTATGTGTTAACGAAGAAACTGCAGATGCTGGAGAATCGAGGGTTACACAAAAAGCTGGAGAAACTCAGCGGGTGCAGCAGCATCTAAGGAGCGAAGGAGATAGGCGACGTTTCGGGTCGAGACCCTTCTTCAGACTGGTCAGGGATCAGGGAAACGAGAGATATAGACGGTGATGTGGAGAGATAAAGAACAATGAATGAAAGATATGCAAAAAAGTATCGATGATAAAGGGAACAAGCCATTGTAAGCTGTTTGTGGGGTGAAAATGAGAAGCTAGTGCGACTAGGGTGGGGGAGGGAGATAGAGATAGAGGGAATGCCAGGGCCCGAGGGCTGAGGGAGAGGTGGGAGGGGGAGGAAACAGCAGGGGTTTACTTTGGCGATACAGTATGAAAACAGCCTCATCAGCCCACCGAGTCTTCAACAACCAGCATTCAACTTATACGCTAGCGTTATCCTATACACTAAGGGCAATTTACAATTTTCACTGTAGTCAATTAAGCTACAAACCTGTACGTCTTTGGAGTGTGGGAGGAATCCAGTGCATCCGGAGAAACTCCACGCGGTCACAGGGAGAACGTACAAACTCTGTACAGACAGCACCCGTAGTTAGGACTGAACCCGGGTCCCAGGGGCTGTAAGGCAGCAACTCTACTGCTGTGGCACTGTGCCGCCCTAACTCTTCTGAGAATTTTGCATTGCCCTTGTAAAATACCTTCTCCATAGTTCACAGTATGAGCAAACGCACCAGGATTTCATAGTTCTCTGACCCTGGGAAAATGTTTACAATATCATCATCCCTTTTTCTTGTCAGGCCACATTTTTATTTGCTGTCCTCCCCAAACCTGAGTGCGATAATTCTCCAAAAAATCTCCATTTGTTCCAAGCTCAATCAAATGGTATCTCTCGTATCATTGAGATATCTGCTATACCCATTGTCTACCATTAAAGTCACGCAACAGAGAAACAGGCCCTACAGCTCAATTTCCCATGCCAACCATGCTGCCCCTTCTACACTAGTGCTACCTGCCACGTTCTGTCCATATCCATATCCCTCTCAACCCTTCCTGCCAATGTACATGTCAAAATATATTTTAAATGTCGTTAGAATATCTGCTTCAACTACCTCCTCTGGCAACTCATTCCATATAACTGTGAAAAAGTGCTCATCAAATTCCGATTAAATATTTTCTCTCTCACCATAAACCTATGTCCTCTGGTTCTTTATTACTACTTCTTTAGCAAGAGAATCCTCTCCTGTTTCATCTCACACTTAATTATTGAACTACTATTCCATCAAGGCCGCAATATTACAACCTCATTATCAACAGTGAAAGGCCTGGATAGAGTGGATGTGGAGAGGATGTTTCCACGAGTGGGAGAGTCTAGGGTCAGAGGTCATGGCCTCAGAATTAAAGGACCTTCCTTAAGGAAGGAGATGAGGAGGAATTTCTTTAGTCAGAGTGTGCTGAATCTGTGGAAATCATTGCCACAGAAGGCTGCGGAGGCCAAGTCAATGGATATTTTAATACAGAGATAGATGGATTTTTGATTAGTACGGGCATTAGGGGCTATGGGGAGAAAGCAGGAGAATGGGGTTTGGAGGGAGAGATAGATCAGCCATGAATGAATGGTGGAGTAGACTTGATGGGCCAAATGGCCTAATTCTGCTCCATATGAACATGAACATAGTCTCCACGGGTGCTTCATAGGTGTCCTGCTTTTTCACCAAGGCAGGTGATAACAATAAATCTACCAACAAAACAAATTTCAGTTAACACTCACCAACTGGAATGTTTGCTACAATGAATGAAAAGTCATACCACTTGGTACGCACATTTTAACTGTATGCAATCATAGATCTTGTTTTTAAAAGCGCAGGCAAGATTCTCCAGTAAGTGTCGCACCTTTGACACAGGAAGAATATGATATAAAAGGGAGCCTATTTTTCAATGTTTTTTAAATGATAGAACAATAAACTATTATAAACAGGAGCTGGAGGCACTTGAAAGAGTGCCGTCAACAGTGTCAAATATGATATCAGAGATGCATTGGTATATGCATCAGTCTAGTTTAGAGTTACAGCATGGAAACAGGGCCCACCGGAGTCTGCACCGACCAGCGATCCCCGCACACGGACACTATCTAACACACACTAGGGACAATTTACATTTGTAATTGACATTCTTCTTCTTCTTCTTCTTGCGTATGGCGTGCACAGCCTAAAGTTGTAGGACAACTTGTTCTATTTGAGCAAGCAGGTACAGCAGGCAGTGAAGAAAGCGAATGACATGTTGGTCTTTATAACAAGAGGAATCGAATATAAGAGCAAAGAGGTCCTGCTGCAATTGTACAGAGCCCTAGTGAGACCACACCTGGAGTATTGTGTGCAGTTTTAGTTCCCTAGTTTGAGGAAGGACATTCTTGCTATTCAGGGAGTGCAGCGTAGGTTTACAAGGTTAATTCCCGGGATGGCGGGACTGTCATATGCTGAGAGAATGGAGCAGCTAGGCTTATACACTCTGGAGTTTAGAAGGATAAGAGGGGATCTCATTGAAACATATAAGATTGTTAAGGGTTTGGACACACTAGAGGCAGGAAACATGTACCCGCTGGCTCGAAGGGCCAAATGGCCTACTCCTGCACCTATTGTCTATTTTCTACTGATCTTATTTGTTTGTGCACGCCAGGTTGATTGCATTCGTCAAAACAGGGTGGACCACCTGAAGGGCGCAATCTCCCACCCCAATTGACATTCATACCAAGCCAATTAAACTACAAACCTGTAAGTCTTTGGAGAGTGAGATCTCGGATAAAATTCACGTGGTCATGGGGAGAAAGTACAAACTCCGTTGAGACGGCACCCATAGTCCAGAACGAACATGCCGCTGCAAGGCAGCAACTCTACCGCTGCGCCACCATGCCCCTAAGTCCCAAAATATAAATAGATTATCCCTGGTCCATTGAGGAAACATGGCTGAGGGGCAATGTAATAATGAAGAGACATGATAGAAAACAAGCAGAGAAAATGTTGCATCTCATGGGGAAGACTCCAAGATGGTATGTTGCCTCCATGGTGCAGGGGTCAGGGATGTCACTGAATGGCTGACCCTCATATATATCTTGATTCTGTCTGCCTTCCTTGGTTGTGTGACACTTAGAGTCATGGAGTCATATCATCAACAGCATAGAAAGCACAGATATACAGCATAGAATCTCTCCCACCACATCCATGCCAAACAGAAGTTACCCATCCGCACTAATTCCATATAACCATATAACCATATAACAATTACAGCACGGAAACAGGCCCTCTCGGCCCTTCCAGTCCGTGCCGACCATTTGTTTTCCCCTAGTCCCATCTACCTGCACTCAGACCATACCCCTCCATTCCCTTCACGTCCATATCCATAATTCCATATCCCAGCATTTCAGTTTCACACACAAGCAGAATACTTTCCACAGTTCACCCATAAATATTTTTATTAATAATAATGGCCCCTATCAGGTTACACCTCAGCAACTTTATTAGCACTGGCCAATTTTACTATGATAACCATTAACATACCTCAAATGATTCAACAGGACCAGACCAGAAAATGGGAACTGCTGATGCGTGTGTCTTGTAGACAGGTAAACTCAGACATCAAAGGAACTCAGACATACTTAGTTAAAATGAATTTAAACTGAGATAGAACATAGGACATAGAAAAGTAAAGCATAGTGTAAATAAGCAAGCTGCACAATCTGAAGTTCAAGCTGCACAATCTGAAGTTCAAGATCATCTTTAATCAGTACCCATATAATAACGGTACAGCAGGTCGTTAGTTGTTAGTTCATTGTTACCGCTTCCAAGACCGACCAGTGTAGGAAGTGGGTGTTAGTATGAATCATACAGTAAGGTGCGGTTAGTGATGCTATTCTACTATGATTGGTTCACATACAATAACCAATTTACACATAGGAATTTATATCCCAAATAGTGTATGATGCCAAGATAAACTAATTTCATCTGCCTGTACATGATCCATACCTCTCCATTGCCTGCATACCAACTGCCTATCTAAAAGCTTCTTATGCACCACTATTGTACCTGCTTCCACCACCACACCTGGCAACATGTTCCAGGGATCCAGTACCCTCTGTGCACCACCCCCTTGTCCAACACATCTCCTTTAAACTTTACCCTTCTTCCTTTATAGCTTTGCCCTTTCAAATTGACATTTCACCCTGTGTAAATAGTTCTGATTGTCTCCCCTATCTTTGCCTCTCATAATTTGATGTTCTTCTGTGGTCTCTCCTCATCCTCCAACGTTCCAAAGAAAACAAACCAAGTCTCCTTGAAACTAATACGCCTAATTTGGACATCATTCTGGAAAAAAACATCTTCTCCACCCTCTCCGAATCCTCCCCGTCCTGCCTGTAATGGGACAACCAGCAAATGCAATATTCCAAATTTGTTTAGTTTAGAGATACAATGCAGAAACAGGCCCTTCAGCCCACCCAGTCTGCACCAACCAGAAATCCCTGCACACTGACGTTATCCCACACACAAGGGACAATTTACAATTATTCCAAGCCAATTAACCAACAAACCTGTATGTCTTTGGAGTGTAGGAAGAAACTGGAGATTCTGGAGAAAACCCACACAGGTCATGGGGAGAATGTACAAACTCCGTACAAACAAGCACCCAAAGTCAGGATCAAACCCGGGTCTCTGGCACAGTAAGGCTCTACGGCTGGGCCACCGTGCCCCGCCCAACCAAACGTTTTATAGTGCTGCATAATGACTTCTTGGCTCTAATACCCCATGCTCTGACTAACAAGGTAAAAGCCCTGTCCCACGGTACGAGTTCATTCCAAGAGCTCTCCCGAGTTTAAAAAAAATCAAACCCGTGGTAAGCATGGAGAATGAATGTAGCGGGTACGTCGGAGCTCGGGGACGTCTCTTAGAGGCTCGAACCGCTAACGGCAGGTACTCGGGAAGACTCGCTAACGGCAGGTAAGCACGGGAAGACTCGTAAAGATTTTTCAACATGTTGAAAAATGTCCATGAGAGCCCCGAGTACCGATGAGTGGCCATTACGGTAAATCTCCGAGTTCAAATCAGGGCAAACTCAGGAGAGCTCTTGGAATGAACTCGTACTGTGGGACAGGGCTTTAAGCATACAAAACACCTTCTTTACCACTCTATCTACCTTTTAAATTTAAAACATGCCTTGCTGGATTCCTGAGCATCACAAATTGAAATCTAAACACAATTGTTCACTGGCCCTCATCAAAACAATTCTGCTTCCATTATTTGTTTCTGTTCTTGCTTGTTATATATAATCAATAACATCTTTACGATTTAAAAAACATTTTTTAATCTAATTTAAATTTAGATTAAGAAATTGCATGATCAAGCTCTCTTTTTAAATAGCATATGCGTAACAAAAGCTGGATTAACTCAACGAGTCAGACAGCACCTCCGGAGAAAAGGAATGACTGACGTTTCAGGTTGAGCCCCTTCTTCAAAAGGAGAAGAAGGGTTTCGGCCTGAAAAGTCATCTATTCCTTTTCCCCAGAGATGAGTCTGAAGAAGGGTCTCGACCCGAAACGTCGCCTATCTCCTTCGCTCCTTAGATGCTGCTGCACCCGCTGAGTTTCTCCAGCTTTTTGTGTACCCTGCTGTCTGACTTGCTGAGTTACTCCAGCTTTTTGTGTCCATCTTCGGTTTAAATCAGCATCTGCAGTTCTTTCCTACACATATGTGAAGAGTACACTGTTCAAAAGCAAATAAGAAAGATATTAACATAATTTTTTGCTGAGTTCATTTTTGTATAACACAGTGTGAGGGAATCCAATTAATTCTGTGCTTTTCTCTTTCAACTTTCATTTTGTAATAAAGCCTTTGTTAGGTGGTATTAGACTTAGAGCATTGGTGAATACATGGCTGCTGCAATTGGACAGCACCCAACTGCAGTAACATGGAAAGAATAGTAAATTAGTATTCTATGTAGCTAAGAAGGCCTTGGCAAATGTAACACTGCAGTGTGTGTTCACAGTAGAGATCTCAGTACCTTAAAGCTGGCAAATGTTTAACACTAGAGCAGAGTTTTTGGAATTTAGATGGGTTTTTTTAATGTGTAGGTGGAATTGACTGAGAATAATATGTCAGGGGATGGACTTGCATACATTTTGCAATAACATTTCTAACCCGGAGGCAAACAAATAATAAGCATAAGGTCACCAGGGCAACCTGGGGAATGGAGTTTATATTCCTCATTCCACCCATCTTTAGAAACTTTGTCTCTACTACCCACCAAAGTACAATGATGTGCCTCTTATCACAACATCTACACGCATCAACATGCTCCTCAAAACTCTTCCTATCCTTGTTCCGTCTACAATAGCAAGTGAGGAAACCATGTTTATTAACACAATATGCCATCTTGGATGTCCTCGAGTGGAAATCCTCATCTTGGTACCATCCCCCAGTGGTTTCTCCGCAATTGCATCAGGGCTGCCTCCTGCATTCATGACCTCATTCAATTCTAAAATTACCAACCTGATTCTCCCCACCCCTGCTTTTTCCTCCTCTCTTTCACTGTGGAGATACAGCATGGAAATAGGGGCCACCAAATTCATCAGCGATCACCTTGCACTATCCAACACATCGGCATGGTGGCACAGTGGAAGAGTTGCTTCCATACAATGCTTACAGCACCAAAGGCCCGGGTTCGATCCTGACTACCAGTGTTATCAGTACGGAGCTTGTACATTCTCCCAGTGAATCAGGTAGGCTTTCCCCGAGATCTTTGGTTCCAAGTCCAAGTCCAAGTTCACATTTATTGCCACATGCACCAATTACGGAACAGTGAAATTTGAGTTGCCATGCAGCCGTACAATCAAAATGAACACACTACCCAATAGAATTTAACATAAACATCCACCACAGTGGAATGAACATTCTTCACTGTGATGGAAGGCAATAACGTTCAGTCAGTCTTCCTCCTTTGTTCACCTGTGGTCGGGGCCATGAACCCTCCGTAGTCGCCGCTACGGACGGCCCGATGTACAAGCTCTCTTGTCGGGATGATAGAAACTCCGAACGTCGGGACGGATCGGAACACACTCCACGGCTTTAGAGTTGGATGATCAGCCATGATCACATTGAATGGCAGTGCTGCCCCAAGGGCCGAATGGCCTACTCCTGCATCTATTGCCTATTGTCTGTTGCCTATTGTTCCCAAATCGGCCACTTTCTTCCGTGATGGAAAGTTCCGGGCTGTGCCCGCGGCTAGAATCTCTGCAGACCGCGGTTTCACGATGTTATAGGCCGCATGCCGGTGGTCGGAGCACTTCCTCTGGCGATTCCCGGCAAGGGATCACCCCGCTCTGTGATGTTAAAGTCCGCGCCGCACCTGCTGCTGAAGCTCTGGGCCGGTCTCCAAGAAAGGCCGCACCAACCCAGTTGTTAGGCCGCGAGGGTGTCGAAGATGCGACAAGGAGAAAAGTCGCATCTCCATCGAGGTAAGTGACTCGAGGTAAGTAAATTGGAAATATAAATTACCCCTAGTGCATGGAGGATAGTGTTAATGTGCGGGGATCACAGGTTGGTGTGGACCCGGTGGGCAGAAAACTAAGGACAATATACAATTTCACTGAAGCCAATTAACCTACAAACCTGCATGTCTTTTGACTGTGGGAAGAAACTGGAGAAATTCCACCCGGCCACAGGGAGAATGTGCAAACTCCGTACAGGCAGCACCCGTAGTCAGGATCAAACCGGGTCTCTGGTGCTGTAAGGCAGCAACTCTACTGCTGCTCCATTTTGCCGCTCATTTTTAAAAATAGTTCCTTATTGCCTACAGTTAATGGAAAAGAATACACAGGTTGCAAGGGAACAAGCAGACTTAATTTAGTCCCAATCAGTGAGAGCAATATCATATGGAAACATCACCTTTCCTTAAAACTTTCTTTCAGTAGTACGTGAAACATTACCATCTGAACTATCAAAAGATTAAAGACAAATTGTGTGAACAGATACTGGCTTGGTTCATATATTCTAAATTACAATAAAAGAACTGCAGATCAGATAATGCTATTTTTTTAAGAGACTTTATAAATTCAAGGTTTTCACTTTTATTCGTATCACATTTTTGAAAGTTAAAAGAAAAATTCAGCTGGTGAAAATTCAGGAACTTCCAATTACATTCTCAATCCAAATAAATTACTATCTAATAGATCAGTAAGAGCCTCTTACTCAACTATTGTATTTTAATCCATTGACATTGGAAAGCAACACAAATATTTTTGTGGAAGGGGTGGGAACATTATCTGACATAGTTCTGGAGAATAAATACTCTCCGATGACCAACAATTCAATGCAGGCTCTGAAGACCCACAACAATCAAATTTCATTTCCGATGAAGCACCATGGTAATTTTTAATAATATTTTTTCATTTTTACTCTCTTCCCTGTGACCTACACAGATGCACACCCATCTCCCACTATCCCATCCACCTTTCCTCTCCCCTCATTCCCTTCCACGTATATTCCCTCCTCTGGCTTCACATTTCACTCCTCTCTCCTTATCTCACAGCCTTTTGTCTTCTTTTCATCTCTGGCCTTTGTCCACCCATCAATTGTATCCACCTATCGCTCGCCAGGCTTTGTCCCATCACCATCTTTTATCCAGCTTTCTCCTGCCTTCTTCAATTAGTCTAAAGAAGAGTCTTAACCTGAAACTTCACCTATCCATGACTTCCTGAAATGCTACCTGACCCTCTAAGTTGCTCAACATTTTATGTCTATTTTCTTCAGCCAGCATCTGCAGTTTATTGTGTCTACTTTTGAAAGACATTTAGATGGACACATAAATAGAAAAGGCTTGACGAGCTAAAGGCCACGAGCTTGATGACCAATATATAGGCAAATGGGTCTGGCCCAGTCTGCTAAGTTAGTCAGCATGGACAAGGTGGGCTGTGGAGCCTATTTCCATGCTGTCTAACTCCATGACTCTATGATTTTTACAACCTATTACTTCGCTCCATACATGCTGTCTCACCCGCTGAGTTTCTCCAGCATTTTGGTCTACCTTCACAACTTCAACAGTTCAGTATCATAGTTAAATCCAAGTTCAGCTTTGGTTCATGTATTTTTCTCTAAGACTCAATTTGCTGGAGTAATTCAGTGGGTCAGGCAACATCTCTGGAGAACATGGATAGGTGATATTTCAGGTCCTGGAAAGTGATAGATGGATGAAGGTGTGTTTCTTTTAGGCACATGGTTGATGAAGGCAAGTGATGAGTGAGTCCGGGCCATAGAGCAGAAGAACTGCAAGGATCACATAGGAGGAGCAGTGAGAGAGGGTGACCCAGAACTGTCATCAGAGAGACGAGGAAAACTTCTTCAAAGGCAAACTTTGAGGAGATGTTGCAGTGGAGCAGTAAAGTGTAAAAAACATAAGGAACTGCAGATGCTGATTTACAAAATAGACACAAACTTCTGGAGTAACTAGCGGGTCTGACAGCATCTCCAGAGAACATGGATAGGTGGTGTTTCGGGTTGGGATCCTTCTTTACACTGTGGAGGGGAGGGTGATGAGGGTGCAGGGAAAGAAAGCTGGAAGAGAGAAGGGGTAGAACAAAGCCTTGCAAAAGTGATAGGTGAATAGGGGGGTTACACAAAAAGCTGGAGAAACTCAGCTGAGCAGCATCTAAGGAGCGAAGGAGATAGGCGACGTTTCGGGTCGAGACCCTTCTTCAGACTGGTCAGGGATCAGGGAAATGAGAGATATAGACGGTGATGTGGAGAGATAAAGAACAAAGAATGAAAGATATGCAAAAAAGTATCAATGATAAAGGGAACAAGCCACAGGTGAATAAGGGCATTCTTTTAGACTAAAGACACTCCACTCCAACCTTCATAACCTCAGCTGACCCCACCCCTGCATCAGGACATCTGCTGCTGTAACTCTCAGACGCATCTCTGTACATCAAAGAAAATGACAGTGCCAACGCAGATGGACTCTCCTGCCTGGACCATTAATTTCAGAAAGTACTTTGAAAGCCTTGATCAATACTGACAAAGTCCATTATCTCATTTATTTGATACCAAAATTGGTCTTACTGAAAAAGCATTGTTATTTGACTAACCAAAATGAACACAGTTTGATTATCAAAGATTAAGTGGGCTTTCTGCTGAAATGACCAACTAGAAATAACTTGTTGAGTGTTACATGACAATATCAATATTTAATCCTTGAAAATTTAATATGTACTCAGGGAAATTTTTTGAAATGTAAGTACCCATTAGTGTAGCTAAGGATTTTCACCTTTGTCATAGCATGATAAAAAAAAAATGCCATTCTACAATGCTAGCAATCGTGAATTAAATGACTACATTGTTCATGCTTACTTAAATCAAATCTGGATGGATTTAAAGTATTTGAAGCATTTCAGTACAAAGATGTGAGAAAGCAGCATTAATCATGCAATGGCATAATCATAGCTTTTGGAGAACCTTTTCTTCCACATGTCTGAGAAAATGCTGAATAATTTACCATTTAAGTTCAAAATACAAATTTGCACCAAAAGCAATTACTGGATTTTATCTTTCCAGAAAAATTACCGTGAATCACAAATCCTTAATTTATTTTTATGGAACTTCTTTGATGTAGTCAATCTTTAAATTTATTTTTTAGCAGTGAATCATTATAATCTAGAATGCTCTGCTTGGTAAAAGCAATTTCAATAGCATCATTCCAAAGGGAGCTAGATAAATGCTTGTAAAGGAAAGTACTTCTGGGTTCTGAGGGATGATCAAGAGTGTCATTTAAATGAACACAGCTCTTCAGGAGAGGTTCAGAGGGACATGGGTCAAACGCAGAAAAATTGGACTAGCTTAGTTGGGCAATTTTAGGCATGGATAAGTTGGGCTGAAGGGCCTGTTTCACCAATGTATGATTCTTTGACTCTCCAGTGAAGGTCAAAAAGCTCCGTACATTGCTTATAATTGCACAAACGTGTTATGGGTAACAAATGGAGCAATTTCTAGTTTGGTGGCCGGTCCCATTATCATGTACATCAAAATGATGTAAAACTTCATTTCAGATTATTTTCAGTCCTTGAAATGTCATGATACATGATAACATTTCCAGGCCTTTGTTCCCTCGTCTCTTGAGACCTCTAATAAAGACCTCTAATTAGGACAGTCCTACTCGAGTCCCAGTGCTACAATTCATGTTCTCAGGATTTTCCTGGGAGGTGTGTTTTGACATACCTTTGATATGCCTTAAAGCTTTGTGGCATTTGGTCATTGAATAAGAGACTAGGACGTTCGGGATGACTACCCTGGGTTTCTTAAAAATGGCATAAAAGCACCATTTCCACCTGAAATGAAAATTACTCCAACATTTCATCGGCAGCTTTGCCAATAAAGCACCAAAGCAGTATCAGTGAAGGTTCCCAAGTCTCTGATATAGGATTTGAACCTACAAGAAACAGAAGCTACTTGGCCTTCATGCCTGCCTCACCATTCAATAAGATTTTGGTGGCACAGTGTCGCAGCTGATGGAGCTGCTGACTCACAGCACCAGAGACGCAGGTCCGATCCTGACCTGGGGTGCTGTCTGTGTGGAGTTCACACATTCTCCCTGTGACTGCATGGGTTTTCTCCAGGTGTTCGCCCCACATCCCAAAGACATGCGGCTTTGTAAATTGGACACAAAATGTTGGAGTAACTCAGGTTTCATTTCGAGTCTTGACCCTTCTTCAGTCTCGACCCGAAACGTCACCCACTTCTTCTCTCTGGAGATGCTACATGTCCCGCGGAGTTACTCCGGCACTTTGTGTCTATCTTATTTTTAACCTACAAACCTTCACATTGAAGAGATCAGCCATAATTTAATCGTGGAGTAGACTTGATGGGCCGAATGGCCAAATTCTACTCCTATAACTTGTGAACTTTCTTCAGTTTAAACCAACATCTGCAGTTCCTTCCCGCATGGGTTTGTAGGTTAATTGGCCTCTATACATTTCCCTGAATATTCAGGGATTAGATGAGAAGGTGGAGGAACGCACAACTAGTGTGACGGAGAGATCGGTGGTCGGAGAGACTCGGTGAATCGTAGGGTCTGTTTCCATGCTGTAACTCTAAACTAAACAAATCTAGTCTTTAACATCAGCACAACCTTTCTGCATTAACAATACATCTCATAATACTATTAATATCTAAAAATCTACCCACTGAGCTAGACCACACTTTACTTTAATGGTTGCAGTTCAGATGGAGAAATAATGTGCCTGTTGCACAATCCTTTTTGCATACTTTGAAGTATCTGTTCAGCTATCTTGGCGATCAGTCCTTGACTGGTGGCTGACTCATATTCTTGCTCTGCTGATGTCTAACCATTTTACAGGAAAAACAAAATTGACACACAAAGAGACCAGGTATTATCATAATCAGACAAGGATATGAATCATACCTGCTGAAAATACAACAAACATTTGCAGCGCACTGCATGAATAATACCTCAAGAGTAATTTTAACACAAAACTGCTCGGCATAAAAATGCAGTTATTCCTGATGGAAAGTTGAATGTTGTGATGTAAAACAAAACATAGTTGTTAATGAAGTGGGATTGGTGTGTGCAATGCACATGCGGTAAAAATATCCAACTGACATCTGCTGTACGCACTCCTCTTAAGTATGTACATTTTACAAGAAAGTCGACATTCATATGAATAAAATCTGATGTACAATTGGTTCATTTTGAAAGATGCAGTGCGCAAATAGGCCCTTCGGCCCACGGTGTCCACATCGACCAGCGATCCTCGCACATTAATACTATCCTACACTAGGGACAATGTTTACATTTATACTTAGCCAATTAACCTACAAACATGTACGTCTTTGGAATGTGGGAGGAAACCGAAGATCTCGGATAAAACCCCACACGGGGAGAAAGTACAAACTCCGTACAGACAAGCACCCGCAGCCAGGATCAACCCAGGGTCTCTAGTGCTGTAAGCGCTGTAAGGCAATGACTCCACCATTTATATTTCAATAATTTAAATTGCTTAGAATAAGACCCTGGTTTTAGGAAGATGTCAGCAGAGGCCAGTGTAAGCAAAGCTACACATGTTGTTAGCCACAGTGTGGAGTCACACTTGCAGTGGAATGTCCTCGCTGTTCTTACTTTGATGGAAAAGGGTGATCAATCAACTTAACATCCAGTCTAGAATGTTGAAAAAGGTTTTGTCAATATCTTTCACCCAATTTCGTGCCACTACGCCATATGTTTTAAAAATTGGTCAGTAACAGCAGCTCGTACACAGCCATTTTGTACATGAATTCATGATTCCTAATGGTGGGAGTTGGGTCTCTCCACTAATCAATATTCTCCTCACACCATCACAGCTACCTGCACAAATGTCTTGCGAATATAGCCTTCACTTAAACTTATGCCCTCTGGTTCTTGATTCCCCCTCTCTGGGCACGAGACTCTGTGCGTCCACCCAATCTATCCCTCTCAGGAAGTCTATGATAAATATGTTAATTTAACATTTTTATCCTGAGTCCTTCTGAATCTTTTGAAATACCTGTAATGTTCCTTAAAATATTACAGGTACATGCAAATAACAATAGGCCGCTTAACTCATTAAAGCACATCTTCCATTTGCATTGGATTAGAAATCCATTCACACAATTCTAAAACAAGAGTAACATAGAAACATAGAAACATAGAAAATAGGTGCAGGAGGAGGCCATTCGGCCCTTCGAGCCAGCATCGCCATTCATTGTGATCATGGCTGATCATACCCTCTCAATAACCCGTGCCTGCCTTCTCCCCATATCCCTTGACTCCACTAGCCCCTAGAGCTCTATCCAACTCTCTCTTAAATCCATCCAGTGACTTGGCCTCCACTGCCCTCTGTGGCAGGGAATTCCATAAATTCCAAACTCTCTGGGTGAAAAGGTTTTTTCTCACCTCAGTCTTAAATGACGTCCCCTTTATACTAAGACAGTGGCCCCTAGTTCTGGACTCGCCCCACATTGGGAACATTTTTCCTGCATCCAGCTTGTCCAGTCCTTTTATAATTTTATATGTTTCTATAAGATTCCCCCTCATCCCCCCTCAGGAGTAAACAGTCACGGCCCCAACACCAAGCCTTGCGGCACTCCACTCACCACTGCCTGCCATTCTGAAAAGGACCTGTTCACTCCTACTCTTTGCTTCCAGTCTGCCAACCAATTTTCTATTCATGTCAACACCCTACCCCCAATACCATGTGCTCTAATTTTAATCATCAGTCTCCCGTGCGGGACCTTATCAAAGGCTTTCTGAAAGTCTAGATACACTATATCCACTGGCACCCCTCATCTATTTTACTTGTCACATCCTCAAAAAATTCCAGAAGATTAGTCAAGCATGATTTCCCTTTCATAAATCCATGTTGACTTGGACTAATCCCTTTACTGCTATCCAAATGCCATTATTACCTCTTTAATAATTGACTCCAGCATCTTTGCCACCACCGAAGTCAGGCTAACTGGTCTGTAATTCCCCGTTTTCTCTCTCGCTCCTTTCTTGAAAACTGCGATAACATTAGCTATCCTCCAATCCACAGGAACTGATCCTGAATCTATTGAACATTGGAAAATGATCACCAATGCATCCAATATTTCTAGAGCCACCTCCCTGAGGACCCTGGGATGCAGACCATCAGGCCCAGGGGATTTATCATCCTTCAGTCCCATTAGACTACCCAATACTATTTCTCCCCTAATGAAAATGTCTTTCAGTTCCTCTACCCCCTTAGATCCTCTGTCTTCCAGTACATCTGGGAGATTGTTTGTGTCTTCCTTAGTGAAGACAGATTCGAAGTACCTATTCAACTCTTCTGCCATTTCTTTGTTGCCCATAATAATTTCACCCATGTCTGCCTTCAAGGGACCCACATTTGACTTTGCTACTCTATTTCCCTTAACATATCTAAAGAAGATTTTACTGTCCTTCTTTATATTCCTGGCCAGCTTCCCTTCGTACTTCATCTTTTCAGCCCGTATAGCCCGTTTTCTTTCCTTCTGTTGTCCTATGAAAGTTTCCCAATCCTCTGGCTTCCGGCTACTCTTTGCTATGTTATACATCATTTCTTTTAGTTTTATTCTATCCCTAACTTCTCTTGTCAGCCACGGTTGCCTCCTACTCCCCTTAGAATCTTTCTTCCTTTCGCGTCTTCCGGATTATGCCCAGAAATTCCTGCCATTGCTGTTCCACCGTCATTCCTGCTAGGATCTATTTCCAGTCTACCTTGGCCAGCTCCTCTCTCATGCCTTCATAGTCCCCTTTGTTCAACTGCATCACTGACACTTCCGATTTAACCTTCTCCTTCTCAAATTGCGGATTAAAACTAATCATATTATGATCACTACCTCCAAGTGGTTCCTTCACCTCGAGTTCTCTTATCATATCTGGTTCATTGGACAACACTAAATCCAGAATTACCTTTTCTCTAGTCGGCTCCATTACAAGCTGCTCTAAGAATCCATCTCAGAGGCATTCTACAAACTCTCTTTCTTGGGGTCCTGAACTAACCTGATTTTCCCAGTCTACCTGCATATTGAAATCCCCCATCGAAGGGCCGAATGGCCTCCTCCTGCACCTAATTTGTATGTTTCTATGTTAATGTAACTGCAACATGACATCCCAACTGATTTACTCAACACTCTGATTGATGAGGCCAATGTGCCGAAAGCCTTTTTGACCACCACCCTATCTATCTCTGGCACCACTTTCAAGGAAAAAGTGACCAGGGACCATTCCAGCCCATTGTTGGTAATGTGCATCTTGCTGCTCACAGTCCACTGCTATCACTGCAACCATTGAGGTCACCCAAACTCCATATTCAAGAGTGGATTTTGCCCATGATTTCTTCAGCATTGTTGGAGTAGATAGTAGCAATGTTACAAAATTTTGAGATTTAAAAAATCAAGTCTGCAATTTATCCCATCAGATAAAGCATAAAAATAAGTTTAATTTGACACCTAATTCACTTTCATATCTTCAGTATTAAAAATGTTATGGCCATTTTCATACTCGGAAATTAGCATCTTATTCCCCATTGCCTTTCCATTGACTTAACGCAAAAGCTGTGATTTAGGACAGTCAAAAGCCCATAACTTTCTTAAAAATTAAGAGAACTCAATGAAATTTTCAGTTATTATAGATTGAAGCATTCTGAAACAAATATGAAACAATATTACTTGGATGACCTGAAATTAAAGCATATAATTAGTTAGTTACCTAATTGTAGCTAATTACAAAATTCAATTACTAGATCTAAACATTTATCCATTTCCTAAGAAAAGATAAACTTTTAAAATTGCCTAAGTGTCCAAATAATCTTCACACAATAATTCACAATATAAAATGAGTTTAAAATCTCATTTTCATGAATTTATGGTCCAAATTGAAGGAATTTAGTGTTTAATTCCTGTAAATTAATGGCCATTTAAATCAACTTGCGAGTGGGTTTTAGTGGAACGCGGTCGATTGGAACGTTGCGGTTTGCGGTGAAGTCGGCATGAAAAACACTGCCGGTTCATAAATTTTTTTGTCCCCATTTCGCAACATGAAAATGTGATTAAAGGCTTCCTAAAAACCAAGTTTTAATGTAAAAATAAACTGTGTACTTTATTTTCTCCCCTACGTAAAATCCTTCCCGTTGTCGGCGCTCACGGCTTTAGAAGATGATTTTTAAATTACTCTAGCTAATAAATAATCTAGCGTAATTTAAAAATATCTTCATGAATGAAATGTCGGAGCGATTTTTCTTCAGCAATTAAATCCCCTGACATGGATCGATTTGCCCAGCCTGTGGAAAAATGGCACTTTAAGCACGCCCCCCTCTGAAAGGCGCCAAAGTCACGCACACGGGGAGCGGCAGAACTGCAGCGCTGCTCAAGGTAAGTTTTGTAACATACCTATAGATAATGTCCAGGTAGGCATTTTCTAGCATTACAAGCTTACTCATGGTTCAGGCATTCACAGACTTCTCTCAAGGTGACATTGGAGACCTCTCTTGCTACTTGGGAGATCTCTGACTACTTCCCAACAAGACCCTTGGGTGTTGTTGAGGAGGATCTGATGATCAGAATTTTGAAAATGATGGTTCCTTTGGGAAATATTTTTCAGTAGCCTGTCTAGGTCTCTGTCACTCCCCAGAACCATCTACCACCCATCCCATCATAAACCTTTCAGTAACCATACTTCACTGTAGCTGAAATATTGTAGGCATGTCTCTCTAAGTATTACCAGCAAAAATCACAGCTGCTGTGTTATATATGTATCAACGCAGAACACTCTTCCGCACTAACAATGTCATTTTTAGCATAGCACCGCACCGAGAATTCCAACAGTGTTGTTCTATCATGACTTATGTGACTTTTACAAGCAGTATTAAGGTCATCCACAACATTGGTGATGGGCGGCACGGTGGCACAGCTGGTAAAGCCGCAGCGCACTCAGCGCCAGAGACCTGGGTTCAATCCTAACCTCGGGTGTTGCCTGTGTGGAGTTTGGTCATTCTCCCTATGACCTCATGGGTTTCCTCCTGGTCATCTAATTTCCTCCCAAATCCCAAAGATGTGCGGGTTTGTAGGTCAATTGCCCTCTGTAAAATTGCCCCTAGTTTGTAGAGAGTGGAAGCGTAATTGGGATAACATAGAACTAGTGTGAGCGGGTGATCGATGGTCGGCACAGAATCGGTTGGCTGAAGGGCCTGTTCCAATGCTGTATCTCTAAACTAAACTAAAGTCACTACTCTTGTGCCAATACTAAACACTGTGTAGTAATTTACAGACCCACATCTGATCTATGACCTAACTCTGTGTTCAAGTTGATACCATGACAAGGTCATTATGTTAATAAACTAACAATTCAGTGGGCTTCACCGAGGACCCGGTGAGATTAGTCGAAATCTCACCATGTGAGCAAGATAATTGAAATTCAGTAATGAAAAGAGCCTGGATTAAAAATCCAATTTCAATACTATTGATTCTTGAACTAGCGAATTGTCAAAAAAAAGAGGTCACAAACATTCTTCAAAGGACAATATTTTCTGGTCTACCTGGTCAGATCTGGCCTATGTACTGCTTCAGACCACTAGCTGCCCTCCAAAATGTGCTACAGGTAACTCTTGGCTAATTGGAAATGGAAACCTATGCTAGCTTTGCCGATGATGTTCTCTCTACAAATGCACATCTCAGAGTTAAAATTATTGACTCATCTCGCCACAATTACCATTTGCAAAGAAATTGATTGTGATTCCTCCAGCCTCTTAGTCGTGTTCTCAGTTTGGTTGGTTACACTTGCTATTGTTTGCTGCCCAAGTTCTTTCTCTGCTGCTCCTGCACAATCTTTTCTCTACCTTCACCTGTGGCATTTCAAGCTCACTTGAAATAACAGTAGGTTAAAATTATACTCAATTCACAGTACCTTGTATAATGTTAACCCTTCTGATTCTGCAATGAAAATAAATACATTGTAGTTTTCTATTTATTTGTGCTCTCCCCTGATATTGTTCAGTTCAGTTCAGTTCAGTTTATTGTCACAGCTGCAATGGAAAGCTTCTATTGCATGCGATTGTTTGTGACAGATCTGAATGATTATTCTTCTTGATTTTAATCTATTGTTTAATCTTGAATCTATTGATCTGTTGTTTGAATTGCTAGCAACATATTTTCATTTTTTCAACCTGATAGAAATATTTAACAAAACTGCTTCTTCTGTTCTGACTGTCAATTTAGGAGCATCACCAGTAGGACACCAAAGGGAAAGGCAGATAGTTTAGTCCACTTTAGTTTAGAGATACAGAGCGGAAACAGACTCTTCGGCCCACCGAGTCTGCACATTAACACTATGCTACACACGCCAGGGACAACTCTACATTTACACCAAGACAATTACACACAGAGAGTGGTGAGTCTGTGGAATTCTCTGCCACAGAAGGTAGTTGAGGCCAGTTCATTGGCTATATTTAAGAGGGAGTTAGATGTGGCCCTTGTGGCTAAAGGGATCAGGGGGTATGGAGAGAAGGCAGGTACAGGATACTGAGTTGGATGATCAGCCATGATCATATTGAATGGCGGTGCAGGCTCGAAGGGCCGAATGGCCTACTCCTGCACCTATTTTCTATGATTCTATGATTCTATGATTAACCTGCAAACCTGTACGTGTTTGGAGTGTGGGAGATAACCGAAGATCTTCGAGAAAACCCAAGCAGGTCACGGGTTTAAAAAAATCCTAAGCCTGAAGTTATAGCAACACACATGAAAATATAAATGTACAATAGGTGTATTAATACAAAAATATTAAATTATCTTAATAAGATTAATGACCCAAAAGGACATAAAGGAGATTAGGAAAGCAAGGGACAGCATAAGAAATTTCAGTGTCTCCATAACTACAAATAGAGTAAACAAATTATAACATATCATTGAATGACCTAGAAAAAAATATTCTTTTCAATATTCCCAGAGGAAACGGAGGGCATTTTGGGGGAAACATCAGTCAAATCCTAGCCCTGCCACATGATAATTTTGAGGAATGAATATTGAATAAACATATGATTTATGTCCTATTAAAAAAGGACTAGGACTATTCCTTGGAGTGCAAGAGGATGAAGGGTGATCTTATAGAGGTACAAAATTATGAGAGGGTAAATGCACAGAGTCTCTTGCATAGAGTAGGGGAATCGATAACCAGAGGACATACGCTTAAGGTGGGTTGGGAAAACATTAATAGGAACCTCAGGGGTAATTCTTTCACACAAAGGGTGCTGGGTGAATGGTGGAGGAAATAGTAGAGGCAAGTAGTATCACAACATTTAAAAGACATTTGGACAGGTACATGGAAAGGTCAGGTTTAGGGGGATATGGGCAAAACGCGAGCAAGTAGGACTAGTGTGGATGGGACATGTTGGTCAATATGGGCAAGTTGGGCCAAAGGACCTGCTTCCACGCTGTATGACTCTATGACTGTAGGTACATAGGTAGATCTGTTTCACTGTTCCATATCTGTGTTTAGGCCTACTTCATAGAACATAGAACAAAACAGAGCAAGAACAAGCCCTTTGGTCCACAGTGCCGGTGCCAAACATGATGCCAGTTTAAACTACCTGTTGGAGATCTATATCCCTCTGATCCCTGTATATCATTATGCCTATCCAAAAGTCACTTAAATGCCCCTATCTCCATCATCACCATCTGTGTTCCAGGCACCAACCACTCTCTGTGTAAAAAAAAGTGTCTCGCACATCTTTAAAATTTGCCCCACACTCCAAAGACGTACAGGTATGTAGGCTAATTGGCTTTGTGTATGTGTAATTTGTCCCTAGTCTGTGTAGGGTAGTGTTAATGTGTGGGGATCGCTGGTTGGCTCGGACTCAGTGGCCCGAAAGGGCCTGTTTGAGGCCTTACAGCAAATGCAGCGCCGGAGACCCGGGTTCGATCCCGACTGCTGTCTGTACGGAGCTTGTACATTCCCCCCGTGACCTGCGTGGGTTTATTCCGAGATCTTTGGTTTCCTCCCACACTCCAAAGACGTACACGTTTGTAGGTTAATTGGCTTGGTAAATGAAAAAATTGTTGCTAGTGGGTGTAGGATGGCGTTAATGTGCGGGGATCGCTGGTCGGAGCGGACCCGGTGGGCCGAAGGGCCTGTTTTCACGTTGTATCTCTAAACTAAACTAAACAAAGAGGCAGTTGAGAGGTACTAAAACAGCATTTGGATGGGTAAATGGATAGGAAAGATTATGAGGGATATTGGCCAAAGGTGGGCAAATGGGACTAGCTTAAATTGGGCATCTTGGTCTGTATGGATGAGTTGGACCAAAAGGGCCTGTTTCTATGCTGTACGACACTATGAACAAATATTTTCATATTGTCTTGGTGTGCAAAATGTGGGATGCCGATATTGAGAGCAATGCTGATTTTCCTCCTGAAACAGATTGTCTTGAACGTAGTCTTTCCATTGGGCTCAGGTAGATAGTATGTTATTCAATTGAAATGGATTTATTCGAGATATGAACATTTCTGTTCCATAGAATATACACATACTCTCTCAGAACAAAAAATCCTCTCTCCAAAATATGCTGATTCATCACTATGTGAAGTTGAAAAGATTTTAGGGGAGTAGTCTAGTTAGGCTAAATTTACACATGCAGGTAACATTAATTAGCACATAAATTTCTCTACAGTTCAAAATACAATCACTGTATGTGCGAAACACGGTCGTTTATGAAGCCCACAGGGTATATCTGTTGTACTTCAATGAATGTGAAGAATATAGAGTAAGTCGGTAAACATTGAATTAATCCCATGAGTGAGTGCAGGCAAAAAAAAAATGCCAGATGTTTGATAGGGAATGAATGGTAAGACCCACAACTTCTTGTTGTGAGATAAATCTTATTTTCTCCATTGATCGCAATGGATTTTGCCTGGCATGGAAAAGATATACATTTTTGTAAAATAATTTACTTTTATCTTTCATTTAACTTCCATAAATAAAATGACTGTGTGGACACGAAAAGGGTGTTCAAAATCACAAAAACTGTTGACGGAACAAACTGTCACCCATATAGGAGAGAGCGTAAGCATTGGGCAGAATATTCAGCACAATTGGCTCAAGAAATAGGATGAATGATTCAATCATGAGGGCAAGCAGAGGGCGATTTGTCTCAGGATAGATAAAGGGCCCTTCAACCCAACGCCCACATCGACAAGAAGCTCACATCGTGGGCATCAACCTGCCCACAACATTCACTAGTCCCACCTGCCTGTGTTTGGCCCATCTATCTATGTACCTGTCCAAATGTCTTTTAGGTGTTGTGACAGTATCTACCCCAACTCTGGGTAAAAGACATTGTGCCTTGACCCTATCTATTCCTCTCATTATCTTATACACCTAGATAAGATCACCCCTCATCCTCCTGCGCTCCAAGAAATAAATTCCTAGCATGACCGACCTCTCCATGTAACTTAAGACATCGAGTCATGGCAACATCCGTGTCAATCTTTTCTATACCCTTTCCAGTTTAACATCTTTCCTATAACAGGATGACCAAAACTGAACACAATACTTCAAATGGGGACTCACCAATGTATTGTACCACTGTAACATAATATGCCAACTTCTCTAGTCAATATCTGCCTGTTAAAGGCAGGTGGGACTAGGGTAGATGAGGTATCTTGGTCGGTGTGGGCAAGTTGGGCCGAAGCGCCTGTTTCCGTGCTGTTTGACTCTACGACCAGATTGGGTAAAATATAATTCATTGAAGATTTTTATCTGCACATGCTCATTAGGTAATGAATGAGAACCACAAGTATTTTAATAGCAAAGGGAGCTGGTAGCTAGCCTGTCATTGTAAACTGGATATTTTTCTATATTAAAGGCACTATGTAAGTGGAAGATGTTGTTGATAATAAAATCAATATGAGAATTAAAACACTTCTTTAAACAGTAAAATGAAATACACATTATCATTTTATTCCTCGGCAAATGAGGAGAGATTCACATAATTACAACTTATTTTGTGGTTTAATTTTGAATATCTGATGTAGCTCTCCAGTTTTACATACGCAACTGATAAAAGCCATAGTTCTTAATCTGCATGTGTAATGGACCAAACACTAGTTTCAGCCATTCAGCTTAAACACATATTAAGAAACCCAATCCCAGGAATATGTAGGTTAACCTATGATGAGCGTTTGTCGGCACTGGGCCTGTACTCGCTGGAGTTTGGAAGAATGAGGGGGGACCACATTGAAGCATACAGAAAAGTGAAAGGCTTGGATAGAGAGAATGTGGAGAGGCTATTTCCACTAGAGGGAGAGTCTAGGACTAAAGGTTATAGCCTCAGAATTAAAGGACTTCATTTTAGGAAAGAGATGATGAGAAATTTATTTAGTCAGAGGGTGGAGAATCTGTGAAATTTGTTGCCACAGAAGGTGGGAAGGCAGAGATAGAAAGATTTTTGGTTAGTACAGGTGTCAGAGGTGTCAGAGAAGGCAGGAGTATGCGGTTAGGAGAGGGAGATAGATCAGCCTTGATTCAACTCCTATCACATGACGTTATGACCAATCCCATGTAGTGAATATCCACATTAGGCTCAGAATAGACCATTTCATTGGACCCTCTGGCATGTGTTTTATCACGGTTAAATGGATTTCTGTTCATTTGGAGGGTTTATTATAAGTGACATAAAATGTCAATGATCAATGGGTGGCACAGTGGCACAGCTGGTAGTGCTGTTGCTTCACATTGCTGGAGACCCAGGTTAAATCCTGACCTTGGATGCTGTCTGTGTGGAGTTTGGATGTTCAGTCATTATCAATATAAAATTATTAAGGGATTGGACAGGCTAGATGCAGGAATAATGTTCCCGATATTAGGAGAGTCCAGAACCAGGGGTCACAGTTTAAGAATAAGAGGTAGGTCATTTAGGACTGAGATGAGGAAGAACATTTTCACCCAGACAGTTGTGAATCTGTGGAATTCTCTGCCACAGGAGGCAGTGGAGGCCAATTCATTGGATGTATTCAAGAAAGAGTTGGATAGAGCTCTTAGGGCCAACGGAATCAAGGGATATGGGGAGAAAGCAGGAAGGGGGTATTGATCATATTGAATGGCGGTGCTGGCTCAAAGGACTGAAAGGGCTACTCCTGCATCTATTTTCTATGTTTCTATGTTTCTCCTTGTGACCATGTGGGTTTCCTCCAGGTGCTCCGGTTTCCTCCCACATCCTAAAGACGTGTGGTGTTGTCGGCTAATTGACTGCTGTAAATTGCCACAAGTGTGTAGTGACAGGATGCAAAAGTGGGATAAAATAGAGCTATTGTGAACAGGTGATCAATGGCCAGCGTGGACTCTGTGGGATGTAGGGCCTGTTTCCAAGTTGTGTCTTTCAATCAATCAATGGGAACAGTGGTACGCTTTCAATCATTGAAGTTACAACTTGATTTTCAGATTCAATATTCTCATAGTGGAGTCTACCCTTTAGGCGTCACTTGCGAATAGTCTCCAGTAAACTCACATGGAAAGGATAGGAGGTGAGCAGGTAGTCCAGAGAGGGAAATAGCACACCGGCCAGCCGATGATCAGAACCACGCTCTGGTGGTATCATCCATGGCACCCTCTCTGTCACCAAAGGGCAGCATGGTGCTGCCTCATGCCACCACAGACCCGGAATCAATCCTGACTGTGTGGAGTTTGCACGTTCTTCTTGTGACTGCATGGATTTCCTCTACGTACTCCAGTTTCCTCCCACATGTTAAAGATGTGCGGGTTCACAGGTTAATTGGCATCTGCATAATTGTGTCTGGTGTTTAGGGAGTGGATGTGAAAGTGGGATAAGACACAGTGTGAACCGGCGATCGACGGTCAGCACGGACCTGGAGGGCTGAAAGGCCTGTTTCCATGCCGTATCACTAAACTAAACAAAGCCCAGGACTGGTGCGACGAGTTTGATCTTTTCTCCCAGTTTCCCATCAGTAAAACTCTTGCCATTTCACCCTGCCACTATGGCAGGATCCACCCTGCGTGGAGTCTGGCAAATGAGCCTGGAACACCAGTGAATAGCCAGACTAGCTATTATTTCCAGAACTGCAACTAAAAATGTGTTCACACCCAGTTATTGCTATAGTCATTCTGTTTTGCAACAATCTGTCTATGTGTAGTTTAATGCAGGGATTAAAAAGAGTTAATGTGGCAATGCTAAGAATTCTTAACCTTCAACACAGCACATCCCATTAGTTTAGTGATCGGAACCAAGTCAAGGTCCTTGAGCAATAAAACATTTAGTGGGATATGAAAATACATAAATGAAAGACAAGGTTGCTTTTATTGAACAATCAAAATTAAAAGGTATAGTTCAGCTTTTTCTGTGGCCTTCTAGATATATTGATCATTATATCTCATGGCGGATTGCTAACCTTTTCTGAGTTAGCGGATCTTTGATTTCCTGTTAAATATGATGTTAACATCCATTAGGATCCATTAGGGTGTTTCTTTTTTTGTTGGGGAAGTAAGTGTGGAGAGGGTGCGGGTGAGTGTAGTAATTGTCTCGGCGATTGGCAGTCAATTTAAAGTGCCCTTACTAAAAATCATACACATATAAATCTATAAGCTGAGAAACAGTATTGGGGTCAGGATATCATGTGTGGGTTCGCACGTCTATGCAAACTTGGTGGAGATAGCAGCACCTTACAATGGAACAATGTTCACAAGAATACTTCCATGGATGAGTGGGTTAGAAACATAGAAACATAGAAAAATAGGTGCAGGAGTAGGCCATTCGGCCCTTTGAGCCTGCACCGCCATTCAATATGATCATGGCTGATCATCCAACTCAGTATCCCTTCTCTGATCCCTCCCTCCATACCCCTTGATCCCTTTAGCCACAAGAGCCACATCCATTGAATATAGCCAATGAACTGGCCTCAACGACCTTCTGAGGCAGATATTTCCAGAGACTCACCAATCTCTGTGTAAAGAATGTTTTCCTCATCTCGGTCCTAAAGGAATTCCCCCTTATCCTTAGACTGTGACCCCTTGTTCTGGTCTCCCCCCAACATCGGGAACAATCTTCCTGCATCTAGCTTGTCCAACCCCTTAAGAATGTTGTAAGTTTCTATAGGATCCCCCCTCAATCTTCTAAATTCCAGTGAGTACAAGCTGAGTCTATCCAGTCTTTCTTCATATGAAAGTCCCGACATCCCAGGAATCAGTCTGAAACCCCTCTATGGCAAGAATGTCTTTCCTCAGATTTGGAGACCAAAACTGTACACAATACTCTAGGTGTGGTCTCACCAAAACCCTGTACAACTGCAGTAGAACCTCACTGCTCCTATACCTAAATCCTTTCGCTATGAATGCTAACATACCATTTGCTTTCTTCACTGCCTGCTACACCTGCATGCCTACTTTCAATGACTGGTGTCCCATGACACCCAGGTCTCGTTGCATCTCCCCTTTTCCTAATATGCCACCATTCAGATAATAGTCTACCCTCATGTTTTTGCCACCAAAGTGGATAACCTCACATTTATCCACATTATACTGCATCTGCCATGCATCTGCCCATTCACTCAGCCTATCCAAATCACCCTGCAGCCTGCTAGCATCCTCCTCACACCTAACTATACCCCCCAGCTTGGTGTCATCTGCAAATTTGGAGATGTTGCATTCAATTCCCTCGTCCAAATCATTAATGTATATTGTAAATAGCTGGGGTCCCAGCACTGAGCCTTGCGTACCCCACTACTCACTGCCTGCCATTCTGAAAAGGACCCGTTTACTCCTACCCTTTGCTTCCTGTCTGCCAGCCAGTCCTCTATCCACATCATTATTGAACCACCAATACCGTGTGCTTTAAGTTTATATACTAATCTCTTATGTGGGACCTTGTCGAAAGCCTTCTGAAAGTCCAGATATAACACATCCACTGGTTCTCCCTTATCCACTCTACTAGTTACATTCCTCGAAAAATTCTATAAGATTTGTCAGACATGATTTACCTTTTGTAAATCCATGCTGACTTTGTCCAATGTTAGTTTCTGATAAGCATTTGACAGCACTGGGCCTCTACTCGCTGGATTTTAGAAGATTGAGAGGGGACCTCATTGAAACTTACAGAATAATGAAAGGCATTGATAGAGTGGATGTGAGAAGGATGTTTCCACTGTGAAAGAGTCTAAGACCAGAGGTCATAGCCTCAGAATTAACGGGCGCTCATTTAGAAAGGAGGTGAGGAGGAACTTCTTGAGTCAGAGGGTAGTTAATCTGTGGAAAACATTGTCACAGAGGGCAGTGGAGGCCAAGTCAGTGGATATTTTTAAGTCAGATAGACACATTCTTGTTTAGAACTGTTATCATGGATGATGGGGAGAAAGCAGTAGAATGGGATTAGGAGGCAGAGATCAGCTATGATTGAATGGCGGAGTAGACTTGATGGGCCGAATAGCCTAATTCTACTGCTATAACTTGTGAACTTGTGAACCAGCCCTCCCCCAACAAAAGTGTGCACCTTTGAGGGATCATAACATAATAAAATATCGGAACAGAATTAGGCCATTTGGCCCAACGTGTCTGCTCTGCTCATGGCTAATCTATCTTTCCATCTCAACCCCATTCTTCCGCCATCTCCCCATAACCTTTGATGCCCTTACCAATCAAGAACCTATCAATCTCCGCTTTAAAAATATCCAAATGACTTGGCTTCCTACAGCCCTCTAGCATTTAATTCCACAGATTCACCATGCTCTGGCTAAAGAAACTCCTCCTCATATCCATTGTAAAGGTACGTCCTTTCATTCTGAGGCTGTGCCCTCTGGACCGAGACTCTCCCACTAGTGGAAACATCCTCTCCACATCCACTCTATCCACACCTTTAATTATTCGATAAAGAGTGAATGAAACCAAAACCAAAAACACATTAAATATTTTCTGACGAATCCATCTGTGTTCAAATAAATGGTACAATGGAAAAGGGCTTAATGAACAGACATGCAAAATACAAAAGCAAAGGGCCGATAAGGATGTTTGAGACGATGAGGCAGGTAGTTTTAGTTTAGTTTAGTTTAGATACAGCGCAGAAACAGGCCCCACAAGTCCACACCGACAAGCGATCCCCGCACATTAACACTATCCTGCACACACTAGAGACAATTTACATTTATTCCAAGTCAATTAACCTACAAACCTGTATGTCTGGAGTGTTTGAAACACTGTTCAATAGCACCTGTGGTCCGGATCGAACCCGGGACTCTGGCACTGTAAGGCTGCAACTCTACCACTGCGCCACCGTGCCGCTCAATACATATATTTATATTTGCTTTCGGTGAAGCCAGTTGAAAGGAGGTATGGCAGTACTGTACAACAGAAACCCCAAGCACAGGGGACAAGATATTAGTAAGAATTCAGAAGTGACTATTTTAGTTCATCCCTTTCCCTCCCATAAAAAAAACAATTTTCAGATATTAATTCATGATCTTTATGCTCTTTAAGTGGTAATGTAGAATAATTCTGAATTCTCAGATCAATTTAATAATAGATCTTCAAATGGCAAAGTATTCCGTATTTCATTCGAGCATGAAAAAAAGGAAAAAAAGAGCAATCTGCACAGTCTGACTAGCCTACGCTGCCATTCAGAAGATCACTGCTAATCACCTACCCTACTCGCAGTCAATGAGGGTCCAGGTTTATACTGCCATCAGTGAGTCTGTCCTCACCTTCTCCATCATGGTCTGGTTTGGCTCAGCCACCAAGCACGACATCCGGAGGCTGCAGCGCATTGTTCGATCAGCCGAGAAGGTTGTTGGCTGCAACATTCCACCCATTGACAAACTGTACACAAAAAAGAGCCAGGAAGCTAGCGGGTAAGATCATCTCTGACCCCTCTCACCTTGGCCACAAACTGAAGCACTTCCCTCTGGAAGGCGACTCCGGACTGTCAAAGCCGCCACAGCCAGACATAAAAACAGCTTTTTTTCCTGGAGCAGTAGCTCTAAACAGCCAAATGTCTGTTGTGTTCTAGCATTTTATTTCATTCTTCACATGTTTAAATTATAATGTTTTCATTTTAATTGTCAACTGTCTATCGTGTTGTTACTTGCGAGCAAAGCACCAAGGCAAAGTCCTTGTATGTATACATACTTGGCTAATAACATTTATTCAATTCAATTCAATTCAATTCAACTCTCCTGATTCCCTAATGCACAATCCATCTGCATTAGTTTTGAAAGTTGTAACTCAGTTTGGTGAACGGTTTTGACGTTGAGAATGATACTGTTTAGGATTCTGAGCTTCAGACGCTGGGAAAATAGAAAGGCTTTAGAGAGCAAACAGAGGAGAATTATCAACATTTTGATGTTTCATTCATGTGGATAGTCTTGAAAACCTGAGATTTTTATTGGAACAGAGTATGCCTTTTCCCAGGGTCACTGCTGCAAAAGTTAGATCGGAACGTACGGAAAGCAACTTGGCGGCTGAAAGCAATGGTTGGAGTCCCTGGCCACCTTCAGTTTAATTTAGTTTAGAGATACAGCATGCAAACAGGCCCTTCAGCCCACCGATTCTGCACCAACCAGCGATCCCCCCACATTAACACTATCCTACATACACTGGGGACAATTTACATTTATACCGAGCCCATTATCCTACAAACCTGTACGTCTTTGGAGTGAAACTGAAGATCTCGGAGAAAACCATGGAGAACGTGGAGAACGTAAAAACTCGCTACAGACAGCACCCATAGTTGGGATCGAACCCGGGTCTCTGGGGCTGCAATCACTGTAAGGCAGCAACTCTACCACTGCGCCACCGTGACCGCCCCTTAGGAAATGTGCGGACCAATTAGTGGTCATCTTTAATCTCTTTCTACTCCGTTCCGAGGTACCCACCTGCTTCAAGAAGACCACTATCATCCCAGTGTCAAAGAAAAGCAAGATCTCGTGCCTTAATTACCATCCTGTGGCCTTGACATCCACCGTCAAGAAATGCTTTAAGAACACTTAATGGATCACATTCAATCCAGCCTACCAAGCAACCTTGATCCACTGCAGTTCACCTCCGCTTCAACATCTGAAGTCATCTCCCTGGCCCTACCTTCATCCCTGGAACACCTGGATAAAAACGGTACCAGACTCTTATTCATAGCCTCCAGGTCTGCTTTCAATACCACTATCCCATCCAAACTCATCTCCAAACTCGTGGAACTTGGAGTCAGCACACCCCTCTGCAACTGGATCCTCGACTTCCTGACCAACAGACCACAATCAGTGAGGATAGGTGACAAATCGTCCTCTACGATAATCCTCAACATTGGTGCCCCACAGTGATGGGTTCTCAGCCCCATACAGTATATATTCCTGATACACCCACGACTGTGCAATCAAATACCAATCCAGCTCATTTTACAAATTCTCAGACGACCCCACCATTGTGGGCCGGTTATCAAATAATGGCAAGACGGAGTACAGGTAGGAGACTCTCCCTCAACGTCAGCAAGACAAAGGAGATTGTGACTGACTTCAGGAAGCAAAGTGGTACATACACCCCAGTATACATTGATGGTGCCAAAGTAAAAATGGTTGAACGCTTCAAATTCTGAGGAATAAATATCACCAGAAATGTGTCCTGGACGGCCACATCAAAGCAATGGCCAAGAAAGTACACCAACGCCTCTACTTCCATGGAAGGCTTAGGTAGTTTGGCACGTCCCCAACAACTCTCACCAAACTCTACAGATGCGTCGTAGAAAGCATTTTATCGTGATGCATCACAGCAAAGAAAAGCTGCATTCAAGACCACAAGAAATTGTAGAGGGTTATGGATGGAGCCCAGACCACCACAAAAACCTCCCTTCCATTGACTCAATCTACACTTCACGTTGCCTTGGCAAACCCACCAGCATTATCAAGGATCAGTCTTTTGGATAGGCACATGGGTATGCAGAGAATGGAGGGACGTGGTTTCTTTGCAGGCAGATAAGAGCTGATCTTGGCATCATGTTCTGCAAAGAAATTGTGGGCTGAAGGGCCTGTTCTTGTGCTGTACTGTTCGACGTTCTATGCTGTATTCCTTAAAATGTTTGAGCTGGTAGTTTAATTGGGCTCTGGAAAATGCCCTGAGTGCGTAGATAATTATAACCAAGAGGCTGTGGGTGTAGGGAGAAGTGGTGGAGGGGGGGTGGGGGGGTGGCAGGTTGATGGGAATGTGGGAATATAAAATGGATCATCATCGCATCAGTGTAAAAAATGGGTGCTTGCTGCCAGTGTGGATTCATGGAACTACTGCAGAGGAACACTTTCTTCGGCTCACGACACCTGTTTCGAACATGTCGCTGAGATAAACTATTATTTTCTGCCTGCAAATCCTTATACTTCTGTTCCCTCCATACCTCTGCATCCATCAAAAGGCCTCTTAAACACCGCTTTTGTATCTGCCTCCAACACTGCCCACGGCAATGTGTTGCTGGCATCCACCATCTTCTGTTTAAAAAGGTCGCCCTGCACATCTCCTTCAAACATAGATCCTTTCACCTTACAGCTATGGTTTGTCATTGTTACTTCCACCCAGGGAAAAGGTTCTGATTGTCCACTCTATCTCTGCCTTGCATAATTTTATATGCTTCCGTTCGGCCTCACTTAAGCTCTGGCGTACCAGAGAAAACAATCCATGTGCCCAACTTCTCACAGCTAATATGCTCGATTCCACGCAACCTTCTGCAAACCTTTCCAAAGCCTCCATATCCCTCCTATATTGGGGTGGCCAAAACCTCATACAATACTCCAAATAAAGTCTAACTAGTCCAATAAAGTTGGATCGTGGTTGTTTGACTCTTATACTCAATACCCTGGCCAATGAAGGCAAGGACATGCCTTCATTACTGCTCTTTATGTACCTCTGTTGCCACTTTCAGGGTATTATAGACTTGGAGCCCAAGATCCCTCTGAACCTCAATGCTGTTCAAGCCATTATTTGTATATATTCCCCTTACATTTCACCTCCAAAAGCTCAACACTTGCTTGTACTAAACACCATGTGCCACTTTGCCACGCATTATAGTAGCTGATCTATATCCACGTATATTTTGACAGCCTTTTCGGGTGACGTTTTGGGTCTGAAGAAGGGTCTCGACCCGAAAGGTCACCTATTCCTTTTCTCCAGAGAAGTTGCCTGACTCGCAGGGTTCCTCCATTATTATATATTGCTTGTTCATGTTCACGAACAACAGAAGTCTCAGCACAGATCCCTGCAGATCTCCACTGAATATCGACCACTACCCTCTGTCTTGTATCAGTAAGCCAGTTCTAAATCCATATGACTAAGGCACTGTGAATCGAGTGCATTTTCATCTTCCACTGGAGACTTTATCAAGTGTAGTGGAAGTGCAATATAGTGGTCTTACTAAAATCCACGCAGACAACATCCACTGCTCTACTCTCACTGATCAGCTTTATTGCCTCTCTCAAAAACCCAATTAAGTTAGTAAATCACGACCTGCCATGTACAAAGCCATGCTAACAGCCCTTAATTAACCTATTCTCTTCCAAATGAGAATAAATCCTATCAAGTCACATTTGCCTCTGTTTGATCCACATCATTCTAAAGCGTTCCTATCCATGTACTTGTCCAAATATCTTTTAAATGTTTTATAGGTACCTGTCTAAACTACTTCCTCTGGTAGCCTGTTGGACATACACATCACCTTCTGTGTGAAATAATTGCATCTCATATACCTTTTAAATCATTCCCCTCTCGCTTTAAATCTGTCCCCTCCTGTTCTTGATTTCTCTACCTTGGGATAAAAGACTGTGCATTCTCCCTTCATGATTTTATACACCTCTATAAAGGTTCAAAGGTTCAAAGGTTATTTATTGGTCACATACACCAATTGGTGTAGTGAAATGTTTCTTGCCAATGCAGCACATAAAAAAAAGAATACAGACACAACACTGATAAAGAGATTACAGAACAAATGACAGATGATGAGGATATTTATAGGCAACGACGCATGCTGTATATACAGGCGAATATCCTCTTGCGTAAATTTGGTGCGTGTGCAGATGTGGTGAAGATGTCACTATTTAGTGCATACTGCACACCCCTCTACACTGCGCACCTGTGGTCGAACTATTTAAAGACAAGTATGCAGAGACTAAAGGTTGCATATAACGATGACATGAGAACACTGCTAAAGCAACCAAGATGGTGTAGTGCCAGTAATATGTTTGTGGCTGCAGGAGTCAATACTCTAGAAGCTATCCTAAGACACCACATGTATAAATTCATTTGCAGGATAAATGACTCTAAAAATGTGCTTATTGTGGCCTTGACAAACATAAGGGTTAGCACTACACGCTACGAACCCCAGTTGTGGAGACACTGGTATCGTTGTCTCGTTGTACGACATTGATCATTTTTTACTCTGGATTTTTAACTTAAGTATTGTGGGTTTTTTTTTTAAATATATAAATTATGATGTTTTTATGTGATTTACCATGATTTTATACATATTTATGATATTTGAGATGCAATGCATTTTTTAATGTAATGTTGCCCCTTGTCTGGACCTTGAGTCCATAATAAAGTTATTATTATTATTATTATTATTATTATTATTATTATTATTATTATTATTATTATTATTATTATTATTATTATTATTATTATTATTATTATTATTTAAACATAAAAACATCCCCCCACAATGGTTCCCACTGTGAGGGAAGGCACAAAGTCCAGTCCCCATCACCATGTCCACCCATAGTCAGGCCTATTGAGGCCTCCGCAGTCGCCCTCACGGAGGCCCGATGTTCCAGGCCGTTCTCGCCGGGTGATGGTGCTCCGGCGTCGGGAGAATCCTCTCAGCGGCTTGGGACACCTGGAACGACTGCTTCCTTACCGGAGTCCGCGGCTTCCGAAGCCAACAAGGCCGCGCTGGATGGAGCTCCACCACTGGCTCCCGATGTTGAAGTCAGCGCCGCCGCCCACAGCTGGCCGCTCCACAGACCCGCAGCTCCGCGATGTTTTTTGTTGGCGGTCTTCAGCTCACCGGAGCTCCAGCGCGGCGACCCAGGCAAGGCATCCAGCGCTGCGCCGCTGCCGAAGCCGAGGTTCTGGGCGGTCTCCTCAGGAAACGCCGCTCCAGGCCCGCTGTTAGGTCGCGAGGACGGGTCGAAAGTGCAGCCTGGAGAAAAGCTGCCTCTCCGACCAGGTAGGGAGCAGGAAAAGTAGTTTCCCCCTTCTCCACCCCCCCCCCCCCACTCCCCACATAAAACGGAGCACAGCACTCCAAATGCAGCCTCACTCACATCTTGCACAACTGTAATGTAAAATCCTGATTTCTATATTCAGTTTCCTGACTGATGAGGGCCGGCATGTCAAAGACCTTCTTCACCACCATATCTACTTGCAATACCACTTTCAGGGAACTCGGTACTTGAACTGCTGGATCCCTCTGTTCAACAATGTCGGCAGGAAGATCCTGCCTTGTATGATTTCCCAAAAATACAACACCTCGCATTTATCCGGATTAAACACAGAAGGTTGTGGAGGCCAAGCCAATGGATATTTTTAAAGCAGAAATTGATAGATTCTTGATTAGTATGTGTATCAGGGATTTTGGAAAGACAGGAGAATGGGTTTAGGAGGGAGAGATAAATCAGCCATGATTGAATGCGGAGTAGACTTGATGGTCCGAATGGCCTAATTCTGCTCCTATCACATGACCTTATGCTCTTACCCAGCCCAGTTGCCCAACTGATCAACATACACTGCAGTTCATGATAATCATCTCCACTGACTACAATACATCATATTTTAATGTAATCTAACGTAATCCCTTGAAAAGATGAGGATTGGTGTATAATACTTTGCAACTGGATACATAGAAACATAGAAAATAGATGCAGGAGTAGGCCATTCAGCCCTTTGAGCCAGCACCGCCATTCAATATGATCATGACTGATCATCCAGAATCAGTACCCTGTTCCTGCTTTCTCCCCATATCTCCAGATTCCATTAGCCCTAAGTAAGCAACTTTCTTTTGAATACATTCAGTGCATTGGCCTCCACTGCCTTCTGTGCAGAGAATTCCACAGATTCACAACTCTCTGGGTGAAAACGTTTTTCCTCATCTCAGTCTTAAATTGTCTACCCCTTATTCGTAACACTAATAAAGAGATTACAGAACAAATGACAGATGATGAGGATATTTATAGGCAACGACACATGCTGTATATACAGGCGAATATCCTCTTGCGTAAATTTGGTGCGTGTGCAGATGTGGTGAAGATGTCACTATTTAGTGCATACTGCACACCCCTCTACACTGCGCACCTGTGGTCGAACTATTTAAAGACAAGTATGCAGAGACTAAAGGTTGCATATAACGATGCCATGAGAACACTGCTAAAGCAACCAAGATGGTGTAGTGCCAGTAATATGTTTGTGGCTGCAGGAGTCAGTACTCTAGAAGCTATCCTAAGACACCACATGTATAAATTCATTTGCAGGATAAATGACTCTAAAAATGTGCTTATTGTGGCCTTGACAAACATAAGGGTTAGCACTACACGCTACGAACCCCAGTTGTGGAGACACTGGTATCGTTGTCTCGTTGTACGACATTGATCATTTTTTACTCTGGATTTTTAACTTAAGTATTGTGGGGTTTTTTTTTTAAATATATAAATTATGATGTTTTTATGTGATTTACCATGATTTTATACATATTTATGATATTTGAGATGCAATGCATTGTTTAATGTAATGTTGCCCTTGTCTGGACCTTGAGTCCATAATAAAGTTATTATTATTATTATTGTTATTATTATTATTATTATTATTATTATTATTATTATTATTATTATTATTATTATTTAAACAGAAAAACATCCCCCCATAATGGTTCCCATAATATCTCCAGATTCCATTAGCCCTAAGTAAGCAACTTTCTTTTGAATACATTCAGTGCATTGGCCTCCACTGCCTTCTGTGGCAGAGAATTCCACAGATTCACAACTCTCTGGGTGAAAACGTTTTTCCTCATCTCAGTCTTAAATTGTCTACCCCTTATTCGTAAACTGTGACCAGTGGTTCTGGACTCCCCCAAACATGGAGAACATTTTTCCTGCATCTCGCCTGTCCAATCCCTTAATAATTTCATATGTTTCATATGTTTGTATAAGACCCTTTTGAATTTATGACTCTTATGATTTTTCCTGATTCATCCCGCTGGTGCAAAGCTTCGGGAGTGTTAACTTCAGACTGAAGAATCTGAAGAAGGGTCTCGACCCAAAACGTCACCCATTCCTTCTCCCCAGAGATGCTGTCTGTCCCACTGAGTTACTCCAGCTTTTTGTGTCTATCATAATTCAACTTCTACCAGATTCAAATACAAACTGTTGCATGATGGCATTTGCAGTATTTAAGAATTTTCTATACTTCAATGGGAAATCTCTCGTTCTTCTAAATTTCATGTAAATGATGTCAGTGATGCTTTGCATGAAATTAAAGATCCTTCTCATTCCTCTTTTGTGCGTCTAGTGCTTAATTCTTGTTTGATTTCCTTCCCACTGGGAATAATCAATCTATAATTAACTTTGCCTGATCCTTTCATATTTTTGTACACCTTTTATCGAGCTCTTCCCAATCCTCTTGACACATGAAAAAAAAAGTACAATGTTGTCGGATGCCATGCTGTGCTTTCCCCTTGAGGCTTAAAGTGTGAATTCAGCGAAGAATAAGGAGTTGAGGATTCTCTATCTTGCCAATTACAGCGATTTTGAGTACTCTCCTTCATGTTAAAGGCCTATCTATGACAGGGACTGTGCACGTAACTAAACCGCTCAAACCTGGCAAACCCATTGAAGCGTCAGTGATAAGTTAAAATGATGTGATTAGCGGGACACCTTTCATGCTGGCAAGGATAGATTATCGGTAAATGCTTTATTCTGCTCTGCTACACCTGATTTGGCATTGTTTTCAATACTACAGTATTGGCAATTCAAAGTCGCGGAGTACAAACTTGAAAGACAGTGACTGTAAACAGGTAGCTATTATGTGGAGGTCCCCGTTGGATTGCAACCTTGTCGTGGTCGGGGAGCTTGTGTGTCTCAGTGACCCCTAGAGCTATGCCAGCAGGAGATTTGTCTCCTGTTAGGGCCTCCCATGCTGGACAGGTCGAAGGGTAGAGGCGAGACGAAGAGCGATCCGCTGGTCCTCCAGGTTGGAGGTTGAGCACAGGGATAACAACCCTGTCTCGTAAAACAAATATGCTACTGAAACAGCAACTGAAGGAATCAACACTACTGAGTGGAGGACCTTCGTTGCTGCCCTACGTGCCAGGAGGCATAATAGGCAGTAAGTAAGTAAATAAGTATTATGTGGAGATTATTGTTATTACTGGATGATGGGGTGGAAAATTGGATAAGTAAGTATGCAGATGATACTAAGATAGGTGGTATTGTGGATAATGAAGTAGATTCTCAAAGTCTACAGAGAGATTTGGGCCATTTGGAAAAGTGGGCTGAAAGATGGCAGATGGAGTTTAATGCTGATAAGTGTGAAGTGCTACATCTTGGCAGGACAAATCAAAATAGGACGTACATGGTAAATGGTAGGGAATTGAGGAATGCTGTGGAGCAGAGGGATCTAGGAATAACTGTGCATAGTTCCCTGAAGGTGGAATCGCATGTAGATAGGGTGGTAAAGAACGCCTTTGGTGTGCTGACCTTTATAAATCAGAGCATTGAATATAGGAGTAGGGAAGTAATGTTAAAATTGTACAAGGCATTGGTAAGACCAATTCTGGAGTATGGTGTACAATTTTGGTCGCCTAGTTATAGGAAGGATGTCAACAAAATAGAGAGAGTACAGAGGAGATTTACTAGAATGTTGCCAGGGTTCCAGCAACTATGTTACAGAGAAAGGTTGAACAAGTTAGGTCTTTATTCTTTGGAGCGCAGAAGGTTAAGGGGGACTTGATTGAGGTCTTTAAAATGATGAAAGGGATAGACAGAGTTGACGTGGATAAGCTTTTCCCATTGAGGGTAGGGAAGATTCAAACAAGAGGGCATGACATGAGAATTAAGGGACAGAAGTTTAGGGGTAACGTGAGGGGGAACTTCTTTACTCAGAGGGTGGTGGCTGTGTGGAATGAGCTTCCAGCAGAGGTGGTGGAGGCAGGATCGATTTTAACATTTAAAAGTAAAGTGGATAGGTATATGGACGTGAAGGGAATGGAGGGGTATGGTCTGAGTGCAGGTAGATGGGACTAGGGGAAAACAAATGGTCGGCACGGATTGGAAGGGCCGAGATGGCCTGTTTCCGTGCTGTAATTGTTATATGGTTATATGGTTATATAAGTATTATGTGGAGATTATTTTGAGTGTTTGCTTGGTCAGAGGGAGCAGAGGAATCCAGGAGTGCAGGTGCATAGTTCCTTGAAAGTGGCATCACAAGTAGTTTATTGCCACAGGTGATAAAGTGATCAAAAAGGCTTTTGCCACATTGGCTTTCATCTGCTAGAGTATTAGCTCATATTACAGATGTTTAAGACATTAGTGAAGTATTGTGTTCAATTTTGGTCACCATGTTATAGGAAAGATGATGTCAAGCCGGAAAAGATGCAGAGAAGATTTAACATAACATATAACATATAACAATTACAGCACGGAGGCAGGCCCTCTCGGCCCTTCCAGTCCGTGCCGACCATTTGTTTTCCCCTAGTCCCATCTACCTGCACTCAGACCATACCCCTCCATTCCCTTCACGTCCATATACCTATCCACTTTACTTTTAAATGTTAAAATCGATCCTGCCTCCACCACTTCTGCTGGAAGCTCATTCCACACAGCTACCACCCTCTGAGTAAAGAAGTTCCCCCTCACGTTACCCCGAAACTTCTGTCCCTTAATTTATGAGGATGTTGCCAGGACTCGGACGCCTGAGTTATAAGGAGAGGTTGAGCGAGCTAGGGCTTTAGTCCTTGGAGTGCAGGAGGAGGAGGGGTGATCTTATCGAGGTGTACAAAATCTTGAGAGAAATAGGCTGGGTAATTGAGTTGTTTGCCCACGGTAGGGGAACCGAGAACCTGAGGATATGGGTTAAGGTGAGGGGAGAAAGATTTAATAGGAACCCAAAGGATTACTTTTTTACACAAAGTTTGGTGGGTGTATGAAATGAGCTGCCGGATGAGGAAGTCGCGGCAGGTACTATTTGAATATTTAAGCAACATTTAGACATGGATAGTTGAGTTTCGTTTAGTTTAGATATACAGTGTGGAAACAGGCCCTTCAGCCCATTGAGTCTGTACAGACCAGCAATATCCACACATTAACACTACTGTACACACACTAGGGACAATTTTACTTTTATATCAAGCCAATTAACCTACAAACCTGTACGTCTTTTGGAGTGTGGGAGGAAACCGAAGATCTCGGAGACAATCCTCGCGGTCAAGGGGAGAACGTACAAACTCCGTACAGATGTAGTCAATGGTGGGGAGTCCGGTCTGTGATGGGCAGGATACAACCATAATGGGCCTGTCCTAATAGGCGATTTTTCAGCGGACTGCCGGCGACTGTCAAGTTGCCGGCAGTCCCCTGAAAAACCGGCAACCGGAACGGTAACAGAGTGAAACACGTACACAAACACATAGCTTCCTTCACCAGACCGTTAAGCAGGCGAGGGACAGGGCAAGCGGGGGAAGCACTGTCTAAAAAATTCACACGGTGCAAAGCCAAGGTGAAACAGACACACACCGCGATGAACAGGAAGGTTGGCACTGTAATTAAGACAGCTAAAGCACAGTGTACGGTAAGTCCTTTAAAAGCGGGGGGGGGGGGGGGAGAGAGGGGGGAGAAGGAGTGGAGACAATTTTTCAGAAGCCAGCGATACACGGCTGTGAAGCTCGGCGGACATTTAACATTACTTTAACATTTAATATTAGGTTATCCTTGGATCTGATAACTACTGCTTACCTTTTATTTCCCCAATGAGCCAATGAAATTCACTGGTCAGCACCGACTACAACCTACGAGAACTTCTGAGAACCTTTGACCTCCTGGCAACCCACTAGGACCTCCTGGCGACCCACCTACGGCACAAGAATTCTCGCTAGTCTCCATGGCGGCTTCATTCTAGTCGTCGCTAATCTTTCAACATGTGGAAAATTCTGCGGCGATCATAATGAGGCCGCGACTAGTTCCCAGAATGCGGGAACTCCTCGCAACCATGAAGGCGAATCCCTAGCAACTACCCGCGAACATGTGGCAACCGCTTAGTCTCCTGCAGTCGTCTAAAAAATCGCCGAAGTGGGACCGGCCCATAACTCTCTGCAGTTTCTTATGGTTTTGGGCAGAGCCGTTGCTGTTCCCGAACCAAGCTTTGATGCTTTAAGTGAGAAGGAGAAAGTAGTACAGACTCTGATTAATTATTTTTCATATTTCCTTTGTTAGATCAGCATTGACTATCCAGAAAGTATTGAGAATTACAGATGCATAAACAGCACATATTAAGTAATTTTGGTTTAACATTATTTCTTGCTGAAACACAAGAAAAATCAATATTTCTGACATTTTTCTTTTCTGTTTCACCTTAAAAATTATCTATTTAGTAGAGAACAGCCATTGCCTTCCCAAGTCAGCGAGGGTTTGGCAATAACATTAAGCTTTGTAAAGATTGCCTACATCCTAATAACAATTTCTTGGAAGCTGTGTTTTATAATCAAGATGCTTTTTACAATGATGATTGCTTTAATTGTTCAGCACTATGTTAATTTGTCAGATAAAAGTCAAGATAGAGGGAAGAGAGGGAGGAGATTGCTAATTAATTCCTTTGACCTTGGATCAGATGGTGTTGGAGCTCGTTTGCCCCCACTATTGCTGCATTGAAGCTGTAAAACCATAACTCCACAAGCAATTCAATTAGTGATAGTATATATAATGGAAAAGCTGATATATTCATCAGCACCACACAAGGGAGACTCAACCAGGAAATAAATAAAGCCCTGCTAGTCATATCACCTCTGCGATATACATGGTGGAAGAGAGAGTGTGGGAGAGGAGGAGGGATGAATATTAATATGCTTGGGAAATAGAGTGGACAAATTGCTATCCTCATCATCTAATTTACACAAGCAGAAAATCTGTGGGAATTGACATCCAGTTTACATTGTTGGTTGTCAGATTGCTTTGCCCATTATCTTTTCATTGTGAATTTATACACTGTCCCAGCTCTTCACGGTGATAATCAGACATCCAAGATACCGCATGTTAGGTTACACTAATGTTCTGTGGAAGCTGCATGTTCCTTACTCACTCGCTTCAATATCTAAAGTGGAAACAAGGCAAATCTTGTCTCTCCATCTTCAATATAGTTGCTGTTCTGACAAATCCCCTCCAACTGGAGTAGATTTACAACAGTGCACAGATTTACTGCACACTTCATACACCTGACATTTAAATGCTAATGCATGGCAGATTGCTCCCATTTTTTGTTAATTATCTAAGCTCTTTTGTATAGATCTAAAGAATCCATAGTCTACTGTGTAATCTCAAATAGCACACAGATGTTTTCACCTGAAAACCTGTGCCATTACTTTAGGGAGATGTCTAAGGGGTGCAAAGTGGCACAGTGGTAGAGTTGCTACCTTATAGCGCCAGAGACCCAGGTTCGATTCTGACTACGGGTGCTGTGGGTATGGAGTTAATACGTTCTCCCTGTGAGCATGTGGGTTTTCGTCGAGTCCTCCTGTTTCTTCTCAAATTCCAAAAACGTGCAGGCTTGTATATTAATTTGCTTTTGTGAATTGGCCCAAGTGTGTTGGATGTGAAACGGGTATAAAACAGAACCAGTGTACGGATGGTCATTGCGTGGCATGGACTTGGTGGGCCGAAGGGCCTGTTTCCATATTGTATTTCTAAACTGAACTAAACTACTGTGCTTGGTATATTCGGACCACATGGCTTTCGAGGCAAAGTAAGTTTCATAACTGTACCAAAGAATATTGCAGGAAAGCAAAGATATGCAGCTTCACACGCACACTTCATGGATGTTTTGTAGATTTGGAACTACAATTTAACAAGTTGAAGCAGATTTGAAGTACAAAGGACAAAGGACAAAGGACATTTATTGTCACATGCACCAATTGGTGCAGTGAAATTTGAGTATCCATGCAGCAAGATACAAGATACATTTATTTGTCACATGTGCCAGTTGGCACAGTGAAATGCGATCACCACACAGTCATACAATAAAAATCAGCACACAAATAAGATAAAACTTTAGAATTTAACATAACATGTAAAAAACATCCCCCCATAGCGTCATCAATGTTTCCCACTGAAAGGGAAAGCACCAAAGTTCAGTCCTCTTCCTCAGTTCATCCATGGTCGTGGGCTATTGAGGCCTCTGCAGTCACCACTATCGGCCCGATGTTTCAGGCCCTCGAACACTCTCAGCGGCCCGGAGCCTCCGAATCGGCCGCTTCCTACGGAGATCGCGGCTTCCGAAGTCCACAGGCCGAGCTGGGTGGAGATTCAATGCTGGCGACCTTGATGAGAGATCCCAGGGCTCTGCGATGTTAAAGTCAGCGGAAGCGCTGCCCGCGGCTGGAAAGTCACGCCGCCAGCGGCTGGAAAGTCAGTGTCGCCCGCGGCTGGAACGTCAACGCCGCCAGCGGCCGGAAGCTCCGCAGCCCACAGCTCCACCGTGTCAAAGTCGGCAGTCCTAGCACTCCAGAGCTCCAACACGGCAACCCCGGTAAGGCATCGCTCGATCCACGATGGAATGCAGTGCTGCGCTGCCGCTGCTGAAGATGAGGCTCGGGCCGGTCTCCGGCAGGAAAGGCCGCGCCAATCCAGGTGGCAGGCCGTGAGGAGGGTGGCGAAGATGCGGCTCGGAGAATAGTCGCATCCTCGACCAGGAAGTGATCGAGGAAACAGTTTCCCCCTCCCCCCTCCTCCCCCCACATAAAAAAAAGACTAAAAGATCTCCAAAACAAACTTTAAAACAGACTAAAAAATAACAAAAAGAATGAAAGGGCAGACAGCTGCAGGCGAGGCAGCCACACTCGATGGCGCCACCGCTATGGAAGGTGTGGATAGTGTCGACAGTCAAAATCTTTCTCTCAGGATGGTAAAATCAAATACTAGGGGGCACAGCTCTAAGATGAGAGGGGCAACGCTTAAAGAAGATGTGCAGGGTAAGTTTCTACATGGAGGTTGACTACCTGGAAGGTGTTGCCTGGCGTGGTGGTTGAAGCAGATATGATCATTCTATTTAAGAGGCTTTTGGTTAGACATATGGGTGTACACGGAATAGGGGGATATGGAACATATGCAGGTAGGTTTGAGTTGGTCTTGGCATCATGACCTCACAGACATTGTGGACTAAGGTATTGTCCTTGCCCTGTACTGTTCTATGTTCTATGTGTGAATCAATTCACAGCTACTTGCATCACTTCTGATGTGAATTTTGTACCACAGTTCACAACATCATTATGATCATGTAGTCCCATTTCGCCAACATCATTTGACTAGGCTCATTTGTAGAATCTTCATCCATTCTCTTATTACTTGAGAATCGCAATGCACACCTTGACAACTTGAAAGCACACCTGGCTGCTGTTCCTGTTTCTACCCTCCATACACAAGCCACCATAACTCTGTTACACATGTCCTAATTCATAACAAGTAATGTTTCCCATCATAAGGTAATAAGTGATAGGAGTCGAATTGGGACGTTTGGCCCATCAAGTCTACTCCGCCATTCAATAAAGGCTGATCTACCTCTCCCTCCTATCCCAATTCTTCTGCCTTCTCCCCATAACCTCTGACACCTGTCATCACAATACTTGACAATCTCTCTCTATTTTCTGGCCAGGGCAATGCCTCATTCTTAAAATTCTCAACTTTCTTTTCAAAATCCTGGAAGATTTCACACTTCCCTCATATGTAATCTCCTACAGCTCAACACCCCTCCAAAATATCTGTACTCCCCCAACGTTGTCTTCTTGCTCCATCCACAAAATTAATTCCTCCATCACTCATAGTCGTGTCTTCATCTGCCAAAGTGCTAAGCTCTGAAATGTCTTCTGTTTGCTCTCAAAACCCCTCTTGTCGAGAATCTGTTGCTGTTTCTTGGATGTCAAATTTTGTTTGATAACTTTCTTGTAAAGCACCTTGGAGACTTTGCCATGTTAACGTTATTTATGTCTGTTGAGGCTGTCTACAGGAGAAAAACAATATCTTTACATGAAGAATGCTCTCTTAAATTACTTCCGATGCAAGGATTACAACCATAGCCAGTGGCAGTCTGATCGGTTTCTGATTTCCTTTGACTGAAGGTATGGTATTAACTCCATCCTCCATTCTTCCCCCTCCCTTCCCCACTCTACGGCCCACCGGCACTCCAACCAATTTCTTCCCCCCCCCCCCAACTTTCCATCCTCTGGCTTCACAATTCGCTTTACCTCCCCACTCAACTCCATTCAAGGACCCAAGCAGCCGTTCCAGGTGCGACAGAGGTTCACCTGCATCTCCTCCAACCTCATCTATTGCATCCGCTGCTCTAGATGTCAGCTGATCTACATCGGTGAGACCAAGCGTAGGCTTGGCGATCGTTTCGTCGAACACCTCCGCTCGGTCCGCATTAACCAACCAAAATCTCCCCGTGGCTCAGCACTTCAACTCCCCCTCCCATTCCTTATCCGACCTCTCTGTCCTGGGCCTCCTCCATTGCCAGAGTGAGCACCACCACAAATTGGAGGAACAGCGCCTCATATTCCGCTTGGGCAGTCTGCACCCTAGTGGCATAAACATTGAATTCACCAATTTCCGGTAGCACTTGCTGTCTCATCCCCTTCTCAGCTCTCCCTCAGCCCTCGGGCTCCTCCTCTTCCTTTTTCCTTTCTTCTCCCATTCCCTCCCCCCCCCCCCCCCCCCCCCTCCACCCTACATCAGTCTGAAGAAGGGTTTTGGCCCGAAACGTTGCCTACTTCCTTCGCTCCATAGATGCTGCTGCACCCGCTGAGTTTCTCCAGCACTTTTGTCTCCCTTCGCAACTCTTCAATGCCATCGCACACATTCTTCCTTTATTTCTGGCCTTTGTTCCAATTGTTTGCCTATCAACCCCCTCTACCAGCCACACCCCCATTAGTCTGATGAATGGTCGCGACCTGAAACGTCACCTCTCCATGTTCTCCATGCACAAAGATGCTGCCCGACCCACTGGCCTACTTCAGCACTTTGTGTACTCTTGGTATTAACTGCTTCCTGGAGGGGGAGTGTGACTCGTGGACCTTATCTCTCATTTTGGATGAAATGGATCTGAAGAGATCGTGTAGCTTGATTTATTTCAATTATTTCAAAGCTAATAATCAGCATGATGGTGGGTTGAGGGAGAGAACATAATTTCAAATTCATCAATGCATAGTTCAAATCGACACCAAACTGGCATTCAAAATATATTAAAGAAGTAACGTTTCACAAAATAAATAATGGTACTTATGCAGAGAGATATATGTTTGAGAAAAGATATATAAACATTTATATGTAGAATATTGCAAAGTGACTGCAAAGTAGTAGGAATACTGGCATTATAGATATGTATGGTCAGAGAAGTTTGATAAGAGAAATAAACAGATGACCAGAACTGATGCGTCAATAATTTACAGAGCACAAGATGAAATGGATAACTATGCTGGAAGAAGAGTTTTCCATTTTACAACATGTATTACACCACAATCTCTTTAGAAGTTAGGAAATGGTGAAGGCTGTGTATAAATTTAAATAATGCTCTGGGGAAGGAAGGAGAAAAGGCGAGAAATCCTAAAGGAATCAGGAGTGACAAAGTGTATTGGAACGAACAAAAGTGAAAAACAAATAAGGATTCATTCGTAGAATAAAACAACTATGGACTGCACAGGTTTGAGTTTATATGTAAATTCAGTTAGTATTCTCAAAGTACAAGGATAGTCAAGGATGCATGTGATATTTTGTCTGATTGGGACAATCAGAAGGAACTGCAGATGGTTTATACCAAAGATAGACACAAAATGCTGGGGTAACTCAGTGGGTTACGCAGCATCTCTGGAGAAAAATAATACGTCCCCCCCCCCTCCTCCCACCCCCGCCTCACACGTCTACTTTCAGTCTGAAGAAGGGTTCCAAACCAAAAAGGCACCTATTCCTTTCCTCCAGATATGCTGCCTGACTCGCTGAGTTACTCCAGCACTATCTTCGGTATAAGCCAGCATCTGCAGTTCCTTCTGACACACAGGGTTACACACATAAGGATTAGCTTACTGTAAATTTGTTAACTAAACATACTTGACTAAAAATATTCGGGTGAGAGCTAATGGAGAGGAATTGGAAGCTGGTTGATAGCATTAATTCGATTTTCTTTTGCAACATTAGAACTGAAGAATCAAAAGGTATGGAGGAGGCCATTTATCTCGATGTCGGTGCAATGTCTCTCCAATTGGTTCACATAGTCAATTCTGTTTTGATGGAACAAATGTTCTTTTGCTTTTCGGCTCAAACCCAATGAGCATTTCATTTTAATTATCCTGGTAAACCTTTATAATTCAGAATATCTTCAATTAATCTCCCTTTAACCCTCTCTACCATACAAGAAAATAAAAATGAAGATCAGGAGTAAGCCATTTGGATCCCTGGTGCCTATTTTGTTAATCAATAATATCAAGATTGATCTTTCATCTCGGCACCACTTTCCTGCACTAACCTCATTTCCAAAGATTCACTACTCTCTGTGTTAGGACAATTCTTCACAGCTTTATCCTGAATGGTCAATCAATGTTTTACCACGATACATGTGCTTGTCAAGCTCCTTAAGAATATTTCAGCAATGCTTTGAAAATCCAAATGTTTCTAGATTTCCCCTTGTATTTTCTGTCTTTCATTCCGACTACGATCGTGGAATACTAAGTCGTCGTTATCTGTTGACTTATTATCCACAGATCCGTGTATTCTGCAAAGTCAGCCATGTGTTACTGACTGTGTTCGTAAATATAACACTTTCCTCCAAAGCGTTCCCCTGTGGTGCCCGATGAATCCTCTTTGCCATGAGATAGATTGCAATGGATGGATTATACTGGCAAGTGGTGAAATATCAATAGTTACTGTGCAACTGGAGCCAGTGCTGAGATTAGAGTTGGGAAATCTAGGGGTCAGGAAAGTGGGCCAAATGTGTGGGCAAAGTCAGGATCATTGTTTAGAGATACAGCGCGAAAGCAGGCCCTTAAGACCACCAAGTCTATGCCGACCAGCGATCCCCATACACTAGCACTATCCCACGCACTGGGGACAATTTACAATCTTTACCAAAGCCAATTAACCTACAAACATGTATATCTTTGGAATATGTGAGAAAACCGGAGCGCCCGGAGAAAACCGACACAGTCACCGGGCGAATGTACAAACTCCGTACAGACAGCACCCAGACTCAGGATTGAACCCGGGTCTCTGGCACTGTAAGGCAGCAACACTACCACTGTGCCACACTGATTGATTGTTTTGGCAAAGTGGAACTTACAATCAGAAACTTACAGAGAAGGTGATGCATCCATGGAGGGTGGACACAAAATGCTGGCGTTAACGGCCTGTCACACTTACGCGGCCTTTTCATGCAACTGCCGGCACCCGCGATACGTTGCCGAAATTTTCAACATGTTGAAAATTCAGCGACAACCAGAAAGATGCTACGACTCTTTGGAGACCTCTCACGACCATTGGAGACCTCTCACGACCATAGCAGACCTCTCACGGACATAGGAGACCTCTCACGGACATAAGGCTGTATGATTGTGAGAGGTCGCCTATGGTCGTGAGAGGTCACCCGCGACATGTTGCCATGGGGTCACCTGTATGGTCCTGAGAGGTCTCCTATGGTATTGAGAGGTCTCCAAAGAGTTGTAGCGTCTTTCTGGTCGCCGCTGATTTTTGAAAATTTCGGCAACCTATCACTGGTGCCAGCAGTCGCCTGTAAAGGTCGCATAAGTGGGACTGGTCCTTAACTCAGCAGGTCAGGCAGCATCTCTGGAGAGAAGGAATATGCAACGTCTCAGGTCGGAAACCTTCTTCAGGTTCAGACCCGAAATGTCACCTATTCCTTTTCTCCAGAGATGCTGCCAGACCCACTGAGTCTCTCCAGCAATTTGGGTCTGTCTTCAGTATAAACCAGCATCTGATGTTCCTTCTGACACATCCATGGAGAGGATGATTGCTGGAGAGTGGTGTGTCCTGTGAACCTAATGCTATCCATGTTGCTTTGTTATCCATGATAAAGCCCAGTTACTATAACAGCATTTAAAATCCATTTGGACATGTACATGGTTGGAAAGATTTAGAGGGACATGGGCCTAATGCAGGCAGGTGGGACTAGTTTAAATGGGGCAACTTGACAGCGTGGGCAAGTTGGGCTGATGGGCCTGTTTCTGTGCTGCATGACTCTCAAGCTAACCACACCTGTACAGCCTGAAAAGTCCATGTAAATTTGGCAAGCGTCCAATGACTCCTACCAACTGCGACAGCTGCACCATAGAAAGCATCCTATCAGGAGACATCACAGCTTGGTTTGGCAATGGCTCAGCTCTAGCCTGCAAGAAATTACAGAGAATATTGTTGTACCTTCGTCCATCACACAAAACCAGTCTCTCACCCCCATCAGTTCCATTTACGTTTCACGCTATCTAGTGAAAACAGGCAACGTATTCAAGGAGCACTTTCACCACGGACTTCCCCTCTTCTTGCCTCTCCCGTTGGGCAGAAAACACAACAGGGTGATGTCTTCAGTAAGTGTCTACTTTGGTGTCCTGCTACTTTGATATAAAGACAATCCATAATTCTATCCCATTTCTTCTTTTTTCTATATTGTTAATAAACGTAATCCTCATAAATAAAGATTGAACCTAAATGAATAAAGTGTTATTTTTTACCGGTTTGATGCCCCCCACCCGGAAAACCACGTTAGTTATAAAATTTCAAGTTGGCATATTTATTTAATGGGGGATCTATCTGAAATGAAAATAGTTTTAAACGGTAGGTATTAATAATTCAAATATTTATGACCCCCCCCCCCCACCAGGAAAGAAGGGTTGAAGAGGGCCGGGCGTGGAGAGGGACATCAGGTCACGGGAAGAGGCGAAGGCTGTAACGGGCCTTTGTGTCCGGTTGGAGCTGGAGCTGCCAGAGCTGGAGATGGAGCTGGAGTCCGGGGGATCGGGGGTAAGTGACGGATTAATACCTCCCGCAACCGGCCTCGATGGCACGGAGGATAAGGTCCCCAGGTCTTCTCACCAGGCCCTTGCAGCCTCCTAGCATCCTCCTCACAGCTAACACTGCCCCCCAGCTTTGTGTCATCCGCAAACTTCGAGATGTTGCATTTAATTCCCTCGTCCAAATCATTAATATATATTGTAAATAGCTGGGGTCGCAGCACTGAGCCTTGCGGCACACCACTAGTCAATGCCTGCCATCCTGAAAAGGACCCGTTCTCTCCTACTCTTTGCTTCCTGTCTGCCAGCCAGGTCTCTATCCACATCAATACTGAACCACCAATACTGTGTGCTTTAAGTTTGTATACTAATCTCTTGTGTGGGACCTTGTCGAAAGCCTTCTGAAAGTCCAGATATAGCACATACACTGCTTCTCCCTTATCCACGCTACTAGTTACATCCTCAAAAAATTAAATAAGGTTCGTCAGACATGATTTACCTTTCGTAAATCCATGCTGACTTTGTCCAATGATTTCACCACTTTCCAAATGCGCTGCTATCCCATCTTTAAATAACTGACTCTAGCAGTTTCCCCACTACCGATGTTAGACTAACTGGTCTGTAATTCCCCATTTTCTCTCTCCCTCCCTTGTTTAAAAAGTGGCTACCCTCCAATCCTCAGGAACTACTAAAGAATCTAAAAAGTTTTGAAAAATTATCACTAAGGCATCCACTATTTCTGGGGCTACATCCTTAAGTACTCTGGGATGCAGCCTATCTGGCCCTGGGGATTTATCGGCCTTTAATCCATTCAATTTACCTAACACCATTTTCCGGCTAACCTGGATTTCACACAGTTGCTCCATCTCATTTGACCCGCGATCCCCTGCTATTTCCAGCAAATTATTTATGTCTTCCTTAGTGAAGACAGAACCAAAGTAGTTATTCAATTGGTCTGCCATGTCCTTGTTCCCCATGATCAATTCGCCTGTTTTTGACTGCAAGGGACCTACATTTGTTTTAACTAATCTTTTTCGCTTCACATATCAATAAAAAATGTTGCAGTCAGTTTTTATATTTCCTGCCAGTTTTCTTTGATAATCCATTTTCCCTTTCCTAATTAAGCCCTTTGTCCTCCTCTGTTGGACTGAATTTCTCCCAGTCCTCTGGTAGGCTGCTTTCTCTGGCTAATTTGTACGCTTCATATTTTGCTTTGATACTATCCCTGATTTCCCTTGTTATCCACGGATGCACTACCTTCCCTGATTTATTCTTTTGCCATACTGGGATGAACAATTTTTGTAGTTCATCCATGCAGTCTTTAAATGCCTTCCATTGCATATCCACCATCAACCCTTCAAGAATCAATTGCCAGTCTATCTTGGCCAATTCACGTCTCATACCCTCAAATTTACCTTTCTTTAAGTTCAAGGCCCGTGTTTCTGAATTAACAATGTCACTCTCCATCCTAATGAAGAACTCAACCATATTATGGTCACTCTTGTCCAAGGGGCCACGCACAACAAGGCTGCTAACTAACCCTTCCTCATTACTCAATACCAGTCTAGAATAGCCTGCTCTCTCGTTGGTTCCTCTACATGTTGGTTTAGAAAACTATCCTGCATACATTCCAAGAAATCCTCTTCCTCAGCACCCCTGCCAATTTGATTCACCCAATCTATATGTAGATTGAAGTCACCCATTATAACGGTTTTAACTTTGCTGCATGCATTTCTAATTTCCTGTTTGATGCCATCCCCAACTCCACTACTACTGTTAGGTGGCCTGTACACAACTCCCACTAGCGTTTTCTGCCCCTTAGTGTTTCGCAGCTCTACCCATATCGATTCCACATCCCCCAAGCTAATGTCCTTCTTTTCTATTGCTTTAATCTCCTCTCTAACCAGCAACGCTACCCCACCTCCTTTTCCTCTCACTCTATCCCTCCTGAATATTGAATATCCCTGGATTGTCAGCTCCCAGCCTCGATAGCACACAAAGTTTATCACTCTAGGCACATATGACAATAATGGTAAACTAAGTTTAGTTTAGTGATGCAGCAGGAAAACAGGTCTGCGCTGACTTTCGATCACCTGGTTACACCGGTTCAATGTTGTCCCACTTTCTCATCCACTCCCAACACACTAGGGGCCAATTTACCTACATACCTGTACATCTTTGGAAGAAACCAGTTCTTCGGACGAACGGAATCAAGGGATATGGGGAGAAACCAGGAACGGAGTACTGATTTATGATGATCAGACATGATCATATTGAATGATGGTGCTGGCTCGAAGAGCCGAATGGCCTACTCCTGTACCTATTTTCAATGTTTCTGTTTCTATGTAAACCCAAATGGTCATAGGGAGCATGTGCAAACCCCACACAGACAGCACCCAGACAGGATCGAACCAGGTCTCTGGCTCCGTGAGGCAACAGCTCCGTCAGCCTTGCCACTGTGCCACTGTGCCACCCCTTCCATTGTGAATAACAAAAGGCAGTTTAAATCAGCCCTGTGCTCTCTTTAAGGCTGTACAAAATTGATTGTACTACTTTGGTATAACTTTATGATGCTTTAGTATAATATAACAACCACCTGAAACCCAACCCATCAAAAACCCAACTATGCAGCTTCCACCTTAAAAATCGAGACGCAGGAAAGCAACTGAGCGTCTCATGGGATGGCCACAAACTCCCCAACCACTTCCACCCCGTGTACCTCGGAGTCACACTCGACAGGACGCTCTCTTTCAAAACCCACCTTCAGAACACCAAAGCCAAGGTCAACACTCGCAACCACATCCTGCGCAAACTGGTAAACTCAAAGTGGGGCGCTGATCCACCAACCATCCGCACAACTGCCCTAACCCTGTGCTTCTCCACAGCTGAATACGCGTGCTCAAGCTGGAGCCGCTCCCACCTCACCAAACCGGTTGACACAGCCCTCAACGACGCCTGCCGCATTATCACGGGATGCATAAAGACAACGCCAGTCCTGCGCCTCTACGCCCTAGCTGGTATTGCCCCCCCCCCCCCCCATACTGGACGAATCCATCGTCGCCCAAAACGAGCAGAGAGCACAGGAGATCGATATCAGGCAACCCCTGCACGGACACACAGCACCTCCACCCCGACTGAAATTCAGAGCCAGTTTCTTGCAGACAGTCCCACCTCTCCAGACAACCAAAGAAACAGCAAGGACCAACATCTGGAAAGATGAATGGAACCAGCCCAACACAGGAGCCCATGACTGGATGGAGAGAGGAATCACTCCGACTGAATGCCTCGCCAGCGGGCACGACCTCCCATGGCCAACCTGGAAGACCCTCAACAGATTACGAGTGGAGCAGGGGAGGTGCAAAGCACTTATGAAAACATGGAACTACCAGGCAGGAGACACATGCAGCTGTGGAGCAGTACAGACAATGTCCCACCTACTGGAGTGTGACGACGCCCCCCAGTGCAGCCCCCAGGACCTGACTGAACCGACCCGACCAGCTGTGACCTGCGCCAGATACTGGCAGAACGACATCTGAGATTGCAACGGACTCGAAGAAGAAGAAGTATAATATTTTAATATAGGTTTGTCATTCTTGTACTCGGCCCCATAGCAGAAGAGTCAACGTCTAGGGGCTGGAAGCTGGAAGTGTCCTGTGCTAATTCTGCTACCGCCATCATTTACTGTATCTATTGTACCAACTCCTGCAAAGCTACAACCACCGGTCTTAACAAGTGATGGCTCCCACTGATTGTCGCTGGAAGCCTGCGTCCTTTCGAGGACGGACGATGACAGTGATGTCCATCAATGGCGAAGGGCTTTCATCTGCAAAACAACAACTGATTGGAAAGCTCTGCAACGAGAATGACTGTGATGTCTTATGTCTACAAGTGACCCACAGAGGCCAGCAACAGCAAGCATTGACCCAGGATCCCTGGAATGAAGCTAGTTATTGAAAGGCCACATGAGAAATCTTCGGTAAAAGAAACCTAATCATTGACCAGACTTCAATGACAGGAAGGGACAACAAATAAATCCTTGCTGTGAACCTGGGGAAACTAACTGTGACCTCTGTTTACAAACCGCCAGGCTCTACATTTGCCTTTGAAGAACCACAAACCTTCAGTTACCAACACATGAATGTTATCATTGGGGATTTCAACAGCCACAGCATCTCACGGGGCTAAAAAGAAACCAACGTGGATGGAAATCTTGCAGAAGCACATCATCTTGACCTAATTCATGATGCTAAACTTCCTCCTTCCTTCAATAGCTGCCGATGGAAGAAAGGCTATAATCCAGACCTGGCCATTACAAGTGATCGAATAACATGTCAAAGCGTAAAACTAGTCTTAGAGCCAATACCACACTCACAATACAGACCAATTATCATTGACAATACTGCTGTTGTGGTACCTTAGAGCGTTCCTCTAAGACGGCGTTTCAACTTTCAAAAAGCTGTTTGGGAGACGTTTGCCAGCAATCAGGATGGAGCCCTATCTGATCTCGAGCCAGTCCCAGCAAACTATGATCAGTTTGTCAAATTCTAGGTATACAGTACTCCCTAATTTCCAGAAAATATATTCCATGCAGATGTAGAGAGTACTGTATACCGAGAATCTCAGCTGACAGTGCCTCATTGTACGAGAAGTACTCAAAACTGTACGATGAAGATCCCTTCTCAGAGAAAACTATGAACACAGGGGAGATGCACATGGTAGCATTATCAGAGGAACGAAGGAAATCCTGGCAGAACTTATTGAAAGTGTTGATATGACACACAACAGTAAGAAGCTAAACAACGACCCCCAGAAGGCAACGCTGCACTCTAACGTTACGGCAGATTAGGCTGCTCACCAGCTGCTTCTTAACGGCAAACCACCACACGAGAAACGCCACAAAAGGAGTTTATGGCATCAGGGTGATAGAGAATCAACCTGGTACTTTAACAGCAAGGAACTCCAGACAGCAATCCATTCCCTGAAGAACGGCAAGGCAGCTGGCCCTGATGACATTCGCACAGAACAGATCAAACATTTTGGGAAGATTACACGAGATTGGCTCCTCTTGCTGTTCAACAATTGTGTAACCCTCTCACAGCTACCTAAAATATGGCAGAAAGCTCGTGTGATCGTTATCCTTCTGCCAGGGAAAGACCTTAAAGAAGCAGAAAACTACAGACCGATTTCCCTCCTATGCCATCTCTTCAAGCTCTTTGAGCGCCTCATCTTGAACAGGCTAGGCCCAATCACAGAACAACACCTTATACCAGAGCAAGCTGGCTTCCGGCCTGGGAGATCGTGTACCAGCCAAGTGCTCAATCTAACTCAGCACATTGAGGACTTCTTTGAGAGGAATTAACCAACTGGCATCATCTTTGTTGATCTGACAGCTGCCTACGACACTGTGAACCACCGGCTGCTCCTCAACAAGCTCCGTGACATGACAGAGGACTTCCACCTGACCAAAGTGATTCAACAGCTACAAGAAAACAGATGCTTCTATGTTGAGTTAAATGATAAACGCAGCAGATGGAGGAAACAAACAAATGCCTACCTCAGGGCAGCGTCCTTGCTCCGATGCTGTTCAAGGTATACACTAATGATCAGCCAGTGTTCCCAGGGACGAGAAGCTTAATTTACGCTGATGACCTTGGAATAGCAGCCCAGAGCACTCACATAGATGAGGTGGAAGCTACCCTCTCATCATCCTTAGACAACTTGACAAACTACTGGTCGGCACGGAAAGGAGAGGGCAACCAAGGACTGAAGGCAAACCCCGCTAAGACCCATGTTAGCCTGCTCCACCTTCGTACTATCGCGAAGCTGGGAAGAAGCTGTCCTTAACATGGAATGGTGTCCCATTGAGACACTGTGACTACCCTGTCTACCTTAGGATCACTCTAGGACCAAACCCTCTCCTTCAAGCAACACATCGAAAGGGTGAAGGGCAAAGTGAGGATGAGGAACAGCCTCCTACGCAAGCTGGCAAACTCGTCGTGGGGGACCAATGCATCTACACTGCGGTCAACTGCTCTTGCACTGCGCTACTCTGCTGCAGAGTATGTTTGTCCTGTTTGGGAGAGATCATCCCATGCGAAGAAATTTGATGCCGCCCTTCATGACAACTGCAGATGCATTACTGGCTGCATAAAACCAACGGATGTGGATATCTTGCATGTCCAACAGGAATCCGCAGACCAGTTGCCGGTAGAACTGAACGTAGTAGGCAAGTTGGGGACGCCCGCCATTCCTGTCACCCCCATCACCCAGCCCCCAAGTCGAGGAAACGCTTCCTTCACACAGTCCAGCCACTGACACAGTCTCCTCAAGCAACCAGACTAGCCTTGTGGGAAAAGAAACGCAGTGAAAACCACCACTGCGTAAAGATGCCAATCCCAACCAAGGAACTGCTACCACCTGGTCACCGGTGTGACTGGAAGACCTGGAAGTCCTGGAAGTCCCTTAATAGGTTTCGTACCGGGATGGGCCGATGCAAGACCAATATGAGCAAATGGGTCTATGCAGATGTGGCAGACACAGAATGTGAATGTGCAACATCTGTACAATCCATGCCACACCTACTAAGATGCCCACTTCTTGTTGAACAAGGCTGCCCGGAAGATCTAACGGTGGCAAACGAGAAGGTTGTCCTCTGTGCAAGAGCCTGGCTGAACATTTCAAACATAAAAGATGGACACGAAAGAAGAATTCTTGTACTCCAGATATCTGATCTAACAAGCCATTTTAGCAGATTTCTACATTTTTCCCTCTTTAAACATTGAAGTCGTTGTACTTCTAGATCTCTGATACTTTAACTTATATGGACTTTCAAACCAAATTGATGGCTTTACCCATCTCTACGTTCAATTTCTATCCTGAACATATCACTTTGCCATCTGCAAATTTTTAAATCATGGTAAATTTACGTAATCTATATCACTAGGCCAGTGATCCGGACAACAACTCCAGATTGAAATGACCACAGATTTACCCCACAGTTTAAAAAAAATGTTCATCATTATTCTCTTCATTCTGATGGGTATCTTAAATGATAATTCTTTCTTCAATTCTGCAGGTTTAAATCGACCGTTGCCTATTATCAAACATCTATCAAACCATAGAACATAGAACAGTAGAGTAGGGGAAAAGGCCCTATCGTCCACAATCTCTGTGCCTTGGGTTGCCAACTGTCCTGTATTAGCCGAGATATCCCGTATATTGGGCTAAATTGGTTTGTCCGATAAGGGACCGCCCTTGTCCCGTATTTGACTGCTTTGACTCGGGTCGAGGGGACTCGCCTCGCCTCACTCGTCCCAATGTAATTCAGCCCATGGAGTACAGCAGCAGCGCCTCGCTCGTGGCCCCGTCGGTCAGCAGTCCGGCCAGCTGTCCGACCGTCGGACCTCCGCTCACCGCCGACACCACAACCCCTCCTTCACATGGCCGATCATCAGTTCATGAGTTGGACGGGGCGCCGGACTTTGCACGCGCCATCTCACGGGCCAAAACACCTCAACTGGCCCGCCGGCTGGGCTTTGTGTGCAGTCCAGCACCCGGGCCAACTCATCATTCACCCAGCCATGGCCGTCGGTCAACTTATTTTGACCCTTTGTCCCTTACTCGGGAGTGAGAAAGTTGGCAACCCTATCTGTGCCGAACATGGTGCCACGATAAACTAATCTCTTCTGCCTGCACATGATCCACTCATCTCAATTCTCTGCATATCCATGTGCTTGTCTGAAAGGCTCTTAAACACCACAATTTACCTGCCTCCGCCACCACCGCTGGCAGTGAGTTCCAGGCATCCACCGCACCCTGTGTAAAAAACTTGCCCCACACATGGGCAGCACCGTGGCACAGCTGTCGATATAGCACCAGATACCCCGGTTCGATCCTGACTATGGGTGCTTGTCAGTGTGGGTTTGTACTCCCCCTGACCTGCGTGGGTTTTCCCTGGGTGTTCCGGTTTCCTCCCACATCCCAAAGACACACAGGTATGTAGGTTAATTGGATTGGTAAATTGTAAATTGTCCCTAGTGCGTAGAATAATGTTAATGCGTGGGGATCGCTAGTCGGTGCAGAATCAGTGGGCTGTAGGGCCTGTTTCTGCGCCATATCTCTAAACTAAACTAAACATCTCCTTTAAAGTTTTCCCCACACACCTTAAAGCTATGCCCTCTAGTTTTTTTACATTTGGCAAAAAAGGTTCTGACTGTCTACCAATTGACAATAGACGCTAGACAATAGACAATAGGTGCAGGAGTAGGCCATTTGAGCCAGCACCTCCATCCAACGAGATCATGGCTGATCGTCCACAATCAGTACCCCGTTCCTGCCTTCTCCCCATATCCCCTGACCGCTATCTTTAAGAGCCCTATCTAGCTATCTCTTGAAAGTATCCAGAGAACCGGCCTCCACCGCCCTCTGAGGCAGAGAATTTCACAGACTCACAACTCTCTGTGTGAAAAAGATTTTCCTCATCTCCGTTCTGAATGGCTTACCCCTTATTCTTAAACTGTGGCCCCTGGTTCTGGACTCCCCCAACATCGGGAACATGTTTCCTTCCTCTAGCATGTCGAAACCGTTAATAATCTTATATATTTCAATAATATTCCCTCTCACCCTTCTAAATTCCAGAATATACAAGTCCAGCTGCTCCATTCTATCAACATATGACAGTCCCGCCATCCTGGGAATTAACCTGGTGAACCTAGGCAGCATTCCCTCAATAGCACCTATTTAACCCTATCTATGCCTCACATAACATTAAATCCACTCATACAATACAGACTGCAGTACTATACATTTTTTAGGTATGTCTCTAGTCAATTTTATATGGCTATTTGTGGGATTTTACTGTGTGCAAATGGCTTATCATATTTCCTTCTTATAAATGGTACTTCAATATTCGTAAAAGCTTCAGAAATGCTTTGTTGACATAAAGCTCTTTGCAACATCTTGGAGGCGAGGTGAAATGGTCTGTAAAAAAAATGTTTCCTTTCCTTTAGCTCACCTTGTTGGCACTGAATCACTCAACCAACATTGCACTGGAATAACATCATTCATTATGTGCTCCCTCCTGAACTGCAGTTTGACCACAAGATGGTGACCTTTGGTAATTAGAGTGTTATGACTTCAGCTCAAGTAACTAAAGCTGATTTGAAGGTTTTGTGATTGATGAAACATCAACTACATTTCTTTCAACTTTGATAAGAGTGAAGGACAGCCTCTTCTGTAGTATGAGCTCACTCAACCTCAGCTATCTCCGTCTCTTAAAATTTGCCACTTGAATGCAGTTAAGTTGGAACTGCATTTCCTACTGTAAAATGAACAGCTCTAACATTACATTGTGGCTTGCTAACATCAGAAATATATATCATTCTGCTGTTTTAAAAGCAGCATTGACTCCTTTATTTTCAAAAGGTTAATATCTCGCCTAAAGCACTGGGCGGAGGATTTTAATTTGTGTAGCTATCCGTTCTCTCATATAATCTGAATGCCAGAGTCTTTTAATCATACCATTAGGGTGCAGGCTATTACCAAATATTTATTAATTTGTTGATAAAACTATGACTAAGTCGAGGATCTGACTTTGTAAATGTCCAACTGTAGAGTTGCTGCCTTAAATGTCCAACTGTAGAGTTGCTGCCTTACGGTGCCAGGGACCTGGTTTTGATCCTGACTGCGGGTGCTGTCTGTACAGAGTTGGAACATTCTCCCGGTGAACATGTGGGTTTTCTCCAGCTGCTCTGGTTTCCTCAAAGATTCCAAAGACATCCAGGTTTGCAGGTTAATTAGCTTCTGTAAAATTGTAAAAAAAATTGTACCTAGTGTGTAGGTTAGTGTTGGTGTACAGGATGATCGCTGGTCGGCGGGGGTTTGGTGGGCTGAGGGGCCTGCTTCCATGCTGTATAACCATATAACAACCATATAACAATTACAGCACGGAAACAGGCCCTCTCGGCCCTTCCAGTCCGTGCCGACCATTTGTTTTCCCCTAGTCCCATCTACCTGCACTCAGACCATACCCCTCCATTCCCTTCACGTCCATATACCTATCCACTTTACTCTTAAATGTTAAAATCGATCCTGCCTCCACCACTTCTGCTGGAAGCTCATTCCACACAGCCACCACCCTCTGAGTAAAGAAGTTCCCCCTCACGTTACCCCGAAACCTCTGTCCCTTAATTCTCATGTCATGCCCTCTTGTTTGAATCTTCCCTACCCTCAATGGGAAAAAACGTATCCACGTCAACTCTGTCTATCCCTTTCATCATTTTAAAGACCTCAATCAAGTCCCCCCTTAACCTTCTGCGCTCCAAAGAATAAAGACCTAACTTGTTCAATCCTTTCTCTGTAACATAGTTGCTGGAACCCTGGCAACATTCTAGTAAATCTCCTCTGTACTCTCTCTATTTTGTTGACATCCATCCTATAACTAGGCGACCAAAATTGTACACCATACTCCAGAATTGGTCTTACCAATGCCTTGTACAATTTTAACATTACTTCCCTACTCCTATATTCCAATGCTCTGATTTATAAAGGCCAGCACACCAAAGGCTTTCTTTACCACCCTATCTACATGCGATTCCACCTTCAGGGAACTATGCACAGTTATTCCTAGATCCCTCTGTTCCACAGCATTCCTCAATTCCCTACCATTTACCATGTACGTCCTATTTTGATTTGTCCTGCCAAGATGTAGCACTTCACACTTATCAGCATTAAACTCCATCTGCCATCTTTCAGCCCACTTTTCCAAATGGCCCAAATCTCTCTGTAGACTTTGAAAATCTACTTCATTATCCACAACACCACCTATCTTAGTATCATCTGCATACTTACTTATCCAATTTTCCACCCCATCATCCAGATCATTGATGTACATGACAAACAACAGTGGACCCAACACAGATCCCTGAGGCACCCCACTGGTCACCGGCTTCCAACCTGACAAACAGCCATCCACCATTACTCTCTGACATCTCCCATTCAGCCACTGTTGAATCCATCTTGCTACTCCGCCATTAACACCCAAAGATTGAACCTTCTTAACCAACTTCCATGGGGAACCTTGTCAAAGGCCTTACTGAAATCCATATAGACAACATCCACTGCTTTACCCTCATCAATTTCCCTAGTTACCGCTTCAAAAAATTCAAGAAGGTTGGTCAAACATGACCTTCCAGGCACAAATCCATGTTGACTGTTCCTGATCAGACCCTGTTTATCCAGATGCTTATATATATTATCTCTAAGTATCCTTTCCATTAATTTACCCACCACTGACGTCAAACTAATAGGTCTATAATTGCTAGGTTTATTCTTTGAACCCTTTTTAAACAATGAACAACATGCACAGTACGCCAATCCTCCGGCACTATTCCCGTTTCTAATGACATTTGAAATATTTCTGTCATAGCTCCTGCTATTTCTACACTAACTTCCCTCAATGTCCTAGGGAATATCCTGTCAGGACCTGGAGACTTATCCACTTTTATATTTTTCAAAAATGTCAGTACTTCCTCCTCTTTGAATATCATAGTATAGCTAGCATTTTTTTTCTACGGTAGAGTTGCAGCCTTACAACGCCAGAGACCCGGCTTCGATCCTGACTACCGGTGCTGTCTGTACGGAGTTTGAACGTTCCACCTGTGACCACGTGGGTTTTCACTGTGTGCTCCAGTTTCCTCCCACACTCCAAAGATGTGCAGGTTTGTAGGTTAATGGGCTTCGGTAAAATTTGTAAATTGTCCCCCGTGTGTAAGATAGTGTTAATGTATGGGGATGGCAGGTCAGCGTGGTTTCAGTGGGCCGAAAGGCCTGTTTCCATGCTGTATCTCTAAATTAAATTAAACTAAATCTTTCAGCAAATGTTTACCACTTTGGTGGTGCGGCTATGTTTGGAATCTCCTTGCATCTTATTAACTTCTTGGATCTCACATGCTATTGCTGTATCAAGTATTGAAATAAAATGTTCCTTTGCCCACCATGACCACAAACATAATTTTCTGTCTATTAACTAACCACTTGACCTCCTTTCTAGAAAGCGAATATCTTTATTTGTATACCAATGGATTTTATTGCATTTCCTCTTAGAAACATAGAAACATAGAAAATACGTGCAGGAGCAGGCCATTCGGCCCTTCGAGCATGCACCGCCATTCAATATGATCTTGGCTGATCATTCAACTCAGTATCCTGTACCTGCCTTCTCTCCATACCCCCTGATCCCTTTAGCCACAAGAGCCACATCTAACTCCCTCTTAAATATAGCCAATGCCTCAACTACCTTCTGTGGCAGAGAATTCCAGAGACTCACCACTCTCTGTGTGAAAAATGTTTTCCTCATCTCGGTCCTAAAGGAATTCCCCCTTATCCTTAAATTGTGACCCCTTGTTTTGGACCTCCCCAACATCGGGAACAATCTTCCTGCATCTAGCCTGTCCAACCCCTTAAGAATTTTGTAAGTTTCTATAAGATCCCCCCGCAATCTTCTAAATTCTAGCGAGTGCAAGCCAGGTCTATCCTCATATGAAAGTCCTGACAATCCAGGAATCAGTCTGGTGAACCTTCTCTGTGCTCCCTCTATGGCAAGATTGATTTTCCTCAGATTTGGAGACCAAAACTGTACGCAATACTCCAGGTGTGGTCTCACCAAAACCCTGTACAACTGCAGTAGAACCTTCCTGCTCCTATACTCAAATTATTTTGCTATGAATGCTAACATACCATTCGCTTTCTTCACTGCCTGCTGCATCTGCATGCCTACATTCAATGACTGGTGTACCATGACACCTAGGTCTCGTTGCATCTCCCCTTTTCCTAATCGGCCACCATTCAGATAATAGTCTACCCTCCTGTTTTTGCCACCAAAGTGGATAACCTCACATTTATCCCATGCATTTGCCCACTCACCCAGCCTATCCAAGTCACCTTGCAGCCTGTTGATACTATCTACATTATTCCTTTTAATTATAACCACAAATATACATTAAAAAGGCATCATTCATTCTTGAGGAAAATCTTCTTTTCTTTAATATTTTTATTAGATACAGTTATAGAGTCATACATCATGGAATGAAGCCCATCAGCATACCTATGGGAGACAGTCCGAGCCTTTTTTCCTACAATGAAAACAATCAAATATTAGAGGCCTATAAGGTTAGGGGACCAGAGTTTAAGGGACATGTGTGGGGCAAGTTTCCTTTACATGCCTGGAACAAGCTGCAAGGGGTAGAGGTTGAGACAGAAATGATACTGCCATTTAAGATTTTAGACTTCCATTTTGGATAGCTGGCAACAAAATGTTTTCACTGCGCCTCGGTACACATGACAATAAACAAAACTGAAACTAAGAGGCTTTTTGATAGGGATATGGATATGCAGGGAATGGGGGGATTTGGATTATGCACAGGTAGATAAGAGATGATCTAGGCATCATGTTCGGCACAGACTTTGTGAGCTGAAAGGCTGTTCTTGTGCTGTACTGTACTATGTTCTATGTTGTCCATGCCAACCAAAATGCTTCATCTACTTTAGTCCGACCTGCCCGTGTTTGGCCCATATTCCTCTAAACATTTGAAATTATTGAAAGATGATATTTATCAATATATTTATTTATATTGAGAGATAAATACTAGCCAGGAGACTATGTATCACATCATTGCTTTTCTTGGAAATAATTATACCGAAGTAATTATTAGGGTGAGGGGGAAAGATTTAATAGGAACCTGAGGGGTAGCTTTTTCACTCAAAGGGTGGTAGGTGTATGGAACAAGGTGCCGGAGAAGGTAGTTGCGGCAGGGACTATTGCAAAGTTTAAGAAACATTTAGACAGTTACATGGGTCAGACAGGTTTAGAGGGATATAAGCCAATTGCAGGCAAGTGGGACTAGTATGGATGGGAGATGTGGGCCGATGTGGGCAAGTTGGGCCGAAGACCCTGTTTCCATGCCGTAAGATTCCATGACTCTATCTAAGGCAGTGCCTCAGCAGTAGGGTCAAATGCCAGCCTGGATTTACCACACACAAATCTGGACTGAGACTTGGACCTGGACCCTTTTGGCAAGAGGCAAGAGTGCTATCCACAGAGCTACAGCCATGAATGGAAAATGCTACGCCGGTGTTCCCTTTGAGCACTGTTCAGGCTAAGGGTTCAAGGAGATGCCATTTGAAGCGGAACAAGCGGTTCTACCCTTCCCTCTCAAAAGCAGACACGTTGAAACTTTTATTCACAGTTATTTGAGGGAGTTCACTTCAAAGATATCAAACAGCTATAAGCAAAACCTTACTGAATAATGAGAAATGAAAGGCCTGGAGAAAGTGGATGTGGAGAGGATGTTTCCACTGGTGGGGGAGTCTAGGACCAGAAGTCATAGCATCAGAATAAAAGGGTGTACCTTTCAGAAGGAGATGAGGAGGAATTTCTTTAATCAGAGATTGGTGAATCTATGGAATTCATTGCCACAGAAAGCTGTGGAGGCCACCTGCTAGGATATTTTTAATGCAGAGATAGATTCTGAATTGTTACAGGTTTCAGCGGTTATCGGGTGAAGGTAGGAGAATGGGTTGAGAGAGAAAGATAGATCCGCCATGATTGAATGGCAGAATAGACTTGATGAGCTGAACGGCCTAATTCTGCTCCTATCTCTTATGAACATGAAAAAATGCATTCAACCGAGCTCCAGGAATTCATTGAATAGCACAAGGAACCACACTAGAAAGGAATTCATTACACATGGAAGATGTTTATGAAAGAATGATATAGGATGCTTTAGTTATATATCAATGTCTTTTTTTGCATTTCCTATTGTTATTATCAACCTTTATTCCAATGCATTTTATTGTATTTCCTGTTATAAACTACGATGATTTAAAAAAATATCTTTCATAGTGGTTTTTGCGACCTCTGCTCCATATTTTTCTAATTGGGCTCTACACGTGGAAAATCGTGATTCTATCAATGCTTTGATATATCTTATTCCATACAGAAGTTATGAAAAAAGAGAACATAATAAGTGACAAAAATAACAGATCACGACTTCTCTGGATCAGAGAGAGAAGTGAGTTTTGTATAAGCAATATGAATTAGATTCAGTAATGGATTTAAGCAGTGATCACTTTAACAATAGAGACACACAAAATGGCAGATGTTGGAATCTTGAGCTAGAAAAACTCAATGGGTCAGGCAGCATCTACAGAGAAAACCAACGGATGACATTTAGTGTCGGTCCCTTTGTCAGACTGATAGAATAGGGGGAGAAAATTGGAAAAACGGAGGTGGGGGTGAGGCAAATCCTGGGAAGTAATAAGTGGAAAGAAGTGATTAGTTGATGGGTGGAGATACTGACAAAGACAGGAGTCTTTGAAAAGAAGATAAAAGGGTTTCACATAAGGAAAAGAGGTGGAGTAAAATATAAAGCAGGAGCGAAGGATGGTGGTAGTAAGGGACAGGGGACAGATGAAAGGAAATATGGGATTGGGATGGGAGGAGCATGGGGCGGGGGGGAGGGATGGAAGGAGAAGGATGTTTAGGAGATAGTCAGAGAGCTGGATACAGTCTGGGATGGAGTATGGATAGGGGGGGGGGGGATATGATGTGGATCTGGAGAATTCAATGTTTATATTGTTAGAGGAGGCCAAGGACAGAATGGGAAGGAGAGTTAAGATAGTTAGCAACTGGGAGTTCCAGCAGGCTTGGCAGACAGAGAGCAAGTGATATCACCACCTCTCAAACTCAAACACGTCAAAACACTGCAGCCGTTGGGAAACATACGCCTCTGAATTTACCAGCAAAAATTAAGTGTACTGCCAATTCCTGACAATAAGCACCCCACTAAACCCTGAATCTGCACTATCCAACCCATTCATTATTTTAAAGACATCTATTATACCATTTTCTATGATAGATATCCCAGCCTCTTCCCTTTCTCTCAGTAATTGTATGTTTCCATTTCTATTAATGTCCCTAACCAATGTTGTAATTTCTATGCCCTCATAAAACTTTATTGTCTTTGGTTTGCCAGCTCAAGACAACAAACATTCTGGTGCGAGATGCAAATGCTGGAGTAACTCAGCAGGTCAGACAGCATCTCGGTCCTTTTTTATCTATCTTTGGTTCAAACCAACATCTGCAGTTCCCTCCTAAATATTCTGGCGCTTCTGTGCATATTTAAGTAATTCTTTAATAGATAGCTTTACCTAGCATTGTTTAATCTGTTTTTCAATAGTTAATGTATTTGTGAAAGATTAACAGAGAAGGAGCGTTCTTCAATTGTTAAATTTGATTCTCCTGGTTTTGCCTTCTTTACATTCGGCGAGACCAAGCTTAGACTAGGTGACCATTTTGCCTAGCTTTTCGTGCTCTTGATTTTGCCTCTTTTACATCAGCAAGACCAAGCATAGACTAGGCGACTGTTTTGTCGAACACTTCAGAGTTGAGGAAGGTTTTCAACATATGCGTGAACGGTGGTAGGAGGTTGCAGGTCTCCTCGACCTTGATTTTGTTTTGGGTGGCGGGCAAGGTCACCAGAGGTTGCTATTTAGGTCTCCTAAGCGGGACAGGCCCTTTACAGAGCCAGACACCCGGGTTTGATCCTGACAACGGGAGCTGCCTATACATTCTCCCTGTGACCGCGTGGGTTTTCTTCGGGTGCTCCAGTATTCTCCCACACTCCAAAAATGTACAGGTTTGTAGATTAATTGGCTTCGGTAAAAATTGTAAAAATCTTCCCTAGTGTGTAGGATTGAGCTAGTGTACGGGGACTGCTGGTCGGCAAGGACTCAGTGGGCCGAAGGGCCTGTTTCCATGCTGTCTCCAAAGTCTAAAGTCTAAATCAGTGGTGGGGTAGGTTTTATATGCTGTTCCAGTGGGAGGGAAGAGCTTGTATTGGGAAATAAACGTATTTCTACCTAACGCTATCGGCATTGCCAGCTGGACTCAAATCAGCAAACTACTGTGAATCAGACACCAGCAATCGTATTAAAATAGTTGATTCATTTCCCTCTGGGAAGCTGTCAGTAACTGGCTTTTGCCTGCAGTGGGAAGCCTGAAGATAGAATGAGGTGAGGTGTAAGAGTTTTTTTCTTTTTTTAAATATCTGGTGTTTAGAAAGCGAGCTTTGAAGGGGATGCAACAAGACTGGAATGAGATTTAGAGACACGAGAAACTGCAGATGCTGTGATTAAAACATGAAGCGCCTGGGGAACAAGCATTTTCGGACTGTGGACTTTAGAGGCACAGCGTGGAACAGGCCCTTTGTTCCACCAAGTCTGAGCTGACCAGTGATCACCCTGTACACTAACACTACCCTACACACAAGGGAACATTTACAATTTTACCAAAGCCAGTTAACCTACAGACCTGTACGTCTTTGGAGTTTGGGAGGAAACTGGAGCACGCGGACAAAACCCAAGCGATCACAGGGAAAACGTACAAATTCCATACAGACAGCACCCACAGTCAGGATCAAACCCGGGTCTCTTTAGGCGGCAACTCTACCACTGCGACACCTTGGCGCCCCTCATCTGTGGAGATAGTTATTTGAAGAAGAGTCCAGACCCAATATGTTGCCCGTAAGAGTCCAAAGAAGGGGACTGACCCAAAATATGATTCAGCCATTCCTTCCGCAGATGGTGTTTGACCTGTTGAGTTGCTCCAACACTTGTGCAACTGGTGGAGCTACTCATTGGGCATCGATGCAGGGTCACAGCCCAAAATCTCATTTATCTTTCTACTTCCACAGATGCTGCTTGACCGACTGATTTCATCCAGCAAATCGTTATTTGTTCCAAATTCTAGTATCTGCAGTCTCTTGTTTCTGTAATGAAGTGGTTAGCAATGATGATCATACTGAAGAGGTTTCAAGCACTGGGATGTCAATATTTCAGGATATCCAGTGTTTTAAAAGAATGGACCATAAAGAAATGGAAAATTGAATGGTTTGGCAGATATTAATATCAAGGAAGATATTGACACGGTGGGGAGTAATGACATAGGTGCCGTGAAGGGCTAGGGGAAAAAAAAATATTGGATGGGAGGAGAAGGGTCTCGATCCAAAACGTCACCCATTCCTTCTCTCCAGAGATGCTGCCTGTCCCGTTGAGTTGCTCCAGCATAGGGGTGCTGTCCTGTACCAGTATGGCTATCCAGCCTGCAGCTGTCCATTTTTTCTCTTTTTTAAATTTTTAATTAGTTGAGTTTTTCTGTTTTTCGGAGTCCTAGCCTTTTTTAAGTGGGGGTGGGGGAGGGGAAGGGGGAAACTGCTTTCTAGGGCCCCTACCTGGTCGGAGAGGCAGCTTTCTCCGGGCTGCACCGTCGACCCGTCCTCGTGGCCTACCAGCAGGCCTGGAGCGGCATTTCCTGGAGGGACCACCCAGAACCACGGCTTCTGTAGCGGCGCAGCGCTGGAGTGCCATCGCGGAGCGGAGCGGGCGATGCCTTGCCCGGGTTGCTGCGCTGGAGCTCCGGTGAGCTGAAGACCGCAGGTGAATATTGCGGAGCTGCGGGACTGTGGGGCGGCCGGACGTGGGCGGCGGCTCTGAACTCTAACAGCGAGATCGCCAGTTGTGGAGCTCCATCCAGCGCGGCTTGTTGACGTCGGAAGCCGCAGTCTCCAGCAAGGAAGTGGCCATTACAGGCACCCCGAGCCGCTGAGAGGGTTCTCCCGTCGCCGGAGCACCATCACCCGGCGAAGAAGGGCCTGGAACATTGGCCTCCCATAGCGGCGACTGTGGGGGCCTCAATAGGCCCGACTATGGGTGAACTGGGGATGGGGTCTGGACTTTGTGCCTTCCCTCATAATGGGAAACATTGTGGTGGAATTTTTTCAATGTTTTATGTTAAATTCTTTAATGTTATGACTTATTTTAATCTATGTGCTTCATGGCAAGACAAATTTCACTACACCAATTGGTGTATGTGACAATAAATGTCCTTTGTCCTTTGCCTTTGTCCATTTTGTGTCTTCCTTCGATTTAAACCAGTATCTGCAGTTCTTTCCCACAAATGCTGCCTGTTCCGCTGAGTTACTCCAGCATTTTGTGTCTGTCTTGGATGGGTTGTCTATGGCTCCCTATGATGATGCCTCTTGCTTGGACAAACTTTAGTTGGGGAAGTGTCAAAGGCATCTGAAAGTATCATGGGAGAATTTAAAGTGCAGGAAGGAACTGCAGATGCTGGTTTAAACTGAAGTAAGACACAAAAAGCTGGAGTAACTCAGTGGGTCTGGCAGCATCTCTGGAGAAAAGGAATAGGTTAGGTTTCAGGTCTCAGTTCTTCAAACTGAGAGTTAGGTGAAAGGGAAGCGAAAGGTAAAGGTGATATAGAGAGCGAATGAATGAAAGATATGCAAAGAGCAACAATGATCAAGGAAAGGTTAAGTCCACAATGGTCCACTGTTGGCGGTGTGCTAAGTGATAACGACAGGTGAAGCAGTTAGACACATACATGGATAGGACAGACTTGGAGGGATATGGGCCAAGTGCAAGCAGGTACAAGGATTACAGTATATACATGTTAACTAAACAATGTTTATTTAAACATACTATGAAGTTAATTGAAAGATTTCTGCCAATAGGATTTTTCCCCCAAAAAATGAAAAGATTTGAAATGGAAATGATGTACATTAAATCAATCCTTATCACTTGCAGAAGATTTAAGGTGAAAAGTCTGTCAATTCTTACTAGTGGGACTAGTGTAGCTGGGACATGTTGGCCGGTGTGGACAAGTTGGGCCGAAGGGCCTGTTTCCACATTGTATCACTCTATGACTCTATAAGTCATGATCACAACATGGTAATGATTCCTGATGAAGTTTGAGGGTAAACACACCAGTTCAAAACAATCCTTGAACTTGAATTACAAAAAACATGAAAACAGGATTTTCAATTGTGGACTGGGATATATGTTATGGGTTAGGTTTGGTGGAGTGAAAGAGCAGACAGTGATATTTAAGCAGCTAGTTCATAGCTTCTTCCCCGTGTAATCAGACTACTGAACAGACTCATAAGCTGACGGTGTCCTCCCGATCTCTCAACCTACGTCATTGTGGCACCTGCATTTTTAAAACATCTGCACTTTTCCTGTAACTGTTACACTGTAACACTATGTTCTGTACCATGTAAGCCATTTAGAAAGAGGAATTCCATGAGAATGTTGAATGATCTGTGGTTAACGAAGGAAGTTAAGAAAAACAGTAAATTTAAAAAAGTAGAGCCTACAAAGTGGCAAGAGGTCAATGATAGAATAGACTACTGGGATTTTTTCAGGAAACAGCAGCAAGAGACTGAAAAGCTAATAAACAAGGAGAAAATTGATTATGAGAGAAGATTGGCAACCAATAACAAAACAAACTGCAAGAGCTTCTACAGCTAGATTAAGTGTAGGAACCCGGGAGAGTGAAACTGTGGAATAAATAAAGTGAAACAATGTCATGGCAGATAAGTTAAACCAATACATTAGATCAAGAGTCAAGAGTGTTTAATTGCCATATGCGTTGGGACCAGAACAGTTCTTATTTGCTGCAGCGTTACATGTGCAGTGTTCACGCTTTTGCAAATCTCCCATAAATAAGATGGATTTGTTTCGAATGGCATGGATGAATTTGTAACAATCTCTAATACAAGGAGGGGGCGGGGGGGGGGGGGGGGGGGGGGGTTGAACTGGACTAAAAGCAGACAGGTCATCAGGACCCAATGGCCTGTGTGCAAGGGATCAAAGGAAAGGCTGTGGAGATGGTGGAGCAATTATTTGATGATTTTAAAGTCACGAGTTCCCAGAAAGGTACCAATAAGGTTGAAAAGGTTAACCTTATTGAAACAGGCTCTTTGGCCCACCGAGTCCGCACCGACAACTGATCTCAGCACACTTACACTATCCTACACACACTAGGGGCAATTTACATGTAAATCATGCCAATTCATCTCCAACCTGTAAGTCTTTGGAGTGTGGGGGGAAACCATTGATCTAGGAGAAAACGCACGCTGGTAATGAGGATAACGTAAAACTCCGTACAGACAAGCACCCACAGTCAGGATCAAACCCGGGTCTTTGGCGCTGTAAGGCAGTAGCACTAGCGCTCCGCCACCGTGGCACCTTTGTCATATCTTTCATTCATTTTGTTCTTTATACCTCTTCATATCTTCTATCTTCATATCTCTAGTTTCCTTCTCCCCTGACTCTCAGTCTGAAGAAGGGTCTCGAGCCAAAATGTCACCTATTTCTTTCCTCAGGGGTGCTGCCTATCACCACTGAGTTAATCCACCATGTTGTGTCTATCTTCAGTGTAAATCAGCATCTGCAGTTCCTTCCTACTCATAGAACAGTACAACACAGGAACAGGATCTTCGGGCCACAATGTATGTGATTTAACCAGACCTGTTCTTGAAATGGTGAGTTGCTAAATGAGGACTAGCTGTGGATTAGAAGACAGTAGACTGAGATAGTAAGCTCATTAAAACTACAACAATTTTAAAGTGCTTGACAGATTGCATGCAAGGAGGCTATTTCTCCTGTTTAAGGATGAAAGGAGAAACAGGCTTGGAAAGGTAAACACACAGAGTATCTTGTGCAGAATCAAGAACCAGAAGACAAAGGGTTAAGGTGAGGGGGGAAACATTTAATAGAAAGCTGAGGAGTAACTTTTTCATACAAAGGGTAGTGGGTGTCTTGAACAAGCTGCCAGAGGAGGTAGTTGTGGCAGGTACTATCCCAACATTTAAGAAACATTTAGACAGGTACATGGATAGGACAGGTTTAGAGGGAGAAGGGGGAAAATGCAGGCAGGTGGGACTAGTGTACATGGGACATGTTGGCCATTATAGGCAAGTTGGGCTGAAGGGCCTGTTTCCAAGCTGATTGATTCCATGACTCCATGACTCTATGGCAGGTGACCTATTCCTGGCCCTTATCGTTCTGCTCTTATACAACAGAAAAGGGGACAAAAATATATGCTGAGAGGTTGAGGTGAGATCACTTACATGTGAATATAAACACCAGCATCATTTATTAGAACCTGGAACAGTACAGAACAAAAACAGGCCCTTCGACCTAGAATGTCTGCGTCGAACAATGAACATGATACCAAGACCATCTCTCATCTACCTGCACATAATCCATGGCCCTCTATTCCCTGCATGATTATCCGTATGTCAATCTAGAAGAATCTTAAATGGCACTATTCTCTTGGCAGCACATTTTGGGGATGAATGGGCTGCTTCCCTCAGTATTTACCATTCTATTAACTGCAGTTACTTTGAAGGTAGAGTTAGGAGACATATATTTGATTATCAATACCACGTGTTAAGGTTGGTTGCAAGATAAAACGAAGTATACTGAAATGGATTTTCTTACATTTTGTTTCCATAATGCCACTTGCATAAGGTTATAGATTTTGACCTTATCCTTATCCAGGACAGAGCGAGATAATATTTTCTCAATATAAAATTTATGAAAAGGCAAATAACTCTTAGCATTTGTTACCAGGATTCCAATAAAGTCAAAAGGTGTGCATGTGGAATTTACATACTACATCCACTTCAAGCAAGGAAATATCAAGTCTTACAATAATAGATTACAACTGTTTAAAGAGAATATTTTAAGCTCACTAATATTCACGTATGTCTGAAGGCTACACACATAAAGCATTCACTTTCTAAAGAGGAAGTTGCTTGCTCCCCCTGCAATAGTTTAGTTTAGTTTAGAGATACAGCGCGGAAACAAGGCCTTCCGCCCACCGAGATCGTGCCACCCAGTGATCCCCCGCACACTAACACTATCCTACACACACACTAGGGACATTTATTTTACATTTATACCAAGCCAATTAACCTACAAATCTGTACGCCTTAAGAGTGTCCGAAGATCTCGTAGCAAACCCACGCGGCGTCCGTACAGACAAGCACACGTGGACGGGGTTGAACCCAGGTCCCTGGTGCTGTCAGGCAGAAACTTCACCGCTGAGCCACCGTGCAGCATGAGGGAGATCAGGGAAACCTCCAGTGCTCCTAGTGCCAACTCCTATCGGAAATGCGTCTGGCTCCTGACAGATTGCATTGAGCATCCACAGCAGCCGTTGGACTCACTCAGGAGCATTACTGGTGCTAGAGCATTCTTGCCCAGAGCAGGCGAATCGAGGACCAGAGGATGTAGGTTTAAAGTGAAGGAGAACAGATTGAACAGGAATCTGAGGGGTAACTTTTTCACACAAAGGGTGGTGGGTGGATGGAACAAGCTGCCAGAGGAGGTAGTTGAGGCTGGGACTATCGCAATGCTTAAGAAACATTTAGACTGATACATGGATAGGACAGGTTTGGAGGGTGATGGGCCAAATGCGGGAAGATGCGAATAGTGTAGCTGGGACATGTTGTCCAGCGTGAGTAGGTTGGGCCAAAGGGCCCGTTTCCATGCTGCATCACTTGTAACTCTGACGTTTCAGTGAGGTGGTCACATCTAAGGTGCAGGTACCAGGTAGTTGGGTAACCACCAGGAAACGCAGAGGGGGTAGGTAGAGAGTGCAGGATTCCCCTGAGGTCATTCCCCTTACTAACAAGTGTACTGTATTGGATACTGTTGTAGGGGACTGTAATGGCCTTTCAGAGGAGAGCAAGAGCAGCAGCCAGATCTGTGTCAGTGTGGCTCTGATGCCACAGAAATGTGGCTGAGAGAGGGACAGGTCTGGCAGCATAATGTTCCAGGGTGCAAATGCGACAGTATGGATAGAGATGGAGATAAAAGATGAGGGGGAATTGTGTTTTAGATTAGGGAGAACATCAGAGTTGTACAGGGGCAGCCGTAGTGGTAATGTTTCCGATCGGTGGAGGTTGTGCAGTGTGTTCAGAAAAATACTTTTGGTTAATATGTAGATGGACCTACTAAATAAGAGACAAAACCTAACCTCTCCTCTTGGGAAACAATGCAGGGCAGATGAGTGAAGTGTTAATAGGGGAGTACTTTGGGAGCAGACATCATAATTGTATTAGTTTTTAAATTTTTATGGAAAAGGGTCGGATGGGTCCAAAAATGGATGTCATAAATTTTGATGGTACTATCAACGAACCTATAGAAGTTGATTCTAGAATGCTATTTTCAGGTAAATATAGTAACATTGAAATTAGGTGCAGGAGTAGGTCATTCGGCCCTTCGAGCCAGCACCGCCGTTCAATATGATCATCCCCAATCAGTACCCCATTCCTGTTTTCTCCCCATGTCGCTGGATTCCATTAGAACTATATCCAACTCTCCCTGGAATACATCCAGTGAATTGGCCTCCGCTGCCTTCTGTGGGAGAGAATTCCATAGATTCACAACTCTCTGAAAGATATGTTGTTCCTCTCAGTCAATAGACAATAGACAATAGGTACAGGAGTAGGCCATTCGGCCCTTCGAGCCAGCACCGCCGTTCAATGTGATCATGGCTGATCATCCCCAATCAGTACCCTGTTCCTTCCTTTTGCCCATATCCCCTGACTCCACTATCTTTAACTCCTAAATGGCCTTAGATATAAAGGGATATATTTTTAAACATGAGAGCTTCGGAGACTGAAGAGTGATTTTATAGAGGACTATCAAATCATGAAGGGCATAGATAGGGTGAATATACACAGACTTTTCCCCAGGTTTAGGGAATTGACAGCTAAAGGCCATAGACTTAATGTAAGAGGGGGAAGATTTAATACAGTAGTGAGGAGCAATATTTTCATTCAGATGGCGCTTGATTTCTGGAACGAGACACCATAGAAGTGGCTGAGGCAGGGACAATAACACCATTTTAAAGACATTTGGACAGGTACATAGATCTTATGCAGAAACTAGATGATTCAGGCAAGAGACTGCTGAAACTGATTTCTCATGTGATGCAAAATAATTCCAAAAACACCATAATTATCTTCCAGTCCATACAAAAATCAATTTTCATCTCCATAGTGGTGGAAAAATAAACTGGAGAATTGCATGATTGAATTTTCTAGGCCACAAACGCTGATTACGAAGCACACGGGTACCAGCTGTCATTTTGTGCGCAGCAGAACTACATTTAGAAGCAGGATCTGCAAATGGTGAGTTTGCATGTGTCCTGTAACTCTGGAGGTTTAACTTTGAGAGACAGAATTGAAACAGGCCCTTCGGCCCACTGAGTCCACAGCAACCAGTGATCACGCCAGTCCTTTGTTATCCTATTTTCTCATCCGCTTCCTCCATGCGGGGAATATTTTATAGAGGCTAATTGACTTATCAACCCGCTCATTGGGAAGAAGGCAGAAGAATGGGGTTGAGTGGGAGAGATAGATCAGCCATGATTGAATGGCAGAGGAGACAATGGGCCAAATGGCCTAATTCTGCTCCTATCACTCATGAACTTATGAACTCATGATCGTCTTTAGGATATGGGAGGAAATTGGAGCACCAGAAGGAAGAAAAAGTTAGTCCTCAATCCCTTTTCAATCTTTCCCCTTCACCTTAAACCAATGTCCTCTGGTCCTTGATTCACCTACTCTGGGCAACAGACTCTGTGCATCTACCCGATCTATTCCTCTCTGTACGCCTCTATAAGATCACCCCTCATCCTCCTGCATTCCAAGGATAGAGTTCCAGCCTACGCAACCACGTCCTATAGCTCAGACCCTCGAGCCCTCGCAACATCCTCGTAAATCTTCTCTGTACCCTTTCCAGCTTGACAACATAAATTTACAAGACTCCACCTAAGAGGAAATGCATCTCATGATCAACAACATCATTGCCTTTGTATGGTCAGTTAGGTCTCCCACAGCGTCCTCTCCTTCATGGGAAACCAACCCTGTTTCCATGAAGGATATTGGAAGACAATATCAAAGGCGGGTCCCCAATCCGCAGGGGTCGATGCTGGGGCCGCTGCTCTTCACGTTGTATATTAATGATTTGGAGGAAGGGATTGAAGGCTTTGTGGCCAAGCTTGCGGAACATACGAAGATAGGTGGAGAGGCAGGTAGTGTAGAGAAAGCAGGGACTCTACAGAAGGACTTGGATAAGTTGAGAGAGTGGGCAGAGAAGTGACAGATGGAATATAGAGTGGAATCGTGCATTTTGGTAGTAGGAATAAAGTAATAAATTATTTTCTAAATGGGGAGAGAATCCAGCAATCGGTGCAAATGGACTTGGGAGTGCTGAATTCTTTCCCCAAAAGTTAATCTGCAAGTCGAATCAGTAGTAAAGACAGCAAACGCAATGCTAACATTTATTTCGAGAGTGATTGTGTATAATTACAGGGATGTTATGCTGAGGCTCTATAAGGTGCTGGTCAGGCCATATTTGGAATATTGTGAGCAATTTTGTGCGCCATATCTGAGGAAGGATGTGCTGGCTCTGGAGAGGGTCCAGAGGAGGTTTACAAAAATGATCCCAGGAATGAGAATGTTAACCTATGATGAACGTTTGTCAGCACTGGGCCTGTACTCGTTCGAGTTTAGAAGAATGAGGGGGGATTTCAGTGAAACGTACAGAATAGTGAAAGGCTTGGATATGGAGTGGATGTGGAGAGGATGTTTCCACTAGTGGGAGAGTCTAGGACTAGAGGCCAAAGCCTCAGAATTAAAGGGCATTCTTTTAGGAAGGAGATGAGGAGGAATATCTTTAGTCAGACGGTGGTGAATTTGTGGAATTCTTTGCCATAGAAGGCTGTGGAGGGAATGTCAGTGGATATATTTAAGGCAAAAATAGAAATATTCTTGATTAGTACGAGTGCCAGAGGTTATGGGAAGAACTCTCTTTCCCATTAACTCCACGCACACACTTCAATGTTGTTGACTCCACCCTCGCACTATTTAGTTTAAACTCACCCATGTAGCATTAGCAAACCTGCCTGCCAGAACGTTGGTCCCCCTCCAGTTAAGGTGCAACCTGCCCCTTTTGTACAGGTCGCCCCAGACCCAGAAGAGATCCCAATGGTCGAGACAACTAAATCCTTGCCCCCTGCACCGTCAGTCACACATTCAGCCCAATCTCTCTGTTCCTACCCTCACTACCACGAGGTACTGGAAGCAAACCAGCAATAACTACCCTGGAGGTCCCGCTTACTTAATTCTCTGTACTCACACTGCAGAACCTCCTTCCTCTTCTTACCTATATCGAAGGAATTAAACTGTTAGATCAACTAGAAAAAATAGGAGGTTGGCACGGAGGAGCAGCGGTAGAGTTGCTGCCTTACAGCGCAAGAGAACCGGGTTCGATCCTGACTGGAGGTGCCTGTCCGCACAGAGTTTGTACGTTCTCCCCGTGACCTGCATGGATTTTCCCCGGGATCTCCGGTTTCTTCACACACTCCAAAGACATACAGGTTTAAAGGTTAATTGGCTTGGTATAATTGTAAATTGTCCCTAGTGTGTGGGATAATATTAGTGTGTGGCGATCGCTGGTCGGCACAGATTGGGTGGGCCGATGGGCCTGTTTTCGTGCTGTATCTCTAAACTAAACTAAACCAAATAGATAGGGATAAGCCACTTAAATATTGGTTTGGGACAGATTGGAATTAATAAAGACTGACAATAAATCTTGCCTCATCAGGCCCTGGGTATTTATTCACCTTTAAGCCTGCTAAAACATCTAATTCTCTCTCTTTTATAATGGTAATTAGTTTTAGAGTCCCATTGTTTCTCCTCTTGAGTTGTCGCACTGCATTATGGTGGCACCCACAAATGTGACATGTCTGCATTGTCAATGAGAACAATGGGAGTGCCGACAATGCCCCTGATTCTCCATCCTCACTCTGTCTTCTGCTCACTGGCAATAGAACCTATTCAGCTTTAATTCAATAGGAAGCATCTGTCATCCCTTCTGTGCAAGTGTGCAGTAAAGTGGAATTTTCCACAGTAGGTGTCAGGGGTTATGGGGAGAAGGCAGGAGAATGGGATTGAAAGATAGTGAAGGAGGGAACTGCAGATTCTGGTTTAAACCGAAGATGGAGTAACTCAGCGGGACAGGCAGCATCTCTGGAGAGAAGGAATGGATGATGTTTTGGGTCGAGACCCTTCTTCCTGTCCCGCTGAGTTACTCCAGCATTTTGTGTCTATCTTGGGATTGAAAGATAGATCAGAACTGATTGAATGGAGGTGTAGACTTGATGGGATGAATGGCCAAATTCTGCTCCTGTAACATGATTCTTTGTAATCTTTGGCCTGCAAGAATCCTGATGAGTAGACAGTCATGGAAGAGCCGTCTTAACCACGACCTGCAACGTATTTCTCAAAGATCTCTGTGGTCAAAATTTTGGCTGAAGCATACAGTATGTTTTGTGTAGGAAGGAACTGCAGATGCTGGTTTACACCAAAGATAAACACAAAATGCTGGAGTAACTCAGTGGGACTTGCAGACCTTACGTCTGAAGAAGGGTCTTGACCCAAAATGTCACCCAGTCCTTCTGTCCAGAGGTGCTGACTGCCCCGCTGAGTTACTCCAGCATTTTGTGCCTATCATACAGTATGTTTCACTCGGAATGTCCTTACAGTGATGCAAATGCCTCATGGATTAGTTCTCTCTGAGTCTCCGAGAGGAAAGGTCTACTTCTTGCATGCTTTATCAACATTAAACAAGGCTCGGCGCTCCAGAAGCTCACTAAATTGAAACAGCACTTCTGAAAGTCAATCGGCAACTAAGCTGCAGGAAATTGATGATCCTTTTAAAGAGCTCTGGTGGGGGTCTTTTGTGATGCTGAGCATATGTTCAGCTACGTGGTTAATACAATGTTGAGCTGCAATTTATCAATGCTGGTTTCATATTGACATTGATCACATGTTCCGCTGTGTGGTTAATACAATGTTGAGCTGCAATTTGTCAGCGCTGGCTTCGTGTTGACATTGGCACTTAATTGATGTCACGATACGCCCATCTTCCCTCCTTCTGATGGGATTGAGTATCAAAACAATGAGCAACTGAATTTTCCAGCTGTTAACAAGGTCCTTTTTAGTTCGTTCCCTTGGCGCAGAGGAGAGCTCTTCGGCGCGTCGTCCACAGAGCGCAGAAGATTATTGGGACACCGCTACCGGCCTTGGAGGGTATCTACCACACACAGTGCCTCAGGAAGGCCGTCAGAATCCATAAAGACTCCTCTCACCCTTGTAATGGACTGTTCGAACTCCTACCTTCCGGCAGACGTTACAAGGCCCTCTACGCCCGCACCTCCAGACTCAGGAATAGCTTCATCCACAGAGCTATAGCTGCTCTTAACCGGCCCTGCTGGGTGCCCCCCACCCCCATGAACTGTCTCCCTTGGATGGTCACGTCGCACAGACACATTTGCACTTTAGACTGTTTTGACTGTTTTACTGTTTTACTGTTCTTTTTATAAACCATGTTCTCGGGGTATCTAAATCTACATTTTATTAAATTTATGACGTCGGATGGAAGCTGCATACCAAATCTTGTTGCACAAAAGTGCAATGACAATAAAAGATATTATTATTATTATTGGATTAGAATGTTCAAGCTACCTCATTCATGCCTCATCAGGCAACGTGGATCACTTTTAAGCGACCTATAATAGTGATTAAAAAGAAAGCATCTTGGATAATGTTCCTGATGTTGGGGCACACATGTTCCCGATGTTGGGGGAATCCAGAACCAGGGGTCACAGTTTAAGAATAAGGGGAGAATGGTAAGCCATTTAGAACGTAGATGAGGAAACACTTTTTCACACAGAGGATTGTGAATCTGTGGAATTCTCTGCCTCAGAAGGCAGTGGGGCCATTTCCCTGTATGCTTTCAGGAGAGAGTTGGATAGAGCTCTTAAAGATATCGGAATCGGGGGATAGGGGGAAAAGGCAGGAACGGGGTACTGAGTGTGGATGATCAGCCATGATCACAGTGAATGGCGGTGCTAGCTCGAAGGGCCAAATGGCCGACTCCTGCATCTATTGTCTATTGTCTTTTGTCTATAATACTATTCTTTTTAACTAAGTAACCATGGGTGACAAGGTGGCGTAGCGGTACAGTTGCTGCCTCACAGTGCCAGAGACCCGGGTTCGATCCTGAACATGGGTGCTTGTCTGTACACAGTTTGTACGTTCTCCCCGTGACCTACATGGGTTTTCTCCAATTTCATCCCACACTCCAAAGACGAATGGGTTTGTAGGTTAATTGGCTTGGTAGAATTGTAAATCGTCTCTGGTGTGTGTAGAATAATGTTAGTGTGCAGGGATTGCTGGTTGGCACGGACTCGGTGGGGCTGTTTCCACGTCGCATGTGTAAAACTATAACTAAAATTCTAAAACTAAGGAATATTGAGGGCGCCGAAGTAGAGATGGTTGAAAGTTTCAAGTTCATAAGAATAAATATCACCAGCAAGTTGTCCTGCAGCTGCCACTTCGAAGCAATGGCCTAGAAAGCACAACAACGCCCATATTTCTTCGGAAGGCTTCGGAAGTTTGGCATGTCTTCAATAACCCTCACCAACATTTGCAGATGTGCCCTAGACAGCATTTTATTGGGATACATCACAGCAAGGCTTGTGAACAGTTCCATCCAATAGCACAAGAAATTGTGGAGAATTGTGGACGCAGCCCAGACCATCACACAAACCAATCTCCTTCCATTGTTTCTATCTATATCACACAGCCTCGGCAAGGCCACCAGCATAATCAAGGATGAGTCGAGCCCCGATCACTCCCTCTTCTCCCCTCTCCTATCAGGCAATAGGTGCAGAGGTTTTTAAAACACATACCTCTAGGTTCAGGGACAGTTTCTTCCCAGCTTTGACCAGCTTTGAAGTGTCCTCCCACCAGCTAGAGAGCGGTCCTGACCTATCATCTATCTCAATGGAAACCTTCAGACTTATCTGCCATCAGACTTTATTGGACCTTATCTTGAACTGATCATTTATCCCTTTATCCTGTATCTCTACATTGTGGACGATTTGATGGTAATCATGTACAGTCTTTTCACTTACTAGATAGCATGCAACATAAAAGCTATTCATTTTACCTCGGTACACCAGACAATAATAAACCAAATTAAACTAAACAAAACATTGTGGTTTAAGTGCTACACCAACGGAGATAGAAGAACTAAGAACAGCACAGCGATTGAACTTAGAATGCACTATGCCTTTTCACAAGCTGTTAACTGAGTCACTCAAATTATCCCTGAGATAATAAAATACAATTAAAGGAAGGCGGTTAAGGTAGAAGTCCTCCTCCAAACTGCTGAACACTACCAGCCGTCCCTTTACCCTAACTGCGTATTGGCAGCTAGAGCTCACCAAGGGAGATTGCTCATGTTCATTGGATAGTAGAATGAGGCCATTCGGCCCATCAAGTCTACTCCGGCATTCAATCATGGCCATTCCATCTCCCCCTCCTAACCCCATTCTCCTGCCTTCTGTCCATAATCCCTGACACTCGTACTAATCAGGAATCTATCTATCTCTGCCTTAAAAATATCCATTGACTTGGCCTCCCCAGCCTTCTGTGGCAAACATACCTGAGTGCTGCAACAGAACTCTTCTGAGTTCTTGTAAAATGTATAGTAAGTCAACAAATATGGAAAAAGAAATCAAAGTGCGTAACTATTGAGACACAGATCTCCCAGCGCCTGTTGTTCCCAAGATGGACAATCGTGTCAGTCACTGAACATCCTTAATCATAATAGCCATTGACAGGAAATATTGAAAGAAAAGCACCAGTTCAAAATCATAAACCCAAATCACAACTTCAGTCTTCAATGGTCCATTGTGTTTTACATGTGCAACTGCACAGTGCATTTCTTTTTTTGCATAGTTCAGTAAAGTATTGCCATACATAAGAACTATTTCTGATAAGGAAAGTGTACAGAAATAGTCCACTGAGACCGCATGCAAGAGGCACCATGTTTTGGTGCCATTTTCAAAGTTCAGTCCATGCTCTAGGTCTGATGAACCACGACCTACTGGTTCATAGAGTCGTAGAGTCAAAGAGTGATACAGTGTGGAAACAGACCCTTCAGCTCAACTTGCCCACACCAGCCAGCTACACTAGTCCCACTTGCCTGTGCTTGGTCTAAAATCCCTCCAAACCTGTCCTATCCATGCACCTGTCTAACTGTTTCTTAAACGATGGGATAGTCCCAACCGCAACTACCTCTTCAGGCAGCTTGTTCCATACACCCACCACCCTTTGTGTGAAACCCCTCGGATTCCTATTAAATCTTTTCTCCTTCACCTTGAACCTATGTCCTCTGGTCCTCGATTCCTCTACTCTGGGCAAGAGACTCTGTACAACTACCCGATGTATTCCTCTCATGATTTTGCACACCTCTACACGATCCCCCCTCATCCTCCTGCGCTTCATGTAATAGACCCAGTCTACTCAACCCTCTCCCAATAGGCTCACCAACACCATAGTGTCTTATACAACACTACAACATGACCTCCCAACTTCTTTTTTTGTAATAATATTTTTATTAAAAGGAATCCATCATAACAACGGTATAACGACTTTTCAAATACACAACCAACTTATTTCAATAAGTATACAAATGTTACGAATAGTTCTTATAAACTTCTATTTTGTTTTAAAGTAGAAAAAGAAAAGAATAGATTTTAATCAATAAGAATGGTGATTAAATAATAATTTTGATTATAAAGAAAGAGAAAGAGAAAAGAGAGAAGAAAATATATATATATATATATATGTATGTATGTATTCTTGTTATATGTATTTAATTAAAATAAAGTATTATATAGAAAAAAAGAGAGATTATAGTATACATCTTAATAGTGAATAACACAATTTCAATGGAGACATGTATACAAATCAAAAAGAAAAACAGAGAGTTATTTTCATCAAATCCTGCCGGGTACCCATTGAGTTGTGATGCCAAGAACAGCTACTCCTTCAAATATTCTGTATGTGGAGACAATATCTGTTCAAAGAGTTTGTATTTGTCCATTAGGACAAATCTGATTCTTTCCAAATGTAGGTTAGTATCCGAGCAAAGGATTAGGTAAGACGGAGTTGTAACAAGATCTGAGGTCCTCAGGGCCAGATGATGAACGTAAGCATGCAGATGCAGCTGGTGGTTAAGAAGGCAATGAGTATGTTGGCCTTTGAGAATAGTGAGAGGGTCTCAGTATGGGAGCAGGGATGTCTTAGTAAAGGAACACCTTGAGTATCGTGTATGGTATTGATCTTCTTTCCTGAGGAAGAAAGTTCTTCGTAAGCAGGGATTGCAGCAAACGGTAACCAAACTGATATCCGAGATGGCTGGACTGATGTATAAAGGGGAATTGGAATGACAATGCTAAAGTTGAGAAGAGTGAGATGAGATTGCATTTAACATTTTATAAATCGTTACAGCACTGAATGGACTAGACACCATAAGGATGTTTCCGATGCATGCAAGATACAGACCAGTGGCCACTGGAAAAGGATATGGGTCAAGTCATTTAGGACGGAGACATGGAAAAATTCATCTAGCAAAGAGTGGTGAACCTGCGGAATTCTCGACCACCGAAGACAATTAGGGCAAATCATTAAATATCTTCAAAATTATGTAGTTACCTATAGTGCGGATAAATAAAGAAATCAGGGGATTTGGGGATAGTGAATTTGGATGATCAGCCATAATCAATTAGTAGGCTTCAAGGATTCAAAAGATTCTCCGAATTTTCACATTTCAATGTTTTTTTTCAGCAAAAAGAAGAATTCTATGATCTTGTTACCACAAAACCACAGCGACTTGAATGGAATTATACACCACTGAAGCCGGCCTTTCAGCCACATGGACCACAACTATCGGATTAGTTCCATTCCCTTGCTCTTTCGCAATCACTCTGCAAATGTACCCAATGCACCTTTGAATGCTACCATTCTACTAATCCCACCATTCATGCGTTTCGCTCCACAAATACTTGCTGGGCTGGAGAATTACTCTCATCTTCCCTCTAGTTTCATTTTGCCATTACCTTGAAAACTGGAATACAGTGGCAAGGGAATACTCAGCAGGACAAAACAAATGGTGCCATCACACAGCAGAAGCAGAAACCCAGCATTAGGATGCAGAGAGTGCAATCTGACAGAATAAGTCACATTGGGTCAATTAAGTAAAAACAAAATATAAAGTACTGAGCTGAATTATAATCCAGCCCTTTGAAGACTCCAATGAACCTTGCAAACCGATAAACAAGAGAATCACAAAAATACAACAATTCAATATCTCGATTGAGGAGATTAGTTCAACTCGGCATCATGTTCGGCAAAGACATTGTAGGCCGACGGGCCAATTCCTGTGTTGAACTGTTTGTTCTATGTGGTTCATTGCAATAATTCAGAAACTCAGTATCTCATTGAGTGGAACAATTTTTTTGATTGGTATTTTTTTTAAACCTGGTAGGGCTGCTGCCTCACAGCGCCAGAGGCCTGGGCTTGTATCTGACAGCAGCTGCTGTCTAAATGGTGTTTGCTTATTCTCCCTGTGACTGCATGGGTGATTTGGTCTCCTCCCATGTCCCAAAGATGTTTACATGGATAGGACAAGTTTGGAGGGATATGCACCAAACGTAGGCAGGTGGGACTAGTGTAGCTGGGACATGTTGGACAGTGTGGGCAAGTTGGACCAAAGGGCCTGTTTCCATACTGAATCACTCTATGACTCCATAACTCTATGACTCTATGTTTGTAAGTTTTTGATCTCTGTAAATTGTGCCTAGTTTGTACCAGGAGTGGAATAGAAGGTGGGATGACATACAGCTAGTGCGAATGGATGATCGATGGCCGGCGTGGAGTCGGTGGGCTGATGGGCCTGTTCCCATGCTGTATCTCTAAACTAAATTTTTTGAATACCGTATCATTTTAGGGATTGAGGAGCACTGGAAATTTTAAGAATCTTATTTTTTAATTTTCACGAGAAAAATTTGGAAGATTTCAAGTATTTTGAACAGGTACTTTCATTTCTGGAGTATTCAACAGGAATTCATCATCCAATTAAAAAAAATATATATAATGTCATTGATTGCATTCCTGTTAAAAATCCAGTTAGGAATTCAAACCAGATTGCCAGGTATCACTTGCCAGGCTTTATGCCATCCCAACCTTCCTTTTCTAACTTTCTCTCCCCCCCCACCCCCACTACAACAATCAGTCTGAAGAAGAGTCTCAGCCTGAAATATTGCCTATTTATTCACTCCATAGATGCTCCCTGGCCTGCTGGGTTAGTCAAGCTCAAGATGCTCAAGATTCCTGCATCGTCAGTTCCTGGTAACGCCAAGATACCAGATTTAACCTCATACAGTGTTAGAGGACTTCAGTGAGAACACAGGTGGAGGCTTTCACCTGGAGTCAGAGGTAATAAGAGCTGGGGGTATCAGTCCAGGTACTGCTGCTGAATATTGAGATTTACATGTCGAAAGAAAGCAGGAACAGACTATTCTTGAGTGAGGTTCCCATGATCTTGACAATCACATAGGCCAGATCCTCAGAAGAAGAATAACCTTCTGCTGCAGTTCCGGCAGAATTGTATCTTAATAATCAGGAAAGCAAGAGGAAAATAAAACATAGCAGTCCATATTACATCATTATTCCTTGCTGGCCTTGATTTGTTCTTTTAATACCTTTCATTGTTTTGTTCTTTGTACTTTTACGTACCTCCAGTTTCCCTCTCCCCTGACTCTCAGTCCAAAGAAGGGTCTCGACCCGAAACGTCACCTATTCCTTTTCTCCAGAGATGCTGCCTGACCCGCTGAGTTATTTTTGACTACCTACATTACTATTCACGCTGATTTTACATTTTAGGAAACAATGAGCCTTTTCATAATATAGTTTCAGGAGCACCTTGATTTTCTAATATGTGGATCATGTTGAATAAAAACTTTGTGCTCTCAACCGTGCTGTAATACAGCATTTTTGATTCGTCACACAGCAAAATTGAAAGAGGAAAAGCCATATCAGGTTTCAATACATCGCTAGCTGTTGGCAATAGATCTTTAAACTGGGAGAAAGTTGCCAAACCATCTGTCCTGTCAGCAGATAATGGTGGATTTCAGAGTTGTAGAGAGGTGAGGGATAAAATAATAGGATTCATAATCAAAACCTCTTGGAGCAGCATGTGAATCGATGAAATATGCCTGAATCTGGCGAGAGGCTTATTGGAAAAAGGACAGTCAATTCACAAACACTGCTTGCACACATGAAAATTGTTTTCAAAAGACCGCTGTGATTTGTCAGCCATGATGTAGCTATCTTGCATTCAATCCCCATTATTTTAATAGTCAGCTGTATGACAAATATAATAATAACACTGCTGAGTCAAAAAGCTGTGGGTTCATGCTAAAGACAAGAACACATAAATATAGACTGACGTTTCGGGTGTAAAACTGGATTTTCTGCCATTAGGATACCGGCATGACTCATATCGTGAAGACAAATATAAAATAGGCTTTGCCATTCCCTTTGCTTCCGTTATTAATTCTATGTCACCTCCCTAAGGAATCGATGTTTATTTTGGCTTTTGTTTTGCACTAATATTGTTTTTTCAATTTATTGAATTTCTTTTGGTATATTGTGTTACCTATGAGCATTGCGTTTCACTTATGCTGCTGCAAGTAAGAATTTCATTGCTTTGTTTTCAGTGCATATGACAATTAAACATTCTTGATACTCTCTTCCTGTTGACATTCTCATAGATACTTTTTCTATTTTCATGTCGTGCTTGTTTACATTCTTGATCTATTTTATTCAGTTTTGCCATGTTTTGCTGGTTTCTAAAATCTTTCCTAATCTTCCGATTGAACGATACCTTCACACCATTATGCACATTCCCCTTCAATTTAGTTAGTCAAAGAGTGATAGTGTGGATACAGGCCCTACGGCCCAACTTGCCCAGACCGGCCAACAATGTTCATGCTACACTAGTCCAATTTGCCTGCACTTGGTCCATATCCCTTCAAACCTGTCCTATCCATGTACCTGTCTAACTGTCTCTTAAATTATGGGACAGTCCCAGCCTCAACTACCTCCTCTGGTATCTTGTGCCATACCCCCACCACCCTTTGTGTGAAAAAGATACCCCTCGGATTCCTATTTTACTTCGGAGTCACGTGAGTGACTACGTGAAGAAGGCCCGCCTGGCGCTGGAACGGCATTACGTCGACGCTGACGGCAGAAGCAGGAAGTTGCAGAGCGCAGCTCCTCGCAGCGGTCAGAACGGACCCGCAGGTAAGTGTAGGGAAAGTGGGGACGTTCTAAAAAAGACGTTACGCTGGTAAAACCAGCAGAAAAGTGAAAGTAAAAGTAAAAATCAGAGTCACGCTGGCGTACTGATTTAGCCAGATAAATGGAAAAGAAAATGGAGAAATCGCAAAGGAAAATTTCGCGGGTAAAAAGATCATCCCGGGGTGCAGCTAAAAATACGGGACAAGAGATTAGTGCGGATCCGGTTCCGATATCGGTGGCCGCTGATTCACCCGTTAGTGAGATTTTAATTTCTCCAGAAATACTAACCACGGAGGGAAATGTTCCTAAAAAATGTAAAAAGAAATCTGTGAGGCCCGTGGTTTCTGATAATTACTCTGATAATGAAAGTCCTCCGGATAATAAGACTATGTGGCTAAAAATGGAGCATATGGAGAAAGTACTCCAAAAAATTATGAGACAAGGGTCACAGTACCCAGAAGTTTCCCAAAAAGACCCTGAGGGGCTTGAATATACAGAATATGGCTATGCGCCAAATTGGGAATTTGAAACTCCGGACCCAGGATTCAGGGCGGAGGAAGTCTCATTGGATATAATTCCAAGTGGATCAGGGTGCAAAAGACAGACCCTGCAAGTGGTGATGTGGATTATGAATGCACACCACAAATAAAAAAGAAAAGGCCAGATGTGCCTGGGATAGCAAAAGATTTTGCTATACCTGAAGGAAGTGGTGAGGCTATGGAAGAAAACCTAGCTGCCAACATTAATTATATGGTATCTCACCAACTTCAAGATTCTGTGATGATTGAAACAGCAGAATTATATAAAACACCGGATAATTGTGCCTCATTGGAGGTAACTACGGTTAATCCGTCTATATGGACATCTATGACCCCAAGCATGAGAGGACAAGAAATGAGATTTCAAAGAATCCTCAAATTAACATTATTAATTTCTCAAATTAATAATGTTAATGTCATTGGTTTCAGCTCAAAGGGTGCAAACATTACAAATGTTGCGTTTAGACTGTATGCATGTGACTACAGATAACATTGTGTTCTATGTTTACGATCTGATCAAACAAAGCAGACCAGGAAGAGCTGGAGCAAAGGTAACCTTTCAAGCTTATCCTATTGATCCAACATTGTGTGTGGTTAGACATTTGAACCAATATATAAAAATTACCAAACCTCTTCGAGGTAATGAAAAAACGTTAATGATTACGCATAAGAAACCACACACAAAAGCTTCAGTACAAACAATCTCAAGGTGGTTAAAACAGGTGTTACTTTTAGCAGGAGTAGACAGTGATGTGTTCAAATCTCACTCCACCAGGGCAGCAGCTACATCCGCAGCGAAGGTGCAGGACGTACCGCTCGAGCATATTTTAGAAACCGCAGGGTGGAGTAAAGAAGAAACTTTTTCAAAGTTCTACAATAAACCTGTTCACACAATGACAGGCTTTGGACACGCGGTGTTAGGTTCACTATAGTCACCTGCTTTGTTTCACTATTGATTAAATATGATCAATTATGTTATCACTTATATCTTTTATCACTTTGTAATGGTTCCCTCGTGTATAAAGAGGGTTATTATATGTTCTTTTATCATTAAAAATTTATTATGGAAAGAACTAAAACTAGTCTGGTTTTCTCATGTATGTGTTGACCTAGCCGGACTGTCGTATGGAAGAATTCTACGACATGAAAAACACAGAAAGCTTCAAACTCTTCACGTAGTCACTCACGTGACTCCGAAGTAAAATAGTAAGATGAAACGAGAACTTACCTGTTCGAAGTTTGATCTTTATTTTATGAGGAGTAACGATGAGGGATTACGTGCCCTCCACTCCACACCCTCATAAAATGAATGATCATCTGGTAGTTCTAAATCTATAATGAGCCTTACTATCTTACTCCGGCTATTGTGTTCTGTGTTTTTCATGCCGCTGCTTTGAAGTATGCCGTTCCAGCGCCAGGCGGGCCTTCTTCACGTAATCCCTCATCGTTACTCCTCATAAAATAAAGATCAAACTTCGAACAAGGTAAGTTCTCGTTTAATCTTACTATTAAATCTTTTCCCCTTCACCTTGAACCTATGTCCTCTCGTCCTCAATTCCCCTACTCTGGGCAAGAGACTCGGTGCATCTACCCGATCTATTCCTCTCATGATTGTGTATACCTCTATAAGATTACCCCCTCATCCTCCTGCATTCCATGGAACAGAGAACCAGCCTACTCAACCTCTGCCTATAGTTTCATCAACGTCTTATACAACTGCAACATGACCTCCCAACTTCCATACTTAATACACTGATTGATGAAGGCCAAAGTGCCAAAAGCCTTTTTGACCACCTTATCCACCTGCGATTCAACCTTCAAGGAACCATATGCCTGTATTCCTAGAACCCTCTGCTCTACAACACTACCCAGAGGCCTGCCATTTACTGTGTAGGTCCTGCCCTTGTCTGACATCCCAAAATGCAAAACCTCAAACTTCTCTACAGTTCAACGTCCCAACATGCAACACCTCACTTGGGTCTTTTGTATCCGAGTGCACTACCTGCTGGATTCATAATGTTTGTATGGTATGTATATTTCAGAAAGCTCTTGCAGAAGAGATTAATATGAAACTATCAAAGTATATGGGATCGTCAAAAATCAAGTGTTTAATTGTCATATGCACCGACAATGGAACGATGACATTCTTACTTGCAGCAGCACAATAGGCCTGTAAACACAATAGTTATGGATAATTCTCCATGGAATAGAGGCACAGCCTACTTAACTTCTCCTGATAGCTCACACCCTCTAGTCCTGGCAATACCCTCGTAACTCTTTTCTGAACCATTTCAACCTTGACAATATCTTTCCTATAACATGGTGCCCAGAACTGAACATAATATTCTAAATGCGGTCTCACCAATGTCTTATACAACTGCAACATGACCTCCCAACTTCTATACTCAGTACTGACTGATGAAGGCTAAAGTGCCAAAAGCCTTTGTGACCACCTTTTCTACCTGCGACTCGACTTTCAAGGAACCATGCACCTGTACTCCTGGATCCCTCTGCTCCACAACACTACCCAGAGGCCTACCATTTACTGTGTAGGTCCTGCCCTTGTTTGACATCCCAAAATGCAACACTTCTCTGTATTAAATTCCATCAACCATTCCTCCGCCCATCTGATGAATCGATCCAGATCCTGCTGCAATCATTCACAACCATCTTCACTATCAGTAAAACCACTAACATCTGTATCATCAGCAAACTTGCTAATCTTGGCCTGTATGTTCTCATCCAAATCATTGATGTAGATGACAAGTAGTAACGGGCCCAGCACTGAACCCCGAGGCACACCACTAGTCACATTCCTTCAGTCCGAAAAGCAACCTTCCACCATGAATTTGATTCTGTTTAATTTCCATAGTTATTCATTGACAAATCACCCCTATTTACAGTATTAATTTCCTAATAAAATATCTTTGTTGAGAACAATGATGCCATATTAAATGCTTGGCATTGCTCATCTACTATTACACCATTTAGTATAGTTTTCTCGCCCACTTTGGGTAACTTTGTCTTAATACCCTTGTCATGTTGGGAAAAGGGGAAGTACAATGAGATCTGGGGGTCCATGTACATAAGTCTATGAAAGTAAGCATGCAGGTACAGCAGGCAGTGAAGAAAGCGAATGGCATGTTGGCCTTTATAACAAGAGGAATCGAATATAGGAGCAAAGAGGTCCTTTTGCAGTTGTACAGAGCCCTAGTGAGACCAAACCTGGAGTATTGTGTGCAGTTTTGGTCCCCTAATTTGAGGAGGGACATTCTTGCTATTGAGGGAGTGCAGCGTAGGTTTACAAGGTTAATTCCCGGGATGGCGGGACTGTCATATGCTGAGAGAATGGAGCAGCTGGGCTTGAACACTCTGGAGTTTAGAAGGATGAGAGGGGATCTCATTGAAACATATAAGATTGTTCAGGGCTTGGACACACTAGAGACAGGAAACATGTTCCCGATGTTTGGGGAGTCCAGAACCAGGGGCCACAGTTTAAGAATAAGGAGTAAGCCATTTAGAACGGAGACGAGGAAACACCTTTTCTCACAGAGAGTTGTGAGTCTGTGGAATTCTCTGCCTCAGAGGGCGGTGGAGGCAGGTTCTCTGGATGCTTTCAAGAGAGAGCTAGATAGGGCTCTTAAACATGGCAGAGTCAGGGTATATGGGGAGAAGGCAGGAACGGGGTACTGAATGGGGATATCAGCCATGATCACATTGAATGGTTTTAAAGAAGGAACTGCAGATGCTGGAGAATCGAGGGTACACAAAAAGCTGGAGAAACTCAGCGGGTGCAGCAGCATCTAAGGAGCGAAGGAGATAGGCGACGTTTCGGGTCGAGACCCTTCTTCAGACTGGTCAGGGATCAGGGAAACGAGAGATATAGACGGTGATGTGGAGAGATAAGGAACAATGAATGAAAGATATGCAAAAAAGTATCGGTGATAAAGGGAACAAGCCATTGTAAGCTGTTTGTGGTGTGAAAATGAGAAGCTGGTGCGACTGGGGTGGGGGAGGGAGATAGAGATAGAGGGAATGCCAGGGCCCGTGGTGCTGGCTCAAAGGGCCAAATGGCCTAGTCCTGCATCTATTGTCTATTTTCTATTGTAATTGCCTTTATTTAAGATTAAGACACTGCTTAGAGACCTGAGCCGATTACTCTAAAACTGAATGTAATATTTCATCATGTCATAATCACACTTCCATGGAGGATCCTTAACTGTGTGATCACAAATTAATTCTGTGGCATTACAGGTGACCATATTTTAAATATTCAGTATATTCGACATATTGTTCTAAAAACTGTGATGACCTGAGTCAGGGTGATGACCTGAGATGACCTGTGATGACCTGAGACAGTTGACTCTGACATCGGGAGAAGAATGGGGAGCGCCGGGGAGAGATCAGACTTTGCCTTCCATCACAGTGAGGAGGAGATGAGGTTCAAATTACAATAAATGGTATTGTATTGTATTGCATTGATGAAGATGATGATACTTTATTATCACTTGTGCCTAGTTAGTTGCTGTGAAATTATTTGTTTCTGCATACAAAGTACACAAAAGTGTCACCATAAATGCGTAGATAAAGTTACAAAATATACTCATCCTTTCTTCGCCCCCATCCCCCCGATTCCGGAATCCCCCTTAGTTCTCGGTGGCCACCCCCACACCAGATCCCCACACCAGATTCTGCCCAGTATATATTCTGTGTACTCCCTCTTGACTACCATAACAAGTTGATTTGTTCAATCCAGAAGTAAAGTTGCCCAAGATTATTGTAGTACCTTCTTTGTTAGCCCCTTTTTTCCTTGATTTATACTCTGCCGTACACAGTAATTAGTGTTAGGCCCAATACATATTCGTAACCAAGGCGGTTAACGGTGGCGCAGCGGTAGAGTTGCTGCCTTAGTGCCGAGCAGGGTCTCCCCATGACCTGTGTGGGTTTTCTTCGAAATCTTTGATTTCCTCCCACACTCCAAAGACATATAGGTTTGTAGGCTAATTGGCTTGGTAAATGTATCAATTGTTCCTAGTGTGTGTAGGATAGTGTTAATGTGCGGGGATCGCTGGTCAGCGTGGACCCAGTGGGCTGAAGGGCCTGTTGCCGCGCTGTATCTGAAAAGTAAACTAAAGAGTGAGTCTCTATGGTTACGCGAGGGACTGCAGATGCTGGTTTGCAAAAAAAAAAAACACCATGTGCTTGAGTAACTCAGCGGGTCAGGCAGCTTCTCAGTGGAGACGACGGGGATGATGGGGAACCCGGCAGGGAGGAACTAAGAACAAATGAGGGACCCGGCGGGTGGGGGGCACTGAGAATGAATGAGGATCCTGCGGGGACCAGCCGCTGCCTCATGCGGCAGCTGATCAGACTTTACCAGCATTACCTTTCACTGAACATTATTCTCTGATCATGTATCTAGACACTGTAAATGGCTCGATTGTAATCTTGTTTTGTCTTTCCGCTGACTGGTTAGTATGCAACAAAAGTTTTTCACTCTACAATAAATGGGCAATAAACTGAACTGAACTGAACTGGACCATGTTCCCAAATCACCATCAATGGTTAGGGGATTATCACTGCTTCAAAACGTTAAATAGACAGGATCTAATAACCACTACAAAGACATTGCTGCAAGATGATCAAGGCAATTGATGCACAATTGGAATTTGGTCAGGGCCACTCATTGCCAATCTTAACACAGTCTTGATCTAAACATTCTCCACAAAGCTGCATTCCAGAGCTAGAATGAGGCTGATTCCCCGACCAAATGATCCAGATTCACACATCTCCAGATTCAGGGACAGCCTCTTCCCAACTGTTATCAGGCAACTGAACAGTCCACTCATCAGCTAGAGTGTGGTCCAGACCTCCAGCCACCTCATTGGAAACCTTTGAACTATCTTTAATTGGACTTAATCTTGCATTAAATGTTGTACTCTATCCTGTAGCTGTGCACTGTGGATAGCTTGATTGCATTAATGTACAGTCTTTTCTTTGACTGGATAGCATGCAAACAAAAGATTTTCACGTGACAATAACAAACCAAACTAAGCTAAAGTTTAGTTGGATTTGGCAGATTTTGGTGGGACATGGGCCAAACACAGGCAGGTGGGACTAGTGCAGCTGGTACATTTTGGCCAGTGTGGGCAAGTTGGGCCGAAGGGCCTGTGTTCACACTGTATGACTCTAGACTAAAGTAAACTGAACTAAACTAAAGTAGTATGGCATCAAAGAGCTGCAATGGAAATTATTCATTCAGAGCCACTAGTAAAATTCTCCATTGTTAGGATTGGCACCTAATGTAAAGGAAGATGGTAATGATTTAGAAAGAAAATCATATCAGCCGTGATATGTGACAACAGGAGTTCATGAGGTCAGTGGATTAGATCCAATCTGCTTCAAAAGCTTAATCAATAATCTCTCGTTATTTAAGGGCATGGTGCACTCACTGATGATTAACCAACGTTCAATTCCATCCTCAACTACTTAAATAATGAAACAATCCATACTCCAATGCAGCATGATCTGGATAAAATTTAGACTGGAGAACATTAATGCATTACGATTCGTATCACACCAGCACCAAATTTAACCTTTTCCAATATGAGCAGGTCTAACTGTCTCCGTGTGGACGCAGCCCAGACCATCACACAAACCAACCTCCCTTCCATTGACTCCATTTATACCTCACGCTACCTCGGCAAGACCAGTAGCATAATCAAGGACGAGTCGCACCCTGGCCGCTCCCTCTTCTCCTCCCTCCCATCGGGCAAAAGGTATAGAAGTGTGGAAATGCACACCTACAGATTCGGGACTTCCCAGCTGTTATCAGGCAACTAAATCATCCTACCACAACCAGAGAGCATTCCTGAACTACTATCTACCTCATTGGTGACCCTCGGAGAAGGGTCTCGACGCAAAACATCACCTATTCCTTCTCTCCATAGATGCTGCCTCACCTGCTGAGTTTCTCCAGCATTTTTGTCTGCCTCTGATTTTTCCAGCATCTGCAGTTCTTTCTTAAACACTCAGACTATCTTTGATCAGCTTTACTGGCATTACCTTGCACTGAACGTCATTCTCTGATCATGTATCTGTACACTAAATGGCTCAAATGGAATCATGCATTGTCTTTCCACTGACTGGTTAGCATGCAACAAATGCTTTTCATTGTACTTCAGTACATATGACAATAAACTAATGATCAAGATACAAGATACAAGATACATTTATTTGTCACATGTACCAGTTGGTACAGTGAAATGTGCGGCCACCATACAGCCATACAAATAAAATAAAGAACACAACACACGATAGAGTCGAACATAAAACATCTCCACACAGCAGAATCAAAGTTTCCCACTGTGAGGGAAGGCACCAAAGTCAGTCATCTTCCTCTAATGTTCTTGATGTTCACCCATGGTCGGGGCCCACTAGCCGGGATGATGGAAGTCTGACGTCGGAACGGGAGGACAACCTCAGTGGCTTGGACCTCCGAATCGGTCACTTCCTACCGGAGCCCGCGGCTCCTGAAGTCCACAGGCCGCGCTGGGCGGAGATTCACGCTGGCGGCCCTCGGCAAAGGGATCCCAGGACTCCGTGATGTTGGTCAGCGCCGCCCGCGCTGGGAGCTCCGCAAACCACAGCTCCACGATGTTGATGCTGCAGGCCCAAGGCTCTGGAGCTTCAGACGGCGATTCATGTAGGCATCGCGTCTCCGCGGTGAATCCAGCGCTGCTCCGCCGCTGCTGAAGCTCTGGTCCGGTCCCCGGTCCCCGGCAGGAAAGGCCGTGTCAATCCAACTGGTAGGCCGCGAGGAGGGGGGCGAGAACGCGACTCGGAGAATAGTCGCATCCTCGCCAGGAAGTGAGTGGGAAGCGGTTTCCCCCTTACCCTACCCCCCCCCCCCCCACATAGAAAAGCTAAAGAATCCCCAAAAAATACTGTTAAGACAAACTAAAATTTAAAAAAGATAGAAAAAAACGGACAGACTGTAGGCAGAGACGGTGTCCCTAGTGCATTGGGTTGATTAGAACCCAACGATATTAACAATGAATTCACCAATTTTAGGTAAATACATAACCCTATCTCACTCCCATCTTACTCCAAACAACCCCCCCCCCCCCTCCTCCCCCCCCCCCCCCCCCCCCCCCCCCCCCCCCCCTTCCCCCCCCTCCCAATCTCCATTCCCTTGTCTCACATCTTTCATCTTTGATCACTGAACCATGATCTGCAAATCACCATCAACGGTTAGGGGATTATCACTGGTTCAAAACATTAAATAGACACAATCAAATCACCATTACAAAGACATTGCTGCTAGGTGACCAAGGCTGGTAACTGAATATTCCAAAGTACTTTACATTTCAAAAGAACAATCAAATGGGAAAAGAAATATATATAGGTGGGATAGATTTATTATAAAGGGAAGAAATCTATCCCTATCGACCCGAAATGTCGCCTATCTCCTTCGCTTCTTAGATGCTGCTGCACCCGCTGAGTTTCTCCAGCCTTTTGTGTACCCATAATATAAAGGAATATGAGTGCCCAAGTCCATGAAACTCATGAGCTGGAAAGGAAAGCACGAAAAAATCAGGAGAATGTTGCCAGGACTTGCAAATAGAGGGAGAGATTGGATAGTCTGGGCATTAGTCTGTGATGTTTGGTGGACCGTGTGGGGTGGGAGGACCTGTTGCTCCTCCCGTGCAGCAGGTGGCACTGCACAGGACAAAGGGAGATGTTTTGTACATAGTTATCTCTGTCTGTACACAATGTGAGTGTGTAATCAGATCGTGTGGTTGCAGACAGTTTTAGTTGTCTAACTGTCAGCATTGAGTTAATGTAATAAAGACTTCTGTTGTACCTTGAAGACTGAAGATTCATACAGACATAGAACCAAGAACACAAAACAGTCTGAAGAAGGGTCTCGACCCGAAACGTCACCCATTCCTTCCCTCCAGAGATGCAGCCTGTCCCACCCAGTTACTCGAACGAGAGATTGAATAGAATGGTCGGCATAAAATCATGAGGGCAGAGATAATCTGGATGGTAACAGTCATGTTCCCAGGATCGGTGGTATCTAACGCCAGAGGGCATAGGTTTCAGGTGAGAGAGGAAAGATGGAAAGGGGCCTCATTGGCAATCTCACACAGGGATAGGTGGGTATGTAATGAGGTGCCAGAAGAAGTAGCCGAAGCAGGTACTATTATTTTCAAAAGATAATTAGATTGCCACATGCATAGGAAAGGTTTAGAGGGAAATGAACCAAATGGAAGTAAATAGATCGAGCTGAGGTAGACAACTTGATTGGCATGGATGAGTGGGGCCAAATGGCCTGTTTCTTTGCTGTATAACTCTAAGACCAGTTATAAAAACATGAAGGTGCTTTATTGCAAGGAGAATGGAGTATAAAAGAAGGGAGGTTATAATGCACTTATGCCATGGTGGTGAATCTGTGGAATTAATTGCCACAGAGGGCTGTGAAGCCAAGTCAATGGATATTTTTAAGGTAGAGATGAATAGATTCTTGATTAGTATGGATGTCAAAAGACAATAGACGTTAGACAAGAGGTGCAGGAGTAGGCCATTTGGCCCTTCAAGCCAGCACAACCATTCAATGTGATCATGGCTGATCATCCCCAATCAGTACCCCGTTCCTGCCCTCTCGCTATATCCCCTGATTCTGCTATTTTTACGAGCCCTATCTAGCTCTCTCTTGAAAGTATCCAAAGAACCGGCCTCCACTGCTCTCTGAGGTAGAGAATTCCAACACTCACAACTCTCTGTGTGAAAAAGTGTTTTCTCATCTCCATTTAAAATGGCTTACCCCTTCTTCTTAAACTGTGGCCCCAGGTTCTGGACTCCCCTAACATCGGGAACATGTTCCCTGCCTCTGGCGAGTCCAAACTCTTAATAATCTTATATGTTTCAATATGATCCCCTCTCACCCTTATAAATCCCAGAGTATACAAGCCCAGCCGCTCCATTCTATCAACATATGACAGTCCCTCCATTCCGGGAATTAACCTTATAAACACACGCTGAACTCACTGAATAGCAACAATGTCCTTCCTCAAATTAAGGGACCAAAACTGCACACAATATTCCAGATGTGGTCTCACTAGGGCCCTATAGCCCTATACAACTGCAGAAGGACCTCTTTGCTCCTATACTCAACTCCTCTTGTTATGAAGGCCAACATACCATTCGCTTTCTTCACTGCCTGCTGTACCTGCATGCTTACTTTCATTGACTGATGAACAAGGACCCCCAGATCCTGTTGTACTTCCCCTTTTCCCAATTTGACACCATTTAGATAATAATCTGCCTTCCTGTTTTTGTGGATAACCTCACATTTATCCACATTAAACTGCTTCGGACATGCATCTGCCCACTCACCCAACCTGTCCACGTCACCCTGCATTCTCATAGCATCCTCCTCACAGTTCACACTGCCACCCAGCTTTATGTCATCTGCAAATTTGCTAATGTCATTTTGAATCCCTTCATCTAAATCATTGATGTATATTGTAAATAGCTGCGGTCCCAGCACCGAGCTTTGCGGTACACCACTAGTCACTGCCTGCCATTCTGAAAGGGACCCGTTAATCCCTACTCTTTGTTTCCTGTCTGGCAACCAATTTGCTATCCATGTCAACACTCTACCATGTGCCCTAATTTTGCCCACTAATCTCCTATGTGGGACCTATTCAAATGCTTTCTGAAAGTCCAGGTACACTACATCCACTGGCTCTCCCTTGTCCTAGTTTCCATTTTTCTTGTTACATCCTCAAAAAATTCCAGAAGATTAGTCAAGCTTGATTTCCCCTTTGTCAATCCATGCTAACTCGGACCGATCCTGTTACTGCTATCCAAATGTACCGCTATTTCATCTTTTATAATTGACTCCAGCATCTTTCGCACCACCGACGTCAGGCTAACTGGTCTATAATTCCCTGTTTTCTCTCTCCCGCCTCTCTTAAAAAGTGGGATAACATTAGCTAATCCACAGGAACTGATCCTGAATCTATAGAACATTGGAAAATGATCACCAATGCATCCACGATTTCTAGAGCCACTTCCTTAAATACCCTGGTATGCAGACCATCAGGCCCTGGGGATTTATCAGCCTTCAGTCCCATCAGTCTATCCAACACCATTTCCTGCCTAATGTGGGTTTCCTTCAGGAAATATCAGGGGTTATGGGGAGAACTGGGCGTGCATATCTCCAAAGATCTTTCCTGGTCCTAGCACACTGATGCAATCAGAAAGAAGGCACATCAGCGCCTCTACTTCCTGAGAAGATTATGGAAAGTCGGTATGTCAAGGAGGTGCACAGTAGAGAGCATACTGACTGGTTGCATCATGGCTTGGTTCGGTAACTTGAACGCCCAGGAGCGGAAAGGAATGCAAAAAGTTGTGACTACTGCCCAGTCCATCATCGGTTCTGACATCCCCACCATTGAAGGGATCTATCGCAGTCGCTGCCTCAAAAAAGCTGCCAACATCGTCAAAGACCCACACCATCCTGGCCACACACTCATATCTCCGTTGCCATCGGGATGAAGGTACAGGAGCTTGAAATCTGGAACATCCAGGTTTAGGAACATCTTTTTCCCCACAGCCATCAGGCTATTTAAACATGCCATCAATACCCTGAACAATAACAGCCTATTGCACTTTATCTGTTTATTTTACTTCGGAGTCACGTGAGTGACTACGTGAAGACCCCGCCAGCACGCATGCGTGACAAATCGTCGAACGCATTGCGAAGCGACTGGCAGGAGGAGCGCCGCTCCTCCAACGTAAGTTTAAAAACGGCCCGCAGGTAAGTACTTACCATTCCTGAAGACGTTGTCAGCTCTGTCAAGCATTTCTCTTACAGAGCGCACCAAGATGGAATCGAGGACGAAGTCCAAACGAGCAGCTGCCAAACAAGTTGCCGAGGGCCACGAAGCAGGCAGCCAGCAGCGGTCGAGTTCTCCAGAGCTGCCGATACAAACCGCAGCCCCAAACATCACGCCGCTATAGCCCGCAGGTGTTCTTCGGACTGGCAGCAAAACCACCCGGAAGTTGGGCAGGTCCGCTGACTCGGCTGAGTCCGGACTGGAGGACACCCTGCCCGCGGGAAGAGACAGTGGTCGACTATCCCGCATGGAGCGGATGGTGGAGCAGTTGCTCCAACATGACCTGCCACAGCAGGGGTATGGTCACAGTGGGTCTCCTCGCAGACCCACGGCAGCACCCTTTACAGGGCTGCCAAATGTTTCACCCTCCTCGCAGGGGAGCATTAGGAGTCAGGACTGGGCTGACTCTGATGAGGGGAGTGTGGCTGAAGAAACACCAATGCTAGGGGTGCCAGAAGAGGAGCTACTGGGCATGGTATGTTGCAACCGAAGTTGGCAGCCAGTATAAACTACATGGCAACGAATCAACTTCAGGAACAAGCCATTAATGACACTGCAGCCAAATACCTAGCTCCTGAGAATTGTGTCTCCCTCACCGTGCCTGCAGTCAACAACCCCATCTGGGGTAACATGAGCCCTGGCATCAGGAGTCAGGAAGTAAAACTCCAGAAAATCCTAAAAATACTGGCTGCTGGAATTACGGCCGTTGCCAGGTCAGTGGATGGAGTGGAAATGCCGGAAGAGTTACAGGATGCTCTGGCACTCCTCTGTAACACTCAGTTTGAGATCAACTGTTACAGAAAGTGTGTCATCCGGCCTGCACTGAACCCCAAGTTCATGGGGTTGTGCAGACCCAGCATTGCACAGCCACCTACACTACTATTTGGGGACAACCTGCCAAAGCAGGTAAAAGACCTCGATGAAGAGGCAAAGGCAATAGGCATGATAAAAGTGTCGGCTGCCACCAAGTCCTCATACCTGCGGTGACAGCACCCCTATGCATCCACCAGCAGACCAGGCTACCACAGCGACAGAACACCTGCTGGTGAAAGCTCGAAGGCCGTCCAACCTGCTCAACGGTCTTTTTTAGACCATGGTCCAGCACGGCCTTCCTGGAAGATGCGCCACCCCCACACCACAGCACCTCCACCACCCAGGAAACAAGGACAGAGGAAACCAACGCAGCACCGCCGGTAACCATGGGTCTGGTTGCCTCAGGAACATTGCATGTTTAAATTCTTCACGGATTGGGGACGGTTGCACTGGTTTTGGGATGCATGGTTCTATAACTTCTGATCCTTTCATACTGCAAAGTATTCAGGGATACAAAATAGAATTTGTTCACAAACTTCCCTTTCCTGATCAGCATGCACCTAGTCGAAAGTTTGTACTTTCACAGAAAGAAAAGACAGAAGGTCATGCTGAACTCTTGAGACTACATATGAAAGGGGTAATTGAGAAAACCAAAAGTGAGTCTCATGAGTTTGTATCGAACATCTTCACTAAAAATAAAAAAGACGGCGGATGCCGCATCATTATTGATTTGACACAACTGAATACTTTCGTGCAGTATGCCCACTTCCAAGAGATACTTCATGGCTTGCATCGACCTAAAAGATGCATATTATTCAGTGCCAATAGACAAAGATCATCGCAGATATTTGAAATTTGCCTGGATGGGGCAGCTCTGGCAGTATAAAGTGCTGCCTAATGGATTAACATCAGCACCCAGACTGTTTACCAAATTATTGAAGCCAGCTTTAGCGTGTCTCAGAAAACAAAAACATATTGTTATGGCATACCTCTATGAAATTTTAATTGTGGGGAAAACCTTGGAGTTGGCCAAATTGGCTGTCTCAGCCACTGAGCACTAAAAAACTGGGGTTTATCATCCATCCAGACAAATCCAAATTAATGCTTTCTACCACTATGGACTATTTGAGATTCACGATTGACTCTGTTCATATGTCTGTCACTTTGTCACCAAACAAAGCGTCAGACTTGATAGAAGCATGTAACAGCCTTGCTGGCATTAGTAAACCGTCTATTCGGCAGGTAGCCAGGGTAATTGGGAAGCTTGTGGCTGCCTTCCCAGCCACACGATTTGGCCCTTGCATTACCAAAACCTACAAAGAGCAAAAATTGCAGCACTCAAACACCATGCTGGCCATTTTGACAGGCTAATGCAATTACCTGCAAAAGCAAAATTGGAATTACAATGGTGGAAAGACAATGCTCGACATTGCTCTAATCCCATTACAATCACAAACCCCATGGTTATACCACAAACTGACGCCAGAGCTCAAGGCTGGGGAGCAACTAATACCACCTCCAGATGCGGTGGTAGATGGAATGCACATGAATTAACCTTACTCCCGGCACTGGGAATTAATCATCGAGAAATGCTGGGAGCATTTCATGGACTCCGGGCTTACTGTTCGGACATGCACCATCTGCATGTACGCTTACAAATTGATAATACCACCGTGGTGGCTTATATCAATCATATGGGTGGAATTGTCGATATCTTGTGATGAATTGGTCAATACAATCTGGCACTGGTGCTTAGAAAAGAACATTTGGATATCAGCCACTTACCTTCCGGGTAAGCTAATACAGTGGCGGACACCAGGTCACGCAAGTTTAATGACAACACCAAATGGATGTTGGAACGCAAAGTGTTTGCCGATATTATAGATCGGTATGGAACACCAGATATTGACCTTTTTGCATCCAGACTTAATCACCAAATACCAACATATGTTGCATGGGAACCAGACCCTGGGGCAGTAGCGATGGACGCTTTCTCGCTACACTGGGGGGATTTGTTTTTCTATGCATTTCCCCCCTTCTGCCTCATCAGTCGGGTCTTGCAGAAATTTCAACAAGACTCTGCATCGGGTATTCTGGTTGTGCCCGACTAGCCTACTCAGCCATGGTTCCCTGTGGTACTGGACATGGTCTCAGAATCATGCATTCCAATACCCAAACGTCCGAGTTTATTGGTACATCCTGTGACATGGGAGAGTCACCCGTGCCATGACTGGATGAACCTATTGCATATATTTTATGAGGTGTTACGATGAGGGATTATGTGCCCTCCGCTCCCAAGCCTTCTATTATGAAGGTCAACTGGTATGCTGGTTCTCTTATCTTACTATGTTAGTCAACTCCGTTATCTGTGATTTCACACCGCTGCTTTGAAGAATGTCGCGCATGCATGCTGGCGGGGTCTTCACGTAATCCCTCATCGTACCTCCTCATAAAATAAAGATCAAACTTCAAACTGGTAAGTTCTCATTTAATCTTACTATTTATTGTGTATATATATGGTCTATGTTATATAGACACATTGAACTTTTATCTCCGGTTCTATATTATGTTTACATATTCTGTTGTGCTGCAGCAAGCAAGAATTTCATTGTCCTATCTGGGACACATGACAATAAAACTCTCTTGACTTGACTTGACTTGAAGGCAGGAGAAGGCAGGAGAATGGGTTTAAGAGGGAAAGCTAGATCAGCCATGATTCAATAGCAGAGTAAACTTGATGGGCTGAACAACCTAATTCTGCTCCTATCACTTATGAACTTGATATCACGCAGATTTGGTCTCCATTTTAAAATAAGCATATATTTGCATTAGCGAGAGTGCAGAGAAAATTGACTAGTTTGAATCTGGAGATGAGGGATTGATGCATGAAGACTGATACAATCTTGGCCTGAACATCACTTTCCAGCTTTCTCTCACTGCCCCTTGACTCCTTTGTAATCCAAATGTCTCTTGGTCTCCATCTTGAATATGTTCAAAAACTCCATTCCCACAGTTTTCTGGACACACTGAAGCAGAGCCATTGTCGTGCCACTGCTGATCGGAACTCGTGATATATGTACTTTTATTCTTTATTTCTATTTATTTTTTACCACACACTGAATGGACATTCGTTTTCCTCTGGGTATGCAAGTATTCAGAAAAATGATAATAAAGATATACAATACAATACAATACAAGAATAGTTGATCTTTCAGTAAGATCACCTTTAATATTTTGAAGGGTGGAAATATTAAAGGTGATCTTACTGAAACATATAAGACTGAGGACATGATTGAATGGTGGAGTAGAATTGATGGGCAGAATGGCCTAATTCTACTCCTAACCCTTATGACATGACTATTGATATGATGGAAGCACAAATTATGCATTCCCTGATGGGGAGTCTAGAACTAGAGGTCAAAGTTTGAGAATAAGTGCTTGGCTATTTTATATGGGGGTGAGAAAGAATTTCTTCTCTCAAAGAACGCTTGGGACTCTTTCCCCCAGAAAACTGTGGGAATTGAGTTTTTGAACGTATTCGAGATGGAGACCTTTGGATTACAAAGGAGTCAAGGGGCAGTGAGAGAAAGCTGGAAAGTGATGTTCAGGCTAAGATTGTATCAGTCTTGAGCTTATTGAAGCACTAATTTGGCTGCTCCTGCTCCCATATTTTGTATATATTTTTATGTCCCAGGTTAAAGCAGATTGCATGATTGGCAGCTCACCGATTATCCTAAGAATCCACTTCCCACAACACGAGTGCACTAAGGGTGTAATTAGTACAATCTACAAGATTTAACTCGCCAAGATTCCTTCAACAACATCTCGCAAACCCACTGCCTCTGCTACCTACAAGTGCAAGGGCAGCAGACACATACAAATGTCACCATCTGTAAGATCCTCTCTAAATCACACACCATCCTGATTTGGAAATACAAAAGCAAAATACTGTGGGTGCAGTAAATCTGAAATAAAAACAGAAACTCCTAAAAATACCCGGTGTTATTCATATTTTAGTTTGCTGACTTTTCGTGCTGATGGAAGATCACTACCAGAAAAATTAACCGTTTCTTTCTGCATATCATTGTTTGACTTGTAAGGATATTGGATTTCCTTCATTATTAACAGGTCAAATATTTGGAATGAAATACCTAAGAGTGCAATGCCATTCTTTTCAGTACATACATTCAGTGAATAGTGGAAATGTCTCAGTACTGTCATCCTAATGCCAATTAATGTTAAAAGGTTGAGCAATGAATGCTGATCTTGCCACGAAAATCAACAACTTCTGTATATTTTGTTATGAAAAAAGTAATTTATAATCAGTGATAATGGACACAAAAAGCTGGAGTAACTCAGCAGTATCAGGCAGCATCTCTCGAAATAAAGGAATTAAAAAGTTCATACATGATAAGAGCAGAATTAGGCCATTCGGCCCATCAAGTCTACTCCAACATTCAATCATGGCTGATCTATCTCCCCCCCCTAACCCCATTCCCCTGCCTTCTCCCAATAACCCTTGACATCCCTGGCATTTCGGGTCGAGACCCTTCTTTAGTCTAAGAGTCAGGGGTGAGTGAGAGATATAAAAAAGTACATAAAATAAATTAATAAAGGTGCAAAAAGACAGATTAGAGCCAGCAATGATGATCAAGGAAAACATGGAACCCACTATGGTTCATTGTTGGTTTTAGGGAAGGTGATAATGAGCAATACAAACGGTGAAACTCAGTGAGACGATCCAGTGAAGCTAGTACGACGACTTGAGTGGGGAGGAACAGAGAGAGTGGGGATGCAAGGGTTAATTAATTAATATTTAATTCATAACATTAAAGGTAACGAGAGGTAATTCCAGAATTCTGGGCCAGGTTACAGATTTTGCAGTTCAGGAAATAATTCATTGTCCAACCGTAATTGGCCTTGAACTGATTAGCTTGCTCATTTCAAATGGCAATTGCTGTAAGTCTGAAAACAAAGAGGACAGGCCAGGTAAAATAAACAGAACAGAACCAAGAATGTGGGAAACAAGGAACTGCAGGTGCTGGTTGACAAAATGTAACTCAGCGGGTCAGGCAATATCTCTGGAGAATGTGCAGATACTGGTTTCCATCGAAGATCGACACAAAATGTTGGATTAACTCAGTGGGTCAGGTAGCATCTCTGGAGAAAAGGAATCAGTGACGTTTCGGGTAGAGATCTTTCTTCTGAAGGAGGGTCACAATTCGAAATGTCACCTATTCCTTTTCTCCAGAGATGCTGCCTGACCTGCTGAGGTACCCCAGCGTTTTGTTTCTAGCATGTCTGGAGAATGTGGATAGGTAATGTTTCTGGTTAAAATCCTTCTTCAGGCTTCAAGGTCATGTCTCCAGATCAGCAGTCCAAGCCTCTGACTGTTAGTCCAGTGGTTTAAAAACAATGTTTCTGATTGTTCAACAGTGATAAAAATGTTGTCCGACAATGAGTCCAAAAGATGGGCAGGTCCAATATTCACCCTGTGTCTTACATAGAAATGTAGAAACATCGAAAATGTTTCTACAGGATTAGGCCATTCGGCCCTTCGAGCCAGCACCGCCATTCAATATGATCATGGCTGACCATCCAAAATCAGTACTACCTTCCTGCTCTCTCCCCATATCCCTTGATTCCGTTAGCCCTAAGAGCTAGCCATCCTCCCCTAGTTAACCTGAAGATGAAAATATACAAGCTCTCTGATAAGTGATCCAGGGAGAGGAACCAATTGAATTAAAGTATCCAAAGTAAAATGAACATGAACTTATGAAGTAAAATGGGGATCTTCCATGTTGTATTGATTAACTGGAGCTGCTGGAAGAGTTCTATTGGAGAAAAACGTTAATTGGAATCGTGTATCAGATTCTTAATGATGTCTACACTTCCTGCTGGAAGTTTGCAAAGTGTAGACCTAGACAAGGCTTGCGGTTTGCAAAATGGTTTGCAATGGTTTCAGACAAACATGGTTTGTGGGTTAACCAATAAAATGGATAAGGAAATAAAATGGAAACAAACAAAAATTAACAAAAATGATTTTAATCATGCTTCGGGCAATATTTCCTGGTGTATCCCGAAAGAAGCCAGTCAATATTATAATTATTACCTATCCCCACGTAAATTAAAATAATTCCTAAGATTCACACTTGGAGCTTTGTGATTGACCGCAGTTTTTCTACGTAAAGTCAATGGCGAAAACCGGAAGAAGAAAAATACCAAGTAATATTGCCCGCTGGAAACTGCGCGTTTTTTGACCAATCAAAATACGAACTAAAATTGCCCAGTAAAACTACCTTATATAGGTAATAATTGCTAAGATTCACACTTGGAGCTTTGTGATTGACCGCAGTTTTTCTACGTGAAGTCAATGGCGAAACCCGGAAGAAGAAAAATACCAAGTAATATTGCCCGCTGGAAACTGCGCGTTTTTTGACCAATCAAAATATGAACTAATATTGCCCAGTAAAACTACCTTATATAGGTAATAATATAAAATGGCGTGAGACTTAGAAACGTTGAACGAAAAACACGTATTCAGACTGTAAAAGAGATTCTGGAAGGATGCAAACAGTTTACTTTACTTTAGACTTCAAAGATACAGCGCGGAAATGCCATTTGGCCCACGAAGTCCGTGCCGACGAGGGATCACCATGTAGACAAGCATTATCCTACACACTCGGGGCAATTTACAATTTTTTACTGAAGCCAATTAACCTACAAACCTGTACGTCTTTGGGATGTGGGAGGAAAGCGGAGCACCCGGAGAAAACCCACGCAGTCACAGGGAGAACTATTACCCGATAAAGTGAGATTGAGTATCTTCCACTCAATAATTCTTCTCATCATTATTTAAAGAAGGTGAACAGGATAGGTCTTTCCCAGGTATCTAAGTTAGCCAGGGAGCTTTACAGCTGGAGGGGTATGGTCTGAGTGCAGGTAGATGGGACTAGGGGAAAACAAATGGTCGGCACGGACTGGAAGGGCCGAGAGGGCCTGTTTCCGTGCTGTAATTGTTATATGGTTATTGTTATATGGTTATATGAAACCATTGCAATATATTTTAGCAGGGGAGAGACAAAAAAGCACATATGCAAACAAAATGCAAATGCAATTTAATGTCCCCAACCATCTCAATATATGTTTTTATTTCCTCTCGTATCAATATATAATAGATGAGAGTTTACTCTCAGTGTAACAATACCAAAGGACTTGAATGAACAGGAGATACCGGTGGTCCAAAACATAACCCACTGGTAGATGTGAGTGCAGATTTTGAATCCCAAACTTTATTTTTTTCCTATTTCCATGATAAAACCAGGCTGGAAAATGGAACAGCCCCTTGTTAATTTTGGAGAGGAATGTTTAGCTTTGGACGCTATTCATTGAAAGGACTTTAAAGTTGTCCAAAGGTTAAAGTATCAAAAGTAATGCAAGGGCAACTGAAAGTAACAAGATACAAGGATGTTGGCGGCTGCTGCAGAGACAGAAGATTTAATGAAGGTTTCTGATATTCCAAATGGTTTTGATGAAGTGAATAAGGAAAGAAATTTCCTCCTGTTAAATATTGAGTGACAGGATATCATCAATGTACAGCTGTCACAAAGAGCTTGAAGAGATTAAGGGAACTGTTTAGCATGCTGAAGGTTGATGCATCATGGTAATCACTGCCACAAGAAACATTTAACAAACACTCGAAGCAAAGTCATATATAACACCACCAGGAGAGACTGGGACAGAGATTAGTTCTGGATTGCACTAGCAAAGTGCTGGCAGAAGCACAACAGACTGAGTTATCACCTGTGCTTTAAATTTATAATGAAAACAATAACTTTGGAAACATTGAAGAGAAAACTAGATTTTGTCATGGGTTCAATCTTGTTGTTTTCAATAGAAGAACAAGCTAAACGGACCAAATGATCTCCCTTATCGGAAGTGGTGAAGTGTTCTGTTTAATAGCAAACAATTCTTATAATTTGGCCACATGAAAGAACACTACACATTAATGTTTAGATAGACATAGAGAAAAGTAATTGGTGACGTTTTGGATCAACACGAGACTCGACCCAAAACGTCACCTATACCTTTTCTCCAGAGCCACTGAGTCACTCCAGCTTTTTGTGTCTATCTTCCGTTTAAATCAGCAACTGCAGTTCCTTCCTACACTACACATTAACGTTTAATGGGTGAACCATACACTGACTACATTAACAGATGCTGCTACATAATATTAACCATTACTACTGCCAAAAATGTTAACATTTCATTTAGATTGATTGATATGAGATTAATTTTTGGAATATGGGCCAATGATTTTTTACTTCAAGGAGGTCTTTGATTGATCCATTAGATAATAAACTATTCTTTCTTTTCAATTTCAATTATTTTTACATTGCAAAGTTTGTTACTTTTTATTCATACAAGTATCATTTATTTCTAAGTGACCTTGTTTTAATCAACACATTTCTTGATATTAAGTGAATCAAGGAGTATGAATCTATTGCAGAAAAATGGTACTGAGAAAGAAGATTGGCGATTAACATGAATGGCAGAGCAGGCTGCAAATACCAGAAGTCTCACTCCCAAGCTCTTGATGGATGATTACACTATTAGAATCATACTGTTGTACAGTATTTAAACTTGGCACGTCGGCCCAATTCACTCATGCCCACCATGATCCCTAGCGATGCTGGTTCCATTTGCCTGCATTAGGCCCACATCCCTCTAATTTTTTCCACAAAAGAAAACTGTAGCAGAGCCTGATGCTATTTGCAACCAGCTCATTGCGTTGATGTTGCTAGACAACCCCATGAATAAACATGTTTAAGAAAGAACTGCAGGCGCTGGAAAATCGAAGATAGACAAAAATGCTGGGAAAACTCAGCGGGTGAGGCAGCATCTATGGAGCAAAGGAAATAGGCAACGTTTCGGATCGAGACAGGTCGAAGAAGGGTCTCGACCCAAAACGTTGCCTATTTCGTTTGCTCCATAGATGCTGCCTCACCCGCTGAGTTTCTCCAGCATTTTTGTCTACCCAGGAATAAACATGGCTACTCTTCGTCGCCTGCTTCACAAGACTTCCGCGGGTCTTCCTGAGATAAACTCTGTGCAAACAAAGGAGCAAATTACACATCTGATTCAGCAGCTTACGATTCTAAATAGCCATGCCACAGTAGGGATTGGAAATATTTTAAATCTCCTTAAACACATTTAGAATCATAGAAATGTCAAGCCTAGAACCTAGCGCTATGGCACATCATGTCTATGTCGACCGCCATGCCTATATGTGTTGATCCCACTTGCCTGCATTCATTCCAAGTGCCTCTATGCTCTGCTCATTCAAGTAATTGTCCACATGTCTCTTAAATGTTGTTACTTTATATGCCTTCATCACTTCCCTGACAATTGTGGTTAAGTTACTGGAGAGGATTCTGAGGAACAGCATCTAGCAACACTTGGACAAACAAGGACTGATTAGAGATAGTCAGCACGGTTCTGTGCAAGGGCAATACTGTTACACAAGCCTGTGAGTTATGTGAAGAGGAAATCAAGAGGATTGAAGAGGACAGGGTTGTGATATTTTGTTTATGAACTTTGACAATGTCTCGCATGGTAAGCTGGTCTGGTATTTTAGATTGCATGAGACCCAGGGATAGCTAGCTCATTGGGTGCATAATTATTTTGATAGTGGTAAGTAGAGATTGATTGTGGATGATTGTTCTGTAGACTGGGGTCCCGTGACTACTGGTGTGTCATGTATCGGTGCTGGGTCCATTGCTGTTCATCATTTATATAAATAATATAAGATGGTACAAGGCACAGTTGGTAAGTTTTCAGATGACACTAAAGTGGTTGGTAGACACAAAAAGCTGGAGTAACTCAGGCAGCATCTCAGGAGAGAAGGAATGGGTGATGTTTCAGGTCAAGACCCTTCTTCAGACTGGCTAGGGATAAGGGAAACAAGAGATATAGACGGTGATGCGGATAGATCAGAACAATGAATGAAAGATATGCAAAAAGTTATGATGATAAAAGAAACAGGCCATTGTTAGCTGTTCGTAGGGTGAAAATGAGAAGCTGGTGCGACTTGGGTGGGGGAGGGAGAGAGAGAGAGAGGGAATGCTGGGGCTACCTGAAGTGATAGAAATCAATATTCATACCATTGGGCTGTAAGCTGCCCGAGTGAAATATAAGATGCTGTTCCTCCAATTTGCATCTAGCCTCAATCTGACAATGGAGGAGACCTAGGACAGAAAGGTCTGTGTAAGAATGTGAAGGAGAATTAAAGTGTCCAGCAACCAGGAGATCAGGTAGGTTCAGGCCGATGTTCCACGAAACGAATGCCCAGTCTGCGTTTACAGTCTCGCCGATGTATAAAAGTCCACATCTTGAACAACGGATCCAGTAGATGAGGTTGGAGGAGGTGCAAGTGAACCTCTGCCTAACCTGAAAGGACTGTCGGGGTCTCTGGACAGAGTTGAGGGGTGAGGTAAAATGATAGATGTTGTATCTTCTGCGGTTGCAGGGGAAGGCACCCGGGGAGGGGGTGGGAAGTGTGGAAAGGGATGAGTTAACAAGGGAGTTGCGGAGGGAACGGTCTCTGCAGAAAACGGGAAGGGGTGGAGATGGGAAAATGTGGCTAGTGGTGGGATTCCGTTGGAGGAGTATGTGCTGTATGCGACGGCTGATGGGGTGAAAGGTAAGGACTAGGGGGACTGTCACTGTTGCGACTGGGAAGAGGGGGAGCAAGGGTGGAGCTGCGGGGTACCGAGGAGGCATGAGTGAGGGCCTCATCTATGATGGGAGAGGGGAAAGCATGAGGACAACTCGGATGTCCTGGTATGGAACACCTCATTTTGGGTGCAGATGCAGCGTAGACGGAGTAATTGGGAGTAGGGGATAGAGTCTTTGCAGGAAGCAGGGTGGGAAGAAGTGTAGTCAAGATAGTTGTGGGACTCTGTGGGTTTGTAATAGATGTCAGTCATTAGTCTATTTCCTGCGATGGAAACATTGAGATCACAGAGATTATGTTCCTGTGATAACACTTAAGATTTAATCAGAGTCCTTCAAACTTGCTTGGAGCAGAAAGCCTTTGATAAAATAGACCTCTGGCAGATTCAGCAAATTCGATTTCCTGCTTATGATAAATCAACAAGAAATTCACTGAAAGAAAACTTTGTTTGTCTATAGCCAAAGCAAACCAAAGCAGCCAAGATGTGAAAAGTCACAAATAAGCTTTGGATTGGGAAACATAAGACAAGGAAGGGAAAAAAAAACATTCTGGTGGGAGAGTGGATCTAGAGATGAGTGCTTGAGTACATCCACTGTCAAGCCTGTCACCATTTTATACCTTTCCAAAGTCTGAAGAAGGGTCTCGACCTGAAACATCACATATCCATGTTCTCTAGTGATGCTACCTGATCTGCTGAGTAACTCCAGCACGTTGTTTCCTTTTCCAAAACAATAACCACTTGAATAGGAATACATGAGTGGGAACGAACGGTGGATACTGGTTTACACCAAAGATAGACACAAAATGCTGGGGTAACTCAGCGGGACAGGGAGCATCTCTGGATGGAACAAATGGGTCAAGACAGGAAACGATCGTGACCCGAAACGTCACCCATTCCTTCTATCCAGAGATGCTGCCAGTCCCACTGAGTTACTCCAGTATTTTGAGAATAGGAATACAATTGGAATGATAATTTCCGTTTGTAGAGCACATTTAGCATAATAAAATGTTCCGAGACACTTCATTGATGCAGGGAATGGAGGAATATGGATTATGTGTAGACCGATAAGAGTTGGTCTTCGCATCATGTTCAGCACAGACATTGTGGGCCAAAGTGCATGTTGCTGTGCTGTGTTGTTCTGTGTCCTATTGATGTGTAATCAGTCTTAATCTGATACCACGCTGCATAAACAGTTATTAGAACAACCTTGGTCAAGGAGATAAGAATTAAAGGAATCTTTTAAAAGGGGAAGACTCGTGGCATCTTGGCCAGCATGGGCAAATTGGGTCGAAGGGATTGTTTCCGTGCTGTAGGACTCAATGAGGAAGAAGAGGAAAGGAGATGAAGAGATTTATAGAAATTGATTGCAAGAGTTTAACAAAACCACAGGAACATGAACTTGAAAGTAGTTACAAATATAAAACAGCAAAGTTGTGCAGGGAATTCATCACAAGGATGAGAATTCAAGGCATAATCAGACAGGTCGCCGATAGATCAAAATCTGAATAGCTTCAGAAGAGGATGGTAGAGTGCTAGGAGAAGAAAGAAAAGAGATACCACAGAATCTATACATCGTTGTTTATACATGAGTTTCATTAAGTTGGTGAATGCCAGTTGCAGCTTCTCACTGTACTCCCCTTGGAGAAAAACAAACAAGTATAGATTTGTCCGTTATTTCTACTCAACGAAGAATGGATCCCATCTGCCTATTTCTTTCTTAATCACAGCTCTGTGACAGAGTAATCGAAATGTCAGGTTTTGAAGAAGACTCATATGAAACGGTAGTTTTATTGAAGTACATCAATGCTCTCACCTTGCAGCACTCTAGCTGGTTATTAATAAATAAGCTGAACAATAACAAAGGGAACAACACTAGTTCATCGGGGACCACCATTCTGTATTTCCCATGTAATATATGTTCTGTATTTTTAAACCACTGCTCTGATATCTATGATTTACATGAAAACACTGCCCTAAGGCAGAAAAACAAACCATTTAAATTTCTGCACTAGTATTTTGAAAGTAACCATGTCAACTACTTTGTGGAGGTCAAAAGACTCAGGCAGCCATTACACTCTGATGGAAAGGTGAATATATATATTCATTGAATTCTGCTCAACCTGCTGGACCTTAAAACCCAAGTTAAACATTTATTATATCCACCATGTACCGCGCTTAATATATTTCTTCAGTAACAGATGGCATAACATTTTAAGTTTATATCTAAGTGCATAGCCATAAAAATAAACTATTGAAAAAGTATAGTAATAGTCATTCCTGACAAGTTGGATCAAGAATTCTGATAAAGTAAGGTTACAGCATCATACAATTTTTTTTTTTACAATTTACATTTTGTTTTTAACTTTGGGAAGGAAATTAGAAATTAATGTAAAGGCAGTTCGGCGTTTTCTTAAAATCTTGTGTGAAGACCAAATTATTCAGTAATTTAAAAGGAAATAATAAAGTGCCCTACAGACGAATGTAAATGAAAATAATACAAAGTAGGGAAATAACCACCGAAGAATGAGCAAGGTATTGTAGAAATTGTTGAAGCTCTGAATAGTTCTGTGGCCTCAGGTTTTACACAAAAAAAGATATAATGTAAACAACACTTCATTTGATGATAAGACTTAAAAGGACATTAATGCATCCAGAATAGAAAGGACGATAACAGATAACATTTAAAGTGAATCAACGTCCAGGATTGTATGACATACACCCCACCAGTTTATACATGTAGAAGCCATTAGAAAAGATGTTTGTGTCAGACAACTGGTGGACAACATTTTTTGAGGATGTGACTAGGAAAATGAACAAAAGAGAGCCTGTAGATGTAGTGTACCTAGACTTTCAGAAAGCATTTGATAAGGTCCCAGATAGGAGATTAGAATAGAATGGAAAAGAATAGAATGCCTTTTATTGTCATTCAAACAGTTTGGTTTGAACAAAATTGCATTTTCTACAGTCTTACATTACAAAAAAATCCAAGACCCACACTTAACACAATTTACATAAACATCCATCACAGTGAATCTCCAACACCTCCTCACAGTGATGGAAGGCAAAAGTCTTATCTCTTCCCTTTGTTCTTCTCCCACGGTCCAGCAGTCCAACTGCAGCGTTGAAGCGAACTGGAGCTCACGATGTTAAAGCCCCCGGCGGGCGATGGTAAGTCCTGTGGCCGTTTAAGCCACGCGGGGTGATGTTAGGCCCCGCTCCAAGTCCTTTAAACCCCGCGATTCCAGCGGGGGAAGTTGCCTTTGCGGGAGCTTTGAAAATCTGTCACCCACCAGCGACCTGCGAGCTGGTGATGTTCCTGTCCACCGGGCCTGCAGCTGGAGCTGCCAGAGCGTCTGAAGTTGGGTCGCAGCCGCGCGCCACCACAGCTCCTCCCTCTCCAGAGACGGCCAGCTCCGCGATGGCGATTCCGCAGGCTCCGCGGCAGGAGGTCTTTAGGTTGGTCCCGGCTGGAGGCCGCCGCCGGCTTCACGATGTTAGGCCCAACGACACCGGAGACCCGACGGGGAAAAAGTCAGGTCCCCGTACAGGGAAGAGATCAACGGTTTCCCCTCTGATTGCGCAACCCCTCAGAAACTGAATGGAGCGCGGGCAATAAGCGTGTGCCTGTTACTATCTCTATATGTCACCAATTGTAATGTTTGTAAACCTCTTCATTACATGTCCTTACCTTCCAAAGTCCAGGTAACTTATTTCACATATAAATATATTAAATTTGTGCTCGCTGGTCTCAGATAAAACTGCAATGAAACAGCACTAGGGGAGGCAGCGATCACATCTGCCTCACAAGGGGGCGTGTCTTGAGCCCAGTGGAGGAAGAGCGAGCGGCAATTACGTAGGCTCAGCCCACGTAATTGAAGCTACCTCACTCTCCCTCCACGTTAGCTAGCTTCAGCAGCGGTGGCGCAGCACTGGATTCCACCGCTGGCGGCGCTGACGAAAGATCATAGAGCGGTGCAAGATACGCCACTCGGTGAAAAAACGGTCATTGGGAAGGTAGATTTTGTCGGTACATTAGAAAGTTATTCGATTTTTTAAAATAGATCTATACTTATCACAATAATAAAGTAATCAATTTTTGCACTTCTGTACATTTTTGTTTTTGTTCTTTTAAGGCAGGAGTCTCCAAAATATGGCCTGCGGGACGCATCAACCCATCACGAGATTTCTCAAGCTCGAGTCGGGGAACGCGGCGGCCCGGGGCTGTTCTTAGTCTTGTTACCAGTTATATCCCTCGAATTGTCAGAGTCGAGACATCACTGGGCCGCCGTTAAGAAGAGTGCAATGATGCGGTGGGGGGTTCGAGGGCGGTCAGAATGGGACGGCTGCGGGTTATAACATGCCATCGTTCCTCTCTCCCTTCTCTCTCTCTCCCTTCGCTCTCTCTCTCTCTCGAGCTAGATAAGGCTCTTAAAATTAGCAGAGTCAGGGAATATGGGGAGAAGGCAGGAACGGGGTACTAATTGGGGATGATCAGCCATGAATGGCTCGAAGGGCCAACAGGCCTCGAAGGGCCAACAGGCCTGCTGCTGCACCTATTGTCTATTGTCTATTGTCTCTCCCCCTTCTCTCTCTCTCTCCCTTCTCTCTCTCTCTCTTTTTTTTTTTTTTTTTTTAGTTTCAAAAACTTTATTGACACAATCATATAATACAACACATTAAACCATAATCAAAAATGGCACTATATTAAAAAAATCATTATAGTACAACAATACAATCATTGTTCACAATACTCTGAACCGCAGGCGGTGACCAGCGCCCACGGAAGGCCTCCAGAGTCCCCGTGGACACCGCATGTTCCCACTCCAGGGACACACATGCATGGACGTAGGCTCGGAAAAGGGGCAGGCAGCCGACTCTAGCCTGACCATCGACCGCCCGCTGCCTGGACCCACGAATGGCCATCTTGGCCAGGCCCAGGAGCAAACCGACAGGGAAGTCCCCCCCCCCCCCCCCACTCGGCTCTCCCCACTCCCTGCCTTGTGTCCGAACACTAAAATGCAACCAGAACTTGAGGAACAATCCCTTCAGATATTGGTACAGGGGCAGTAGCCTCTCACACTCCATATACACGTGGAACACGGTCTCTTGCTCGCCGCAGAAAATACATGCGGCAGACGAGCCCGTGAACCGACTCAAAAGTTTATTACATACCACCGCTCTGTGCAACACTCTCCACCCCAGGTCCCCAATGTAAAGGGGAACAACTCGCTTATAGAAGGACCCCCACTGGGGACCTCCCCCGCCTTCAGGTGGTAACACCGTCCGCCATGGTGTGTCGGGACGGGAGACGAAGGCAAGGAGGTGCAGAATGTGCAGGAGCATCCTGTACAGTGTGCGTCTCTTCGCATCACGAAATGGCATGCTGGTCATCTCAGAAAGGCGGCTGAGATTGTGTGGAACCGGTACCCGAGAAATATCCCAGATCCTAGGCCCGATGAGCAGATCTGACGGAGCGGGGGTAAGCTCTATCAGAACCACTCTAGGCACTCGCCTCTCCTCGACACCCGCCATGACAGGGTGCCCTTCTCTCTCTCTCTCCCTTCCCTTCTCTCTCTCTCTCTCCCTTCTCCCTCCTCTCTCTTTCCCTCCCTTCTCTCTCTCTCCCCCCCTCTCTCTCTCCCTTCTCGCTCTCCACCTCCCTTCTCTTCTTCTCCCTTCCAGCCACCGCTCCACCCCTTTCTCTCCTCGGGGAGACGCGGTGATCAATACAGGGAGGGCCGGGCCACTGATACCAGCCAGTGCCTCCCCAGCCATTGACCTCACCGCACGTCACTGCGAAAGGCCTACTCCTGCTCCTATTGTCTATTGTCTATTGACATACAACTACACCTGAGATTCAAGAGAAGTTTCAAGAAATTCAAGAAAAGGTTTCCTAATGTCAGTGGAAGGATTATATTCAAAATAGGAAAGAGATTAGAATCAAAATTTTTTACAAAGGGATAAGAGCGCTTTCCGTGTTAGTAGCTTGGAAAAAGAGATACGTGTGGTGTTGAGCATGGTGAAGTAGGTAGGCATTAACTATCCACCCTTCAGACTTTAATTTCCAATCATCTTGTTAGAAGCACGCTGATGGTTGATTTGTGGGACAGTGGGTTTTGGGCGGAGAAGTGGTAGTAGTGGTGTAGAAGAGGGGGACGGACAAAGGATCAGAAGGCTAAATTTGTGAAATGGTGTGTGGAGCATTTGGAGAGATGATGGAGGGATCAAAAGAAATCATAATTGAAGAACAAGATCACGCAGGAAGATGTTTGCGGCTGAGGTCGGAATTTGATGGGAAACAAATGGAGGGGGAGACAATTGGCAGTGAAGGATAATGGCAGGACGAGATCAGTGGGAGGCAATAAAGAAAATCAGGTGGAATAGTCTGCAGAAGCGGATTGCATCGGGAGAGCAAAGGCATTATAAAGGTTTGGGTTGAGCAGGAAAGGGGGCCTGGTGAGCCTACATCTGTGTCAAAAGGCACATTGAAGCTTTAGTTGAGATTTTGAACCCCTTGGACTCCTGTTAAACATCAATTGTGGCTAATCAGCATTGCAAGAAGTCTATGTGACAACAGATTGAGTAGCTGATCTAAGGTGAAGCTTCTTTTTTTTGAAAAATGAAAACGTAGCCAAAGTAGGAAGATGCTTAAAAAACAAGTGAGTGAAAGGTTAGCCCAGGTCGATGGGATTGCGGAGTAGAGGTCACAGTCAGATCAGCCATTATCTTGGTAAATAGCGCAGCACATTTCAGGAGCTGAGTAGCCTACACCTGCTTGTATATGTGTTCATTCATTCTGATGCCTTCAAAGGGAGACCGCATTCGATGACAGAATGTAAAAGAAAGATCTGAAAGGCCAAGGAAGCTTGTGTGTAACATTAACACAGACTAGTTTGGAAAAATAGCCCATTGCAAGTTGCATTTTCTGTGCCAGGCTTTTGTGTTGACATGGCAATTACTAGCTGCTAGGCAACTAGGCTCTGAACTTCCCTTCAATTAACATGGATTTCCATCAAGATGCTTAACTGTATAAAGTTCAGGGAAAACAAATTTGTGCAGGGAAAGTGTGTGTTTCTTTTACTGGAAGAGGAATAAATAATGCATTGTCGAGGAAGAAAGAAAGTAAAAATCATTACACCATTTATTCCAGCTGGATAAATTAATTTAATACCAGATTTATTCAGGGTCATTCATTCGTCATCTATTTATTTAATGCATACACGACAGCGATGATGTGAACTGATTCGAGTTATTGGATGAAATCTGTGTAATAAACTACAGGGTTTATGTTCAATCCCCTGACACAAGGGAGTAGAATTGATAATAAACCTGAATTAAAAGTGGCTTTAGTTTGTGATTTGGCTTTGGGTCAGACACAGTAATAATATTGATTAGCTTGAGGAATCAGGGAATCAGGAAAAGGTATCACTGTTTCATCATATTTTTTTCTTTGCAACCTTTGTGTCTGATCAGACAAGAGACATTCCATGCTTCAATATTTTTCTGCAATAAAGCCATATAATATATTTCAGTAAATTTATGGATTCAGTAAAACTAATGCTGTACAAAAGTAACACGCCTTGAGAGTGAGAAAGCAAGTGGATTTATCAAAAAGAGACATACCCCTTATGTCTAATAGCTGGTTGATCGTACAGAAGTGTGTTGGTTATGTTCCTGGAAAAGCCAGTAACCTCTAGGTCTTCAGAAGTGATGGACCTGAAGTTAATAACATAAAAAGTGTGCTGACTGGGACTTGGGACACAAAAGATGGGAAAAAAACGATTTTTGCTTGTGGATATATCGAAAAGGTCCTACATCCCCCACAATCAAAATGTGGAACACAGAAATGTCGGAGACACTCCATCTGGAAAGATTGAGGCTGGTCCTAATGGACAGGCTGGATCTCTTCAGAGGGATATGGTCTCCATATATTGAATATTTACAGGATCAAAGTGGCTCAGTGCGAGGGCTTGACTGAGACCTGAATAATAGAATGGATGAAGAATTACGCATAATAAATCATGCTTATATCTCCAATGACGGATTATTGATTAATACTCCATTCACTTCCCTATTCTTTATATTATTTTTCTCTATCTCTTCCTACTTTATAAAAATTTTTTTTAAAAGTGTATAGAAACATAAAGTCTTAAATGCTAATATTAATATTAATAATATTATGAATGTATCTAATAATTCTACAATAAAAATATTTATCAAAAAAAAAGAAAAGGTTGTCTAATCTCCTTCAAGATTTGGATTTGCCACCTGCCGACTGGTATAGAGTTGTAGTTTTACAGCATGGAAACAGGCCCTTCAGAACAATTTACTGACACCGACCAAGATGCCTCATCTTGCGGTCCTGACCTCACAGCCGCCTCATTTTGTTTTTAGACGGCAGTCTCCCTTTAATGTGTCAGACAGAGAGGGACAGAACGCAGGGGGGCGAGGGGACATGTGAGGTCCCTGTGGGAGGGGGACGGTGGGAGAGGAGGGGGTCAGTAGTTACGGCGCTGGAACACACTGCGGGATCGGGAGGGAGAGGGGGTCGGGATGGTGCGGGGCGGGGTTGTATGTGAGGGGCTGTTGGTGTGGGAGGGGGTTGGGAGGGTGGGGGTCACATCCCGCTGGGTTTCCGGTTGGAAGACATCGCGCCCCGTCTTCATCATCTGCTCATCGGTACGATGGTGACGTTCCATGTCCGACAGAACCTTGTCCAACCGTGCTGCTCGATGCTGCGAATGACACGAGCTGCCTGGCGATCTCTGCATACCAAGGAAGAATCTGGCTGGTGTATATGAAAGAACTGCAGATGCTGGTAAAATCGAAGGTAGACACACAATGCTGGAGTAACTCAGCGGGTGAGGCAGCATCCACGGAGAGAAGGAATGGGTGACGTTTTGGGTCGAGACCCTTCTTCAGACTGATTTGACTGGTGTTGGGTTCATCACCAAAGTCAAACTCTGTTGGTGTGAGTGTCTTGGCTTTATCTTCCTCCTGTTCCTCTGACGTTTCCTCCATCGCCTCCTCAGTGAAGGGTCCCTCCTCTGGAATGAGGAGCTGGCGTAGGAGAGGGGGAGGCGCTGAGGGACAGCCACTCACCCCTTGACAGCGCAAGGTAGAGGTGCAGAGTCTCCCGTGAGGTGAGGGGGTCCAGGGGCCGGCAGAGTGTGGAGTGCCCCCCTCGCCCTCTCCCTCATCCCCCTCCTCCTCACTACGCTCCACGCACCAGAGGTCCGGAGAGAGGGCGGGGGGGGGGGGGGGGGGCGGGGAAACGCCGCTGAATTCAAACCCCGACCGCCAACTGTCGCCCGTCAACCATCACCTGCCTCATTGGAGACCTTCAAGTTATCTTTCATCAGACTCCACTGACCAATATTTTGCACTAAACTTTATACCCTTTATTTGCATGCCATGGATGGCTTGATTGTAATCATGTATAATCTGTTCATGACTAGATAACATGCAACACAAACGCTTTTCACTGTGCCTCAGTACAAGTGACAGCAAGAAACTAAATGAATAAACTAAACTAAACTCATCAATGTTTAGGCTCAGATGATTGTCAACCTTTCCTATCCATGTATCTGTCTAAATCACTTTTAAATGTTGTTATAAAACCCGTCCCAACTACCTCCTCTGGCGGCTCATTCCATAAACCGCCCTCTGTGTGAAAAGGTTGCCCTTCAGGTTTATATTAAACCTTTTCCCTCTCACATTAAATGTCTCCGTAATTCCACCTGACTCTTCATACCTTCTGAAGTGCTTTGCTAATTGACATAGATTTTTGTTTTTAAAGCAGCAAAAGGCCCACCAACATCTGTTCAGGGAAATAAATCCTGAGGTTTTTTTTTAAGATCATCTTTTTGCAGGATTGATGTAAGAGAGAATAACAAATTGTGAAATGGCATAACAAAACTAAAAGCCGGGTTTCTACTGTATCTTTTCATCCAATTTCAATCCTCCATTGGCTCCTCTAGCACATTACTGCTTGTAAAGTTAAGGAATTATCTTTATTAAAGTCTAATTTTCTTCTGTTGAACTTCAGCTATACGGTTTCTGTAACTGTGTTCCAATTGAAAAGACATGACATGTTGTATCCATTAGAGATCTGTACAGGCACCATGGCTTTTCACCTTAGTAATCAACGATTTGCACTGAAAGGCTAGAGAGTTGGATATCAGAGTCTGCGGGTGATGTAACCCTGGGAAGCACAGTTAGTTGTGCAAATGTGAATGGGAATTAAAGAGGAACAATAAAGAAGTGGAATAGCGTGAGGCAATGGAATTCCACGTGGGCAATCATCCGACCATCCACTTAGATTTCAAAAGTGTCTAAAGAAAATTAGATCAGTAAAAGTGGACTGATTTGAATAGTCAAATGATGAAAAATGGGGTTCTCCTCAGAATGAGCGCTGAGGGGAGTTAATTAAATTAACATTCAGCTATTTAAAAGAGAAATTAAGAAGCTGTGACTTCAAGCAAATGGTGACCCAATGGTATGAACATTGAATTATCTAATTTTAGGTAACCTCCAACTAATCCCCTACAACCTCCACACCCCCCTGTGTCCCACCAGACAACAACCTATTTCTCCCCCCCCCCCCCCCCCCCTCTGTTCTTCATTCCTGTCCTACACCTGTTTTTATTTCGGGCCTTTGTTCCAACCATCTGCCCTCGAAAGACTCCCCTCAGATGCATTAGCATATTACTTGTCAAGCTTTGTCCTAATCCTCTACAATTCCAGCTTTCTCTACCTCCACCCTGCCTCTACAATCAGTCTGAAGAAGGGTCTTGAGCTGAAACGACACCTATCCATGTTCTCCAGAGATGCTGCCTGACCTGCTGAGTTAGTTAGTTTATGTCATTTCGTGAATTAATCAGCATCTGCAGTTCCTTCTTTCTACATTCTAACAGAAATCTGGAACTATCTCCTGGTCCATGAGGGGACAGCCCTCCCACCATCAAAAGTAGTCTGCATGACGCACTGCCTCAAGAGGTAACATCTATCATCAAATACAATCTGGACCATGCCCTGTTCTCACTGATACCACAACAAGAGGGCTGTCCTATTTACCTCATTGGTGGCCCTCGGACTATCGTTGATCGGACTTTGCTGGCTTGCACTAAATATTATTCCCTTATCATGTATCTTGGAATCTTGGAAACTTTATTGTCATTCAGATATTTTGGTCTGAACGAAATTTTGTTGCCTTGCAGTCATACATATAATAAAATAACAAAACACACAATAAACACAAATTTAACATCCACTACAGTGAGTTCACCAGACACCTCCTCACTGTGATGGAAGGCAAAAAACTTAAGTCTTTGTCTCTTCAAGTTTCTTATTCTTCCTCAGCGCTGAGGCGATCCAGGCTTCCAATGTTGTGACCCCACCGGGTGATGGTAAGTCCCACGACTCAACTGTGCTCTGCGAACGGGCCGGTTCAACTCCGCGGCCCAGGGCGGTCGAAGCTGCCGAAGCTGCCGCCCTCCAGTCCAGTGGACGAAGCTGTTGCCGCGGGAGCTCCGGAAAAACAGGTCCCCAGCCTGTGACCTGCGAGCTCCCGACGATGTAGTCCGCTGGGCCCGCGGCCGAACCGCCGAAGTCGGGTCTGCCGCCGGAACGCTGCCACAGCTCCGTGTGTCCGGTTGCCGGAACGCCGGAACCCCGCACAGCCCCGTAGTCGGCCAGCCTCGCGCTGGTAAGTCCTGGCTGGCTCTGCCTCCGGAGCCTCGAGTCGGTCGCAGCTGGAGGCCGCCAGCTCCGCCGTTAGGCCTCAGCGCAGACGGAGATGGAGACGGGGGATACGACAAGAAAAGTCAACAAGAAAAATCTATACACTGTGGCTTGATTGTAATAATATATTGTGTTTCCACTGACTGGATATCACGCCACAAAAGCTTTTCACTGTACCTCGGTACACGTGGCAATAAACTAAACTAAACTAAAACTAAACTGTTAGATATGAGGCACAGAAGCCTGATTAACGATCTGGGTCTTCATCTAACTGGCACAACGTGAATCCCATCTTGACAATTGAGCACCATGGATCGATCACCTCTTGCAGCACCAAGGACCTGTTTTTAAAAATATTTTGCATACTCATGGCATTACTTTTTTTCACAATCTTTTTCTCTTGTAGATTTTACTTTTAACTTTTTATTACTTTCAGAGATACAGCGTGGAAACAAGCCCTTCGGCCCATCTAGTCCATGCTGACCAGCAATCCTATACTAGCACTATCCTACACACTAGGGACAATTTACAATTTTACCTAAGCCAATTAACCTACAAGTTTTTGAGTGTGGGAGGAAACCGGAGCACCCGGAGAAAACTCAAGCGGTCACAGGGAGAACGCACAAACTCCGCAAAGACAGCACCAAACCTGGGTTTCTGGAGCTGTTAGGCAGCAATTCTACCACTGCGCCACCATGCTGGCCTCTGTTAATTATTTGTGTTAATTATGCATGATTTATGTGTATTATGACAGAGATATATCCATTGCCACAGGTGAGGTGCTAGAAGACTGATGGGTGGTAACAGAACAGAGACCAATACAGTGCAGCTGATGGACCTTGGGAACACAATATATATGTAGAGTTATAGAATCAGACTGCACAGAAACAGGCCCTTCGGCCCAGGTTGCCCATGCCAACCTACATGCCCCCATCTACACTAGTCCTAACTACCTGTGTTTAGCCCATATCGCTCTAAACGTTTCCGATCCATATGCCACCGTGATGCCACATCAGACTTAATAAGTGTCCTAACCCAAAACAAGACCTAACCCTGTCCTCCAGAGATGCCACCTGACCTGAGTTTTCTGAAGAGATCTTCAAGACGACTGGAGGAAAACAAGAAGCCACAACAGGTCCATAGCTGATGCCATCTCCCTGGCCCTACATTCATCCCAGGAACACCTGGATAAGAGAGATACCTGCCTCAGACCTATTCATAACCTACAGCCCTGCTTTCAAACCTATTATCCCATCCAAGCTCATCTTGTGGAAATTGGAGGCAGCACTCATCTCCGCAACTGGATACTCGACCGTCTGAACTACAGATCGCATTCAGTGAGGATAGGGGACACATCATCCTCTACGATTATCTTCAACACTGGTGCTCTGCAACAATGCATTCTCAGCCCTCTTCTCTACTCCTTGTACACCCACGACTGTGCAGCCAAATACCAATCCAGCTCAATTTACAAATTTGCAGACGATACCACCGTAGTGGGTCAGATAACAAATAATGACGAGGTGGAGTACAGGGTAGAGATTGAAAACCTCGTAACCTGGTGCCAAGGCAACAATCTTTCCCTCAAAGTCAGTAAGATAAATGGGATTGTGATCGACTACAGGAAGTTAAGTCATGAAGTGAAGGAACACATACCCCGGTATACATTGACGGCACCAAAGTAAAGATGGAGGAAAGCTTCAAGTTCCTGGGAGTAAATATCACCAGAAACTTGTCCTGAACCAACCGTATCAAAGCAATGCCCAAGAAAGCACACCAATGCCTCTACTTCCTTAGAAGGCTTTTGAAGTTCAGCATGTCGCCTACAAGTCTCGCAAACTTCAGATGCGCTGTAGAAAGCATTTTATTGGGATGCATCACAACAGGGTTTAGGAACATCCACGTTGGCAAGAAATTTTAGAGAATTGTGGACGCAGCCCAGGCCATCACACAAACCAACTTCCCTTCCATTGACTCTATCTATGCTTCACGCTGTCTCGGCATGGCCAGCAGCATGAGCAAGGATGAGTCTCAAACCGGCCACTCCCTCTTCTCCCCTCTCCCATCAGTACAGAAGTGTGAAAAATTACACCTCCAGATTCAGGGAGTTTCTTCCCAGCTTTTATCAGGCAACTGAAACATCCTATCGCGAACTAGAGAGTGGTCCTGACCAACCATCGACCTTATTGGAGACCTTCAGACAATCTTTAATCGGACTTTACTGGACTTGCACTAAACATTATTGCATTTATCCTGTATAACCATATAACCATATAACAATTACAGCACGGAAACAGGCCCTCTCGGCCCTTCCAGTCCATGCCGACCATTTGTTTTCCCCTAGTCCCATCTACCTGCACTCAGACCATACCCCTCCATTCCCTTCACGTCCATATACCTATCCACTTTACTCTTAAATGTTAAAATCGATCCTGCCTCCACCACTTCTGCTGGAAGCTCATTCCACACAGCCACCACCCTCTGAGTAAAGAAGTTCCCCCTCACGTTACCCCGAAACTTCTGTCCCTTAATTCTCATGTCATGCCCTCTTGTTTGAATCTTCCCTACCCTCAATGGGAAAAACGTATCCACGTCAACTCTGTCTATCCCTTTCATCATTTTAAAGACCTCAATCAAGTCCCCCCTTAACCTTCTGCGCTCCAAAGAATAAAGACCTAACTTGTTCAACCTTTCTCTGTAACATAGTTGCTGGAACCCTGGCAACATTCTAGTAAATCTCCTCTGTACTCTCTCTATTTTGTTGACATCCTTCCTATAACTAGGCGACCAAAATTGTACACAAAATTGTATCTGTACACTGTGGATGGCATGTATCATCTCTACACTGACTGGATGGCATGAAACAAAAAAGCTTTTCACTGTAAACATAGAAACATAGAAATTAGGTGCAGGAGCAGGCCATTCGGCCCTTCGAGCCTGCACCGCCATTCAATATGATCATGGCTGATCATCCAACTCAGTATCCTGTACCTGCCTTCTCTCCATACCCCCTGATCCCTTCAGCCACAAGGGCCACATCCAACTCCCTCTTAAATATGGCCAACAAACTGGCCTCAACTACCTTCTGTGGCAGAGAATTCCACAGATTCACCACTCTCTGTGTGAAAAACGATTTTCTCATCTCGGTCCTAAAAGACTTCCCCCTTATCCTTAAACTGTGACCCCTTGTCCTGGACTTCCCCAATCTTCCTGCATCTAGCCTGTCCAACCCCTTAAGAATTTTGTAAGTCTCTATGAGATCCCCCCTCAATCTTCTAAATTCCAGCGAGTACAAGCCGAGTCTATCCAGTCTTTCTTCATATGGAAGTCGTGCCATCCCAGGAATCAGTCTGGTGAACCTTCTCTGTACTCCCTCTATGGCAAGAATGTCTTTCCTCAGATGAGGAGACCAAAACTGTACGCAATACTCCAGGTATGGCCTCACCAAGACCCTGTACAACTGCAGTAGAACCTCCCTGCTCTTGTACTCACATCCTTTTGCTATGACTGCCGACATACCATTCGCTTTCTTCACAGCCTGCTGCACCTGCATGCCTACTTTCAATGACTGGTGTACCATGACACCCATGTACCTTGGTATATGTGACAATAAACAAAACTAAAAAAAAGTGCAGTACATGTTGTCTACATAGGCTTTAGCACGGCCTTTCGAAAGGTACCACATGGAAAGCGGGTTTGGAATGTTTGATCATCTGGGATCCAGGACAAGCTAGTCAATTGGATACAAAAAAATTGGCTTGAAGGTACCTAGAATATACAACATAGAACAAAGAAAACAGTACAGCACTGGAGCAGGCCCTTTGGCCCACATTGACTGCACACAATACCAATGAGCATGATGCCAAAACAACTCTTATTTGGTCTGCACATAATCCATATCCTTCCATCTTATATGCCATGATTGTATCTGCCTCTATCACCACCACCTGCAGCATGTTCCAGAGTAAATGGGCAGGTATAGGTGACTAGCTCAGTTAGACAACTTGGTCGGCATGGTGAGTTGGACCAAAGGCCCTGTTTTTGACTCTATGAAACCCGCAAGACTGAGATTAATATATATACATTTCCAGATAAAGCTATCAAGAGATACTAAACTACACATAAAATGACAAAACAACCACTTAGTTTGCACGCTTTTTACTTCTGATATTTGACAAGTTGTCAAGAGGAAACAGAATCACAGAATTGGGGAATAACTCCAAGGATAAGGGGAAATCCTTTAAGACGAGCAACAGAGGGTAGCATCTCTATATTAAGGATAGAAGGGAATGGGTGACATTTTGTCAGATGATCAGGGTCTCGAGCCGAAAAAAAAAAGTCATCCTTTCTGTGACCTGAAATACAAAATTCTATCATTTGTCAGAGATGAGCCGAAAGTGAGATGCTGCCTGATTCGCTGAGTTACTCCAGCATTTTATGTCCATCTACCTGAAATATAAACTCTGTTTCTTTCTCCACAAATGCTTCTTGACCTGCTGAGTGTATCCAGTATTTGCTGCTCCATTGCAGTTTATAAACATTGACAGAATTAGAAACATAGAAACATAGAAAATAGGCGCAGGAGGAGGCCATTCAGCCCTTCGAGCCAGCACCGCCATTCATTGTGATCATGGCTAATCGTCCCCAATCAATAACCCGTGCCTGCCTTCTCCCCATATCCCTTGATTCCACTAGCCCCTAGAGCTCTATCTAACTCTCTCTTAAATCAATCCAGTGATTTGGCCTTCACTGCCCTCTGTGTCAGGGAATTCCACAAATTCACAACTCTCTGGGCGAAAATGTTTTTTCTCACCTCAGTCTTAAATGGCATTCCCTTTATTCTAAGACTGTGGCCCCTGGTTCTGGACTCGCCCAACATTGGGAACATTTTTCCTGCATCTAGCTTGTCCAGTCCTTTTAAAATTTTATACGTTTCTATAAGATCCCCCCTCGTTTGCAGAATTGGCTGTGTCATTAAACATACAACACAGGCATTCAAGACTGTAACACAGACAGAGGAAAAAAAGTTAATTGCCTTCCTCTTCTGAATCTCAATATACCTGCAACATATTTCCATTGGTCCTTAACTGGTGAGTTTTGTTCAGATATCAAGTCAGTAAAAATATTTGGAAATGCAGCAATAATGCTGTAAGAGAATCTTTGTGGCCCTGACTTCCATTCCAGCTAATCAGGGATTGTATTCAATGCCCAATTCACACTCAAATCTCTCTTCCGTGACTTAGACAACTTTTGTCATTTCTCAACTCTGCTATGAAATGACGCACCTTGAGATGGAATATAATATTCACCTTGAAGTAGGTGATAATGAAACATTGGTTAACCTCTTGCAGGTGCCACAACTCTTGGTTTTCGCAGCAAGACATATCTCTACTTGTGGAATTTATGTATTTATGACAGGTTGTCGTGAGATATGTCTTCTACGCATATTAACAAAGCGTTGAAGTAAGTTAGTAAAATCTGAGTTAAAGGGTTTGAGGAATTCAATGACCTCTTTTGCCCACTTGGCTCTGCATCAACAACACATTGGATATGTGCAGGAAGGAACTACAAATGCTGGTTTAAACCGAAGATGGACACAAAAAGCTCGCGTAACTCAGCTGGACAAGCAGCATTTCTGGAGAGAAGGAATGGATGACGTTTCGGGTTGTGAAAAGGGTCTCGAGCATTCCTCAGTTGTGAAAAGGGTCTCAGCATTCCTCAATTCCCTACCATTTACCATGTACGTCCTATTTTGATTTGTCCTGCCAAGATGTAGCACTTCACACTTATCAGCATTAAACTCCATCTGCCATCTTTCAGCCCACTTTTCCAAATGGCCCAAATCTCTCTGTAGACTTTGAAAATCTACTTCATTATCCACAACACCACCTATCTTAGTATCATCTGCATACTTACTTATCCAATTTTCCACCCCATCATCCAGATCATTGATGTACATGACAAACAACAGTGGACCCAACACAGATCCCTGAGGCACCCCACTGGTCACCGGCTTCCAACCTGACAAACAGCCATCCACCATTACTCTCTGACATCTCCCATTCAGCCACTGTTGAATCCATCTTGCTACTCCGCCATTAACACCCAAAGATTGAACCTTCTTAACCAACCTTCCATGGGGAACCTTGTCAAAGGCCTTACTGAAATCCATATAGACAACATCCACTGCTTTACCCTCATCAATTTCCGTAGTTACCGCTTCAAAAAATTCAAGAAGGTTTGTCAAACATGACCTTCCAGGCACAAATCCATGTTGACTGTTCCTGATCAGACCCTGTTTATCCAGATGCTTATATATATTATCACTAAGTATCCTTTCCATTAATTTGCCCACCACTGACGTCAAACTAATAGGTCTATAATTGCTAGGTTTATTCTTTGAACCCTTTTTAAACAATGGAACAACATGCGCAGTACGCCAATCCTCCGGCACTATTCCCGTTTTTAATGACATTTGAAATATTTCTGTCATAGCTCCTGCTATTTCTACACTAACTTCCCTCAATGTCCTAGGGAATATCCTGTCAGGACCTGGAGACTTATCCACTTTTATATTTTTCAAAAGTGTCAGTACTTCCTCCTCTTTGAATCTCATAGTTTTCCATAGCTACTCTACTCTTTCCCCTTAACTCACCGAGTTCAATATCCTTCTCCTTGGTGAATACCGAAGAAAATAAATTGTTCAATATCTCCCCCATCTCTTTTGGCTCTGCAGATAGCTGTCCATTCTGGTTCTCTAATGGTCCAGAGAACCAGAATGGACAGCTATGTAGCTATGTATCCAATGTATCTTCAACACATTGGATATGTTTTATTCTGCCTTTTCAACTCAGATATCTGCCTCAATTTTGAACTGCTGAGGATCCAGCACTGATCCCATTTGGCATGCTACAGAGTTATAATTCATAAGTTATAGGAGCAGAATTAGGCCATGCGGCCCATCGAGTTTACTCTGCCATTCAAACGTGACTGATCTATCTTTCCCTCTCAACTCCAATCTTCTGCCTTCTCCCCGTGACCTTTGACACCCTTACTAATCAAGTACCTATCAATCTCCACTTGAAAAATATCCCAAAACTCGGCCTCCACAGCCGTCTATGGCAGTGAATTACACATTCACCACCCTCTGGCTAAATAAATTCCTCATTATCCTCATTTCCTCATTGTTATATGGTTATATGGTTATTATCAGTAAACCTTGAGGAGATGTTGCAGTGAATCTAAAGGTACATCCTTTTATTCTGAGGCTGGGTCCTCTGGTCCTAGTCTCTCACACTCGTGGCAATATCCTCTCCACAACCCACTCTATCCAGTCCTATCATTATATGGTAAGTTTCTATGAGAGCTCCCCTCATCTTTCTAAACTCCAGTGAGTACAGGCCCAGAGCTGTCAAATATTCATAGAGACATACAGCACAGATGCCAGCCCTGGGCACAAATCATCCATGCTGACAAAGGTGCCCATCTTGAGGAGTGTTAGTGAGCGGGGATTGCTGGTTAGCTCGGACCCGGGAGGCCGAAGGGGCTGTTTCCACCCTGTATCTCTAAACTTTTTCACTCGAAGGGTGGTGGGTGTATGGAACGAGCTGCCAGAGGAGGGAGTTGAGGTAGGGATGATCTCAATGTTTAAGAAACAATTAGCCAGATACATGGATAGGACAGGTTTGGAGGGATATGAGCCAAACACAGGCATTTGGGACGAGTGTAACTGGGACATGTTGACCGGTATAGGCAATTTGGGCTGAAGGGCCTGTTGCTATGCTGTATCACTCTATGACTCTATGACTAAACTAAACGACTAGCTTTACTGACAACCTGTTACAATTAGTTGCTTCGATTTTTCATGTCTGCAGCGTGCTTAACATCAACATTTCCATTTTCTTTAGTACCTTCCCATAAAACCTTGGAACTTTCCATAGTTGTGTTAGCTGCGGTCTGCAACCACCTGCTTTCAGACATGAGAGCTGATGTGAGTTCCGGATCTCCATGTAGTCACTGACAGAATAAGATGGGTGAGTCTGCTCGTTTTCCCTGTTGCTGGATCCCATATGGTGGAGAACAGTAGGGACCTGTCTTTGTGAAGCCTGGAAATGTTTTCTTTAACCAGGCACTTAAATTTAGAACAGAGAGCATAGAATAGTACAGCATGGGAACAAGCCCTTTTTATATTAAATTATTTTGCTTAACACTAATATATTTAACTATTTTTGTATTTTCAGTTTTTTTTTAATTTATTAATTATTTTTTAAAATTATTGACTAATTTGTAATAATCTTAGGTATCTCAATGACATAAGCATTTAAAACCTTTTATAATCAACAAGTGCTTTGAAGGCAAAGCTTGACTCTTGGATAGGTGACGTCACCTATCCATTTTCCCCAGGCATGCTGCCTGACCCATTGAGTGAGTCCCACCGTAAATTGGAGGAGCAGCACCTCATATTTCGCTTGGGGGATTTACACCCCAGCGGTATGAACATTGACTTCCCCAATTTCAGGTGGTCCTTGCTTTCTCCCTCTTCCCCATCCCCTTCTCACCTCTGCCACAGCACACTGTCTCCGCCTCTTCCTTTCTTCTTCCCGCCTCCATCACCCCCACATCAGTCTGAAGAAGGGTCTCAACCCGAAACGTCACCTTTTCCTTCGCTCCATAGATACTGCCTCACCCGCTGAGTTTCTCCTGCATGTTTATCTACCTTTGATTTTTCCAGTATCTGCGGTTCCTTGAACATTGAGTGACTCCAGTATTTTGTGTACTTTTGTGTAAACCAGCATCTGCAGGTCCTTGTTTCTACAAGGCTTGGCTCTTTCAGGTTTGTTTTCTCTCCGAGATTATAAGGACATTTTGTGGGGCAAATACAGAGAGCCAAAGTTACTTACCATCAGGACCGTGGGTCCCTTTGGAGCTGAGCACTCCACATCGCACTGTCTATGGTCAGGTCGACAACATTGAATCTTAACATCTGACCCTGCTAAATGCAGCTGTGTGGGGACTACAGACAGTAATTCTAGGCAGAGGAACCAGACACGAGAATCTGACCCTTAACCCTTTGCTCAGCTAAACCCTGCCTGGTTTAATTTAAACCATGCCTATAACCTCGGTTACCAAGAGAGTAATGCCAGCCAGTTTAAGGACATGTTGCCCCAATAGAAAAACTTCCTTTTCTTTCAAATGTGTTGCCAGATTTCCCTTAATCCGAAAATCCTTTTTCTCCCATTCCATTTTGAGTTATTCAAAGCTGCAGTGATTTATACATGATCTTTAGTTAAGTTTTAGAATAGTTTAGTTTAGTTTAGAGATACTGCACGGACTCCTCAAAGTCTTTTTATTGAACCTCATTCCTGGTTCTATCTATGTTATTTGTTCTTCTTCAATGCATGTGAAGTTTGGAGATGCGCGGGGCACCTATTTTTATACAGAAGGTGGTGGGTGCCTGGAACGTGTTGCCAAGGCTGGTGGTGGAGAAAGTTAGTACACGCTACGGACACCCATGTACACACTAGGGGCAATTTCCAGAAGCCAATTAACCTACAAACCTGTACGTCTTTGGATCGTGGGAGGAAACCGGAGACCCTGTGAAAACTCAGGCGGTCACAGGGATAACGTAGAAACTCCGTACATACAGTACCTATAGTCAGGATCAAACCCAGGCCGCAACTCTACTGCTGTGCCACTGTGCCGTTGCTCAAGGTATAATTGGCTTCCACAAATTCAGTTAAACACACCCGTATTAAATCTTTTAGTTATTCAATTAGCTGACGTTTCTCTTCATTTTATATTTGTTTTGAACCAATTAGGTTAACTACCATAAGTAATTAATCTACATTAGTCATAACCACTATCTAATTTGCAGAAAGCCTTTCTTAAAACAAAAGTCCTTAGCTAAACTAGATACTGGAGTTTACATATAAACATAGAAACATAGAAATTAGGTGCAGGAGCAGGCCATTCGGCCCTTCGATATGATCATGGCTGATCATCCAACTCAATATCCTGTACCTGCCTTCTCTCCATACCCCATGATCCCTTCAGCCACAAGGGCCACATCCAACTTCCTCTTAAATATGGCCAACGAACTGGCCTCAACTACCTTCTGTGGCAGAGAATTCCACAGATTCACCACTCTCTGTGTGAAAAACGATTTTCTCATCTCGGTCCTAAAAGACTTCCCCCTTATCCTTAAACTGTGACCCCTTGTCCTGGACTTCCCCAACATCGGGAACAATCTTCCTGCATCTAGCCTGTCCCACCCCTTAAGAATTTTGTAAGTCTCTTTGAGATCACCCCTCAATCTTCTAAATTCCAGCGAGTACAAGCCGAGTCTACCCAGTCTTTCTTCATATGGAAGTCGTGCCATCCCAGGAATCAATCTGGTGAACCTTCTCTGTACTCCCTCTATGGCAAGAATGTCTTTCCTCAGATTAGGAGACCAAAACTGTACGCAATACTCCAGGTGTGGCCTCACCATGACCCTGTACAACTGCAGTAGAACCTCCCTGCTCTTGTACTCAAATCCTTTTGCTATGAATGCCAACATACCATTCGCTTTCTTCACAGCCTGCTACACCTGCATGCCTACTTTCAATGACTGGTGTACCATGACACCCAGGTCTCGCTGCATCTCCCCTTTTCCTAATCGGTCACCATTCAAATAATAGTCTACCTTCCTGTTTTTGCCACCAAAGTGGATAACCTCACATTTATCCACATCTGCCATGCATTTGCCCACTCACCCAGTCTATCCAAGTCATCCTGCAGCCTCCTAGCATCCTCCTCACAGCTAACACTGCCCCCCAGCTTCGTGTCATCCACAAACTTCGAGATGTTGCATTTAATTCCCTCGTCCAAATCATTAATGTATATTGTAAATAGCTGGGGTCCCAGCACTGAGCCTTGCGGCACCCCACTAGTCACTGTCTGCCATCCTGAAAAGGACCCGTTCACTCTTTGCTTCCTGTCTGCCAGCCAGTTCTCTATCCACATCAATACAGAACCACCAATACCGTGTGCTTTAGTTTGTATACCAATCTCTTGTGTGGGACCTTGTCGAAAGCCTTCTGAAAGTCCAGATACAACACATCCACTGCTTCTCCCTTATCCACTCTACTAGTTACATCCTCAAAAAATTCAATAAGATTCGTCAGACATGATTTACCCATGCTGGTAATCATGCTGACTTTGTCCAACGATTTCACCACTTTCCAAATGCGCTGTTATCCCATCTTTAATAATTGACTCTAGCAGTTTCCCCATTACCGATGTTAGACTAACCGGTCTGTAATTCCCCGTTTTCTCTCTCCCTCCCTTTTTAAAAAGTGGGGTTACATTAGCTACCCTCCAATCCTCAGGAATTACTCCAGAATCTAAAGAGTTTTGAAAAATTATCACTAAGGCATCTGCTATTTCTGGGGCTACTTCCTTAAGTACCCTGGGATGCAGCCTACCTGGCCCTGGGGATTTATCGGCCTTTAATCCATTCAATTTACATAACACCACTTTCCAGCTAACCAGGATTTCACTCATTTCCTCCATCTCATTTGACCCGCAATCCCCTGCTATTTCCGGCAAATTATTTTTGTCTTCCTTAGTGAAGACAGAACCAAAGTAGTTATTCAATTGGTCTGCCATGTCCTTGTTCCCCATGATCAATTCACCCGTTTCTGACTGAAAGGGACCTACATTTGTTTTAACTAATCTTTTGCGCTTCACATATCGATAAAAACTTTTGCAGTCAGTTTTTATGTTTCCTGCCAGTTTTCTTTCATACTCCATTTTCCCTTTCCTAATTAAGCCCTTTATCCTCCTCTGTTGGTCTCTGAATATCTCCCAGTCCACCTTAGCTGCTTTTTCTGGCTAATTTGTACGCTTCATTTTTTTCTTTGATACTATCCCTGATTTCCTTCGTTATCCACGGATGCGCCACCTTCCCTGATTTATTCTTTTGCCATACTGGGATGAACAATTGTTGTAGTTCATCCATGCAGTCTTTAAATGCCTTCCATTGCATATCCACCGTCAACCCTTCAAGAATCAATTGCCAGTCCATCTTGGCCAATTCACGTCTCATACCCTCAAAGTTACCTTTCTTTAAGTTCAGGACCCGTGTTTCTGAATTAACAATGTCACTCTCCATCCTAATGAAGAACTCAACCATATTATGGTCACTCTTGCCTAAGGGGCCACGTACAACAAGGCTGCTAACTAACCCTTCCTCATTACTCAATATCCAGTCTAGAATAGCCTGCTCTCTCGTTGGTTCCTCCACATGTAGGTTTAGAAAACTATCCCGCATACATTCCAAGAAATCCTCTTCCTCAGCACTCCTGCCAATTTGATTCACCCAATCTATATATAGATTGAAGTCACCCATTATAACGGTTTTACCTTTGTTGCATGCATTTCTAATTTCCTGTTTGATGTCATCCCCAACTCCACTACTACTGTTAGGTGGCCTGTACACAACACCCACTAGCGTTTTCTGCCCCTTAGTGTTTTGCAGCTCCACCCATATCGATTCCACATCCTCCAAGCTAATGTCATTCCTTTCTATTGCGTTAATCTCCGCTCTAACCAGCAACGCTATCCCACCACCTTTTATTCACTGTCTATCCTTCCTGAATATTGAATATCCCTGGATGTTCAGCTCCCAGCCTTGGTCACCCTGGAGCCATGTCTTTGTGATCCCAACTCTATCATAATTATTAATAGCTATCTGCACATTCAACTCATCCACCTTATTACGAATGCTCCTCGCATTGAGACACAAAGCCTTCAGGCTTGTTTTTACAACATTCTTGGCCCTTTTACAATTATGCTGAAAAGTGGCCCTTTTAGATTTCTGCCCTGGATTTGTTTTCCTGCCACTTTTCACCTTGCTACCTGTTGCTCCTATCCTCATTTTACACCCCTCTGTCTCTCTGCTCACACATTTAAGAAACCCTCCACTTCTTATTCTCCGTTTGTTATTTTTTTCTTCTTTCCTCCCTACGTGTTGCGTCTGACTGCTTCTCTTCTCTGCCTCCTGCCTCACAAACGGACTACTTGCCTTCTCTATTTGAGTCCCTCCCCCCAACCGATCTAGTTTAAAGTCTCCCCAGTAGCCTTTGCAAATCTCCCCGCCAGGATATTGGTTCCCCTCGGGTTCAAGTGCAACCCGTCCTTTTTGTACAGGTCACACCTTCCCCAAAAGAGGTCCCAATGATCCAGAAACTTGAATCTCTGCGCTCTGCACCAGTCCTTTAGCCACGCATTGATTCTCCACCTTGCTCCATTCCTACTCTCACTGTCGCTTGGTACAGGCAGTAATCCTGAGATTGTTACCTTTGCGGTCCTTCTCCTTAACACTCTTCCTAACTCCCTAAATTCTCCTTTCAGGACCTCCTCTCTTTTTCTACCTATGTCATTGGTACCTATATGTACCACGACCTCTGTCTCCTCTCCCTCCCATTTCAAGATATCTTGGACACGTTCAGTCACATCCTGGACCCTGGCACCAGGGAGGCAAACTACCATCCGGGTCTCCTGACTATGTCCACAGAATCGCCTATCTGACTCCCTAACTATAGAGTCCCCTATTACTGCTGCCCTCCTCTTCTTTTCCTTACCCTTCTGAGCAACAGGGCCGGTCTTTGTACCGGAGGCCCGGTCGCTGTTGCTACCCCCAGGTAGGCTGTGCCCCCCAACAGTACTCAAACAGGAGTACTTATTGCCAAGGTGTACAACCACCGGGGTACTCTCTAGTCCCTGCCTCTGCCCCTTGCCTCTCCTAACCGTGACCCACTTTTCTGCCTCCTGTGGTTTTGGAGTGACCACCTGTCTGTAGCTCCTCTCTATGGCTTCCTCACTCTCCCTGACCAGACGGAGGTCATCGAGCTGCTGCTCCAGGTACCGAATACGGTCCATTTGGAGCGCCATCTTGACGCACCTGGCGCAGATGTGGATGTCTGGAGAGCTATCTGACTGTATGACCTCCCACATCTGACATCCAGAACAGTAAACTGCCCTGGCACTCATCCTCCCCCTTACCCTGGATACAATACAATACAATGTACAATACAATGCAAGGATTTTAGCTGAAAGAAATCAACAGGGATCTGACTGCCAATCAGCTGGACATGGACCACAACAAGCAGTGGAGGTAAAAAGCTGCACTTCATTACCGATGCTGAGGAAATTCCCCCACAAATGCTCCATAGTTTGAGAAGAACCTTGGAGTGTGGAGAGATGGGAGTTATGCTAAAATATATAGACGTCCTCTTTAAAAGCCCCCCAATAAATCTAGTCTCTAGTGGAATAATCCAGAAGATGTTGACACAGTTTTCAAAGAGGGAATCTTTAAGATCAGGGAAAGGACGGAGGGAAGGAGATGATGAGAAATTTCTTTAATCAGAGTCATGGAGTGATACAGTATGGAAACAGGCCCTTCGGCCCAACTCGCCCACATCTGCTAATAATGTCCCAGCTACCCTAGTCCCACTGTGCTTGGTCCATAACCCTCCAAACCTGTCCTACGCATGTACCTGTCCAACTGTTTCTTAAACGATGGGATAGTCCCAGCCTCAAATACCTTCTCTGGCAGTTTGTTTCATACACCCACCACCCTCTATGTGAAAAAGTTACCCCTCGGATTCCTATTAAATCTTTTCCTCGTCACCTTGAGCCTGTGTCCTCTAGTCCTCAATTCCCCAACTCTGGGTGAAAGACTCTGTGCATTTTACCGATGTATTCCTCTCATGATTTTGTAATGAGGGTGGTGAATCTGCGGAATTCTTTGCCACAGAAGGCTGTGGAGCCCATCTGTGGATATTTTTAAGGCAGAGATAGGTAAGATTCTTGATTAGTACGGGTGTCAGAGGTTATGGGGAGAATGGGGTGAGGGAGAGATAGATCAGCATTGATTGAATGGCGAAGTAGACTAGATGGGCTGAATGGCTTAATTCTATTCCTATCACTTATGACCTTATGACATGAATTAAACACCAAAGGTCACAGTACTCGAGAAACAGTCTGAGGCAGAGTAGCAGTGGGCAGTATAATGGCACAGCTACTGGAGCTGCTGCCTCACATTGCCAGAGACCATGGTTCAGTCCTGACCTGGGGTGCTGTCTCTATGGAGCTTGTATGTTCTCCCTGTGACCCCATGAATTTCCTCCAGGTTTTTACTCCCACATTCCAAATTTACGCAGGTTGGTAGATTATCTGGCCACTGTAAATTGTCCCTAGTGTGTACTTGAGTGGTAGAATCTGGGGAGGTTGATGAGGTTGTGGAGAGTATGACAGTGGAATGAATGAAGAATTTATGTAAATTGATGGTTGATGGTTTGCAAGGACTCAATGGGCCAAAGGGCCTGTTTCTATGCTGTACCTCTAGAACTCTTATTGAATGGCAGGATGAGATTGAGATGCTTGGTGACCGACTCCTGCTAGTATTTTAATATGTTCTTTGTGAAAAGAATGTGAACAAGTGCTTTGATTATGGATGTTTAAAACCAACAATGATATGTTTAGTTTCGTAAATAACATGAAATTGCTTCCAGTGACAAAAGAGTTGGCAACCAAAGGTCAATGATTTAAGGTAAAATAAGACACAAAGTTCTGGAGTAACTCAGCTGGTCAGGTAGCATCTCTGGAGACTAGGGATGGATGACATTTTGAGTCTGGACCTTTCATCAGGAAGATGCCTGGATTAAGGTATATTAGCTACAGGGAGAGGTTGGACAGACTTGGATTGTTTTCTTTGAAATGGTGGAAGTTGACAGGAGACCTGATAGAAATATATTGTAAATGATGAGAGGTATCGATAGGATAGACAGTCAGAACCTTTCTCCCAAGGTGAAAATGTCAAAGACTAGAGGACCTAGCATCAAAGTGAGAGAGGCAATGTTTGAAGAAGATGTGCATGGCATGTTTTTTTACACAGAGGGTGGTGAGTGCCTTGAACATTGCCGGGGTGGTGGTGGGGGCAGGTACGATAGCGTCACTTAAGGCATTTTTGGAGATGAACACGAATATGGAAGGAATGGAGGGATGTGGATTATGTACCAAGTTGGTCTTGGAATCATGTTCGACACTGACGTTATGTGCTGAAGGGCCTGTTCCTATGCTTAATGCGGACATGGAAATCTCCAGCAATACCAAAAGCATTGGAAACACTTAATGGAATAGGCAACACAGATAGAGAATGAAACTAATTACTGGTTAAGCCTGATAACTTTCAATCAGGTAATTGTGATTATTTATGGAGAAAGAATATTGTGGTGATTAACTTTAAGGTGAGAGGGCCAAAGTTTGAAGGAGACAATTTTTAAACAGAGATTGGTGGGTGCCTGGATTGTGCTGCCTGGGTGGTGGGGGATAGGCACATGGATATGCAGGGAATGAAAGGATATGGATCACGTGCAGGCAGAGAAGATTCGTTTAATGGCATCATTTAAGATTGTGCTGTACTGTTCCATGTTATTTCCATTACTTTTCTTTTTTTTTTTAATTCTGTTTTTATACCTGACCTGCTGAGCATTTCCAGTGTTTTCTGTTTTGTGTGAAATTGGCCTGCTATATTTCTTGGTGCAGTTGTATATTGTAGTCACCTGTGCGGACAACATTTCACTTGCCATTTCTGCTGGGGTGGATAACAGAACTATATAACTATATAACTATATAACAATTACAGCACGGAAACAGGCCCTCTCGGCCCTTCCAGTCCGTGCCGACCATTTGTTTTCCCCTAGTCCCATCTACCTGCACTCAGACCATACCCCTCCATTCCCTTTACGTCCATATACCTATCCACTTTACTCTTAAATGTTAAAAATCGATCCTGCATCCACCACTTCTGCTGGAAGCTGATTCCACACAGCCACCACCCTCTGAGTAAAGAAGTTCCCCTCACGTTACCCCAAAAACCTCTGTCCCTTAATTCTCATGTCATGCCTCTTGTTTGAAACTTCCCTACCCTCAATGGGAAAAACGTATCCACGTCAACTCTGTCTATCCCTTTCATCATTTTAAAGACCTCAATCAAGTCCCCCCTTAACCTTCTGCGCTCCAAAGAATAAAGACCTAACTCGTTCAACCTTTCTCTGTAACATAGTTGCTGGAACCCTGGCAACATTCTAGTAAACCTCCTCTGTACTCTCTCTATTTTGTTGACATCCTTCTATAACTAGGCGACCAAAATTGTACACCATACTCCAGAATTGGTCTTACCATTGCCTTGTACAATTTTAACATTACTTCCCTACTCCTATATTTCAATGCTCTGATTTATAAAGGCATTGAAGTGAGAGGACCAAAGGCAAAGAAGTGAGAGGACCATTAGGGGCCTGACTACCTGAAACCCACAGTCTCTGCAGTATTGCAACACAGGGGCCCCCACAGGGGACAGTCCTCTCTCCCTTTCTGTTTACCATCTACACCTCGGACTTCAGATATAACTCCGTCTCCTGCCACCTGCAGAAGTTTTCAGGTGACTCTGCAATTGTGGAGCGAAGGAAGCTGAATACAGAGATGTAGTCAACAACTTTGCTGAGTGATGTGAGCTGAATCACCTGCAGCTCAACACCGACAAGACTAAGGAGTTGGTGGTAGACTTTAGCAGGAGAGGAACATCCCTCCCTGTCCCATGTCTCCATCAATGGTGTGGATGTGCAGTTCATCAGGGAGTACAAATAACAAAGAACGCCACATGAGATCCTTCTTCCCTGTGGCTATCAAACTTTACAACTCCTCCCCCTTCTGTCGTGGGGTAAACAGTGAAACATAGAAACATAGAAAATAGGTGCAGGAGTAGGCCATTCGGCCCTTCGAGCCTGCACCGCCATTCAATATGATCTGAGTATGATACAATAGACTGAGACTGACTACCCCCCCTCCACCCTTCCCAAGCTTTGCACATCCACTCGTCACTTGAATTTCATGTTGCATATATTTTGTGCTTACACGACTGTTGACAGATCGATTTCCCGCCTGGGATAAATAAAGTTCTATCGTATCATATTGTATCGTAGATTGTGCTTTGTGGATCTAACAAGAAAGCCTGAGAACCTAAAAGTATTAAGTGTTTATCAAAGGACTGTGAAGGCGCAAATATTACTCAAAGACATCAATACATCCCATTTGACATTAGACATATGAAAGTGCAGGGAATGGAGGGATATGGATCATGTCAAGACATATGAGATCAGTTGGCATCATGTTTGGCACAAACATTGTGGGCTGAAGGGCCTGTTCCTGTGCTGTTCTATGTTCTCTGTTCCATGTAAGATGAGAGTTAAGGTTTTTTTTTTAATCCCATAAAACGGGGAAAAGGCATGAATCATGCCCCTCCTAGAAGATCAACCTTAAAATAACAGAATGTTTCTGAATATCTTTCTGATTATTTGACCCAGAGTAAATTATTGCTGCTGGTTAATAATGTGTCAGTTCTGCAATCACCACATCAGAATTTATGTCCAATTTCTTAATGAATCATTTGCCTGGCAAACATTTCTGCCTCTTCCATTTCACCGCTTAAGGACAGCATTACGCCTTTTCCTAATTAACAAAGATTACCTTCTCCCAGTAATCAGAATTGATGACATCTCTTAAAGTTGGAGGCAATTCCTAGTTTGTGTGCACAAATTGTTGCCCACATTGAACAAGACAAATAAAGTATGATTTATTGCGCTAATTTTTTTCCAAAGATGTTCCACCCGGTAATATTGGACAATCTTTTCTCTGAGGAATTCAGTTACAACAAAGATTTGGAAAATGACAAAAGCGTCTGGCACATGCGTTGAAGCACAACTTTTCCACTGACCAGCAAATTTGGATTGTTCTTACTAAACATGTTTTTCTGTGTGATAGATGACTGTGTATGCAGCAGGAAGCATAGTCTTTTTAAATAGCAAGACTCTTTCTTGATAAGGTATCTTCCCTCCGATACTAAAAATACATGTAGGCCATTAAACTCCTTGAGTCTTCTATGTAATTCCACAAGGTCATGGCTAATCTGATCAAGGCCATAATGCCATTTCCCAGCCAGATCATCCTAACCTTTGATTTGCCTGTAATCTTAAACAAATTTTCAACCTTGAAAATACTCATTGAGCAAGCCTCCAAAGGTTTTTGACTACATAATTCCAAACGTTTTACAATCCTTTACACTTTAGAGATACAACGTGGAAAAAGGCTCTTCAGCCCACTGAGTCCGCCCCGACCAGCAATCACCCCGTACACTAGCACTATCCTACAGGCTAGGGACAATTTACAGTTTACAGAATCCAATTGACCTACAAATCTGTACGTCTTTAGAGCATGGGGGGAAACCGAGCACCCCGTGAAAACCCATGCGGTCACTGGGACAAGCAATGTATAGACAGCACCCATAGTCAGGATCAACCTAGGTCTCTGGAGCTGTAAGGCAGAAAATCTACAGCCGTGCCAGTCTTCTGAGGGAAGATATTCCTTCCCTTTTATGACCTAGATAGGAGACCCCTCATTCAGATATTTGCCTGTCCACCAGGGGAAATCTCTTGACAGCACACCGCCCTGTGGATCACATATAGAATCCAACTTCTGAAATCCAGAATTGGTAATATTTTGGTTATGATACAGGTAATATTTGTCAATTTAGTTTGACACTTCTCCTAGCCTGAAGTTTGGAGATAAATATTTTTGACTTCATTGTTTTGCTGATGGAGAGATCTTAGATTAATAGACAATAGACAATAGGTGCAGGAGTAGGCCATTCGGCCCTTCATGGCTGATCATCCACAATCAGTACCCTGTTTCTGCCTTCTCCCCATATCCCCTGACTCTGCTATCTTCAAGATCCCTATCTAGCTCTCTCATGAAAGTATCCAGAGATCAGGCCTCCACAGGCAGAGAATTCCACAGCTCACAACTCTCTGTGTGAAAAAGTGTCTCCTCAACTTTGTTCTAAATGGCTAAATGCATTTATACATTTCAAACCAATCGATTCAAATCTTAATATAGTCCCTTGAAAGTTTCATGGCATTTCTCTCAATTAACACGTTAAAAATGATGAAATTAGGAAGGTTTCTGTTGAACAATGACTATTTGAAACCACTGTATTCAATGTAGTATTGGATGCAACACTTGTAACGTCATAGATCCCTTTGAGGCTTTTATGCCAAGTTTTTATTCTGAAAGGTAAGTCATTAGTTGAGTGGACAGTCAAAGAAAATTGCAATGCTCTGTATTCCTGAAATAGATTTGTCATGTCCTATTTTGTACTGTGATACACTTGCAAAATAACTTACTTTATTATACATGTTCCAGCTGAAAGCTTTCTCCAACAGTGCTAACAGCCCTTTTTTTTCATTCAGTAACGCTTTTCACTGTTATTGAAGTCTTGCCAACGTTCCATTAGTTTTATTCACTTGGAAGCTGAATCTGATGGTTCTGCTGCTCCATTCTCTTCACCTTCTCTTCTGTATACTGGAAAATGTTTATATTCGTAGCTTGAAAGGAATGGCTAGAAATGAATTGCCCACATTATACTACATTTTATCTAAAAACCAGGTCTAAAACGATGGTGTACATTTAGATTGAATGTTAATTAACAAATTTTGCACTTGAGCAAAAAACGCCAATTGTATTCTGAAGTGGGAATTGCAGAAAATGGAATTTATATCTCTGATTTAGACCATCAACTGATGTTTATGTTCCATATGGACCTCTTTCTTTCCCCCTTATCTACTTATTCAGCTTCCTGTTCATTCAACCATTTGCTTTAACTTTACACTTGTGTCAGCAGATTCCACCTCGCCGGCACATTCCAAGGAAATAAATTTCATCTGAAATTCTTATTAGATTTGCTCTGTTATTGAATCATGGAATCAATGAATCATTGGTTCCATCATGGAACCAGGTCCCTTTCTCCTCTTTGATTTTCATACCACATTGCATTCTACTGTATTTTATCCTCTATGTTTATCTCAATAAAGTGTGTGCATCATGTTCAGCACCCGTATTGTGGGCCGAAGGACCTGTCCCTCTTTGATCTTGATACTGCATTGCATTCTACTCCATTTTTCCTTATATGTCTATCCCAGTAATGTATATGTAGGCAGATGAGATTAGTTTATCTTGCCATCATGTTCGGCACAGTTCGGCACATGTTCCAGTGCTGTACTGTTCTATGTTCTATGTGCCTTTCCTAAGTAATGAAACAATACCCAAAAAACGTCAAGGCACAGTAAATTGGCTCTTACCAGTGTGAGGGACAGGAAGATTAAACCACCACCGTCCTTGAGAAGGGAACATTGTATGACAAACAGAAGGAGATTGCTGATGCAGCTGTAACTGCAAGAAACTGGCTACTAGGCTAAAGGGGATTAAATGGGTTAGGTGAATAACTTCTGCGCTTGCTTAATGAGGTAAATTAATATTACACATACGCCCCGATCGGGAAACTGCTAATTACCATGAATGTGCGATGTATGATCTGGGAGGAGCCCAGATTGGGCACAGGAAGATTGGGCACCTCTGTGCTCCGATTGGAAGGAGCCAGAAGGGGAGGCTGATTCAGTGAAATTGTGTTGTATAAGGGGGGGTATTTTCTTGACCTCGGTGTGTCTCAGCTTGGAGAGGCACCCAACTCTGCAGACTCGTAAATAAAGGCATTTCTTGTTTCCATGACTTTGTCTCTGGTATTGTGACTGTGAGCACCAAAATTACATCTCACACCAGTCATTTAAGGATTGGGTACAGATCTGGATGCCAGCCAGTCAATACAGATAAATGCATGTTGGCGAGAACTGAGACAAGGAGTGATTTGCACGTGCAAAACACTTCATTCTTATTTTAGTTATGGGTCTTAGACTGTTATTGTACTCGCTTCACCAATATGATGAGCTGTACATGAAATGAGTGCATGCACTTCCTGTCGCACCTCATATTTTGGTTCCAAACTGCCATCCATAAGTTCATAAGTGGAAACTTCAACATGTCTCTATGACTAACTTTCTTTACAGTTTCTACCGACTCTATCCCTTTCCCCAGCATTTTTTTGAAATTGAACCAGGTTGTTTCCAATCTTGTTGAAACATATGAACCTGAATAGAGTTCTGGACATTCACATGTCATCGTTAATGGGCCTGTCCCACTTAGGCGACTGCCACAACATTTTCAACATGTTGAAAATTTTTCGGCGACAGTGGCGACAACTTTTTCTGTCGTAGGTTGTCGTAGGTTGTCGTGGGTTGACGAAGGTGCTGTCGTAGGTTGTCGCCAGGTGTCGTAGGCAAATTCCAATAAAACTAGTCCCTGACAGTCGCCTAAAGAGTCACCCTAAGTGGGACAGGCCCATAAGTCTATCCACTTCCACTTCCAAAACATTGTCTGAATCTGCACATGTGTTAATGTCTCTGTTGCTGTAACTTTTATGCATGCCTTTGTTACCATCAGTTCTTACCATTTGGATGCAACCATACTCAGCTCTCAAGGCATCCTTTACTCTGCTGATGGTATCTTAATTAACACTAATTCATATTCACATCCCTCCCCACAAGTGTTTGCTGACATACATACATACTAAATAAGCCATATCTCAATTTTTTTTAAATGCTTGTCTTGTCTTAATATATATTTTCTTCTCCAGCCCCTCCGTGTCTTTGTGGTTTAAATCAGTCCTATAACTTTATTTCACCGGCATGGTGTTGCAGCGGTAGAGTTGCTGCCTTACATCACCAAAGACCTGGGTTTGATCCAGACTACAGGTGCTGCCTGCATGGAGTACGTACATTCTGCCCGTGAGCTGCATGGGTTTTCTCCAGGCGCTCCGATAAAATTGGCTTCGATAAAATTGTAAATTGTCCTCAGCTTCTATAGGATAGTGTTAGTGTGTGGGGATCGCTGGTCGGCATGGAGTAGGTGGGCCCCAGGGCCTGATTCTGCTCTGTATCTCTAAACTAACCTAAAAATATATTTTCCTCCAATTCTAAGCTTATGAGCATCTCATGAATGTAATTGCTTCAGCGGTGGCACCTGCGTCTTCATTTGCAAACTCTCAGACATCTTCTAATTCTCTCCCTAATGCAATCAACATTCTCCCCTTTCTTTGTTTCCCAAAAATGCTCCCAATACCTCGCTCGTTGATGAAGCTTTTAATTGTTACCCTTATATTTGCCTTATGAGGATTTCCATCAATTTGTTGGTTCGGTAATGCTCTTGTGAAATGCCTCGGGAAACTTTTGATATGTTGACTGAACTAAATGGAAGGTGCTGTTGATGAGTATTGTGTAGCCTTGGGGACCAATCAGTAACTTAATTACATCGTAAGGTGAGTAACCTACTCTACTAAAGACAGATTGTTAGAATTTTTCAGCAGATAAGGATACCTTTCAGCTGTGCTTTTTAAAAGTTAGAAAATAGGTGCGGGAGGAGGCCATTCGGCCCTTCGAGCCAGCACCGCCATTCATTGTGATCATTGCCGATCATCCACAATTAGTAACCCATGCCTGCCTTCTCCCCATACCCCTTGATTCCGCTAGCCCCAAGAGCTGTATCTCACTCTCTTTTAAATTCATCCAATGAATTGGCCTCCACTGCCTTCTGTAGCAGAGAATTCCACAAATTCACAATTCTCTGGGTGAAAAAGTGTTGTCTCACCTCAGTCCTAAATGGCCTCCCCTTTATTCTAAGACTGGCCCCTGGTTCTGGACTCGCCCAACATTGGGAACATTTTTCCTGCATCTAGCCTGTCCAGTCCTTTTATAATTTTATATGTTTCTATAAGATCCCCCCTCATCCTTCTAAACTCCAGTGAATACAAACCTAGTCTTTTCAATCTTTCCTCATATGACAGTTCTGCCATCCCAGGGATCAAGATCGTGAACCTACGCTGCACTGCCTCAATCATAAGGATGTCTTTCCTCAAATTAGGAGACCAAAACTGTACACAATACTCCAGGTGTGGCCTTACCAGAGCCCGATATAACTGCAGAAGAACCTCTCTACTCCCATACTGAAATCCTCTTGTTATGAAGGCCAACATTCCATTAGCTTTCTTCACTGCCTGCTGTACCTGCACGCCAACTATCAGTGACCGGTGCACAAGGACACCCAGGTCTCGCTGTACCTCCCCATCACCTAACCTAACCCCATTGAGATAATAACCTGCCCCCTTGTTTTTGCCACCAAAGTCGATAACCTTACATTTATCTATATTATACTGCCTCTCCCACGCATCTGCCCACTCACTCAACCTGTCCAGGTCACCCTGCAACCTCCTAACAACCTCTTCACAGTTCATACTGCCACCCAGCTTTGTGTCATCCGCAAACTTGCTAGTGTTGCTCCTAATTCCCTCTTCCAAATCATTAATATATATGGTAAACAGTTGCAGCCCCAACACCGAGCCTTATGGCACTCCAATTGCCACTGCCTGCCATTCTGAAAAGGACCATTCACTCCTACTCTTTGCTTCCTGTCTGCCAATCAATTTTCTATCTATGTCAACACCCTACCCTCAATACCATGTGCTCTAATTTTACTCACCAGTCTCCCATACGGGACCTTAAAGGCTTTCTGAAAGTCTAGATACATTACATCCACTGGCTCCCCTTCATCCATTTTACTTGTCACATCCTCAAAAAATTCCAGAAGTTTAGTCAAGCATGATTTTCCTTTCATAAATTCATGCTGACTTGGACTAATCCTTTTACTGCTACCCAAATGCCCCATTATTACCTATTTAATAATTAACTCCAGCATCTTTCCCACCACCGAAGTCAGGCTAACTGGTCTGTAAGTCCTTGTTTTCTCTCTCGCTCCTTTCTTGAAAAGTGGGATAACATTAGCTGTCCTCCAATCCACAGGAATGGATTGAAACAGTTATATAAGTAGTTTCATGTGCCTGTCACTTTAATTTATCAACTATTTATCCCCTTTCCTTTTAAAAGCTATTATTAATACAAATTATAAAAAATGAATAACTAAGACATCCCAAAGACACGCAGGTTTGTAGGTTAATTCACCCTCTGTAAATTCCCATGAGTGTATAGGGAGTGGATGAGAAAGTGGGATATCAGAATTAGTGTGAATGGGTGATTGCTGGTCGTTGTGGACTCGGTGGGCCAAAGGGCCTGTTTCCATGCTGTATCTCTAAACTGATCTAAACTAAATAATATTTCCCCACCCCACTATTCCTGATGGAGCATTCCATATCCTAACCAGCTTCTACATAAGCAATAACCTTTATTCTCCCTTCATTCTCTTTGCAATCATTAATATTCAGTCTTTAGTTACTGACATTATCAAATGGAAGTAAGACATACCTGAACTTTTTTTTTCTCTTATAATATATTGCTCACAGAGTACTCTTTACATATTCTGTTGTGTTTCTGGGAGTAAGAATTTCATTGTTCTTTCTGGGACATATGACAATAAAACACGCTTGACTCTTGAAATATTTGTGCCTGATTTATTTCATCACTTTGCTCCCTTCTTGATGTTTTATGACAGTGTGCTTCTCTAGTTTGTTCACAAGTATCACTTTTCACCTTTGGCATTATCCCACTAAACGTGATTCAACAAATCTTTACTTAAAATAAGTAATGAAATCCCAGGTGATATTTCGTACCAGCATAGAAACTAAAATATTTCACCTGCTCTACTCATTTTGTAATCTGACCAGATAAACGGCCTCTGGCCTTTAGTCAGCAGGTGGTGAATCCGTGAAATACATTGCCACAGACGGCTGTGGAGGCCAAAACATTGGGTATTTGTAATGCAGAGATTGATAGGTTCTTGATTAGTAAGGGTATTAAAGGCTACAGGAAGAATGGGGTTGAGAGGGAAAGATAGGTCAGCCAGGATTGAATGGTGGAACAGACTCAATGGGTTGAATGGTCTAATTTTGCTACTATGTCTTATGAATTTGTGAAATCATGTCATCTAGCTTTTGCTACTTCAATTCAGGAAGGCAAAGATCAAAGGCAAGTCCAGTTTAATTTTGATGGAGGGGAGGGGGGACTCAACATGATGTGATCTTCATTTTGACCTTTGTCTTTCTGAATTAAAGCAGCAGAAAGCTGGATATAACATCCATTCCGTACCCTGAGCATTGATTTATCAGCTGCCGATTGTATGTCCTTTTAGTATTCAATGTTGCTATTACCCTATATAACACATGGGATTTCATTACTTGGTTTTTGTAGAGGTTTAATTAACTTAATTTTTCCCAGTCCTAAAGTTTCGAACAATTAATCAAATTCTTTGCATCCAGGCATAATGTTTTACCCAAGATTTTCTATTCAGAATCATTACAAAAGAAATTTGGACTATTCGTCAAGGAGACCACGCAGATTACTGGGCATTTCAATACAAATGTTCTAAATTATTAATAGCTGGTACACAGTTGAAAAAGAAAAGATGCTTTGAGTCGGGATTGAGAACTCAGATAGGGTAGGCAGTCAGAACTTTTTGTCCCAGGGTGGAAATGTCAAAGATTTGAGGCTAAGGTGAAAGGGGCAAAATGTAAAGAAGATGTGGTGGGGGCAAATAGTGGCATATGAGAGAATTTTAGACAGGATCATGGATATGCAGGGTATTGCTGGCTTAAATCAAAGAAAGACACAGAATACTGGAGTAACTCAGCGGGACAGGCAGCATCTCTGACCCTAAAATGAATTAGGCCATTAATATCCCACCATTCTATTAGGTTATGAATGATTTGTTTCTTCATACTGTTTTAATTCCAGTCCAAATTTGTTTCTTATCCCTTATGGCACATGCTTAACAACAAACTAATTACTGCCTGATGTTTAAGTCTCAATGGCTTTTTAAGGTAGAGACTGGGACCTCTTGTGTTTCCTGCTGGAATAGCCCAACTCTCATTTTAAAAACTAGCATGAGTGTGAATAATTTAGAGCAGAAAACAGGAGAGGCCTCTCAATTGGAACAGCAGAGATTGATTAGTGGAGTCATTGTGGTCTTGTGCAAGGAAGATTGTGTCACAAAATTGATTTGAAGTTTTTTGAGGAGGATTTTAAGAACATTGATGAAGGCAGTGCAGCAGATGTGGTTTACAAGGACTTCAGTAAGATTTTTGATGGTAGACTGCATGGTAGACTGATCTAGGCAGTTAAGGCACAAGGAATCTGAGACGTGCGTACAGTTTTGGTCTCCAAATCTTAGGAAGGACATTATTGCCATAGAGGGAGTGCAGAGAAGGTTCACCAGACTGATTCCTGGGATGTCAGGACCGTCTTATGAAGAAAGACTGGATAGACTCGGTTTATACTCTCTGGAATTTAGGAGATTGAGAGGGGATCTTATAGAAACTTACAAAATTCTTAAGGGGTTGGACAGGCTAGATGCAGGAAGATTGTTCCCGATGTTGGGGAAGTCCAGGACAAGGGGTCACAGCTTTAGGATAAGGGGGAAATCCTTTAAGACCGAGATGAGAAAGACTTTTTTCACACAGAGAGTGGTGAGTCTCTGGAACTCTCTGCCACAGAGGGTAGTTGAGGCCAGTTCATTGGCTATATTTAAGAGTGAGTTGGATGTGGCCCTTGTGGCTAAGGGGATCAGAGGGTATGGAGAGAAGGCAGGTACGGGATACTGAGTTGGATGATCAGCCATGATCATATTGAATGGCGGTGCAGGCTCGAAGGGCTGAATACTCCTGCACCTAATTTCTATGTTTCTGTTTCTATGTTTCTATGTTTCTATGTTTCTATGTGTTGAAAAACTTGATGCAAAATTGGCTTGCTAATAAGAGCCAGGTGGCGTTTAAGTAGTGTAGATGGTTTATATGCAACCAATAATATAGTTACCTCACTCCCATTAACCCCGCCCAGTTAACATCAATCATAACGCCTTCCCCTCAGTAGGAAAATGTAGCCGGTGCTTGAAGGTGTGTGTAATACCCAGTGCTATCATTAAAAGATGTTGCACACTTAAGAGCTTGTAAAGTTTTCATTTACATGGTGTCAGAAGTGGTCTGAGGTCGTTGTTTTGCAAGAGGACCACCGGGATTTGGGCAATAAATCTGTCAACCTGGCAGGATTTAGGAGCCCACAGCCTCGGGTGGGAAACAATGTTTTTCTGCCGCGTGCCCGCCCTGGACCTGCCGATGTGCCCCGAAAAAGGTGCCCGAACTGTAACTACATGCACCATAGACTGTCGACGTGTCCCGCCTCTGGTAAAACCTGTAACTTTTGTAAAAAGCTGAACCATTTCTCAGCCTCCTGTCGCTTACTCCGTTCCCGTGGGAGCCAGGCACAAGCTTCCAGTCCCAGTCTAAACATGCTGCTGCAATCTGATATTTGTTTCGACTCACAGCCCAATTTAGTTGAGTGCAATGGTGCGGAGCCAATTAATTCTGCCGAGGACTCTCATGCGTTTACCCTCCTACAGACACCCGCCCACCGCAATGATCCCTCCGTACCTGTGACTGTCAATGGCGTAACCTTCTCTGCCAAATTAGATACTGGCGCGAGAGTCAATGTTTTGTCCATGAATCTTTTCAACAAGATAAGGAATAATGAGCCTCTGGTTGTTGACGATGCTACCCTGCACGCCTATGGTGGAGAGATTCTAAGGCCTGCGGGGAGGGTCACTTTAACTTGCGTGCTGCAAAAGGCCACAAGAAACCTGGTTTTCTATGTTTTGAACTCTGACTGTGTAACCCTGTTGGGCAACCGTGCGTGCCAGGATCTTGGCCTGGTCTCCTTTGACCGCACGGTCCACAAAGTGCAACTTTCGTTTGACCCGGTTGCTGAATACCAGGACCTGTTCGACGATGACCTGGGGAAGTTACCAGTGTCATACCATATTTCCATTGACCCAAATATACAACCCGTGGTCCGCGCACCTCACAGGGTGTCTCACGCCATGAAGGACAAGGTCGAGGCGATGCTCAACGAGATGGTCGAAAAGGGGGTGCTAGTAGCAGTTAGCGAGCCCACCGATTGGGTCTCCACCATGGTTGCCACGATTAAGAAAGACAAGAACGAGATACGCGTGTGTATCAACCCGAAGGACTTAAACCTTGCCATCAGGCGACCACATTACCCCATGCGGTCTGTTGAGGATGTGGCGGCAAAGGTCGGGCAAGCCACCATCTTTTCGGTCCTAGACGCTAAGAACTCGTTTTGGCAGGTCCCGTTGGACAAAGCGTCTTCTGACCTGACGACCTTCGCCACACTGTTCGGCAGATTCAAGTTCCTGCGAATGCCATTCGGCATCAATTCTGCTAGCGAGGTGTTCCAGCAGACGATGGAGCAATTATTCGCGCACCTGCCATGTGCCATCATCGTGGATGATATCCTGGTTTACGGGAAGGACCTTGCCGAGCACGACCTGAACCTCCGCCGCGTCCTGGATCGCGCGCGACAGGCGAACCTGAAGCTGAATCCCAAGAAGTGCCGGTTTCGTGTCTCAGAGGTCACGTATGTTGGACATGTTTTCACCCCTAACGGACTAAAGCCCGACCCCTTGAAGGCCGCTGCCATCTCCGAAATGGCAGCCCCCACCGACGTGCCAGGTCTGCAACGATTCTTGGGCATGGTGAACTACCTTGGCAAGTTTATACCAAACCTCAGTGAGCTGAGTGCTCCCCTGCGGCAGCTGACAAAAAAGGATATCGCCTGGGCCTGGCTCCCATATCACCAGCAGGCTTTTGACCGCCTCAAGTCGAAACTGATTAGCACTCCGACGTTGCGGTTCTTCGACGTGGGTCGCCCCATCACCGTCACCTGTGACGCTTCCAAGTTCGGTCTGGGTGCGGCCTGCCTTCAGTCTGTCGATGGATCGCTGCTTCCCGTCTCCTATGCCTCCCGCACCATGACGGACACCGAGCAGCGGTACGCTCAGATCGAGAAAGAGCTGCTCGCGGTGGTGTTCGCCTGCTCCAAGTTCAGAGACTTCCTGTTCGGCAGCAGATTTACGGTCGAAACCGACCACCAGCCACTGGTGACAATCCTGAACAAGCCGATTCACGCTGCCCCTGCCAGGCTGCAGCGTATGATGCTGCAGCTCCAGCGCTTCGACTTTGACATAATCTACAAGAAGGGCACCGAGATGCACATTGCGGACACCCTGTCGCGAGCCCCGCGTACCTCCTGCGCTCGCCACCCCTACGAAACAGAGGACTTGCTCGTACTGGGCGTTAACTTTATTCCCACCAAGCAGCTACAGGTTTTGGCCGAGCACACCGCTGCCGATCCGGCTTTGCAGCAGCTTGCATCGGTGATCAAAGCAGGGTGGCCAACAAAGCGCTCCGCCGCGCCATCTGAAACACAGCCTTTCTTCCTGGTCCGCGACGAACTGGTGCTCCAGGATGGCGTTATCGTCAAGGGACATAAAGTTGTGGTCCCGTCCTCCCTGTTTGACTTTTACTTTTGTGCAGCCCACAGCGGACACCCTGGGGTCGATGCAACGCTTGCCCACGCTCAGTGCCAATTTTATTGGCCTGGAATGGCCAAATATATCCGAGACCGAGTTTCTGCCTGCTCCACGTGCAACAGTCTTGCGCCGCACCAGCAGCGACAGCCCCTGCTGCAACAGCCCGCCCCTGCTTTGGCCTGGTCCTCGCTGGCTGCCGACATATTCGAGTGGCGTGGTAACCACTACCTTGTCCTGGTCGACTCGTACTCCAACTGGTTCGAAGTGGATTTGCTGACATCCCTCACGTCGGAGATGGTGATCCGCAAGCTGCGGAAACACTTCTCCACTTTTGGGACCCCGGTCAGGCTGCAGACTGACAACGGCAGGCAGTTTACAAGCCGAGAATTCAAAAGCTTTGCCGACAAGTGGAACTTCGCGCATTTCACCAGCAGCCCAGAGTACCCACAGAGCAACGGCCTAGCAGAACGGGCCGTCCGCAGCGCCAAGCTTCTGATGGAACAGGCACGACTATCCAATTCTGATTTGTATTTGGATCTCCTGAACCTCAGGAATGTTTCCAGGGATCCGGCCATGGGGTCCCCTGCTCAGCGTCTGATGTCCAGAACTACCAGATCCACCGTCCCGATTGCCCAGCGCCAGCTGAAACCTCGGGTGCTGGAGCCCGCCTCCGTGCAGAGGCGAATTCAAGAGAAACATGACAGCCAGCGGCGTTCCCACGATCGGTCGTGCAGACCACTCGATCCTCTGTTGCCCGGACAGGTTGTTCGTTTGCAGACCGCCAGTGGGCACTACCGTCTGGCCACCGTGGTTGGGGTGGCCGACTCACCTCGTTCGTATCTGGTCGACTGTGAGGGTTCCATCTACCGAAGAAGCCGACAACACCTGCTTGCGGTTAATGAGCCCCAGCCGCAGCCCCCTGGGCCCTATGCCCCTCCACTCTCCTATCAGCAGCCGGCTGCCGCCCCGGCTGGTGTTCCCTGCATGCCTCGGTCCCCGTCGCGGGCGCCTGGTTCCCCTCTGCGCGGGTCCCCTGTTGCCGATCGCGGTTCTCCCTCTCCTGTTTCTCCCACCCCAATGCCCTTCCCTGGTTCCCCGGCTGCCTTGCGTCCTCCTGCTTCTTCTGCTCTTTCGGGGGGAGGGGGAGACATCCGTACGCGCTCGGGCAGGATCAGTAAGCCGCCTGTTCGCTACGGCGATTTCGTTTAATTCTGCTGTTTAATTCGGTTGTCGTGACAACAATCTGTTTTTTTGATTTCTAAGGGGAAGGATGTAGATGGTTTATATGCAACCAATAATATAGTTACCTCACTCCCATTAACCCCGCCCAGTTAACATCAATCATAACGCCTTCCCCTCAGTAGGAAAATGTAGCCGGTGCTTGAAGGTGTGTGTAATACCCAGTGCTATCATTAAAAGATGTTGCACACTTAAGAGCTTGTAAAGTTTTCATTTACAAGTAGAAATCTATAACAGCAGGGATTGAAGATAGAACCTTTGTTGTCTCTAATGGATACTAGACTAAGTGGGACCCAGTCACATGAGCGCCCTGGTCCCCTAATGCAACCAATTCCCCAACACAATATTCCACCACTCACCCGTTCCCCCAATGCAACCCATTCCCCAACGCAATATTCCACCACTCACCCATAGCCCCTAACTGCACAGGCACGGCTCATTTCCCTTCATCCCCCAGCACTCACGCCCCCTCCTCTTCATGTGTGGGAGGGGAGGGGAGGGAAGAGGTGTGTGGGGTGGGAAGGGATTGGGGGTGTGTGTGGGCAGGGGATTATAGGAGAGGGGGAGAGCGTGGTGTGGGGGGAGGAGGGGTGTGTGTATGTGTTGCGTCTCTTGTTGCGTTGTGCAGCAGGGGAGGGGGACAGCTTCAGGCGGGGAGTGTCGGGTGCCGGTGGGGGAGGGGGTACAGTCTGCACCCGGGGGCGGCTTCAGGTGGGGCCTGTTAGGGGCCGGGGGGGGGGGCGCTGCTGTAGCCTGCTGCTGTAGGACGCTCTCATCCCCCCTCCCCCCCCCCCCGGCCCCAATCCTGAAGCCGTCCCCCGCCCTCACTGCAGGACGCTCCCCCCCACTGGCTCCCTCCTGAAATTGTCCCCGTCCCGAGCTGCAGGATGACTTCTGGATGGTTTCTGGACGGCTTCTGGATGGCTTCTGGACTCAGCCCAGCCTCTAGGGCTTTATTCTCCTCGCCCCGGTGATTGACAGCGGGTGCCGGAAGGAGCATTACCGTCCCGGCAACTGATAGGAGAGAAGACCAATCTGCTGATCTTACGATTTTTAAATCTTCATAACCGATCAGAACAAAACTTGATTGGAACACAGGAGAACGGTGAGTAAGGTAGCAAAAAATCATAGCGCTATCGGGTACCGTTTTTGCACAAATGTAAAAACAACGCACACCGGAAGAGGAGGAGATGAGTGTTTTAGTTAAGTATAGATAAAATACTGATAGATGGATAGATGACTAGATGGATGGATGGATGGATGGATGGATAGATAGATGGATAAATGACTTGATTGAGAATGTAGGTGGTTCGATTCATAAGTTTGCAGGCCATTCAAAAATTGGTGGAGTCATAGAGTGTGAATACTGTTTAAGGATAGATAGATCAACTGGGGAATTGGGAGGAGCTATGACACATAATTTAATCCTGTTCAGTGTGAGCTAATGCACTCTGGCAAGTCATATGTTGTTGGGATATATTGAGCAAATGTCAGGGACCTTAGGAATGTTGGTGTTCAGAGGGAGTTTGGTTGTCATGGAGTATTTGAGTTCAGTTTATTATCATGTGTACTGGGGTACAGTGAAAAGCTTTAGTTGCACGCTAATCAGTCAGCGGAAAGACAATACATGATTACAATCCAGCCATCCGCTGTGTACGGATACACGATAAAGACAATATCATGTGAACAAGATAAAGCCAGTAAGGTCCGATCAAAGATGGTCGTAGGGTCTCCAATGAGGTCGATAGTAGTGCAGGACTGCTCTCAGGTTGAGGTAGGATGTTTCAGTTGCCTGATAACAGCTGGGAAGAAACTGTCTCTGAAGTGGTTTGCGTTTTCACATAGAGACAGAGAGCTGGACAGCACGGAACAGGTGCTCAGCACAACTCATCCATGCCAACCAAGCTGCCTAAGCAAGCTAGTTCCACTTCCTGCACCTGGGAACTTCCTCCAATGTTTTCATAATAATGTACCCATCTTTTAAATTTCATAATTGTACCCGCATAAGTAATTTCCACTGTTAACTCATTTTATGTACACACTGCTCTCTATGTAAAAATGATGGCCCTTGGGTCCCTTTTAAATCTTTATCTTCTCACCTTAATTCTATTTCCTGTAGTTGTAGACTCCCTTTTCTCATCGTGAAAAGACTTTTTACCTTTTCTATGCCCCTCATAATTTTATGTACCTTTGTGGTGTCATCCTTCAGCCTCCTCTGCTTCAGTGAAAAAACACCCATCCTATCTACCCTCTCATAACTGAAACCCTCCAGACCTGGTAACATCAATTTAAATATTTTCTTTGTACCATTTCCAGTCGAACAACATCCTTTCCAAATAAGAATAACAAGAATAGAATTTTGATATATTATATGGTATGTGTGTGAATTGTGTTTCAAAGGCCTGTTACACTGCAGCAAGTAAGATTTTCAATTAATATCAATATCAATATCAGTTTTATTCGTCACATGCATATAAAGTGTAAGTGAAATGAATTTGCCAGCAGTGGTACAATGAAAAAAGAACACACAAAAACACAATAAAAAATTACCACAAACATCCTCCATCATCACTGTGGTGGAAGGCACAAAATTTGGCCAGTCCTCCTCCATTTTCCCCTGTGGTCGGGACCTCAAACCTCCGTAGCCACCGTTGCGGGCGTCCAGATGTGTAGACAAGGTAAAGTCCAGATAAAGTCCAAGTAAGTCCTGAATCGGTGCCTCCCCACCGGAGATCGCGGCTTCAGGTTGGTGTAGGCCGCAGGCCGGCGGTCAAAGATCTAAAGACCCCGCCGTGCTTCAGCCGGAAGCACCGCAGACCGCAGGGCCGGTGGTCAGAGCTCCTCTCCAGGGATCCCCAGCGAGCGACCCCGCTCCTGATGGTAAGTCCCCGCCGCGCCCGCGGTATAAGTTGTCCAGGGGCCGGCGGTCAGAGAGCTTCTCCTCTTGGGTCCCCAATGAAGGGATCCCAGGCTGCGGACGCTGCACTAGCTTCAGGCTGCCTTGGGCCAGCGAACGGAGCGCACCCCTCCGGTAACCCCCGGCGAGGGATCGCCCGCTCCGCGACGAGAGTCCAAGCCGCACCAGCCGCTGAAGCACCGGACGCGTCTCCGGGAAAGGCCACACCGATCCTCGATGTTAGGCCGCGGAGGAGGCAACATGGAAAAAGTCGCCTCTCCGTGGAGACGGCGACCGAAGCGGTTTCCCCCTTACCCCCCCCCCCCCCCCCCCCCCCCCCACACCACCCCCCACACAAGACACACAGAGAGACACCAAAAACACACATTAGGACACACTAAAAAAAATTAAAAAGTAGAAAAAACTAACACGCTGCTGGCAGAGCTGCCGGCTTGCTGCGCCCCCACTGACCACTGCTCTTCATTGCTCTGTTGTCAGCACAGATGACAGTGAAACACTTTTGACTCATTAGGGAACTGTACTTAGTTCTCCAATCGTGGCCGTACCAAGATCTTGGACCGTTATAACATGATGTCTCATCTCCTGTATTCTGTACCTGGACCGATGAGGACAAATGTGCCCAATGCCTTCTTCACCATTCTGTACCTGTGTTGCCAATTTCATGGAATTATCTCTCGGTATTCCTGGGTCTCACTGTTCTACATTGCTCCCCAGAGTTTCACCATTTCTTGTGTAAGTCCTGCCCCGGTTTGTTGCACGAAAATGCAACGCGTGGCATTTATCTGAATTAAATTTAATAAAGTACATAGCTTGCTGGAAGTGCAAGATAGTGAAGAAATAATTAGCTTATTTTGGCCTTTCTGGGCAGAAGCACTGAGTATTATAGTTGGACCATCATATTACAACTTTACAAAGTATTGGGGTGCTGCTCGCCACAGTACAGGAGCTATTCTTTCGTGCTAGAAATAGAGTGTAGAAGGGATTGTCTGAGATATGGTTTGAATGGAGGGTTGTAGACAGAAGGAGGGTTTGGATGGGCTTGGTTTATTCTCACTGGAACTTTGGAGACTGAGCGATGACTTCATAGACATTTATACAAGAGCCATAGATAGAATAGACAATAAGAATCTTTTTTCCCAGACAGATCTTTTTCCCGTAGATAGAATAGTCAGTTAGAATATTTTTAGTCTCAAACTAGAGGGTATAGATTTCAGGTAGAGGGAAGAGAGGAGATCAGAGAGGTACTCTTTTCATAAAAAGGGTGGGGTTATAGAAATAGAATATAGAAAGAACATCAAAGGAACAGGCACTTCGGCCCTTAATGGCTGTGCCGAACATGAAGCCAAGATATCCTAATCTCTTCTGCCTGTACATGATCCATATCCCTGCATTCCCTGCATATCAGTGTGCTGATCTGAAAGCCTCTTAAATACCACTATTTTATCTGCCTGTACCATACACCGCAAGCAATCAGAGATCGTGCTAGAGCTAGATACAATTAGGTATAAAAGGCTTTTTTACAGGTACTTGGATTAGAACAAAATACAGGGTTTCTGGGCCCAGATGCAGGCAAATAGGATTAGTGTAAATGGGCATCATGGTTGGCATGGACAAGGGGTACTGAAAGGGCCATTTCTGAGCTGTACAATTCTATGATTCTGTAATGTAAAATAGTAAGACTAAACAAGAACTTACCAAGTTTGAAGTTTGATCTTTATTTCATGAGGAGTTGCGATGAGGGATTTCGTGAAGACCCCGCCAGCACACATGCGCGACATTCTTCAAAGCAGCGGTGTGGAATCACAGATAACAACAATGATTGAAGATAGGAAGATTAACATAGACTAGAACATACCAGGTGACCGTATGAGAGGGGGTTGGGAGCGAAGGGCACGGAATCCCTCATCGCAACTCCTCATAAAATAAAGATCAAACTTCAAACTTGGTAAGTTCTTGTTTAATCTTACTATTTTACTTCGGAGTCACGTGAGTGACTTCGTGAAGATTTCAAAGCTCTGTGATTTCACGCCCTGGACAACGTCCATGCTGTCACACTGCCGCAATAGTGATGGAGGAAGGTTGTTATTATATTCCAGACTGAACAGGCTGAAAAAGTAATGGGTATTTATTAACACAAATAATAATATGATTTAGGTAAGCCACCACCGTGGTATTATCCATGTGTATGATGGAAAGTTGTGCAGTATGCCCACAGCCCATGGAAAGCACCCAGCATCTCCAAATAGTTTATGCCTTGTGTCTGAAGGAGGGTGGACTCGTGAGGATCCCATCAGCCACCACATCTGGACGTGGTGTCAGTTGTTCCCCAGCCTTGGGCGCTAGCATCGGTCTGTAACACGACTGACGGATTGCTAACAATGATGTGCTTGTAACACTCACTAATATTGTTAACTCACCATTGTAGCTCAATTTTAGCCTTGATCGGCAGCCGCATAGGTCTGTCAAAATGTCCAGCATTTGATTTTAATGCTGAAATTTTTGCTCTTTGCAAATTTTGGTAATGTAATGGTCCAAATTGCACAGCTGGAAATGTAGCTACAAGTTTCCCAATTACCTTAGCAGCAGGTCTGATGGTCGGCACTCTGGTGCAAGCAAGGCTGTTGCATGCCTCTTTTATGGCTGATGCTCTGTTGGCTAGGATAGTGACTATCATGTGGTTGGTGTCAATAGTGAATCCCAGATAGTCCATGACTTGAGATGGCGTGAATTTGGATTTGTCTGGATGGGTAACAAAGCCTAATGCCTCGAACAGTGATTAAAGTAGCTGTGCCAGCTCTGCCAATTCAGGGTTTGCCCCACTATTAATATATCGTCCAAATATGCCATGATAATATAATTTTGTTGTCTTAAGGTTGCCAATATAGGTTTGACAAGTTTTGTAAATAGCCTAGGGGCTGTTGTAATACCATCGGGCAAGGCTTTGTATTGCCATAATTGACCCCTCCAGACAAATTTTAAGAATTTCCGATGATATTCTATGATGGGGACAGTATAGTATACATCTTTTAAATCGACGCAGGCCATAAAGTACCCTTGGGAAAGCAGCTGTTCAGCTGTTTCAAACGTTTCCATTTTGAAATGGGTATATTGTACAAACGTATTCAGATGGGTTAGGTCAATGATGATCTGACATCCACCATCTTTTTTAGTTTTGGTAAAGATGTTGGACACTAACTCAAGGGGTTCATGTGTCGTTTTCTCTCTCATTAATCAACTCTATCACATAACCCTGAATACTTTGTAGAATAAAGGGATCCGAGGTTACCGCACCCCATGCACCCGAAAATGCCCGCAACCATCCCCCAACTGGTGTGGATACTATTGCTACTTGCGTGAAAGAACCAGACCCCCTTACCTCCATGGTCAACGGCGGGGCCTGGTGTATTGTGATTTGGGGGGTCGTTGTGTTGCTTGATATGGCTGTTGTCGCATTTTGCAGGGTGGCTTCTGCTGGCCCTGCCCTAAAAATGGCTTCTGCTGTTGGGGAGCAGGTGGCGGATAGGTTCTTGGCGCCCTATCCGGCTGACGAGATCTTGAGGTAGGGTAAGACTGTGGTCGACAGTATGTCTGTACCCTGGCTGTTGGTGGCTTCATGAGGCTGACGGTTTTGGCCTCCTCGTCTAATTCTTTGATCTGTCTGGGCAGGTCCTCCCCAAACAGCTGTCGTGGTGGTGGAGTGGTGGAGGCCCGACACAACCCTGCGCATTTCGGCTTGAGGGTGGGCCGGATGGAGCTCTTATGAAAGCAATTTATTTCGAATTGCGTATTGCAGAGGAGGGCAAGAGCATCCTGCTGCTCAGCCGTGACGTTATCGCCATCGAGGGTCCTCTCGAATGCCGTGATGCCGGACGTCAGGATCTTGAGGATTTTCTGCAGGCGTACCTCCTGTGCTCTGATGGCGGAACTCATGTTCCCCAAGATTTGTGGGTTGACCGTGGGGACGTTGAGGTTGACACAGTTGGCCGGAGCTTTGTACTTCTCCATGGCCTCTGCAAGTATTTGATCTTGCAGCTGGTGAGTGGCCAAGAAGTTGATGCTCCCCGCCAGTTTGGGATGCAGGGGTTTTCCGGAACGCGCTGGCATGGCAAATTTTGCAAACAGGTCTGCTGCTGGCTCTGGAGCAGTGGGCTCTTCCATCACTGGCTCTTCATCGAAGTCAGCCATCTGCTGACTTCTAGCACTGCCGGCTGAAGACGGTGAGATGCTGGGTAGCCTGATGATCAGACCCTAGATCGGTGAGACTCACGCTCCTGTCGGTCCATGTCCCACTGGAGAAGTTGCTCCACCATGAGCTCCATCCTGGCCATGTGACCGCCACCGCTAAACGCGGACGACAAGTCGACTTGCCCAGGTTCTTCATAGACTCTGGGGCTTCCACCAGCGGACCGCGCCTCATCGCGGTGATAACAAGGGTCCGCTGGCAGGTCGTCGTTGGCAGCCGCTCCAGCGGGGCCGTACGACTCCCACGCGGACATACCGCTAGCCCGCCATCGTGCGGACTGTGGCAGTCTCCCTGCCTGATACGAAGGCAGCGGAGTTGAGTCGGTGCCGGCCCCCAGTGCCTGGCTCCCCGATGTCCGCGCAGGCTTACTGCCACTTCTGACCCCCAGGGTCTGTGGTAGTGCATGGCCGCTGGCTGCCTCAGCAAGGCTGCCTGACCGAACTCTGCTGCCACCGGCCTGCACTCCGGCAGACTGTTCCAGTAGAATGTCGGTAGCGCCTGCTCCTGCAGGGCTGCCCGACTGTCCAGCAGCTCTGCCGCCGGCCTGCACTCCCGGCCGCTTGTCGAGGCCCGCCGCAGACTTCGGCGCGGCTTTACCCCAGGTATGCCCTCGCGGGACCTGTAAAAGATTGGAAGTCGCCGCCGGTGTGCGAGTCACGTTAGTGCGTACCTGCTTGCTACTTCCCCTGGCTTTGGGGGAAGGTAGCATGAAGTCAGGGTCGAAGGCACCCTGCTCCTGTGCGGACGTCCGTTCGGGAGATGAGTCGGGCGCTGCTGACTCTGCAGTGCCCAACTTCCGCACTTTTTTCCCCGGCCGTAGTACAGGTGCTGCCGCTGTTGCGAGCAGCTCCGGGGATGTTGGCCGCTGACTTGATAAGGTCCCGCGGCTCTTGGAAAGCTTGGCCTTCCCTTTTCCGTCCATCGTATCTGTAGGTAGAAGCAATTCCTACCTCCAACCAGCTTAAGGTTACTTACCTTCAGCGTTCTTTTTGAAGGAGCTGTTGGGGGAAGTCACTCACGTGACTCCGAAGTAAAATGGAGATTAAAAGGTCAACAACATGCATCATTACAAAGTATTTTTCAATATCCTCAGTTTGAATAAAATGGAATATCAATTTAAGTCTTTATTCATCATTATTCGTGTCAGGAGTTGCAAGGCTTTGGAATTTACTCCCAGGGTTTGGGTGATGATTGTCAAGAGGACCCATTCCCTTGTATAACCATGCCCTGATCCTGCAGTTAATCAAAAGTTGACTCACAGACATTGCAATTCAGAGCGCTGTACTGATTCTGCCTCTGGAGATTCCCACCTCTCAGGCTAATCTTCATAGCTTTTACTTTAATCTTCAGAAATTCTCCCAAGAAACATCTCAAGGTTCTTAGTTTGTTCATTAAATTTGTTCCTATTTAGATCCATGACATTGATTTTAGCAAAGTCTGCATGGAATCAATGATGCCACGTCCAATTCCTAATGATAGGCTGTGGGCTGTGATATAAGATCCATACTGTGCTTTCCAATATCATTACTGCCAGGTATTACTGGTCAGCCTGAAGCTTTTCGTGCACTTCCAAACCCTGGGCTCCACAGGGAGTCTACTTCTTTAACCACTTGAGAAAGCAGGCAGCTTTCCTGAAGATTTCTTTCACTTTCGTGGATCAGTTCCAGAAATACTCAAGTACATTTACGTCACATTCAACTCGGGATTTATGGAATTGAGACAAAGGGTATCAGCTTTTGCATTTCCAGGAAGTAGGTTAGAATTATAGAGATAGAACCTTCAGGTTCCATCAGCATCGTGCTGGGCCAGGACGACCCTCACATCATCAGCCTGGTGCCATCATGATACCGGACTTTAAAGTGAAAAGAAGAAACTGCATCTATTTAGGCCAAAATCAGACTTTTCAGAGAACTTGAGAGTTGCAAGGTGGCACCAGAACGTGGTGACTCCTTGCCTGCTGTCCCAGAAGAGGATCTACTTATCATTTCACTCTTTTACTTGTGTCGGACTGTACTCATAGAATGCAGATTGCAGTTTTTTCTCGGTAGCTTAGCACATACGACACAAATAAACTAAACCAAATTAAAACTAAGTCCTCTCCTTCAGAATAACTAACTTCCTTGGGGTTAGCATCAGAAATCTACCTCCAGGATTCAAAATCAGATTCCGGCACATCCCCGAGGGCCATGGGTTCAATCCTACTGCCCTCGCCACAATGTGAAGGACTTGAGTTACTTGGACTCCAACAGGATTCTCCCTACTTGAATGGAATCCAGACCTGACTTCCAGGCAGGAAAATACACACTTTCCAAGTTACTTCTGACAAGATGCAAGGAAGAATGGAGTTGCATTTCCTAACTGAGACTATCTCTGACATAGAAACATTGAAGAAACATAGAAAAATAGGTGCCAGTGTAGGCCATTCAGCCATTCGAGCCTGCACCGCCATTCAATATGATCATGGTTGATAATCCACCTCAGTAACCCGTACCTGCCTTCTCTCCATACCCCCTGATCCCTTTAGCCACAAGAGCCACATCCAACTCCCTCTTGAATATAGCCAATGAACTGGCCTCAACGACCTTCTGTGGCAGAGAATTCCAGAGACTCACCACTCTCCGTGTAAAGAATGTTTTCCTCATCTCGGTCCTAAAGGAATTCCCCCTTATCCTTAGACTGTGACCCCTTGTTCTGGACTCCCCCAACATCGGGAACAATCTTCCTGCATCTAGCTTGTCCAACCCCTTAAGAATTTTGTAAGTTTCTATAAGATCCCCCCTCAATTTTCTAAATTCCAGTGAGTACAAGCCGAGTCTATCCAGTCTTTCTTCATATAAAAGTCCCGACATCCCAGAGAAGGTGAACCTTCCCTGAACCCCCTCTATGGCAAGAATGTCTTTCCTCAGATTTGGAGACCAAAACTGTATGCAATACTCCAGGTGTGGTCTCACCAAAACCTTGTACAACTGCAGTAGAACCTCCCTGCTCCTATACTCAAATCCTTTCGCTATGAATGCTAACATACCATTTGCTTTCTTCACTGCCTGCTGCACCTGCATGCCTACTTTCAATGACTGGTGTACCATGACACCCAGGTCTCGTTGCATCTCCCCTTTTCCTAATCTGCCACCATTCAGATAATAGTCTACCCTCATGTTTTTGCCACCAAAGTGGATAACCTCACATTTATCCACATTATACTGCATCTGCCATGCATCTGCCCATTCATTCAGCCTATCCAAATCACCCTGCAGCCTCCTAGCATCCTCCTCACACCTAATTATACCCCCCAGCTTGGTGTAATCTGCAAATTTGGAGATGTTGCATTCAATTCCCTCGTCCAAATCATTAATGAATATTGTAAATAGCTGGGGTCCCAGCACTGAGCCTTGCGGTACCCCACTACTCACTGCCTGCCATTCTGAAAAGGATCCGTTTACTCCTACCCTTTGCTTCCTGTCTGCCAGCCAGTTCTCTATCCACATCATTATTGAACCACCAATACCGTGTGCTTTAAGTTTATATACTAATCTCTTATGTGGGACCTTGTCGAAAGCCTTCGGAAAGTCCAGATATAACACATCCACTGGTTCTCCCTTATCCACTCTACTAGTTACATCCTCGAAAAATTCTATAAGATTCGTCAGACATGATTTACCTTTTGTAAATCCATGCTGACTTTGTCCAATGTTTTCACCACTTTCCAAATGCGCTGCTATCCCATCTTTAATAACTGACTCTAGCAGTTTCCCCACTACCGATGTCAGACTAACTGGTCTGTAATTCCCCGCTTTCTCTCTTCCTCCTTTTTTAAAAAGTGGGGTTACATTAGCTATCCTCCAATCCTCAGGATCTACTCCAGAATCTAAGGAGTTTTGAAAAATTATCACTAATGCATCCGCTATTTCCATGGCTACCTCCTTGAGCACTCTGGGATGCAGACCATCTGGCCCTGGGGATTTATCGGCCTCACCACTGGGGTAAGAAACTGACGCACTTACCCCAGTCTCCAGAACTGCATTATTCCTTTCAATAAATATCCAGGTGTGGACACACAAGGAACTGCGGATCTTGGAATCTTGAGCAAAGCACAAAGTGCCGGAGGAACTCAATGGATCTATTCCCTGTCCATTCCCGCCACAGATACTGCCTGACCCGCTGAAACTGATTCAAAGAAGTCCGAAGCAGGTTCCCGACCTGAAACATTGTCTGTCTATTCCCTCCATAGATGCTGACTGATCCACTGAGTTCCTCCAGCACTTTATGTTTTGCCTCGGGTGTGGATGTTCGATTTAACATAAATGCCTTGATAACCATAAAGCTACTTTATTGCATTTATGATATTCTTTGAAAGTGGAGAGATGAAAAGCTATGTAAATGTTCTTTTAAAATAAATCTTTGAACATTTTTTGCAATAACATTTCCACTTGAAAGATTTACAATAGATTCTCAAGCCATTTAAAATCTGTCAGTAAGTGAGAGGTATCAGACTGTTGAGCATAAATTGGCTAAATGGTCTTTCCTCATCCTTGCCTCTTGCTTAGATATGACTAGGTACAACTTTATGGGTCACCAACATCTTGATGGCCATTTCAATGGCATACACTGTATCATAAATGTCATCAATTATCATGAGGCGATTAAAAGGGCCCAAAAGCAAAGGGCCAATTTCAAGTGTACTCACAAGGTACAACATTAACTACAAGAGACATACTCTACAAAATACATAAAATGTACTCGTCAGCTTTTCTTCTGTAGTTTGCCACTAACACCATACGGAATGAACTGCCATCTGCATCCTCCAGATTGATGAGTTAAGTAATAGAAAGAGAGCTTGCCATATCATTAGAAGTAGCTTTAAAATACGTCAATATTTATTTCTCTCTTTTCATTGAGCAACTGACGCTCTATGCAGTTGTTGATGTCTGAAAACCAGCAAGAGTGTTTCTTGGAACAAGTGCTTGAAGATTCCCCGAATTACTCGCATGTCACATCTAATCGAAAGCTAGAAAGTCGAAGCAAGAAACCACAGTTCAGGAAAACGACAAAGGACATGAAGTGCCGGAGTAACTCAGCAGGTCAGGCAGCATCTCTGGTGAACATGGTTTGGGAACTATAGTGTATATAACAACTGTACCTTTAAGAACTGAGCACCAGAATGGTGTGATTTATGTCACGTGATATATTAATTATCTGATCAGTCTTGTGAATATGTGTGATTATTTATGCGCAGTGTACTTTTGTAAAATAAAGAAGAGTCACATCAGCAATGGTTTGCTTGAAAATCTGTTCTATCTACGTGCCACTGCCGTAATAGCGTACAAATGGAGATGAGGATGGGATTTGAACCCACGCATGTTTCGGGTCAGGACCCTTCTGTCTAAACCTGTCGGATTTGTTCATTTTTCTTGGATAATCATCTTTATGCATTGTATTAAAATCTTACTAACTCTTGGTCAAACATTTGATGCCTTTTAAGTTGAGAATCACTCTAATCTCTCCACGTTGTATCATCTGGAAATATATCCAATATTAACTGTGCAATGGCAATTTTAAACTTTTCCATTGTCATTACTACACAGGCAGGGAGGAGTGAAACGAATTTACTCAGTCGATAATAAAAACAAATCTTCCAGTTGGTATTTCCTGTTTTATAGACAATAGACAATAGACAAGAGGTGCAGGAGTAGGCCATTCTTCCCTTCGAGCCAGCACCGCCATTCACTGTGATCACGGCTAATCATCCACATTCAGTACCCCGTTCCTGCCTTCTCACCATATCCCCTGACTCCTCGATCTTTAAGAGCTCTATCTGACCCTCTCTTGAAAGCATCCATAGAATTGGCCTCCACTGCCTTCTAAGGCAACAAATTCCACAGATTCACAACTCTCTTGTGAAACAGTTGTTCCTCATCTTCGTTCTTGTAAAAGCAAAGAAGTGAACATACCAGATCCTCTTTATTCTTATACAAATTATACCTTTCCTTTCTTACTATCTGAACTGACTGAATTGTATTCCTTCTTCTGTGCCGGCTCCAGTCGATCTGACCACCCCCTGTGGTTTTGCTAGCCTCATCCGATGTATGTCACGCCCATCCATGTTTCAAAAGGCCAAAATAATTCTGCATGAAATAAGCAAGAATGGCTCCTACAAACTGGATTGCAACTAAAGACGTGGTCCATGAACACTCACCTGAGGATCTCTGCCATGTCATCCAGGAAGTGGGAGAAATGATCTTCAACAACACAAGTACTTTGTGGGACACCTAATACCAACTCTGATGTCCACTGACTTCAGTTTTATTGTGGCAGCTTGGTGACACAGATGATTAAATCAATGTTAGGTTGTAATATCTTTAAAAATCCTGCCATGCTTTAAGTGATATATAACGTCAGTCTTGCAGGAACAGTTTGTGTAGCTTGATTTCAAAAGCTGACTCCCACAACTACCCACACTACACCTCCTTCTACCCTGTCTCTTGGAAAGATGCCATCATTTCTCTCAGTTACTCCATCTTCACAGCATTTGTTCTCATGGTAAGGACGTCTGCTCCAGGACATCTGAAATGTCCTCCTTTCACAGGAAACGTGTCCTTTCCCCACTATGGATGATGTATCCCTCACATGCAGCTCCTCCATTTCCAACGTTTCTGCTCTCAGCCTGCCTTCCCCCGATGGCAATAGTGATAAGAGTTGCTTTGCTTTCACCCCACCAGCCTCTGCACCCAGCGTATAATTGTTCGACATTTCCGTTAGCTACAAAGCAATGTCACCACCAGTCACATCTTCCCCTTCACAACGCTTTCTGCTTTCTGCAGGAACAATTTTCTCCATGACTCCATTGTTTGCTCTCCATTCTTCCTCCCTCTTCCCAGGCATTTCCCCCTACAGCCGTAGGAGGTGTGACACCTGCCCCTACGCCTCCTCCCTCATCTCCATTCAGGAACCCAATCAGCCCATCCGCGATGAGACAAAGGTTCACTTGCACCTCCACCAACCTTATCAATTACATCTGACGCACGCAATTTGGATTCCTCTACATTAGGAAGAACCAAACATAGACTAGGCAACTACTTCAGCGACCACTCTCCATGTCCACCTGGACTTTCCAATTACAAGCCATTTTAAGTCCTCTTCAAGTTGCCATACCAAACTGCCTGGCCTCAGCCTCATCTGATGCCAGAGTGAGGACTAGAGTGACTATAACAATCAACAGCATAGATATTGAGGGTACACAAAAAGCTCTCAGCGGGTTCTAAGGAGCGAATTCGAGACCCTTCTTCAGAACCCGATCTCCTTCGCTCCTTAATCATTTATGCAGCACCTCTCTTCAACATAGTCACACGCCTACTATTTCTGCCCATCAACCACACACTTCTCCCAATAGTTCTCCTATCCCCTCCCACCACTGCACTAATGTTAAAATTGTACAAGGCATTGGTAAGACCAATTCTGGAGTATGGTGTACAATTTTGGTCGCCTAATTATAGGAAGGATGTCAACAGAGTGAGTACAGAGGAAATTTACTAGAATGTTGCCTGGGTTCCAGCAACTATGTTACAGAGAAAGGTTGAACAAGTTAGGTCTTTATTCTTTGGAGCGCAGAAGTTTAAGGGGGGACTTGATTGAGGTCTTTAAAATGACGAAAGGGATAGAGTTGACGTGGATAAGCTTTTCCCATTGAGGGTAGGGAAGATTCAAACAAGAGGGCATGACATGAGAATTAAGGGACAGACGTTTACGGGTAATGTGAGGGGGAACTTCTTTACTCAGAGGGTGGTGGCTGTGTGGAATGAGCTTCCAGCAGAAATGGTGGAGGCAGGATCGATTTTAACATTTAAAAGTAAAGTAGATAGGTATATGGACGGGAAGGGAATGGAGGGGTATGGTCTGAGTGCAGGTAGATGGGACTAGGGGAAATCAAATGGTCGGCACGGACTGGAAGGGCTGAGAGCGCCTGTTTCCGTGCTGTAATTGTTATATGTCATTATATATGTCATTGCTCTGCAGCCCTCTGTTGCCTCTGCATCCCCTCCCAGCCTTCATCACTACCTCCACCTTCGCTGTGCTGGTTTGTAGACTAGCTGGCTTGGTATAATTATAAATTGTCCCTAGTGTGTAGGAGAGCGTTACTGTGCATGATCGGTGGGCTAAACTAAATTATACCAAAACTAAATTATCAATAAACCCTTCCTCACATGGATTCACATATCATTTCCAGCTCTTGTCTCACCCCTCGCTTTCACCTCATCATACTGGACATCTCCATTCTGCACTTTAAATCCACCTGAAGGGTCTCAACCTGTAATGTTGACTATCCATTTCCTTCCATAGATGCTGCCTAGCCTGCTGAGTTTCTGAATTAGCAGTTTGGCTTGAGCCCTCAAATGCAAGTACTTCAATTGGTTTAAGAAGGAACTGCAGATGCTGGAAAATCGAATGTAGACAAAAATGCTGGACTAACTCAGCGGGTGAGGCAGTATCTATGGAGCGAAGGAAACAATTGTTTTGACGATGTGTGCTGTACCATTTGCTCTATCCACCACTCCCAGCCTTTTTGTAATCCTATTATCAGACTAATGAATGGACCTTGCATTAGGTAAAGGGTGTAGTCCCGATCTCCCAAATTACCTCATTGTGGCCCATGCACATTGTTGTTATCTTCCCACTCTCTGCAACTGTAACACTGCAAGGCTGTAGCATTATAATCTGCATTCTGGTTATTTTTCCCTCTGTGCTCACCGTTGTACCTGCAGATGGCTTTATTGCACATGCATGGTATGACTTGACTACATAGCACACAAAACAAAGTTTTTCACTGCGTCTCGGTCCACGTGACAATAACAAACTAATACCAATAGTTTAGGTACATTTCAAGAATTCACTTCAGTCTGAAGAAGGGTCTCGACCCGAAACATCGCCTATCTCCTTCGCTCCTTAGATGCTGCTGCACCCGCTGAGTTTCTCCAGCCTTTTGTGTACCCTCGATTCTCCAGCATCTGCAGTTCCTTCTTTAACAGGATAACTAAAGATGCTGCTTTTAAACACAGAGCAATTTCATCAGTTCTGTTTTTATTAAGGCACACAACACATTCTCGTTGAGGAAACTTTATCTTCCCTCCTTGGAGCCAATTCATGTGCAGACAACTGAGCATGTAAAGATTTGGACTGACCAAACTATTTTCTAGTATTCTTTCATTTTCTGCCCTAAAAGTCATTGGAGCATTGAGCACAAGAGTTAGGAAGCCATGATGCAGTTGTATACGAATTTGGTTATGCGGCATATGGAGTATTGCTTTCTGGTCTGCCCCATTACAGGAAGGATGATGAGGCTTTGGAAAAGGTTTACCAGAATGATGACTGGATTACGGGGTTGTTAGCTACAAGTTGCAATTGGACAGTTAGATTGTTTTCTCTGGAATGCCGGAGATTGCAGGAAGATCCAATAGAAGTATATAACATTATGCAGCATAGTTATGACAGACAGTCAGAACCTTTATCCCAGGATGGAAAAAATCAAATGCTAGAAGCATAGCTTTAAGGTGTGAAGGGCAAAGTTTAAAGGAGACTAGACCAATTGCATGCTCCCCCAACGCACCCATTCCCTAACCGTAGCCCCCACGGGAGACATCGTCCTCCAACTCAAGGCGTTCCCGAAAGTAAGATCCCAGCGCTCCCCTTGCCTCCCTCAGCAGTGATCTTTAAAAAAAAATCCAATTGCACTTGCCCTGCGTGTTGCAACAGCAATTCGCCCTCCCCCTGCTAGTCTACCCATTGTGACGTCACCAGTTGAAGCTGCCATTGTGATGTCATCAGTTGAAGCTGGTCGGTTTGAAATTCAAGGTATTTTGATTTTAATTAAACTTTAATCAGTAATAAGTCGATTAATCAGTAATAAGTCGAGAAATAAAGCAAAAATGTTCAGTGAAAGCGGTCAAGGCATCTCCGGGGCAACTTTAGTACACAAAGGGTGGCGAGTGCCTGGAACACGCTGCCAGGAGTGGAGGTTGAGGCAGATACGATAGTGGCATTTAAGACTCCTTTGGATAGTTATATGTATATGTAGGGAATTGAAAGAAATGGATTATGTGGAGGCAGATTAGAGATGGTGATTAGTACAGGCGTCAGGGGTTATGGACAGAAGGCAGGAGAATGGGCTTGGGACGAAGAGATAGATCAGCCATGATTGAATGGCGGAGTCGACTTGATAGGCCGCATGGCCTAATTCTACTCCTATCACTTATGAATTTATGAACTCGGCACAGACGTTGTGGGCCATGAGGCCTGTTCTTATGCAGTACTGCTCTATGCTTTTTGTGCTGAATCAATTACTTAGCATACAATATCCAAAGAGTTAAATGTTGAACATGGACGTTCATGCTGCACATTCTAATATATTAATATTTTTCCACACAATCGACCATAGCTTAGTTGGAGTAACTGAAACCAGCAGGTATCCCTGTTGTACCCTGCACAAAGATGTAATAATAGTATCAATCAATGTTATATTAATCAGACACACAGTGAAAACTAGATGTCTCCATTAGAATAAATCAGTTTATTCATTACAACCCAACATGACAAGACAAATCCCTTGTATTGGGTTCTTGTTTACAAAAGCTGTGAGCAAGATAGACTTGCTTTTATAGCCAAATAACTGGTAAATCTGAAGTAATGCATCTTGTTTCCATAGCTATTAATTTCAAGCAATGTTTATTCCCATACTTTCTTTGGCCAGTTACATCCAAATGTTTATTTCCCATGTTACTATTTGCCTTTCAGACATGTTACATTGATATATTGTGAGTTAGAAATACAAAGTTTAATAGACAATAGACAATAGACAATAGGAGTAAGTCGTTCGGCCCTTCGAGCCAGCACCACCATTCATTGTGATCATGGCTGATCATCCAAAATCAGTACCCCGTTCCTGCCTTCTCCCTATATCCCTTGACTCCGCTATCGTTAAGAGCTCCATCTAACTCTCTCTTGAAAGCAGCCAATGAATTGACCTCCACCGCCTTTTGAGGCAGAGAATTCCATAGATTCACAACTCTCTGGGTGAAAACGTTTTTCTTCATCTCAGCCCTAAATGGCCTACACCTTATTCTTAAACTGTGGCCTTTGCTTCTGGACTCCCCCAACATCAGGAACATGTTTCTAGCCTCTAGCGTGTCCCTTAATAATCTTTAATGTTTCAATAAGATCCCCTCTCCTCCTTTTAAATTCCAGAGATTACAAGCCCAGTTGCTCCATTCTTTCAACATATGACAGTCCTGCCATTCCGGGAATTAACCTTGTGAACCTACGCTGCACTCCCTCAATGGCAAGAATGTCCTTCCTCAAATTTGGAGGCCAAAACTGCACACAATACTCCAAGTGTGGTCTCACTAGGGCACTGTACAACTATAGAAGGACCTCTTTGCTCCTACACTCAAATCTTGTCATGAAGGCCAACATGGCATTAGCTTTCTTCACTACATGCTTACTTTCGGTGACTGATGAACAAGGACACCGAGATCTTGTTGTACTTCCCCTTTTCATAACTTGACACCATTCAGATAATAATTTGCCTTCCTGTTCAGGCCACCAAAGTGGATAACCTCACATTTAGACTGCGTCTGCCATGCATCTGCACACTCACCCAACCTGTCCAAGTCACCCTGCATCCTCATTGCATCCTCCTCACAGTTCACACTGCCACCCAGCTTTGTGTCATCTGCAGATTTGGTAATATTACTCTGAATCCCTTCATCTAATTCGTTAATGTATATTGTAAATAGCTGTGGTCCCAGCACCGAGCCTTGCGGTACCCCACTAGTCACTGCCTGCCATTCTGAAAGGGAACCATTAATCCCTACTCTTTGTTTCCTGTCTGCCAACCAATTTTCTATCCATGTCAGCACCCTACCCCCAATATCATGTGCTCTAATTTTGCCCACTAATCTCCTGTGAGGGACCTTACCAAAGGCTTTCTGAAAGTCCAGGTACACTAAATCCACTGGCTCTCCCTTGTCCATTTTACTTATTACATCCTCAAAAAATTCTAGAATATTACTCAGGCATGATTTCTCCTTCGTAAATCCATGCTGACTCAGACTGATCCTGTTACTGCTGTACAAATGTGCTGCTATCTCATCTTTTATACCTGACTCCAGCATCTTCCCCACCATCAATGTCAGGCTAAATGGTCTATGATTCCCTGTTTTCTCACTCCCTCCTTTCTAAAAAGTGGGATAACATTAGCCACCCTCAATCCACAGGAACCGATCCTTAGTCTATAGAACATTGGAAAATGATCACCAATGCATCCACGATTTCTAGAGCCACTTCCTTAAGTACCCTGGGATGCAGACCATCAGGCCCTGGAGATTTATCAGCATTCCGTCCCATCAGTCTACCCAACACCATTTCCTGCCTAATGTGAATTTCCTTCATTTCCTCTGTCACCATAGATCCTCTGGCCACTCGCACATCTGGGAAATTGTTTGTGTCTTCCTTAATGAAGACAGAACCAAATTACCTGTTTAACTCATCTGCAGTTTCCTTGTTCCCCATAATAAATCCACCTGTTTCTGTCTTCAAGGGATCCACATTTGTCTTAACTATTTTTTTCCTCTTCACAAGCTTTTGTGAAGCTACCTAAAGAAGCTTTTACTATCCTCTATATTCTTGGCTAGCTTACCTTCGTACCTCATCTTTTTTCCCAGTATTGCCTTTTTAGTTAACCTCTGTTTAAATGTTTCCCAATCTTCTTGCTTCCCGCTGATTTTTGCAATGTTATACTTCTTCTCTTTTATTTTTATACTGTCCCTGACGTCCCTTGTCAGCCACGGTCCCCCTTACTCCCCTTTGAATCTTTCTTCTTCTTTGGAGTGAACTGATCCTGCACCTTCTATATTATTGCCAGAAATGCCTGCCATTGTTGGTCCACTATCATCCCTGCTAACATATCTTTCCAGTCAACTTTGGCCAGCTCCTCCCTCATGGCTCCATAGTCCCCTTTGCTCAACTGCTATACTGACTTCCGATTTTCGCATCTCCCTCTCAAATTGTAGATTAAAACTTATCATATTATGGTCACTACCTCCTAATGGCTCCTTTACCTTGAGTTCCCATATCAAATCCGGTTCATTACACAACACTAAATCCAGAATTGCCTTCACCATGGTAGGCTCCTGTACAACTGATCTAAGAATCCATCTCAGAGGTACTCAAAGGATCTTCTGCTCCAAGCTTGAGGATGAGACAGATGTTCGGCAGCTGTGGCGGGGCCTGAATGCAATCACCTCCTACAAGGCGAAATCGGGAGGCAGCTCGAATGTCGGCGAAACATCACTCCCTGACGAGCTCAATGCGTTTTACGCACGCTTTGATAGGGAGAGCACTGATGTGCCTTTTGGTGCCCCCATTCGCTGTGATGGTATTTCAGTCTCAGTCTCAGTCACAGAGGCTGACGTCAGAAAATCCTTCAGAGGGGTGAACCCTCGAAAATCGCCTGGACCTTATGGTATACCAGGTCATGTTTTAAAAACCTGTGTGGACCAACTGGCGGGAGTTTTTGCGGACATTTTCAACCTCTCACTTCTGAGGTCTGAGGTTTCCACCTGTTTTAAAAGGGCATCAATTATACCGGTGCCCAAGAAGAGCAAGGTGACGTGCCTCAATGACTATCGACACATGTCACTAACATTGGTGGTGATGAAGTGCTTTGAGAGGTTGATCATCGCGCAAATCAACTCATACCTCGACAAAAACCCGGACCCACTGCAGTTTGCCTGCCGCCACAACAGATCAACGGTGGATGCGATCTTGCTGGCTCTCCACTCCGCTCTGGACCACTTGGACAACAAAAACTCATATGTCAGGCAGTTATTCATTGATTACAGCTCGGCATTTAATACAATCATCCCCTCCAAGCTGGTTACCAAGCTCTCAGATCTGGGTCTGTGCGCATCCCACTGCAATTGGATCTTCGATATCCTCATTCAAAGACCACAGTCTGTTCGTATTGGTGGAAATATGTCAGCCTCGATAACAATCAGCACGGGAGCACCTCAAGGCTGCGTGCTCAGCACCCTGCTGTACTCATTCTACACTCATGACTGCGTAGCTGGTCATAGTGTGAACTCCATCATCAAGTTCGCTGACGACACCACTGTTGTGGAACATATCACTGATGGGGACGAGTCAGAGTATAGAAGTGAGATCGACCGACTGACAAAATGGTGCCAGCACAATAACCTTGCCCTCAACACCAGCAAAACCAAGGAACAGATTGTGGACTTTGGAAGGGGTAGGATGGGAACCCACAGCCCCGTTTATATCAACGGGTCGATGGTGGAGAGGGTCAAGAGCTTCAAAAACCTGGGCGTGCATATTTCTGAAGATCTCTCCTGGTCCGAGAACACTGATGCAATTATTAAGAAAGCACATCAGCGACTCTACTTCCTGAGAAGATTACGGAGAGTCGGTATGTCAAGGAGGACTCTCTCTAACTTCTACAGGTGCACAGTAGAGAGCTTGCTGACCGGTTGCATCGTGCCTTGTTTCGGCAACTTGAGCACCCAGGAGCGGAAAAGACTACAAAAAGTAGTAAACACTGCCCAGCCCATCATCGGCTCTGACCTCCCTACCATCGAGGGGATCTATCGTAGTCGCTGCCTCAAAAAGGCTGGCAGCATCATCAAGGACCCGGGCTTGAAGCGGTGCTGGCTCGAAGGGCCAAATGGCCTACTCCTGCATCTATTGTCTATTGACCCACACCATCCTGGCCACGCACGCATCTCCCCGCTACCTTCAGGTAGAAAGTACAGGAGCCTGAAGACTGCAGGTTCAGAAATAGCTACTTCCTGAACATCCAGGTTCAGAAATAGCTACTTCCCCACAGCCATCAGGCTATTAATCTCAACTGAAACAAATCTCTGAACATTAATAGACCATTATCTGTTTATTTGCACTTAATCTGCTTATTTATTGATGTGTGTATATATTTATATAATGTTATATGGACACACTGATATGTACTGCCTGCCAGAACATTGGCCCCCCTCCTGTTAAGGTGTAACCCATCCCTTTTGTGCAGGTTAACCCTACCCCAGAAGAGATCCTAGTGATCTATAAATCTAAATCCCCTATCTCCCTGTTCCTGCCCTCTCTTTGTTTGTCCTGATCAGTTTGATTAAATGGGGTAAGAGGAAGCTGATGCAAGCATAATGACCAGCATGGACCCGTCATTAAAATGGCTTTCTGCAAGCCAATATTAAGTTAGGAACATGATAGAAACCATGTCGGGGCGGTCGAAACTCCTGCGGCTTGGAGCTCCCGAAGTCGGTCACCAGCTCCACGATGTTAGGCCGCAGTGCGGACAGAGACACGACATGGAAAAAGTTGCAAGTCCGTCGAGGAAAGAGATTTTTAAAAAGTTTCCCCCACCCTCCTCACCACCCCCCACATAGTACACTAATACATACATTTTACAACAATCTAAAAACAACAACGAAGGAAAAAGAGACAGACCGTATGCGAGGCAGCCATTGTCGGCGCCACGTGGTTGTTATTGAATCTGGCAGTATGGGCTTTGAAGCTTTTTGTATCTACTGTCCAACAGGAGAGAGGAGAAGAGAGAATGACCGGAGTATGAGTGGTCCTTGATTATATTGACTGCTTTCCCAAAGCAACATGAAGTGCTATTGGAATCAATGGGGGAGGGAGCTGGTTTGCATGATGGACTCGGCTGTGACCCGATATATCAACCATTGATTTCCCTCGACAGATGCTGTTCAACCAGCAAAGTTTCTCCTGACGTTTGGTTTTTGCTACCGATGAAATATCCAAGCTTAGTTCATCCAGTCTTGGCATGAACAGTCACTAAAACAACCAGACCAACCTTCACTGCCTGTGAGAGACCACCTAATCCTTAATCTACATTTACATCCTCCCTCACCTACACATTAAACCCCCTTTGAAAGCATCTTATTTCAGTAATCACATCTTTAGTATGTGTTACATGAACAGTCTTTGAGGTCGAACAATTAGTAATTCTACCCACTGCCAGTGAGAAAAATCAAATATTGAGGAATATTAAGGCATTTATTCAGTTCCCCCTATGAATGAAGCCAAAAATGTATCACAGCCAACAAAGAACTGTTGAAGTAATACATTGTAATCATTATAACTTAAATTTGTAACTGAAAATAATAACAGTTAGGTGAGTGTTAGGAATAAGGGGACCTCTTTCTAAAGAAAAAAGCTAAAATAAAATAATATTTTGATACCAATCTAGGGCTTTGGTTAAGCCTAGAATTGTGTGCAGTTCTGGTCGCCCTATTAAAGGAAGGATGTGGAGACTTTGGAGAGGATGTAGACCTGGTTTACAAGAATGCACCCTAGATTCGTGGGTCGTAGCTATAAGGAGAGGTTGGACAAACGTGGATTGTTTTCTCTGGAGCTTCGGAAGCTGAGAGGAGACTCGTTAGAAGTATATAAAATGAGATGGAGACATGGAGTAGACAGTCAGAACTTTTTTTCCTGTCAAAGACTGGAAGGCATAGCTTTAAGTTGAGAGGGGCAAAGACTAAAAGAGACCTGCGGGGCGTGTATTTTACACAGAGGGTGGTGGCAGTCTGGAATGCACTACCAAGGATGGTGGCAGAGTAGATACAACAGTTGCATTTAAGGGGCTTTTAGATATGCACACGGATATGCATTGTACAGAGGGGTATGGAGTATTGTGTGCAGTTTTGGTCCCCTAATTTGAGGAAGGACATTCTTGCTATTGAAGGAGTGCAGCGTAGGTTTACAAGGTTAATTCCCGGGATGGCGGGACTGTCATATGCTGAGAGAATGGAGCAGCTGGGCTTGTACACTCTGGCGTTTAGAAGGATGAGAGGGGATCTCATTGAAACATATAAGGTTGTTAAGGGTTTGGACATGCTAGAGGCAAGAAACTTCCTTCACGCTAGAAGGCAGGATTAGATTAGATTAGATTCCTTTATTGTCATTCAGACCTTTCGGTCTGAACGAAATTGTTACCATACAGTCACAACATATAATTTAAAAAAAAGAAACACACAATAAACACATATCCAACATCCACCACAGTGGGTTCACCAGGCACCTCCTCACTGTGGTGGAAGGCAAAAGTCTTAAGTCATTGTCTTCATCCCTCCTAGCTCTCCCTCTGCGCTGAGGCGATCCAGGCCTCTGACGCTGCTGGAGCACCGCAGCTCTAAGCCAGACCACCGACGCCGCTGGAGACAACGCAGCTCTAAGCTGGGGCGCCGCCGCCGCTGGAGACAACGCAGCTCTAAGCTGGGCCGTCGCCGCCACTGGAACCCCGCAGCTCTAAACCAGGCCGCCGCCGCAGCTGGTGCCCCGTAGCTCTAAGCTGGGCCGTCGCCGCTGGAACACCGCAGCTCTAAGCTGGGCCGCCGCCGCCACTGGAACCCCGCAGCTCTAAACCAGGCCGCCGCCGCTGGAACACCGCAGCTCTAAGCTGGGCCGCCGCCGCCGCTGGAGCACCGCAGCTCTAAGCCAGGCCGCCGCCGCTGGAACACCGCAGCTCTAAGCTGGGCCGCCGCCGCTGGAACACCGCAGCTCTAAGCCAGACCGCCGACGCCACTGGAGACAACGCAGCTCTAAGCTGGGGCGCCGCCGCCGCTGGAACACCGCAGCTCTAAGCCGGGCCGCCGCCGCCGCTGGAACACCGCAGCTCTAAGCCAGGCCGCCGCCGCTGGAACACCGCAGCTCTAAGCCAGGCCGCCGTCGAACGCCGCCACAGCTCCGCCATTAGGCCTCAGCACAGATGGTGATGGGGGACACGCATCCCCCCGAATGGAGAAACTAAAACTGTTTCTCCCACCCCCCCTCCCCCCACACCCCACACACACAACCTAATAAAACAAAGTTCTACTAAAACAAACACTAGAAGACAACAAAAAAAGAAAAAAACAGACGGACTGCAGGTGAGCTGCAGCTGCCAGCCAGTGCGGCCACTTCCGGAGCGGGGTACTGAACGGGACGGGGTACTGATTGGGGATGATCAGCATGATCACATTGAATGGCGGTGCTGGCTTGAAGGGGCGAATGGCCCACTCCTGCAACTATTGTGTACTGTCTATTGATATGGATCACATAGAGGCAGAGGAGATTAGTTTAACAGCATCATGTTCGGCACAGATATTGTGGGTCGAACATGAATCCACATTCTAAATATTTCCCAAATTATATGAAAGACTAGCATTTTATGTGCATGATTGTGAATCATCTGGCATCTTCAATTATACAGTAATTAAAGGATCATTTTACATTATTTTCATTGACGAATCCAGTGAACCATATTTTCTGTCCAAACAGTCATTACAGTCAATAAAACGGAAACATGTTATTTCTGACTAATGCTAAGTGTGCTCTTTTGAAAATGTGCGAATATGTCTTTGTGAAAATAATCAACATATTGAAGTATTGGATCGGTGAAACCAACTGAAGTTTCATTCTTTCCCTTTGTAAACAAAAAAATAATCATACTCCTTGGATAATGAGAAATAAAAGCATTCATCTTTCAATCGTGTCTTTCGTCCAACGTTCTTATTACTTTCAATTTTCAGGTTAATCCCAACGGATTAAAGCTCACACAGCAACATGTCAACGCTTGTTGCTGGTGGCTGTGAAGCATAACTCGAAAGTGAGCAACGCTCACAGAAGTCCCCAGTGCTGAAACATTGTTGATACAGGTGATTTCAGATATCATTCAGGGAAGGAACTTAAATTGGATTGAGGGTAAAAAGATGGGAATGTCATGATGAATTGACGTCATACTCATACATTATTAAAAGTATGTCTTTTGAGAAACAAAGGCTGTTGGTATTTGTTTACAAATGCAACGGGCATCTGTGAAAGACCATGTTTTGTCACTTAAAAGTTCTGGAGCAAATCTTTTCTGGAAATTCTTCAGGGTTACCCAAAACTTCATTGACATGGTACCACAGAGAATTCAAATCTGTTCTCAGAACTATTTGCTGGAACTAAGATATCAGAAGTAAATAACATTTTTTTTTTACTACAGCTCGGCATTTAGAAGTAAGTAACATATTCATTGACTACAGCTCGGCATTTAACACAATCATCCCCTCCAAGCTGGTTACCAAACTTGCAGAACTGGGTCTCTGCGCATCCCTCTGCAATTGGATCCTCGACTTCCTCATTCACAGACCACAGTCTGTTCGTATTGGTGGAAATGTGTCAGACTCGATAACAATCAGCACGGGAGCACCTCAAGGCTGCGTGCTCAGCACCCTGCTGTACTCACTCTATACTCATGACTGCGTAGCCGGTCACAGTGCGAACTCCATCATCAAGTTCGCTGATGACACCACTGTAGTGGGACGTATCACTGATGGGGATGAGTCGGAGTACAGAAGAGAGATCGAGCGACTGTCCATATGGTGCCAGCACAATAACCTGGCCCTCAACACCAGCAAAACCAAGGAACTGATTGTGGACTTTGGAAGGAGTAGGATGGGGACCCACAGTCCTGTTTATATAAACGGGTCGATGGTTGAAAGGGTCAAGAGCTGGGCGTGCACATCTGTGAAGATCTTTCCTGGTCCAAGAACACAGATGCAATTATTAAGAAAGCTCATCAGCGCCTCTACTTCCTGAGAAGATTACGGAGAGTTGGTCTGTCAAGGAGGACTCTCTCTAACTTCTTCAGGTGCACAGTAGAGAGCTTGCTGACTGGTTGCATCGTGGCTTGGTTCGGCAACTTGAGTGCCCTGGAGAGGAAAAGACTACAAAAAGTAGTAAACACTGCCCAGTCCATCATCGGCTCTGACCTTCCTTCCATCGAGGGGATCTACCACAGCCGCTGCCTCAAAAAGGCTGGCAGCATCATCAAGGACCCACACCACTCTGGCCACACACTCATCTCCCTGCTACCTTCGGGTAGAAGGTACAGGAGCCTGAGAACTGCAACGACCCGGTTCAGGAATAGCTACTTCCCCACAGCCATCAGGCTATTAAACCTGGCTCGGACAAAACTCTGAACATTAATACCCCTCCATCTGTTATTTGCACTTTATTAATTTATTAATTAATGTGTGTATTTAAGTATATAACTGTAGTCAATGCCTACTATGTTCTGTTGTGCTAAGCAAAGAAAGAATTTCATTGTCCTGTCAGGGACACATGACAATAAACTCTTTTGACTTTTGACTCTTTTGACTTGACTTTGACTTTTAAACCCAGAGGGATAGGAATTCTAGGATCATTCTAGTGGAGTTTTTCATGTTGTTTTCAATTATACATTGCACAACATCTGTACAACTCCAGGCATCTCTGTCTTACCATGTCATAAGCACAAAAGATGTGGAAGCTGTGTGAATCTTGTTAACAACATAGGAAGAACCCCATTATGTTCGGAGATTGCTTTTCCACCAAAAATTATATTGCGCAGCATATAATTTATAACACATATAAAGGAATAGAGTTTCTGAGCATATTTTCTTGCTTGACAAATGTAAAATCTATAGTCACTTGAACTACAAGGTTCCTTCTCAGCTCCAAGCTTGGTAGATTATGCTTATGACTGAATCTTCTCCTACCAGTAGATTGTAAAGCAACAGCAGGATTTTCTTTGTCCATTAATGGTCCCAGCACATTTTGGCTTTACTCTAGTGAAGACCTCTTCTGCTGGATATGCTGGCTTAGTGCCCCTTTAAGTTGGCATCTCTCTCTTCCGCAATGTGAGAACAGAAAAAATAGGATTAAGCTTACGTAATTTGGCCTTTCAAGGCTGACCTGTCATTTATTAAAGATCATGCATGATCTTATTTGATTGGAAACTTGGAGCTTGGAACTTGGAAAACTTTATTGTCATTCAGACCTTGCGGTCTGAACGAAATTTCGCTGCCTGCAGTCATACATATAGTAAATAACAAAACACACAATAAACACATATTTAACATCCACCACAGTGAGTTCACCAGACACCTCCTCACTGTGGTGGAAGGCAAAAATCTTGTCTTTGTCTCTTCCCTTCTTCCTCTGCGCTGAGGCGACCCGGGCCTCCGATGTTGTGACCGCACCGGGTGATGTAAATAAGTCCCGCGGGTGAACGGCGCTCCTCGAGCGGGCCGGTTCAACTCCGTGGTCCGGGGCGGTCGAAGCTGCCGAAGCTGCCGCCCTCCAGTCCAGCGGACGCAGCTGTTGCCGCGGGAGCTCCGGAAAAACAGGTCACCAACCTGTGACCTGCGAGCTCCCGACGATGTCGTCCACTGGGCCCGCGGCCGGGCCTCCGAAGTCGCTGCCGCCGCCACCGCCACCAGAAAGCCGCCACAGCTCCGAGTCGGGCCGCCAGAACGCCTGAACCCGCCGCAGTCCCGAAGTCGGCCAGCCCCGCGCTGGTAAGTCCTGGCTGGCTCTACCTCCGGAGTCTCGGGTCGGTCGCAGTTAAAGTTGGAGGCCGCCAGCTCCGCGATAGGCCTCAGCGCAGATGGAGACGGAGACGGGGGATACGACAAGAAACGTCACGTCCCCCCAAAAGGAAGAGACTAAGAACATTTCTCCCACCCCTCCCACACAAATACACTGCATAATAAATCAAACTAACGCTAGAACAAGACAAGAAAACAACAAATAAAAAGAAAAACAGATGGACTGCAGGCGAGCTGCTGCTGCCAGGGCAGCGCCGCCACTCCAAATTTGTGGCATGGTGGTGCAGTGGCACTACCTTACAGCGCCAGAGACCCGGGTTCAATCCTGACCACGGATGCTGTCTGTATGGAGTTTGTACATTATTCTCGCAACCTGCATGGGTTTTCTCCAGGTGCTCTGTTCCTCCCACACTTCAAAGATGTACAGGTTTGTAGGTTAATTGGCTTTGGTAAAATTGTAAATTAATGTGTGTAGGATAGTGTTAGTGTGCAGTGATCGCTGGTCGGTGCAGACTCTGAAGGCCAAAAGGGCGTTTCTGCACAGTATCTCTTAAGTAAATTAAACTAAGCTTTTTACAGCATTACCCCATATCCCATTAATACTCAGAAAATGATCCATTTCTTTTGAATGAAGTCACTGCAAAGCCTTCACAGTTAATAGACATAAAATGCTGGAGTAACTCAGCGGGACAGGCAGCATCTATGGATAGAAGGAATGGGTGATGTTTTTGTTTCACTGTATTTAAAGTGTTTCAACTTTTGGAAATTGTTCGAAGCAAGCCCGTTCCCATATCAATGCCCTGACAGCAAGATGAATCAGATGAGGGTGAGAGGTAAATGCCAGGACCAAAAACTAAGTTTCCGGTCAAAAACAATGGGCGGTGAATCTGTTGAATTTTTGCCAGAGAAGGATGTGGAGGAAAAGTCAGTGGATATTTTTAAGGCAGAGATAGATAGATAGATTAGTCATTAGTACAGGCGTCAGAGGTTATGGGGAGAAGGCAGAAGAACGGGGTTAGGAGGGAGAGATAGATCAGCTATGATTGAATGGCAGCGTAGACTCGATGGGTCGAATGGCCTAATTCAACTCTTATCACTTATGATCTTATGATCTTATGAATGCTGTGATCAGAGAGCAAAACACAAAGTGCTGGAGGAACTCAATGGGTCAGGCAGCATTTGGAAAGAGAATGGACTGACAAAGTTTCAGGTCGGGACCCTTGTTATAAGACGGCTACGTTTTTCTCAGATTTCAGCATTTGTATTCCTGGATCAACACAAAATGCTAAAGTCTTCTTTGAGTCCGTTACAATCTCAGATGTCGTTCTGCCAGTATCTGGCGCAGGTCACAGCTGGTCGGGTCGGTTCAGCCAGGTCCAGGGGGCTGCACTGGGGGGCGTCGTCACACTCCAGTAGGTGGGACATTGTCTGTACTGCTCCACAGCTGCATGTGTCTTCTGCCTGGTAGTTCCATGCTTTCATAAGTGCTTTGCACCTCCCCTGCTCCATTCGTAATCTGTTGAGGGTCTTCCAGGTTGGCCATGGGAGGTCGTGCCCGCTGGCGAGGCATTCAGTCGGAGTGATTCCTCTCTCCATCCAGTCGTGGGCTCCTGTGTTGGGCTGGTTCCATTCATCTTTCCAGATGTTGGTCCTTGCTGTTTCTTTGGTTGTCCGGAGAGGTGGGACTGTCTGCAAGAAACTGGCTCTGGATTTCAGTCGGGGTGGAGGTGCTGTGTGTCCGTACAGGGGTGCCTGGTATCGATCTCCTGTGCTCTCTGCTCGTTTTGGGCGACGATGGATCGTCTAGTATGGGGGGGGGGGGGGGGGCGCAATACCAGCTAGGGCGTAGAGGCGCAGGACTGGCGTTGTCTTTATGCATCCCGTGATAATGCGGCAGGTGTTGTTGAAGGCTGTGTCAACCAGTTTGGTGTGGTGGGAGCGGCTCCAGCTTGAGCACGTGTATTCAGCTGTGGAGAAGCACAGGGCTAGGGCAGTTGCGCGGATGGTTGGTGGATTTGAGTTTACCAGTCTGCGCAGGATGTTGTTGCGAGTGTTGACCTTGGCTTTGGTGTTCTGAAGGTGGGTTTTGAAAGAGAGTGTCCTGTCGAGTGTGACTCCGAGGTACACGGGGTGGAAGCGGTTGGGGAGTTTGTGGCCATCCCATGAGACGCTCAGTTGCTTTTCGGGACAGGCAGCATCTCTGGATAGAAGAAATGGATGACGTTTCAGATCGAGACCATTCTACAGACTGAGAGTCAGGGGAGAGGGAGTCACAGAGATGCGGAAGGGTAAAGTGTGAAAACGAGACATCAAAGGGTATGAAGTTCAAGGAAAATGTAGAATAGATCATGGTTAGCTAGGACAAGTTGACAACGAAGCATACCGTGATAAAAATTAACCAGGGGGACAGTCAGATTGGTCAAAGAACTAGGTAGGGGAAGGGATGGAGAGGGAAAGCCAGGGTTACTTGAAGTTAGGGAAGTCAATACTCATACTGCTAGGTTGTAATCTGTCATCCCACTTTTACATCCTAGACATTAGGGGCAATTTACAGAAGTTAATTAACCTCAAATTCTGCATGTCTTTGAAATGTGGGAGGAAACCGGAACACACAGAGAAAACCCATGCAGTCACAGGGAGAAAATACAAATTCCATACAGAAAGCACCCGTAGTGAGGATCGAACCCGGGTCTCTGGTGCTGTGAGGCAGCATCTCTACCGCTGCACCACTGATCACATAGCAGGCTTGAGAGACCAAGTGGCTGATTCCTGTTCATGATCTGCATGATCTCATTTTCACTCCTCTTCCATCTAGATGAACATTTTATGAACATGGCATCATTCACATTTAGAAACGAACAGGGTTTCTGTCCTCTAGACACCAATTTCACTCTTATACACACCAGGGTAAGCATACACAAGAAATGGGTTGGCTGTGGAAATTCAGCAACAACAGATCAGAAATATCCAGCAAACAATTCTTGTGAACTGAAGTTCTTTACATGCCACAATAGCAAAAAAAAATTCCATCCACTCCTAAACTACAGACAGGAGTTAATTTGGATACCATTTGCATAATACTTTACTTTTCCTTCCCACATCAGACCACATGAAAAAATAAACTGCATCTTTGCCCATTGAACTCCTCTCCTTTCTGTTTTTCCTGATCTGTTCTAGTAGGATTCCCCTGCCTGATGTATACATCTAATATTTTTTGCAATCGTTTCATGTCTCTAAAGATATGAATTTATTCTCCTTGATTTCAAGATTTCCCTTGGCTATTTCATGTATCTGAGATTATCCATTCACAGGTACAAAACGACATTTACCTTGATGGTGATTGAAGTTCACTACGAGTCATCTATTAATGTGCTGCGTAATAATTCTTTAGCGTAATCATACATTTCTAGGCCATCACATCTACACAACCCCAACACCTCCCCTACACTTCACTCAACGTTCATATTGACCTGTGACACTGAGATATTCCCTGATTCCCATCCTATGGAATTTTTCGAGGATGTAACTAGCAGAGTGGATAAGGGAGAACCAGTGGATGTGTTATATCTAGACTTTCAGAAGGCCTTCAACAAGGTCCCACATAAGAGGTTAGTATACAAACTTAAAGCACACGGTATTGGGTGTTCAGTATTGATGTGGATAGAGAACTGGCTGGCAGACGGGAAGCAAAGGGTAGGAGTAAACGGGTCCTTTTCAGAATGGCAGGCAGTGACTAGTGGGGTACCGCAAGGCTCAGTGCTGGGACCCCAGCTATTTACAATATATATTAATGATTTGGACGAGGGAATTGAATGCGACATCTCCAAGTTTGCGGATGACACTAAGCTGGAGGGTAGTGTTAGGTGTGAGGAGGATGCTAGGAGGCTGCAAGGTGACTTGGAAAGGCTGGGTGAGTGGGCAAATGCATGGCAGATGCAGTATAATGTGGATAAATGTGAGGTTATCCACTTTGGTGGCAAAAACAGGAGGGTAGACTATTATCTTAATGGTGGAAAATTAGGAAAAGGGGAGATGCAACGAGACCTGGGTGTCATGGTACACCAATCATTGAAAGTAGGCATGCAGGTGCAGCAGGCAGTGAAGAAAGCAAATGGTATGTTAGCATTCATAGCGAAAGGATTTGAGTATGGGAGCAGGGAGGTTCTACTGCAGTTGTACAGGGTTTTGGTGAGACCACACCTGGAGTATTGCGTACAGTATTGGTCTCCAAATCTGAGAAAAGACATTCTTGCCATAGAGGGGGTACAGAGAAGGTTCACCAGACTGATTCCTGGGATGTCAGGACTTTTATATGAGGAAAGTCTGGATAGACTTGGCTTGTTCTCGCTAGATTTAGAAGACTGAGGGGGGATCTTATAGAAACGTACAAAATTCTTAAGGGGTTGGATAGGCTAGATGCAGGAAGATTGTTCCCGATGTTGGGGTGGTCCAGATCAAGGGGTCACAATCTAAGGATAAGGGGGAATTCCTTTAGACTTGTGAAAACATTTTTCACACAGAGAGTGGTGAGTCTGTGGAATTCTCTGCCACAGAAGGTAGTTGAGGCCAGTTCATTGGCTATATTTAAGAGGGAGTTAGATGTGGCCCTTGTGGCTAAAGGGATCAGGGGGTATGGAGAGAAGGCAGGTACAGGATACTGAGTTGGATGATCAGCCATGATCATATTGAATGGCGGTGCAGGCTCGAAGGGCCGAATGGCCTACTCCTGCACCTAATTTCTATGTTTCTATGTTTCTATCCTCTGAAAAAGGGTCTCGACCCGAAACGTCACCTATTCCTTCTCTGCAGAGATGCTACCTGACCCGCTGAGGCACCCCAGCATTTTGTCTCTATCTTTGGTTTAAACCAGCATCTGCAGTTGCTTCCTACACACTCTGTACATTTCTTGTGTTGATCTCTCCGTTCCTTCTCCATCTTCATTAACCTTCTATCTTGCAAGGTGATTTCCATTTTAACGTATGTTCCTTGCTCCCAAACCTGTTGGGAAGCAAATGACCTTGTATCCTGCTAGTTTGGGAATATCTAAAATATCTATGGTCAAGCCAGACACAAAGGCTCACCATCAATCCAATCTCAACACAACTTCTGAAATATTCAATCCATTTTGACTGTTACCTTACAATGATAAAATAACCTTGAATAAATACAGTGGCAGAAGAGGAAGGAAAACCGTGACTTTCTGCTGCCTAAAGCTGAAAAGGAAAGTGACAGAATAACTAATGAAAGACACAGTTATGGAAATACCACCTGATCCATGAACAGTTCCCAAAGAAGAACTATAATTAGTTTTGAGGTGGTAGATTTCAAAATATTTTATGGTCTCACTGCACTCGCTAATAGTTAGTTTACTAGCATATTTCTTTGATGAGACAAATGTATTCTCAAATTTGATTAAAATCCAACGCGGTAGTGACAAATTAGAATCAAGTGAAACAGACAGCTTAAATTGTTGGTGACAATCTTTGACCAGAAACAGCAATTATCAGAGTGTCAAACACAGGAACATTTAAAAAGAAGTGTATTAGGGTTGTGAATTTTACATGTAGCCAAACGTTTAATGGATTTAAGAACTCAAGCAAATGTGGATAGTTCACACATTTATCTATTCAACAAAATAATGATAAGCTTAACAAGTGCTCGTAAACTACAAGAACATAATTATTGGTCAGTAAGAAAAGTAGTGCCCTCATCATGTTCGTAGTTTGTAAAGACTTTGGGGTAAGAAGATGTGAAATTCATTTAGGATAAAACCAGACAACAATATAATTGAAGCCCTCAGTTCAATGGAAATACAAAGAAAGTAGATATCACAAATCTTATTGAGGATAGTTTTGAATCATTTAAAATGTCTCCATCCCCACTGAGAAATTATGAAAAATTGCTGAAGAATGATATGAGAGAGCTTTAGATCTTACTCATATCATCATTGCCCATTTGTTAGACTAAGTTAAATAGCAATAGTTTACTTGATGATGGACTATATCATAAATCTTCCTGATGCTATATTTATCTGTAGGAGCAAAAAGTAAAGGCCACATGGAGTTGGTGTTTGAAGTAACAGGTGATTTATTAAGACTGGTGCACACTTGGAGTTCCGCTCTGGCCTCCTGGTGCACACCAATCGTAATAAATCGGCGGTTCACTACAACACCAACTCCGTGTGGCCTTTCTATTTTGCTCCTACACATGCAACAGCGATTCATGTCCATAGGACTCAGCACAGCACACCTACCAATGTAATGGATATAATGGGACAACTAACAATTAGACTCAGGTTCATCAGTTCAGTATGACTAATTGTTACACCAAGTGGTGGCTTTATCCATTAACTCTAGTTGTCGTTGACAGTACATTCATTTACATTCATAGGTATGAAAACTCATGAGTTCAAGGCCTAACATTTAAAATATGGCACAAACTCACCTCGACAAGCTTGTTAGCATGCTCGCGGAAGACCTGTGCGTATTCCTTCACCTCCTTCTCATTACCACTCTTAGCTGCTTCGATGAGAACCAACAGAGGAACATTGGTTTCCAGAAATGAGTCCGAGATGTGATCCATGACAGCCTTGCGAAGCTTTGGAAAGAAAAGAAAGTAGAATAACATTAATAATAATGCTGTAAATTAATAAAACGACCTATGTTTACATAAGCTTTTGCCGATTTAATAAAGATAATTTGTTCTCAACGATATGTAAACCATGTCTTAATGGTTAGTACTATTACCATGGAGGCACAAAAGTAGATATTGAATCTGATTGCAAACTGCAGTGAGCCACTTTAAATGTTAAGAACACCAGTCCCTTGGTCAATAGTATATCTCGTGTCAGGCACGAAACACCCAGATAAATTAATTCATCAGTGCAAAACAACCTTGATTGACCGAAGTCCTAAGTAGAACTCCGTGTGATTCATAGTTTTCCATCCCCTTTGTTACATCAACATTGACAATAGTTAAAGAAGACAGACTAAACAACCTTTATCGTAATGATGTTAAAACTGCAGGTTTCAGAAATGATTCTTCTGGTGGCTAAAGAACAGAGTGTCAGCAGGGTGGGCCACATATTGTGAATGATACCCACCGCGCTCATCAGTTCAGCAAAGGTGAATCAAGTCATTTATTTTGACTCACAAGTGACAACTTATTTATCCATTCCAAGTGAATATCTGTGGTCAGAAGCTGTTGCTAATTTTTAGACACCCTGGTGAACTCTTTATGGTACGGTTTGACCGGATAGCACATGAAATAAAGTTTTCCATTGTATCTCGGTACACATGACAATAATAAACCAATATGAATGCTCGATTACTGTACTATTTTTCCCATTTTGCTTTGCTGCCCAAAGCAACATATCAGGTTTGCCAGGAGTATGTGCTGGAAGATTGTAGGCAGTGCGCCTGCTTATCCCAACAGATGCATGCCCACTGACACAAACTGTCCAAAAGTTTCAATCCTAAACATTCTAATATTGATATTACTGGTCTGAGTCTAACTGTTACACTCTAAAAGTCAGAAAAAAATGTTAGTTTACTCTCTATCAGCATTGTTCCAAGGAAGTGCAGGAAGGAACTGCAGATGCTGAACACACTGAAGATAGACACAAAAAGCTGGAGTAACTCAATGGGTCAGGCAGCATCTCTGGATAAAAGGAATAGGTGACATTTCAGGTGGAGACCCTTCTTCAGACTGAGAATCAGGGGAAGAGGGAATCAAGAGCAGGTCATTATGAGAGGCATAGATGGGGTAGAGTGTCAGAACCCATTTTTCCCAGGGTGGAAATGTCAAAGACCAGACAGTAGAGCTGTGAGGTGAGAGGAGCAATGTTAAAACAGGATGTGCAGAACATTTTTTTGACACAGACTGGTGGTTGCCTGGAATGTGCAGTCAGGGGTGTTTCTGGAATAAGATACAATAGTGGCATTTAAGAAACTTTTAGACAGGCACGTGACTATGTAGGGAATGGAGGGATATGGATAATTAGCAGGCAGAGGAGATTAGTTTAATTTGGCATCATTGCTCAGCACAGATATTGTGGGTTGAAAGGACTGTTCTTGTGTAAGGAAGGAACAGCAGATACTGGTTTACACTGAAGATAGACATAAAAAGCTGGAGTAACTCAGTGGGACAGGCAGCATCTATGGAGAGAAGGAATGAGTGGCCGTTTTGGGTCGAGACCCTTCTTCAGACTGGTTAGGGATAAGTTTAGCATCGTTTCTCATCGTTACTTTTTTTGCATCTGTCATTCGTTGTTCTTTATCTCTCTACATCATCGTCTATGTCTCTCGTTTCCCTTATCCCTAACCAGTCTGAAGAAGGGTCTTGACCCGAAACGTCATCCATTCCTTCTCTCCAGAGATGCTGCCTGTCCCGCTGAGTTGCTCCAGGATTATTCTTGTGCTGTACGGTTCCATGTTTTATGTCCACCCAAACACAGGCTAGAATTTGCAGAACTGCACTACCAAATGACCAAGCTTACATTTCAAATGACATCTGTCTGCCCCAGAAATTGGGCCATGGCAACATTAACTCATCTCACAAAGCATTTGTGCGAATGGGTAAGAGCGGGAATTCATTATGCGTGGGAGAGATAAGAGAGCAGCATGATATCCCGTAATCGTCTGGGATATACATGCTGAGTGGAGGAATGCAGAACATTATTCCTACTTGCAACAATTTCAAAAAGCACAAAAAAAATATGGCGGCGCCGCTCAGTGAATGAGTTAACCTTTATCAGTGACCGTAACAGAAAAATATACTCGTACAGTATTGCTTTTGTTTTATATAAGGAAGCCTGGAGGCATAAATACACCAGTACAACATTTATGATCGTTCCCCGCAACACCACTGCATCATGAAGTCATTAAACACCACATGCTTGTGAAGCAATCTTTCAAAATTAATGAAGAGGTAAGTAATCTATAGGCCATAATATGATTTCAATGGGTCATGTCATCTGGATTTTCTTGCATATTACACAGAGATAAGTAATTTAATTCCTTCAACTTATGCTACATTCATAAGGTTGGTTGCGGCATAATTGCCCCTCGACTCTATTTACCCATCCTGATCCTTGTGAATTAATTTGGCAATCGCATTATTAAAATTGCAAGTGACACAGCAATCAAAGCAATCTGGAGGAAGTGTTCCAAGTTTCCACAAACCTTTGTGTAGAATGGTTGAGTCTGTTTATTTATTCAACAAAATATTGATACATCCATGATTTGTAGACTAACACAAAAGACATCTGGAGTTAAACCTCTGAAAATATTGGAGATGATTCTTAATTTATTTAGTAGTGACACCATTTTTAATTCCCTGAGCAGAGCAAGACTGGTGTGCCCAATTTGTTTTCACAGTGGACACTATCCTCTCTCCCTTCAACACAATGATATTACTGTTAACCTTAGGGCGGCAAAGTGGTGCAGCGGTACAGTTGCTGCCTTACAGTGCTTGCAGCACCAGAGAACCAAGTTCGATCCTGACTACGGGTGCTGTCCGTACAGAGTTTGTAAGTTTTCCCCCTGACCACGTGGGTTTTCTGCTAGATATTCGGTTTACTCCACACTCCAGTCACGTACAGGTTTGTAGGTTAATTAGCTTGTTGTGTGTAAATTGTCCTTTGTGTAAGATAGTGTTCATGTGGACGGTGCAGACTCGGTGGGCTGAAGAACCTGTTTGCGCACTGTGTAGGGGCTATTCCCGTGTTATACGGCTCTATGACTCTCTATGATTCTAGTTGCTAACCAAATACTCTTCCTGCCTGACATTTGCTGACTCATCATGTGTGATAAGACCCATCAACTTTCAGCCATTCAGAGTGAGGTTTATTCTTTTAAAAGGCATCTCCTGTTTCCATGTGTCTCACTCTTAAAAATAAAGACAGCTCCATATGTTAAAATGGGTTTGCAATCTGTCTCACTCTCCTTCATCCCAAATTGTACTAACATTTCCCCATGTTGACAGGGCAGTGTGTGGTCCTAAAATGTTCCGCATTTGCCGGCAGACACCTGCTCAATGTAAACTAAACAATTTTGCCAAATTCTGTGTCAAATTCAATTATTAACGAATCTGAGCTTGCTACATAAAAAATAGGTTTCCAGACATTTATTGCTCTGCCACCAGTTCAGCCTGTAAACCAGAATCTACAGTTTCTTAAATTTATAAATGGGAACACCATGCTGGCTTGAAAACATATCAATGTTCCTTCAGTAGAAACAAGAACTGCAGATGCTGGTTAATACACAAAAGGACACAACATGCTGGAGTAACTCAGCAGGTTAGGCAGCATCTCTGGAGAACAAGGATGTGACATTTCAGGTCCAGACACTACTTCTGACCTTCATCGTGCTGGCTCTATATGTTCATAATTTCATGTGATAGGAGCAGAATTATGCCATTCAGCCCGTCATCCACTCTGCCATTCAATCACGGCTGATCTATCTTAACCCCATTCTACTGCCTTCTTCCCATAAACCCTGATGGAATTCCCCCATTAATACCAAGTTCAAGTGAGTTTATTGTCATGTGTCCCTGATAGGACAATGAAATTCTTGCTTTGCATCAGCACACAGAACATAGAAGGCATTACGAGGATCACTATGTACCATCACTACGAGGATAAGAAAAGTTGAAAAGGGAGTATTAGCACCACTTTCTCAAAGGCAGCATGTGTTGGAAAAAACATTGGCCAACAACATCCGCATGAATAAAGATTTCAAATGAAAATCTGTGATTTCAGCGGAAGTATTTCAATAATCACAGGGCAAACATGAGTACATATGGAACATTTAAATGTTTTCTTGATCACAACGTGAATGGTACTAATAATTTATTATTATTTTTTAAATTATCCTTTTGAAGTGCATAATCATTTCAGGTCATTTCCACAGAAAGTTACCAGATCCTTCGGGGTCTGAAGAAGGGTCATGACCTGATCCATGTTCTCCAGAGGTGCTGCCTGACCTGCTGAGTTACTCCAGCACTTTGTGTCTTTTTTTTAGGGTAATGCAGGGCTGTCACTCTTCTTATTTAAGTAAAAAGTAATTGGAGAGAAATGCTTAATGGACCATAAATATTTAATAAGGCGCTGCCTGAGGGTTGGCTTACTCCTCATTAATAGTGAAAATGCATCAACTAACTTTAATGCTGTTAATACTGAAATAAGAACTCTGTTTTGCTCTCCAGGGGTACTGCGTGATTTGTTGCGAATCTCTGACTTTGATCTGCTCCTGTAGAATCTAAAGATTCTTCAATATAGTCACAAGTTCACAAGAAATAGGAATAGAATCAGGCCATTCGGCCCATCGAGAATACTCTCCCATTCAATTATGGCTCATCTCAGCCTCCTAATCCCATTTTCCTTCCTTCCCATAACTCTTGACACCCATTCTAATCAAGGATTTGTCTATGTAGGGAAGAAGAGGTTGTGAAACTGTCTCCGTAGGGAAGGGTCTTCAGAAGGGTTTCGGCCCGAAACGTTGCCTATCTCCTTCGCTCCTTAGATGCTGCTGCACCCGCTGAGTTTCTCCAGCTGTTTGTGGACCAAGGATTTGTCTATCTCTGCCTTAAAAAGATCAACTGTTGGCCTCCAAAGCCCTCTGTGGCAATGAGTTCCACAGATTAACTACCGGCTGACTAAAGAAGTTCGTTCTCAGCTCCTATCTAAAAGAGCGCCCTTTAATTCTGAGGCAATGACCTCTGGTCCTGGACTCTCCCACCGGTTGAAACGTCCTTTCCACATCCACTCTGCCTTTCATTATTTTGTAAGTTTCAATGAGGTCCTCCCTCAACACTCAAAACTCCAGCGAATAGAGGCCCAATGCAGTCAAGCGCTCATTACATGCGAAGCCTAAGTCCTAATTTTTGGATGAATGGTGCCTGTTGTTACAGATAGCTGTTAGTCCCTCACTGTCAATGGCCTAGTGGCAATGAATACTCATAGTCCATTTTAGAATGAAGATAAACACAAAATGGTGAAGGAACTCAGCGGGACAGGCAGCCTCTCTGGAGAGAAGGATTAGGTGACGTTTCGGGTCGAGACTCTTCTTCAGACCCGAAAGTCAACCATTGTTTCTCTCTGCCTGTCCCTCTGTTCCTGCAGTCTATCTTTGGTTTAAACCAGCATCTACAGTTCCTTCCTACACATTTTGTGCATTTTAGACTGTCAGACTCATAGAGTCATACAGCACAGAAATAGGCCTTCCCATGCCCATACAGACCAAGATGCCCCATCTACGCTAGTCCCTCTTTCCATTTTGGAGCTTTGCCTTATTGACCAGGAAATGTGAAGGTACAGGGTTCCCCACTACTGCACACCATTAAGGTCAAAGGGACTTAACGATATGGGGTAAACTGGGAGATTAAAATTTGATGAGTAGAATTTGAGAATGATTGATGGAAATAGCGGTTAGCACAGTGGCACAACGGTAGAGTTGCTGCCTTACAGCACCAGAGACCCGGGGTCAATCTTGAAAACAGTGCTGTCTGTATAAAGTTTGCACGCTCTCCCTGTGAGCGCATGGGTTTTTTCGAGGTCCTCCGGTTATCTCCACACTCTAAAGTCATACAGGTTTGTAGGTTTATTGGCTTTGGCAAACGTTGTAAATTGCCCTGAGTGTGTAGGACAGTATTAGTGAAAAAGGTGGTCAATGGTCAACGTGGACTCGGTGGGCCAAGGGGCCTGTTTCGGCGGTGTATCTCTAAAGTCTAAAGTCCAGCAATACTTATCAGGGCAGATGCTGTAACAATTGGCTCTACGCTAGACCACTATAAGGATTATTATTATCTATGAATGCTTAATTCAAGGTAGTCATGGAATACTCATTTAGACTGGAACAATGGCACAACATTATTCTAGAAGACTAAAGGGCCTGTCTGACTTACGCGTCCTTGGCTCGCAAATTACGCGACCTCGTGGTCGCTTGAGGCATACGGGCACCATATGGCCGCGCAGGGCCGGTCCCACTTAGAAGCGCGGAGGGGTATAGAGTTGTGCGGGGCAGGTCCCGACATCGCGCGGGGCTCCAAAATTCTTGCAGTGAACGAAATCTTTGCGCGCCAACGGCCTGTTGCGGAACTGACGGCCAAAGTGGGACAGGCCCAAGACCCTGGTGCGATGCAACGTCTCACCTTCGACAGCAACAGAAGCAGGCAAACGATCGGGGGGAGGGACTCAAATAGAGAAAGCCAGTAGACAGGGTCTGAGGCAGGAGGAGAGAAGGGAAGCACTCAGACCCAACATGTAGGGGGGAAAGAAGAAAAAAATAATAAACAGAGAATAAGAGGTGGTAGGTTTCCAGGGCAAAAATCAAAAGGGACCACTTGTCAACATAATTGTATAAGGAGTAAGAGTGTTGTAAAAACAAGCCTGAAGGCTATGTGTCTCAATGCAAGGAGCATTCGTAATAAGGTGGATGAGTTGAATGTGCAGATAGCTATTAATGACTATGCTATAGTTGGGATCACGGAGACATGGCTCCAGGGGGACCAAGGCTGGGAGCTAAACATCCAGGAATATTCAATATTCAGGAGGGATAGACAGAAAGGAAAGCGAGGTGGGGTAGCGTTGCTGGTGAGAGAGGAGATTAATGCAATAGAAAGGAAGGACATTAGCTTGGAGGATGTGGAATCGATATGGGTAGAGCTGCGAAACTCTAAGGGGCAGAAAACGCTAGTGGGAGTTGTGTACAGGCCACCTAACAGTAATAGTGGAGTTGGGGATGGCATCAAACAGGAAATTGGGGATGGCATCAAACAGGAAATGCATGCAACAAGGGTAAAACAGTTATAATGGGTGACTTCAATCTACATATAGATTGGGTGAATCAAATGGGCAGGGGTGCTGAGGAAGAGGATTTCTTGGAATGTATGCGGGATAGTTTTCTAAACCAACATGTAGAGGAACCAACGAGAGAGTAGGCTATTCTAGACTGGGTACTGAGTAAATGAGGAAGGGTTAGTTAGCAGTCTTGTTGTGCGGGGCCCCTTATGGCAATAATATGGTTGAGATCTTCATTAGGATAGAGAGTGACATAATTAAGTCAGAAACAAGGGTTCTGAACTTAAACAAAGGTAACTTTGAAGGTATGAGACCTGAATTGGCCAAGATAGACTGGCAAGTGATTCTTAAAGGGTTGACAGTGGATGTGCAATGGAAGGTATTTAAAGGCTGCATGGATGAACTACAACGATTGTTCATACCAGTTTGGCAAAATAATAAATCGGGGCAGGTAGTGCATCCATGGATAACAAGGGAAATCAGGGATAGTATAAAAACAAAAGATGAAGCATACAAATTAGCTAGAAAAAGCAGCCTACCAGAGGACGGATAAATTCATAGTTCAGCAGAGGAGGACAAAGGGCCTAATTAGGAAAGGGAAAATAGATTATGAAAGAAAACTGGCAGGGAACATAAAAACTGACTGCAAAAGTTTTCATAGATATGTGAAGAGAAAGAGATTAGTTAAAACAAATGTAGGCCTTTGCAGTCAGAAACAGGTGAATTGATCATGGGGAACATGGACATGGCAGACCAATTGAATAACTACTTTGGTTCTGTCTTCACTAAGGAAGACAAATAATCTGCCGAAAATAGCAGGGAACCGGGGGTCAAATAAAGTGGAGGAACTGAATGAAATCCAGGTTAGCCCGAGAAGTGGTGTTGGGTAAATTGAGTGGATTAAAGGCCGATAAATCCCCAGGGCCAGATAGTCTGCATCCCAGAGTACTCAAGGAAGTAGCCACAGAAATAGCGGATGCATTAGTGATATTTTTTCAAAACTCCTTAGATTCTGGAGTAGTTCCTGAGGATTGGAGGGTAGCTAATGTAACTCCACTTTTTAAAAAAGGAGGGAGAGAGAAAACGGGGAATTACAGACCAGTTAGTCTAACATCGATAGTGGGGAAAATGCTAGAGTCAGTTATTAAAGATGGGATAGCAGTACATTTGGAAAATGGTGAAATCATTAGACAAAGTCAGCATGGATTTATGAAAGGTATTTATGAAAATTTATGAAAGATTTATGACTGACAAATCATATAGAATTTTTCGAGGATGTAACTAGCAGAGTGGATAAGGGAGAACCAGTGGATGTGTTATATCTGGACTTTCAGAAGGCCTTTGACAAGGTCCCACATAAGAGATTAGTATACAAACTCAAAGCACACGGTATTGGGGGTTCAGTATTGATGTGGATAGAGAACTGGCTGGCAGACAGGAAGCAAAGGGTAGGAGTAAACGGGTCCTTTTCAGAATGGCAGGCAGTGACTAGTAGGGTACCGTAAGGCTCAGTGCTGGGACCCCAGCTATTTACAATATATATTAATGATTTGGATGAGGGAATTGAATGCAACATCTCCAAGTTTGCGGATGACACTAAGCTGGGGGGTAGTGTTAGGTGTGAGGAGGATGCTAGGAGGCTGCATGATAACTTGGATAGGCTGGGTGAGTGGGAAAATGCATGGCAGATGCAGTATAATGTGGCTAAATGTGATGTTATCCACTTTGGTGGCAAAAACAGGAGGGTAGACTATTATCTTAATGGTGGCAAATTAGGAAAAGGGGAGATGCAACGAGACCTGGGTGTCATGGTACACCAATCATTGAAAGTAGGCATGCAGGTGCAGCAGGCAGTGAAGAAAGCAAATGGTATGTTAGCATTCATAGCGAAAGGATTTGAGTATAGGAGCAGGGAGGTTCTACTGCAGTTGTACAGGGTTTTGGTGAGACCATACCTGGAGTATTGCGTACAGTTTTGGTCTCCAAATCTGATAAAATACATTCTTGCCATAGAGGGAGTACAGAGAAGGTTCACCAGACTGATTCCTCGAATGTCAGGACTTTCATATGAGGAAAGACTGGATAGACTTGGCTTGTACTCGCTAGAATTTAGAAGACTGAGGGGGGATCTTATAGAAACGTACAAAATTCTTAAGGGGTTGGATAGGCTAGATGCAGGAAGATTGTTCCCGATGTTGGGGAGGTCCAGAACAAGGGGTCACAGTCTAAGGATAAGGGGGAATTCCTTTAGGACCGAGATGAGGAAAACATTTTTCACACAGAGAGTGGTGAGTCTCTGGAATTCTCTGCCACAGAAGGCAGTTGAGGTCAGTTCATTGGCTATATTTAAGAGGGAGTTAGATGTGGCCCTTGTGGCTAAAGGGATCAGGGGGTATGTAGAGAAGGCAGGTACAGGATACTGGGTTGGATGATCAGCCATGATCATATTGAATGGCGGTGCAGGCTCCTAATGGGCCTAATGGCCTACTCCTGCACCTATTTTCTATGTTTCTATGTTTCTATGATCGCCGAACTCGGCCTGGGACTCATGGCCGTTGCGGTCCGGATCCGCCCCCACTTCTACTCCCAGAGCGAGGCCAAGAAAATTGAAGATAGACACAAAATGCAGGAGTATCTCAGCTTGACTGGCAGCATCTCTGGAGAGAAGCAATGGGTGACGTTTTGGGACAAGACTTTTCTTTTCAGACTGAAGAAGAGTCTCGAAACGAAACTTCATCCATTCCTTCTCTCCGGTCCCGCTGTGTTACTCCAGCTTTGTGTCCATCTTCAAATGACATAACTCGCTCCAGACGGCTGTGCATACGCATGTGATTGTGCCCGACCTTCGCTCGACCTTCTCGGCTCAATGCGATCACGAGGTCGCGTAATTTGCGTGCCAAGGACACGCAAGTGGGACAGGCCCTTAACTCAATAGATTGTAACAAAGATTGCTTGTTCAATGTTCCACTAATGGACTCACTCTCCAGGACCAAGTCGCTTCCTCCATTGGCACCGTAGTCACCATCACACGCATGCATCATAAAAGGCATAGAAGTGTGTAAATGCACACCACCAGATTTGGGGACAATTCCTTCCCAACTGTTATCAGGCAACTGAATCATCAGAATCAGAATCAGAATCAGAATCAGAGAGCAGTGCTGAACTACCATCTACCTCTTTGGTGACCCTCGGACTATCCTTGATAGGACTTTGCTGGCTTTACCTTGCACTAAACGTTATTCCCTTATCGTGCATCTACACACTGTAAATGGATCAATTGCAATGATGCATTATCTTTCTGCTCTGGATTGCATGCAACAAACGCTTTTCACCATTCCTCAGTACACGTGACAATAAACTAAAATACATTTGTTTCATGGTGAGCACTGCAGCAACAAACCAAGGCTTCTTCTTTAGCGCCGTTCACTACTTGCATCTCTGCTGGGACAGTCAACACATCTTTGACAGCAGCAAGCTGTTAATCAGAGGTGTCAGATTCTGCTGACTCAAGCCTAATCACCATTCTCAACCTTCTTCAGCTGTGCTATGCATCCCATAGATGCTGCAACAGAGGAGAGTTGGTGCCCCATAATGACAGGGGCTGAATATGGGTGAAAGGACAGATCAACCACAATCCAGCCAGTCAGTAATACCATAGAATCATATAGAGCGGAGGAGATACTTTGCACAACCATGTCAAATGGTCTGTTTAATGCCGCCATTAAGGCCAGCACAAGTGGTGTAATTAGTAGAGTGCCTTCTTCACAGTGCCAGCAATCTGTGTTCAATCCTGGACTTGCGTACTATCGGTGAGGAGTTTACAAGTTCTCCTTGTGACCAGGTGGATTTACTCCGGGTGACCCAGTTTCCTGCCGTATCCCAAATACATGATTAGTAGGGGTGTCAGGGTTTTATGGGTAGAAGGCGGGTGAATGAGGTTAGGAGGAAGAGATAGATCAGCCATGATTGAATGTGGAGTAGACTTGATGGGTGAAATAGCCTAATTCTGATCTCTTAGTTTAGTTTAGCTTAGTTTAGAGATACAGCGTGGAAACAGGCCATTCGGCCCACTGAGTCCGCGCCGACCAGCGTTCCCCGCACAATAGTGTGGCAATAGGAGGAAACCGACGATCTCGGAGAAAACCCTCACAGTCATGGGGAGAACGTGCAAACTCCGTACAGACAGCACCAATCGAACCCGCATCTCTGGCGCTGTGAGGCGGCAACTCTACCGCTGCGCAAACGTGCCACGTTTGAACATGACATGTTGGTTGGTAGGTTAACTGGCCACTACAAATTATCCCTAGTGCGTAGATGAATGGTAACATCTGGGAGAGTTGATGAGAGTGTGTGGAGAATAATAGTAATATAAAATGTCAGCATGACCTGATGGGCTGAAGGGCCATATTTCCATGCTGTGTCTCTATGATTCTATAATTTTATGTCCATGCCGACCGTTGACCTAGATAAACAGGGTGGAAATTGGAGTCCTGCTTTTACATAATGTATCTGCATGTGGGAAGAAAGATATGTGGCTAAGTTCCAGACCCATCCTTGGTCACATTTTAAAACTGACGAGGTTGTGTAACTGACATTTTTCTTTATTATTTAATAGTGCAGCCCGGGTTGATGGGCTCCGCTTGAGATGGTACCAGTCCAGTACAGATGCATATGAGCGCCATCACTTGGACTCAAATTATCTGCTCCCAAAAATGACTAAATATCCTGAAATTTGCCAGAGTTAGCAAAAATATTACACGGCAGAATTGCAAAGGCGATGAGGCAGACTGGACTATTCTTGCAAACGGCAATTATTTTCTGCCCATTGTCCTAAAGGTCTCAGTGCCACATCTCACCTGTGGTGATGAGATCTCAAGGGGAAGATCGTCATGTTTATTGTCATAAGCACATGTTCAGTGATGCAATGAAAATCCTACTTGCAGCTGCATCACAGACACGTAGACTCATAGACTCAGAAAACACACAAAATGTAATTCTACATAAATTATACAGATATTCCATCAAACATTATTCAAGACTGTGAAAAAAAGACTGCAACTCCCAAGGCTGCACTGCAGACTATCTTGAAACCCTTTTCATCACTCACTGCTGTTAAAGGCCTTGAATTGCTTTTAAGTGTCTCTGAAGATCACAGACATATGGAAACATTTCATAACAATTTTAATTATTTTTAATAATTACTTAACATCTAAACTTGCTTAAAACATATTTAAGCAGTATAAATTGATTTAAAACATTGAGATTGAGTAATTGGACATAAAGACTTTTCAATCAAGGTTGGAAACCCCATATGCCAGGCACAGATGGTGAAAAACAGAGAGGCAAAAAGGGAAGTGTATCTCGCCCTTCAGCTCTGGTTGTTTATGCTCCACCCCTGAACTCAATGCTGAGGATGTAGTGGGAGGTTAGACATGCCTGCTCATCTGTGACTCTAAACAATGAAGTATAGAGTCACAGAGAAGAGGATTGAGCTGACCTACAGAGAGGAACCTTGACAGCAGTTCTCCACAGAACTGCCAGCAGAAGATAAACATGGTTCTAAATTGGGGGCAAGTTTAATTACAACGGCATTAGGCAGGAACTGGAGAAAGCAGATTGGGGGCAACTGTTGGAGGGTAAATCCACATCTGAGATGAGGGAGTCCTTTAAAGGCCTATAAATTGATTAGCGTTCAGGACCAGCAGGTTCCGGTTTGGATGAAAGATAAGGACGTCAAGGGCTGGGAACCTCAGGTGACAAGAGATTTTGTATGTTTAGTCAAATAGAATAAAGATGCATATGTAAGGTTTAGGAAGTTGAAATCAGGCAAGGTCCTGAAGGAAGCAGGAAAGAACTCGAACAATAATTTAGAAAGGATTAAAGAGTCCTTGAAATATCCTTGGCAAATAGAATATAGAACATAAAACAGCACAGCACAAGAACAGGCCCTTCGGACTAAAATATCTGTGTCGAACTTGAGGCCAAAATAAAATAATCTCCTTTAAATGCACATAATCCATATCAGTTAATTCCCTGGATATCTATGTAACTACTTAAAAACTTCATAAATCCCACTATCTTATTTGGCTCTACCACCACTCTTGGCGGCTTGTTCCAGGCGCCTAACACTCTATGTGTAAACAAGCTGCACCACAAATCTTGAATTTAGGGCCTTTCAATTTAAAGCTATGCCAGCTAGTTTATGACATTTCCACCCTGGGAAAAAGCTTCTGACTGTCTGTACCCGATCTATGTCTCTCACAATTTTATATACTTCTCTCAGGTCTCCCCTCATTTTCCGACGGTCCAGAGAAAACAATTCAGGTTTGTCCAACCTCTCCCAACTGCTAATGTCCTCTATCAAGGCAGCATTTTGATAAACCACTTTCGCACCCTCTTCAAAGCCTGCACATCTTTCCTGTAATTGGGGCAATCAGAGCAGATGCAATACTCCAAGTGCGTTCGAACAAAGTCTTTCCAAGTTGCATTACAGGCCATTAGAGCAATGTGCTTATAAAGTAACTAAGTTTGAAAATTGGCTAATCCAGGAAAGCTGACATTTCAGAAGTACAGGTAAAGGCAAAAATAAAAAGGAGATGGGGCATCTCTATTAATAAAGGCTAAGATTAGTACAACAGGAAAAAAATAAATAATTGTGACCGGGAAAACAAATGCCGAATAATTTTGAGTGGAGGTGAGAAATATAAGGGGCAGTTAGCCCTTGATGGAAGTAATCAATATACTGATGGACAGAGTATGAATCAAAAGAATAGTGTGAGCTTGTATGATTGGTACTGCAATAATTATGGATTATCCTATAATAATCCTTACATTGAACCATATACAAATTAAATTGACAAAGATAGTTTTTGAGGAGTGCATCCAGGACAGTTTATAGGAACAGTACGTGTGGAATTAACCAGGGAACAGACTATTTTAGATCTGCTCATGTGTAATGAGAAGGATTAATTAATCATTTCAGAAAAAAAGTGTCCTCTGGGATAGAATAAACATAACGTAATGGAATTTCACTGTCTAGTTACCTTCATTTAAATAAGATGAGTAGAAAGGTGTGAAGGCAGAATTGATTTAAGTAAATTGGAAAAATAGATAAGAAAGTAATATGGCAAAAAAAAATACTGTTAGATATTTAAATAAATATTTTGCAATTTTCATCAAAAATATATTCCATTGAGGAATAAAGGCACTCTCAAAAGGACAATACATCTGTGGATAAGTAATCAAGCTAAAGATGATATCAATCTGAAAGAAAAAGCAGACAATGTTGCAAAGGTTGGTGGTTTGCCAGAATATTGGGTGGATTTAAAAAAAAACACAGGGATAACTAAAAAAGATAAATTATGACAGTAAATGTGCAAAAAATATAAAACCAATATAAGAGGTTAAAAAACAAGAGATGATGAAGTAAATTCTGGTTCTTCAGAGACATAGGCTGGCAAATTAATAATGAGACACATAGTCTTTGAACAATATAGGTGAATTTGACTTGGTAGTAGAGGACAGTTGGTAAACCAAGTTATGAGGATGGAGGAAAGTATTGCAAAGGGGGTACAGATATGTTATGTCAGTGGATGAATAAACAGCAGCTAGAGGAAAATCTGGGCAGAATGTAATGTTACCCACTGTGGTTGGAAAACATTGAGAAGCAGAATATTGTTGAAATGGAGAAAGACCACAGAATATTAATTTTACAAAGAGTCGAAACATAGAAACATAGAAATTAGGTGCAGGAGCAGGCCATTCGGCCCTTCGAGCCTGCATCGCCATTCAATATGATCATGGATGATTCAATATGATCATGGCTGAGTACAGAGTATAATTCTCGCTGCCACTGTTGAGGGCATCCGTTTGTCTACCGTCCACAGCAGACTCCACCTCCTTGGCCCTAGACACATCTAGACAACAAGGACACCAATATCAGACACTCGGTTATTGATTGTAGCTCCACACCTTTAATACCATAATCCCATCGAAGGGCATCTCCAAACCCCTGGACCTAAGAATCCGCACTCTCCTCTGCCACTGGATCCTCAACTTTCAGACCCAAAGCCCACAATCAGGGAGGTTAGATGACGACACCATCTCCACAGTAACCCACAACACTAGTGCCATGCAAGGATGTGTTCCCAGTCTCATTCTGTACTCCCTATACACTCACAACCGTGCAGCCAAATTTTGCTCCAACAAGTTGGCAGACAATACCATGTGGTGGCCTGGATTATGAACAATAATGAGACAGAATACAGGAAGGCGATAGAGAATTTAGTCAAGGGAACAACCTCTCCCTCAATGTCAGCATGATGAAGGAGCTAGTTATCGACTTCAGGAAGCATGGTGGAGAGCATGTCCCAATCAGCATCAACAGTGCCAAAGTGGAAAGGATTGAGAGCTTCAAGTTGCATGCCGTAAATATTGCCAATGATCTGTCGTAGACCAACCAGATTGAAGCGACAGCCAAGAAGGCACACCAATGCCTCTACTTCCAGAGAAGGCTGTGGAAATTCGGCTTGAATCCAATGACTCTTACAAACTTTCACAGATGCTCTATAGAAAGCATACTATTGGGGTGCATCACAGTTTGGTTTAGGAACAGGTCTGCTTCAGCTCGCAAGAAATGTAGAGTTCTAGTGTAGCCCAGTCCGTCACACAGACCAGACTCTCACCACTGACTCCATCTACACTTCAACAAAATCAATGATCTTTTGGGCCCCAATAATTCCTTCTTCTCCCTGCTTCTATTGGGCAGAACTGGAAGATGCAGAAGCTTGATAGTGCGCACCACCAGACTCAGGAACAATTTCTTCCCATCAGTTATCAGGCTTCTAAATGGTCCTTCCATAAACTAGTTTAGTTTAGTTTATTATTGTCATGTGTACCGAGGTACAGTGAAAAGCTTTTTGTTGCATGCTATCCAGTCAGTGAAAATATGATACATGATTACAATCAAGCTGTCTGCAGTGTACAGATATAGAATGATGGGTATAATGCTTAGTGCAAGATCAATAAGGTCTGATTAATGATAGTTTGAAGGTCTCCAATGAGATGGGAAGTCAGGACCACCTTCTAGCCTTCAAGGAGAGGACAGTTCAGATGCCTGATAACATTATCAGGCTCGAAGGGCTGAATGGCCTACTCCTGCACCTAATTTCTATGTTTCTATGTTTCTATTATGGACAAAACTGTTCCTGAATTTGGAGGCATGCATTTTCAAACTACTTTACCCCTTTCCTAACGGGAGAGCGGAGAAGAGGGAGTGACCAGGGTTCCTTGATCATGCTGGTGACCTTTCCAAGGCAATGTGAAGTACAGATGGAGTCAATGGTTTGCATGATGGTCTGGGCTGTGCCCACAACTCTCTGCCATTTCATGCAGTCCTGGATGGAGCTTCTTCCAAACCATGCTGCGATGCATCCAGACAGAATGCTTTCAGCAGCGCATCTGAAGAAGTTAGTGAGGGCTGTTGGGGACCTGCCAAACTTCTTAAACCTAGAGTGAAATCTGATTCTTCTGTACTTCATTTGTGGATACTAGAACTTATCTCAGGAACTGTTATCTTACAATGCTGCAAACTATATTCTGCACTCTGTATCTTTCATTCACTCCACCTATTGTGCTTGAGTTTAACTTGATTATTGATAGCATGGAAAACAAAGCTCTACACTGTACCTCGGTATATTTTGATAAATGAACCAAAACTTAAACCTGCATAGAACATGGAGGATAGTACAGTACAGCACAGGACCAGGCCTTTTGGCCCACAATGTCTGTACCAACATGGTCAGGTTAGTGTCAGATTAAAACATCTTCTCTGCCTGCATATTCTCTGCATATCTATGTGCCTATCTAAAAGCTTCTTAAATGCCACTTTCGTATACTGCCTCCACCACAACCCCTGGCAGTGTGTTCCAGTTCACCACTTGTGGACTCACGCATCTCTCTTAAATTCTGCCCTACTCATCTTTGACATTTTAATCCAGGTAACAAAAATATTCTGACCTATCAGAAAGAGTCTACCTATCTATGCCTCTCAAAAATGTATATACTTCTATCTGGTCTCCACTCAGTCTCTAATGCTAATGCGAAAACAATCCAAGTTTTCCAAACTCTCCTTTTAGCTACTTACCCTCTAATACAAGCAGCATTCTGGTAAACCTCTTTTGCGTCCTCTACCAAGCCTTCACAACCTTTCTGCAATGAGGCAACTAGAACTCCGCACAATATTTAATTTTAGTTCAGTTTAGAGATACAGCATACATACAGGCCCTTGGGCTCACCGAGTCCATGCCTACCATCAATCACCCGTACACTGTTCTATGTTATCCGACTTTCGATATCCTACACACTCGGGGCAATTTACAGAAGCCAATTAACCTATAAATCTGCACGTCTTTGGAATGTTGGAGGAAACCAAAACACCCCAAGAAAACCCACGCGGTCTCCGGAAGAATGTAGAAACTCCGCACAGACAGCACCAATAGTCAGGATCAAACCTGGGTCTCTGGAACTATAAGGCACCAACTGTACCACTGCGCCACTGTGCCAACCATTTCACAGAAGAATATAAACTGAAAGCAGTTTGAAAATAGTCAAGAAAGCATTCATTTGGTTGATTCCTGGTTGTCATGAGAAAGTTTTCAGAATATGTTACATGACTGAGTGATCTTGACAGAACAGATGCTGGGATGACACTTTATCCTCGTTAGAGAATTTAGAATGAGAAGGAATAATTTCAGAACAAAAAGTCACCCATATAACCATATAACCATATAACAATTACAGCACGGAAACAGGCCCTCTCGGCCCTTCCAGTCCGTGCCGACCATTTGATTTCCCCTAGTCCCATCTACCTGCACTCAGACCATACCCCTCCATTCCCTTCACGTCCATATACCTATCCACTTTACTTTTAAATGTTAAAATCGATCCTGCCTCCACCACTTCTGTTGGAAGCTCATTCCACACAGCCACCACCCTCTGAGTAAAGAAGTTCCCCCTCACGTTACCCCTAAACTTCTGTCCCTTAATTCTCATGTCATGCCCTCTTGTTTGAATCTTCCCTACCCTCAATGGGAAAAGCTTATCCACGTCAACTCTGTCTATCCCTTTCATCATTTTAAAGACCTCAATCAAGTCCCCCCTTAACCTTCTGCGCTCCAAAGAATAAAGACCTAACTTGTTCAACCTTTTTCTGTAACATAGTTGCTGGAACCCTGGCAACATTCTAGTAAATCTCCTCTGTACTCTCTCTATTTTGTTGACATCCTTCCTATAATTAGGCGACCAAAATTGTACATCATACTCCAGAATTGGTCTTACCAATGCCTTGTATAATTTTAACATTACTTCCCTACTCCTATATTCAATGCTCTGATTTATAAAGGCCAGCACACCAAAGGCTTTCTTTACCACCCTATCTACATGCGATTCCATCTTCAGGGAACTATGCACAGTTATTCCTAGATCCTTCTGTTCCACAGCATTCCTCAATTCCCTACCATTTACCATGTACGTCCTATTTTGACTTGTCCTGCCAAGATGTAGCACTTCACACTTAACAAAATTAAACTGCATCGGCCATCTTTCAGCCCACTTTTCCAAATGGCCCAAATCTCTCTGTAGACTTTGAAAATCTACTTCATTATCCACAACACCACCTATCTTAGTATCATCTGCATACTTACTTATCCAATTTTCCACCCCATCATCCAGATCATTGATGTACATGACAAACAACAGTGGACCCAACACAGATCCCTGAGGCACCCCACTGGTCACCGGCTTCCAACCTGACAAACAGCCATCCACCCACTTAAGGTAAAGATGAGGGAGAATTTCTTCTCAGTAAATCTTTGGCATTCTCTACCTCAAACAACTGTGTAGGCAGAAACATTGACTATACTTGAGATGGACAGCATTCTGGATTGGAGAAGAGTCACACATTTGAAGGAATAGGTAGGAAAGTGAAGTTAAGGTTACAAGCATAATAATGTAAGAAATATACATGATCATTCAAATCCTCATGGACAGGTGGTGTTTTAGGTCAGGGCCCTACTTCAGAAGAAAAGTCTTCTTTCTGAAGAAGGGCCCCGACCCAAAATGTCACCTCTCCATGCCTTCCAGAGATGTTGTCTGACCTGCTGAGTTACTCCAGTACTTAGGGTTTCGTTATAATATTATCTGATTTCATTTGACAACACACAAATAACAGATTTTCTCCGTACCTCAGTACATGACACAATAATAAACCTAAACCTAAATCTATATCTCTGATCTTTCCCCTGACCGAAACATCACCTATTCCTTTTCTCCAGAGATGCTCCCTGAGTTACTCCAGCTTTTTATGTCCGTCTGTGATTTAAACTAGCATCCGCAGTTCCTCCCTACACACCTCGACAACCTTGTTGGGATGCAGATCATCAGTTCCTGGGAGTTTATCAGATTTTGGTCACAGTAAGTTCTCCTGCTGTTACTTCCCACTCACTGTTGTTCTGCAATATTTTAGAAGGTTTGTTGAGTCTTTTTCTATTAAATATAATGGAATATATACTTCTCTGCATTCACTTATTCCCCAATACTGTTCTTGGTTCTTGGTTACTTGGTCCTCCAAAATATCCCAACTGGAATTTAAACTGGAGGTGGTGAAGGGAGGGGTTTAGCCAGAGAGGGTTATTGGGAAGAAAGTGCCACTTTAAAATTAGTTGCATCTGGCTGGGCAACCGTGGTTTGGTGGAGATTATTCCATGCTTTAATAGTGCGTGGGAAGAACGAATTGCTGTACACATCTGTCTTTGTGGCTGGGACCACAAATTGGATCGAATGCCCTCGTCTGCTCCTAATTGGTTTGGGGTTGGTGTAGGTCTTGTGATCTATGTCTAGCTGATCATTTAACATTTTGTAAAAACAGGTCAAACGGTGAGCTTCACGTCTGTCTTGGAGAGGGTTCCACCCCAGAGAATTCAGAAATTTGGTGACACTTGCTTCTCTCTCGTAGGTGTTAGTAACAAATCGAGCGGCCTGTCTTTGGACATGTTCAATGGATGAAATGTTTTTATCTGTGTATGGGTCCCAAGCTGCAACTGCGTAGTCCAGATGAGGTCTAACGAGGGTGAAATACAGCTTCTCCTTGACAGAAGCAGAACAATGATGGAAGTTGCGCCTCAGGAAGTTTAGGACGCCTGTTGCTTTCACTGTTGCATGATGAGTCTGACCATTCCAACGTAGATCATTCTGCATTTTGATGCCAAGATACTCGGTTTGTTTGGATTCTTCAAGGGTGACACCAAGTATGTTGTAAGATGTGACACCTGGATTCCTCTTTCTGGTGACACGCATGGTTTCACATGCCCCATTGTTGTGACCACTCGACCATAGTATCGAGATCCTTTTGGAGAGCATCCTCATCATCAGCAGACTAATTGGACGGTACAGCAAACAATCATCAGCGTATAGTCTGATCGTACTTGCGACTTTTTCATGGATGTCATTGATGTAAAGCAAAAATAGGTGTGGGCCAAGTACTGTGCCCTGGGGTGTACCGCTCAACACTGGGTGCCAATTGGAGCTCTTTCCGTTCACACACACGCGCTGAAGACGTTTTGTCAGGAAACTGGAAATCCATCGTTTCGTGTTGGAACGAATGCCGTAGAAGTCAAGCTTCCGAAGCAGTCTCTGGTGTGGGATGACATCAAATGCTTTAGAAAAGTCCAGTACAACTAAATCCATGATGACGTTACTGTCAAGGTGCTTGGCCAGGTCATTTGTTGTCAGGATAAGCTGAGACTCGCATGATCTATGCCTCCTAAACGCATGTTGGTTGTCGGCAAGAATATTATGTTTGCTCACATAAGGACGCATCAGATTACTATCAATGATATGCTCCAGCAATTTACAGCAAGTACTTGTTAGTGAAACAGGACGATAATTCGCTGGGTTGGTGGTTGAACCCTTCTTACAGAGAGGGTTTACTGTTTCCCTGTATCATTCTGTGAGCAATCCACATAATTTTATTTCTGTGCTTTCCTATTTGACACATCATTCGACGATTTTACATTTACATGTTCCTCGCTAGATTACTAATTTTCTCCTTTCCTGTTCCTTAGCAGTTGTTTTGCTCCTTTAGTTGAATTCTGAACGTGTCTCAATCCTCAGGCTGGTTGCTATTTTTAATAAAATTATACATGTCCTTTCTTTGTTAACTTCCTTTATTAGTCATAGTGTCATACAGCTGCACAACACCAAAACCGACCTTTCAGTCTATCTTGCCCATGCTGATCAAGGTGGCATTTTGGGCTAGTCCCATCTGCTTGCATTTGACCTCTAAACCTTCCCTATCCATATATATCTGCCCAAATTGCTCAAACGAGCCATAAGTGTATCCGCTTCTATAACTTCCTCTGGCAGCTCATTCCAGATGCAAATTAAAGTTTGCATGAATGTGTCACCCCTGAGATCACTTTCCCCTCTCACCTTAAGCCAATGCCCTTGAGTAGTGCTAGTATATAAAAACAGGAATATAATGCTGAGGCTTTATAAGGCAGACTGCATTTGGAGTATTGCGAGCAGTTTTGGGCCCCATATCAGAGGAAGGATGTGCTGACATTGGAGAAGGTCCAGAGGAGGTTAACGAGAATTATTCCATGAATAATTGGGTTAACATATGATGAGCGTTTGACAGCACTGGGCCTGTACTCGCTGGAGTTTAGAAGGATGAAGGGGTACCTCATGTGAAAGGCCTAGATAGAGTGAATGTGGAGAAGATGTTTTCACCAGTAGGAGAGTCTCGGATCATTGGCCATAGACTCAGAATAAAATGATGTATCTTTAGAAAGGAGATGAGGGGGAATTTCTTTAGTCAGAGGGCGGTGAAATCTGTGGAATTCATTGGCACAGACGGCTGTGAAGGCCAAGTCAATGGATATTTTTAAGGTGGAGATTGGCAAATTCTTGATAAAGTAAAGGTGTCAAGGGTTATGGGGAGAAGGCAGAAAAATGAGGTTGAGAGGGAAAGACAGGTCAGCCACGATTGAATGTCGGAGTAGACGTGATGGGCCAAATGGCCTAATTCTGCTCCGAGAACTTATGGACATGAGCTTTAGAATCTCGTACCCTGGGAAAAGGCAGTGAGCGTTCACTTTTGCCAGGCCTCCCATGACTTTGAACACCTCAATAAGGTAACACTTCATCCTCATATGCTCCAAAGAAAAATGCCCCAACCTATCCAATTTTTTCCTTCAACACAAACCTGCAAGCCCAGGTAATATCCTGGTGAACCATGGCTCGATGAGTCTATCTCTTGGTGTTTTTGTGTCCATATATTTGATTGTAAACTAACAGTAATTCTTTAAATGTTAGCTATTGCTCATTTATTCTCAGACATGCTAACGTAGTTTCCCAATCTACCATAGAAATATATGCTTTATTCCATCATGTTTAAGAAATAACTTAAAGAAAGAGGCGACAAGTGTAGCATTTCCTGCGGTTGCAAGGGAAAGTACCAGAGGAGTGGTGGTTTGGCTGGGAAGGGACAAATTGACCAGGGAGTTACGGAGGGAACGGTCTTTGTGGAAAGCAGAGAGGGGAGGAGATGGGAAGATGTGGCTAGTGGTGGGGTCCCGTTGGAGGTGGTGAAAATGTTTGAGGATTGTATGTTGTATGCGATGGCTGGTAGGGTGGAAGGTGAGGACAAGGGGGACTCTGACCTTGTAATGAGTCCTGGTCCTGTCCTTGCAACCGCAGGAAAAGCTGCACTTGTCGCTTTACCTCCCCCCTCGACACATCCAAGGACCCAAGTAGTCTTTCCAGATGAGGCAGAGGTTCACTTGCACCTCCACCATCCTCATCTACTGCATCTGCTGTTCCAGGTGTCAACTTCTCTCCATCGGTGAGACCAAGCGCAGGCTTGGTGATCACTTCGCCCAACACCTCCACTCAGTTCGCAATAACCAACACTTCAACTCCCCCTCCCACTCCAAATTCGACCTTTCTGCACTGGGCCTCCTCCATTGCCATAGTGAGGCCCAGCGCAAATTGGAGGAACAGCACCTCATATTTTGTTTGGGTAGTTTACACCCTAGCAGTATGAACATTAACTTCTCCTATTTCAGGTAGTTCTTGCTTTCTCCCTCCTTCCCCTCCCCTTCCCAGCTCTCCCACGCCTACTGTCTCCGCCTCTTCCTTTCTTTTTCCTGCCCCCCCCCGACATCAGTCTGAAGAAGGGTCTTGACCCAAAACATCGCCTATTCCTTCTCTCCATAGATGCTGCCTCACCCGCTGTGTTTCTCCAGCATTTTTGTCTACCTTCCTTATTCCATCATCGTTGCTTTCTTAAATTTAATATTGTTTTTTCCGCATGATTGCTCAATATACTAAGCAGAAAACCATTCCACCAGTATATCCTCTATATTATTACCATTAATCTGTTTTGACTAATCTATATGTAGATTGAAGAACACCAACAGTACACCACCATGCTACAATGCATTTCTAATTTGCTGATTCATAAAATGCCCATATTACAACTGCTCATGGAGACCCATAGACAACTTGATTTTTGTTGCAGTATTTTCTCTATTTACTACTTTCTAAATTTAATTTAAGTATCATTCATGTATAATTTATGACTTTGTGCATTTGTCTGAATCTATGTGCCTGTGATGCTGCTGCAAGCAAGATTTTTATTCTATCTGTATCTCACCACACTAGTGCATACGACAATAAACCTGATATGACTTGATTTCCATCACTGTTTTATTCCCCTTGCTTTTAAGTAGTTCCTTACAAATCAATTGCACTGGTTGGTCATCGAGGGCATGGTATTTCCTCTCAACTGCCTTTATCCTACTATTTATTATCAGAGCTATCCTATCTCATTTTCTATTTTTCTAAAAAAAAATAAGAGTATCCTGGAATATATTGAAATCCCAGCTTTGATCTCACTGCTATAATTTATATGTCCCTAAATTATCAAACTACTGCACATGTTTCATGCCTTCCATTTTGTCCTTTTGATCTGACTCAAATTGGAGGTGTGCTGTTATACTTGCATGTTCTTCTTTGTTATTATTATTATATATATATTGGCACCCTGCTCCATCAGCTTCTCTTTATCTTATTTTGCCCTCTCCAATACCTTCCCCCTAACTGTTTTATTTAAGCGTTTGGCCATGATCTTGAATGGCAGAGAAGACCTTAAGGGGCCATTTCATTGCTGAATGTTAATGTGTAAAAAGTGTTTGAAGGCTCTCGGCCTGTATGCGCTGGACTTTAAAAGGTTGAGGGGGGATCTCATTGAAAACTACCAAATAATGAAAGGGCTAAATAGAGTGGATGTGGAGAGGATTTTTGGTGGCACTTAAGAGACCTTTGGGTAAGCACATGGCTATGCAGGGAATGGAGGGATATGGATTATGTGCAGGTAGATAAGAGATGGTCTTGGCATCATGTGACGGCAGAGATATTGTGGACCGAAGGGGCTGTTACAAAACAGTGGTGATTCCAACGCTCCTGTATGCATCAGACAACATACCAACGGCATCTGAAAACACTTGAAACGTTCCATCAACGATCCTTCATCTTCAAAGCCTTCATCATCAAGAACCAACTAAGATGGGCGGTCATGTTGTTCAGATGGAAGACGACGTCTACCAAAGCAAACCTTTTACTCCCAGCTTAAAGAAGGCAAACGTAAAAGAGGCGGACAAAAGAAGAGATTTCAAAGATGCCTTAAAAGCCAGCATGAAGAAATGTGAAATCGACATCGACAATTGGGAAACCAATGCCAAGGACAGGAAACTCTGGCGAACCATCATCCAAGAAGGAACAGCGGCGTTCAAAGCCAACAAAATCGCAGAATTAGAAGAAATGAGAGAAAAAAAACGGAAAGAGAGGCAGCAACAACCAAAGCCCGATCTGCCATCTGGAATTACCTGTCCTGAAATCCAGAATTGGACTCATAATCCACCTGAGAGTCCATAAAAGCAACAGAACATAGACCATCATCCTCGACCTCGAGGGATTGCCACGACGACTGTGCTGCACTGTTCTATGTTCCCTTGGTTCTTTAATCCTCAGCAAGAGGAAACATTCTCCCTGCATCCAACCTGTCAAGTGTTGGAAAGATTTTGTACGTTTCTCAATCTTTTAAACAATACAGAGGAAAGCCTTAGTCTATTCATCTCTCTTCATATGGCAAACCTGCCATCCCTGGAATCCATATGATCAATGGATTTGCACTACCGTGTGACAAGTACATCCTTTTGTTTTAGGTAAGAAGATGAGCATTGTGCAGGTTACTCCAGCTTCAGGCTCTCGAAGACCCATATTATTGTGGTGACATCTTAAGTCTATTACTCAATTCCCCTTGCAATAACAGAAAAAACATCTTTTGCTTTCCTCAACTGCCTATAACACCTACATGTTCGCTTACAATGCCTGGTGTACAAGGACACCAGGTCCCTCTGAATATCAACGTTTACTAATTATACACCATTGTGTAGAGCACAACAGCGTTTAGGTTTAAGTTAGGGTTATTATTGTCACATGTACTGAGGTGGTGAAAAGCTTTGTTTTGCATGCCATCCAAACAGATCAGACATACCATACATATTGTACATACAATCAATTCAAACTTGTACAATGGATAAAGCAAAAGGGAAGAAAGAGAGAGATGGATGGATGGATGGATGCAGACTGCCTACCCTGACTAAAATATAACATAGTAATTAGTAAAGGCATAGAATATGATCTAGAGATCGCTCTCTGAGGTATAATTCTCCGTGCCTTTCATAGCGCTTGTGATCTGTGCAGACGTGCTGTCAGATGTCACTTTCAAGAAGCAGCCAGAAATTCTTCCTTTGCAGCATAGCGCATAGAGTAAATATGGATTGGCATTATTTTAAGTGTATCTTAGGTGGAGCTCGTCCCATTTGCCGTATTTCCGGGATGTGAGGGTGGGGGAGAGCTCCTTTCACAGCGTTTGGGGAGTCTGGCCCGGGGTAAAGTTGCGGGTAGGGCACGAATGTTGTGAAGGAGGAGTTCAGGATAATGCCACTTGCGACGCTCCTTGCATGGAGGCGTGCAAAACCTCTCTCCTGCCGCTCGCTGGCCTCACTCATGTCCTTAAATTCTGACAGCGCAATTCAGGTTACTCGGCTGTGAGAATTTAAGGATTTGCAGGAAGCGGCTGACATGGGCGAGCGGCAGGTGAGAGGTGTTCAGACAGTGAACACTGCCAGAAGTGAGCTTCCCGGCAAAAGGCGCTGAAGTGGCGGCCAGTTCTGCTGTCGAGTCCCAGCGGCCGCTCGCAGCTCCCCGAGCTGCTTCTATCCCTGGCTACAATGCGTGGCTTCGCGCCCGGAGAGCTGCGGTTGCAGTGAGTGAGTTGCTGCCATTATCCCCGACCCCCTCCTCCTCAACACTCCTGTTCTCCCCGCAACTTTACCCCTGGCACAGACTCTCCACACGCTGTGAAAGGAACTCTCCCCCCAATTGGTCCCTTGAACAAGTGTTGTCTTTCAATAAGATGACAACTGATTCAACTTTTCCCTGTACTCCCGTTTTTCACACCATCTCTCCACCTGCCATCAATCTTCACCACCCACCCATTCAGTAATTCAGAATAAAGGAGACTAGGAAGCCTTGAGCAAATTGAATTGTTACTGGGAAACAGGCCCTTCGGCCCTTCCACACAGCCCACCCTTGAGTTTCCCCCTTTACGCCTAAACTTCTTTTTATGTCATTGAGAGAAGGCGCATCCAAGACGTTTAAAATTTTTTTAAATCCGACTGAAATCTCCTCTGTGCCTGCACGGTTTAATTTTTTAAATCCGACTGAGTGCCTAAGTTACTCACAGCACGTGAGATAGATCGATAGATAGATAGATAGATAGATACATACTTTATTAATCCCTTTCTCAGGGAAATTCAGATTATTTGCAGCACACCAATAAAAGTAAGACACCACATTAAAAAAGAATTGAACATAAAACATAAAAACATCCCCCCACAATGGTTCCCACTGTGAGGGAAGGCACAAAGTCCAGTCCCCATCCCCTTGTTCACCAATGGTGGGGCCTATTGAGGCCTCCGCAGTCGCCGCAACTGCGGCCCGATGTACAGGCCCTCTAGCCGGATGATGGGGCTTCGGCGTCGGGAGAACACTCTTCAACGGCTTCGAGCATCTGGAACGGCCGCTTGCTGCCAGAGACCGCGGCTCCTGAAGTCCACAGGCCACGCTGGTCGGAACTCCGACACTGGCGATCTCGGCGAGAGATCCCAGGGCTCCGCGGTGTTCAGAGTCAGCGCCGCCGTGGCTGGAAGCTCCGCAACCACAGCTCCGTGAAGTTGGGAGTCGGCGGTCTCAGCACTCCGGAGGCCACCGCACGGCGACCCAGGCTAGACGTCGCCCGCTTCGCGATGGCGCCGAAGCCGAAGTTCTGGCCGGTCCCGGCTGGATATGCTGCTCCAGTCCCGGTGGTAGGCCGCGAGGAATAGACAATAGGTGCAGGAGTAGGCCATTCGGCCCTTCGAGCCAGCACCGCCATACAATATGATCATGGCTGATCATCCCCAACCAGTACCCCGTTCCTGCCCTCCCCATATCCCCTGAATCCGCTATTTTTAAGAGGAAGGGCCGGAGAAAAGCCGCATCTCAGACCAGGTAGGGACTGGGAAAAATAGTTTCCCCCTCAACCCCCCCCAGACCGCCACCCCCCACATAAAAAAGATTAGACCTCCAAATGAACTTCTATTTTCTAAAAAATAAAAAATAAAAGAGTGAAAGGACAGACAGCTACAAGCTGGGCAGCCATACTCGACGGCGCCCCCTCAGTGTAGCGATGTTACAATACTTACCTTCAGCGGCGCTGCAGTTCAGCCACTGGTCGTGTGTGCGACTTTGGCACCTTTGAGAGGGGGGGGGGGAATTAAAATGCCGTTTTCTCCTGCCTGTCGGAGGCAAACTTCTTCAGGCTGTTGAGCTGCTGCAGAAAAATCGTTCCAACATCCGTTCTCGGAAGTTTAAAAAAAAATTGGGGGACAATTTAATCGCTGGAGTAAAATAAAAAGCTACTTCTAACGCCGTCAACGCCTACAACGGGACGGATCTCACACAGGGGACAAAATAAAATGTAAGTCGTCTATTTTACATATAAACTTGCTTCTTAAGATGACTTTAATCAAAATTTCCTTGGCGGAAATGTGATTTTGGCCCCATACGAACTGGCAGTGTTTTTCCTGCCGATATGGGGTTCAAATTCACCGCAAATGCAACGTTCCAATCGATCGCGTTCCACAAAAACCCACTCGCAAGATGATTAAAATGCCCATTAATTTACGGGAATTAAACATTAAATTCCTTCAATTTGGCCAATAAATTCATGATAATGAGATTTAAATATCATGTTATATTGTGAATTATTGTGTGAATGTTATTTGGACACAGGCTATTTAACAATGTTAACCTTTTCTTAAGAAATGGATAGATGTTTAGATCTAGTCATTGAATTTTGTAATTAGCTACAATTAGGTAACTAACTAATTATATGCTTTGATTTCAGGTCACGCAAGTAAGATTGTTTCATATTTGTTTCAGAATGCTTCAATCTGCAATAACTGAAAATTTCATTCAGTTCTCTTAATTTTTAAGAAAGTTATGGGCTTTTGACTGTCCTCGATCACAGCTTATGAGTTAAGTCAATGGAAAAGCGATAGGGAACAAGATGCTAATTTCAGAGTATGAAAATGGCCATAACGTTTTTAATACTGAAGATATGAAAGTGAATTTGGTGTCAAATTAAACTTCTGTTTATGCTTTATCTGATGGGATAAATTGCAGACTTGATTTTTAAAATCTCAAAATATTGTAATATTGCTACTCAGTGCATCAGTTCCTTCGACAAAGTCCAATGTCTGCAACAGGGTAGAGGGGAATTTAACAGTACCATGGCTTATGGATAGACTGCTCAGAAGCCTGATAACAGAGGGGAAGATGCCGTTCCTGAGCCAAACAGCACGCACACCCAAGCTTCCATATTCTCTGCCAGATGGAAGCAGGGAGAAGGACTTGTTGATCTCACACTTTGCTTCCATGTTTGTATTCCATTTTCCACATTTATTCACTTGGTTTATTAATATCCCCTTGAAGCTCCTTTATATCCTCCTTCCTACTGAAACAGAACAGGAGAGTGCAAGAACAGGTCCTTCGAACCCTACAATGACTGCTTAACATGATGCTAAATTAAACTGATCCTTCTTGCCTGCAATTGATCCATATCCCTCCTTTACCTGTATATTCATGTGATGATCTAATAACTTCTTCAGTTACACCATCTTATCTGCTTCAGGCAGTATGTTCTCAGCACCTACCGCTCTTTATGAAAAACCTGCTCCCTATTTCTCATATACACTTTCACCCTCTCAAATTATGGTTATGGCCTATGGTATCTGACATTTCCACCTGGGAACATGACTCTGACTGTTTATCTATTCCTCTCACAATTTTATAAACCTATTAGGTCTCCCCTCCGATTCCGATGCTCCAATCTCTCCTTAGTTAATGCTCTCTAATCCAGTCGGTATTTTGATTAACACATTTTCTGCACCTTCTCCAAAGCCTTCACATCCTTTCTGTAATAAGAAACATAGAAACATAGAAAATAGGTGCAGGAGTAGGACATTTGGCCCTTCGAGCCAGCACCTGCATTCAATATGATCATGGCTGATCATCCAAAATCAGAACCCCATTCCAGCTTTCTCTCCATATCCCTTGATTCCGTTAGCCCTAATAGCTACTGTATATCTAAATCTCTTGAATATATCCAAGGAATTGTCCTGCACTGCCTTTTGTGGCAGAGAATTCCACAGATTCACAACTCTCTGGGTGAAAAAGTTTTTCCACATCTCAGTCCTAAATGGCCTACTGCTAGTTCTTAAACTGTGACCCCTGGTTCTGGACTTCTCCAACAATATTTTTTCCTGCATCCAACCTGCCCAATCCCTTAAGAATTGTATACGTTTCTATAAGATCCCCTCTCATCCTTCTAAATTCCAGTGAATATAAGCCCAGTCGATCCATTCTTTCATCATATGTCAGTCCTGCCATCCCAGGAATTAACCTGGTGAACCTATGCTGCACTCCCTCCATAGCAAGAATGTCCTTCCTCAAATTAGGAAACCAAAACTTCACACAATACTCCAGTGCGGTTTCACCAGGGCCCTGTACAACTGCAGTAGGACCTCCTTGCTCCTATACTCAACTCCTCTCGCAATGAAGGCAAACATACCATTAGCTTTCTTTACTGCCTGCTGTTACTGCATGCTTACTTTCATTGACTGATGTACAAGGACACCCAGGACTCGTTGCACCTCCCCTTTTCCCAATCTGAAACCTTTCATATAATAATCTGCCTTCTTGTTCTTGCCACAAAAGTGGATATACTCACTCTTTTTTTTTTAAAGAAGGAACTGCAGATGCTGGAGCGACCTCTCGGTCCTGGGCCTCCTCCACGGCCAGAGTGAGCAACACCGCAAGCTGGAAGAAACAGCACCTCATATTCCGCTTGGGGAGTCTGCATCCTTTGGGCTTGAATATTGAATTTTCTCAATTCTGTTAACCCTTGCTGTCTCCTCCCCTTCCCACCTCTCCCTCAGCCCTCGGGCCCTGGCATTCCCTCTATCTCCATCTCCCTCCCCCACCCCAGTCGCACCAGCTTCTCATTTTCACACCACAAACAGCTTACAATGGCTTGTTCCCTTTATCACCGATACTTTTTTGCATATCTTTCACTCATTGTTCCTTATCTCTCCACATCACCGTCTATATCTCTCGTTTCCCTGATCCCTGACCAGTCTGAAGAAGGGTCTCGACCCGAAACGTCGCCTATCTCCTTCGCTCCTTAGATGCTGCTGCACCCGCTGAGTTTCTCCAGCTTTTTGTGTACCCCCTGTACTCACTCTTTATCCACATTATACCTCATCTGCCATGCATCTGCCCTCTCATTCAAACTATCCAAGTCATTCTGCAGCCTCATAGCATCCTCATCGCAGCTCACACTGCCACCCAGCTTTGTGTCATCTGCAAACTTGGGGGTGTCACATTTAATTCTCTCATCTAAATCATTAATATATACTTTAAATAACACGGGTGCCAGCACTGAGCCTTGCGATACCGCACTAGTCACTGCCTGCTATACTGAAAATGACCCATTAATTCCTACTCCTTGCTCCCTGTCTGCCAACCAGTTCTCTAACCAGTTCAATATCCTACCTCCAGTACCACGTGCTCTAATTTTGCACACTAATCTCTTGTGTGGGAATTTGTCAAAACCATATAAAACCATATAACCATATAACAATTACAGCATGGAAACAGGCCCTCTCGGCCCTTCCAGTCCGTGCCGACCATTTGTTTTCCCCTAGTCCCATCTACCTGCACTCAGACCATACCCCTCCATTCCCTTCACGTCCATATACCTATCCACTTTACTCTTAAATGTTAAAATCGATCCTGCCTCCACCACTTCTGCTGGAAGCTGATTCCACACAGCCACCACCCTCTGAGTAAAGAAGTTCCCCCTCACGTTACCCCAAAACCTCTATCCCTTAATTCTCATGTCATGCCCTCTTGTTTGAATCTTCCCTACCCTCAATGGGAAAAAACGTATCCACGTCAACTCTGTCTATCCCTTTCATCATTTTAAAGACCTCAATCAAGTCCCCCCTTAACCTTCTGCGCTCCAAAGAATAAAGACCTAACTTGTTCAACCTTTCTCTGTAACATAGTTGCTGGAACCCTGGCAACATTCTAGTAAATCTCCTCTGTACTCTCTCTATTTTGTTGACATCCTTCCTATAACTAGGCGACCAAAATTGTACACCATACTCCAGAATTGGTCTTACCAATGCCTTGTACAATTTTAACATTACTTCCCTACTCCTATATTCAATGCTCTGATTTATAAAGGCCAGCACACCAAAGGCTTTCTTTACCACCCTATCTACATGCGATTCCACCTTCAGGGAACTATGCACAGTGATTCCTAGATCCCTCTGTTCCACAGCATTCCTCAATTCCCTACCATTTACCATGTACGTCCTATTTTGATTTGTCCTGCCAAGATGTAGCACTTCACACTTATCAGCATTAAACTCCATCTGCCATCTTTCAGCCCACTTTTCCAAATGGCCCAAATCTCTCTGTAGACTTTGAAAATCTACTTCATTATCCGTAAACACCACCTATCTTAGTATCATCTGCGTACTTACTTATCCAATTTTCCACCCCATCATCCAGATCATTGATGTACATGACAAACAACAGTGGACCCAACACAGATCCCTGAGGCACCCCACTGGTCACCGGTTTCCAACCTGACAAACAGCCATCCACCATTACTCTCTGACATCTCCCATTCAGCCACTGTTGAATCCATCTTGCTACTCCGCCATTAACACCAAAGATTGAACCTTCTTAACCAACCTTCCATGGGGAACCTTGTCAAAGGCCTTACTGAAATCCATATAGACAACATCCACTGCTTTACCCTCATCAATTTCCCTAGTTACCGCTTCAGAAAATTCAAGAAGGTTTGTCAAACATGACCTTCCAGGCACAAATCCATGTTGACTGTTCCTGATCAGACCCTGTTTATCCAGATGCTTATATATATTATCTCTAAGTATCCTTTCCATTAATTTGCCCACCACTGACGTCAAACTAATAGGTCTATAATTGCTAGGTTTATTCCTTGAACCCTTTTTAAACAATGGAACAACATGCGCAGTACGCCAATCCTCCGGCACTATTCCCGTTTCTAATGACATTTGAAATATTTCTGTCATAGCTCCTGCTATTTCTACACTAACTCCCTCAATGTCCTAGGGAATATCCTGTCAGGACCTGGAGACTTATCCACTTTTATATTTTTCAAAAGTGTCAGTACTTCCTCCTCTTTGAATCTCATAGTTTCCATAGCTACTCTACTTTTTCCCCTTAACTCACCGAGTTCAATATCCTTCTCCTTGGTGAATACCGAAGAAAAGAAATTGTTCAATATCTCCCCCATCTCTTTTGGCTCTGCAGATAGCTGTCCATTCTGGTTCTCTAATGGTCCAATTTTATCCCTCGTTATCCTTTTGCTATTAATATAGCTGTAGAAACCCTTTGGGTTTACTTTCACCTTTCTTGCCAAAGCAACCTCATATCTTCTTTTAGCCTTCGTAATTTCTTTCTTAAGATTCTTTTTACATTCCTTATACTCCTCTAGCACCTCATTTACTCCATGCCTCCTATAATTATTGTAGATATCTCTCTTTTTTCGAAACAAGTGTCCAATTTCCCTTGAAAACCATGGCTCTTTCCAATTTTTACAATTTCCTTTCAACCTAACAGGGACATAAAGATTCTGTACTCTTACAATTTCCCCTTTAAATGTCCTCCATTTCTCTTCTACATCCTTCCCATGAAACAAAGTGTCCCAATTCACTCCTTTAAAATCCTTACGCATTCCCTCAAAGTTAGCCTTTCTCCAATCAAAAATCTCCACCCTAGGTCCAGTTCTGACTCTCTCCATAATTATATTGAAACTAATGGTATTGTGATCACTGGTCCCGAAGTGCTCACCAACGCATACCTCCGTCACCTGACCTGCCTCATTTCCTAACAGGAGGTCCAGCACTGCCCCTTCTCTGGTCGGTACCTCTATGTACTGCTGCAAAAAACTATCCTGCACACATTTTACAAACTCCAAACCATCCAGCCCATTTACAGAATGTGTTTCCCAGTTTATTTTTGGAAAATTGAAATCTCCCACAATCACTACCTTGTGCTTACTACTAATATCTGCTATCTCCTTACATATTTGCTCTTCCAATTCACGCTCCCCATTTGGCGGTCTATAATACACCCCTAAAAGTGTTGCTACACCGTTCCCACTTCTCAGTTCCACCCAAATAGCCTCCCTAGACGAGCCCTCTAATCTATCCTGCCAAAGCACTGCTGTAATATCTTCTCTGACAAGCAATGCAACACCTCCCCCTCTGGTCCCTCCAATTCTATCACACCTGAAGCAACAAAATCCTGGAATATTTAGTTTCCAATCACGCAAGATTTTTGAAAGTCCAGATACACCACATCCACTGGCTCTCCCCTTATCTATTTTACTTAGTACATCCTCAATAAATTCCAGAAGATTAGTCAAGCATGATTTCCCCTTTACAAATCCTTGCTGGCTTTGACCGATACTGTCACTGCTTTCCAAATCTGCTGCTATTATATCTTTAATATTCGACTCAAGCATCTTCCCCGCTACCAATGTCAGGCTAAGTGGTCTATAATTCCCCATTTTCTCTCTCCCTTCTTTTGTAAAATGTGGGGTTACATTGGCTACCCTCCAGTCCATAGGAACTGATCCAGAGTCTATAGAACATTGGAAAATGATCACCAATGCATCCACGATTTCTAGGGGCATCTCCTTGAGTACTGTGGGATGCAGACCATCAGGATCTGGGGATTTATCTGCCTTCGGCCCCAACAGTTTACCTAACACCATTTCTAGGTGATCAGAAATGCACATTACTCCATAGGGAGCCTAACCCACATAACTTTCGGACAATGCCATGACTGAGGAAGGGAAGCAGAACATACTTTACTATGCTATCCATTTGTGGTGCTTTTCTCAGGGAGTTATGAATTTGGACCCCAAAATCCCCCTACACATCAATGCTTTTATGGCTCCTGCCCTGAACTGTATACTTTCTCCTCACAGGGACACAAGGGACTGCAGATGCTGGAATCATGAGAAACATAGATACATAGACATATAGAACAGTATAACACAAGAATAGACCCTTCAGCCCACAATGTAATTGACAAACATGATGCTAAAACCATCACTTATCTATCTGCACATTACCCATATACCTCCATTCCTTGCATAGCCATATGCTTATCCAAAAGTCTTTAAAATCTATCCAAAAATCTCACTAATGTCCCTGCTTCTACCGCCACCTCCGGCAGTGTGTTTTAAGCACTCACCACACTCTGGGTAAAATAATGGCCCCGAGAAAAACAAAAGGCTGGTGGAACTCAGTTGGTCAGGCAGCATCTGTGGAGGGATTGAGCAGATGACGTTTTGGGTCGGGACCTGCTTCTGACTGATGTAGGGGAGGGATTGCAGTAAAATAAAGGTGAGGGTGGGCCAAAGCCTTGCAAGCGATAGATGGATACAGATGATGAGGAGGGTGATCGGCAAGTGGATGGAGCAAGTGACATAGGCTAGAGGTGAAATGGAAACAAAAGGGTGTCCGATTAGGAAAGAAGTGGAGAGGTGAAATGTAAAGCTGGAGAGTGGAATACAGGAAGAAGGGATCATGGAGCAGGTGAAAGGGAGGGAGGGAATGGACAGACAACATTTCAAGTTGGAACTCTTTTAAGTGGGGGAAATAGGGAAATATCCCCAGGGAAATATCGGGAATGGAAGATGAACGTGCGGAGAAAGAGAAAGGAGCAGAGTGAGAATCGGTGGGGGAAATGTGTTGCAGGTAATGGGCAGGGGGAAGAAAAGGGGGGAGGGGTTAGCAGTAATTGCTTGAGATCGGAGAATTCAATGTTCATACAGGGCTGTAAGCTGCCCAAATGGAGTATGTGTTGCTGTTTTTTCCACTTTGCGCATGGCCTCAATCAGGCGATGGGGAGGTAAAGGACCGAGAGATCGGTATGGGAATGGGAAGGGGAGTTAAAATATTTGGCAACCGAGAGCTCCAACTGACCTTGAAAAGACAGATTGCAATTGTCCAGTGAAATGGTTGGCAAGTCTACACTTGGACTCACCTTTGTAAAGGAGGCCAAATCAGGAGAACCAAATATAATTGAACACTCCATCAACTTCTTTCCTTATCTGACATCCTTTTGTATCCTTTTCACATCGAGTCTTTGCCACTTATTCTACCCACCTGCCAATCATCCGCCACCCTGGCCATTACCCACCAACTCTCTGTTCCACTTTTCCCACCACAACTCCATCAGTCTGAAATGTTGTCTGCCCATTCCCCCCACAGATGCTCCCTGATCCACCAAATCCCTCCATTTCTGTTTTTTACTTTCTTCTTCCATTGCATCTCACTAGGTGCATCTGACATCTGCCCAGATTAAACTCCATCTGCCATTTATCATCCCATATCTGTAACCGATCTATATCCTGTGGCATCCTTTGATAGCCTTCATCTCTGTCTTCTACTATGATAAATTTTGTTTTATCTGCAAATATATACATCTGTTAAGCCACAGATTTCCAGCCACAATAAAGCCCTTCCACCATTACTATCTGTCTTCCATGGGTAAGCCAGCTTTCAATCCAAACTACCAAGGCACTGTGCATCCCATGTAACTTAATCTTCTGGATCACTCTTACTTAATGTTAGGACCTTGTTAAATGCTTTAATAACATTCATGTAGACAATGTTGATTGCCCTTCGCCCATCAATCATATTCATCACCTGCTCAAAACACTTCATCAAGTTTGTATGAGATGACCTGCCCCGCACTCTCCCTATTTAACCCTACCATTCTTATCCAAGTGTAAGAACTTCTCATGCTGAGAATCCTCTCAAAATGCTTCCCAATTACATTTATTATCGTGAGTAAATCTGCAAATATGACAGATGGCTGCCCAAGCCAATTCACTGAGCAAAATTCTGAATAGTTGTAGCTGATACACTGATCCCCTGGCACTCCTTTAAATGCAGACTGTCAATCTGAAAAAGACGCATTGACTCCCACTCTTTGTTTTCCATCTGTTAACTCACAAACCATTCCAGTATATAACCCCAATTCCATATATTCCAGCCTTATTGAACAACTCCGCTACTTTCTGAAAAGCTTACAGCGCAGCACAGTGGCACAGCGGTAGAGTTACTGCCTTACAGTGCCAGATACCTGGGTTCAATCCCGACTATGGGTGCTGGCTGTACTGACTTTGTACGTTCTCCCTGTGACCATGTGGGTTTTCTCCGGGTGCTCCTTCCAGACTCCAAAGGTTTGTAGGTTCATTGGATTTGGTAAGTTGTAAATTTGCCCCTACGGTGTGCAGGTTGGTTAGTGCACAGGGGGACTGCTGGTCGGCACAGGCTAGGTGGGTCGAAGGAACTATTTCTCTAAACTAATCCGAACTAAAATCATTTTCTGGTTCCTCCTTTACTATTTTACCAGTCAGATCCTCAGGTATTGCTGAGGGATTAGGCAAACATGATTTCCCTTTCATAAATCAGTCTGACCGCTCAATGCTATTCTAATTTTGTCGGTGCCTCATAGTCTACATTCTAGTTCCTACAATTTTTCCACGTAAAACTTATAGGTCAGTTGTTCTCTAATTCCTCTTTCTCCTTTCTAAAGTAATCAGTTACACGTGCTGACCTCCAAAATGCAGGAACCATTCCAGAATCTATAGAATTGTGAAACATGACAATCAATGCATCCACTCTCCCCATAACCACTGCTATCAATATTCCGGGGTGTAAATCATTAAGTCCTTAGGATTTATGAGGTTTCATTTTCCGGAATCTTTCAAGTACTTTACTTTACTATCATCCCTCAATTCCACATTTTGATTTGACCTTTGGTTCTCTGGAATTGCTGGCAATTGCAGCGAATTATGGACGCAACCTGGACCATCACACAAACCAACCAGTTTACAACCCAGTGGTATGAATATTAGACAATAGGTGCAGGAGTAGGTCATTCGGCCCTTCAAGCCAGCACCGCCATTCATGGCTGATCATACACAATCAGTACCCCGTTCCTGCCTTCCCATATCCCCTGACTCCCTATCTAGCTCTCTCTTATCCAGAGAGTATCCAGAGAACCAGCCTCCACCGCCCTCTGAGGCAGAGAATTCCACATACTCTTCTCTGTTCTATATGGCTTACCCCTTATTCTTAAACTGTGGCCCCTGGTTCTGGACTCCCCCAACATCGTGAACATGCTTCCTGCCTTCAGCATGTCCAAACCCTTAATAATCTTATATGTTTCAATAAGATCCCCTCTCATCCTTCTAAATTCCAGAGTATACTCTGGAATTTAGAAGGATGATAGGGGATCTTATTGCCCAAACACACCATTCTCTCAGCATATGACAGTCCCGCCATCCCGGGAATTAACCTTGTGAACCTACGCTGCACTCCCTCAATAGCAATTGATTTATCTAACTTCAAGTAACCTTTGCATTCCCTCTCTCTCTGTGCATCCCACACCCAAGTTGTTGTACTAGTTTCAAAATCGTCTTGTTGAGCCTCAATGTCTGTAACTCATTTTCACCTAGCCCACAGCTAACAACAGCCTGTTTCCTTTATCATTGTTACTTTTTTCCATATCTTTCATTCATTTTTTTCTATATCTCTCTATATCACCGTCTATATCTCTCTGTTCCGTTGGTCTGAAGAAACTAAACGAGAAGGCGTACAACATAGAAAAGATTAATGGGAAGCCAGAGGATTGGGAAGCTTTTAAAGAATAACCGAAGGTAACCAAAAAGGCAATACGGGAAGAAAAGATGAAATACGAAGGTAAGCTAGCCAATAATATAAAAGTGGATAGCAAGAGTTTCTTCAGTTATATTAAGAAAGAGGCAAGAGTGGAAGTTGGGCCGCTTGAGAATGATGCCGGAGAAGTGATAATGAGGAACACAGAAATGGCAGAGGAGTTGAATAACTGTTTTGCATCAGTCTTCACAGTGGAAGACATCAGCAATGTGCCAGAAATTCAAGAGAGTCAGGGGCTGGAAGTTAGTGAGGCTGAAAGGGATGAAGGTGGATAAGTCACCTGGACCAGATGGACTGCACACTAGGGTTCTGAAAGAGGTGGCTTTAGAGATTGTGGAGGCATTGACAGTGATATTTCAAGAATCACTAGAGACAGGAGAGGTCCCATATGATTGGAAAATTACCAATACTACCCTGCTGCACAAGCAGGGAGCAAAGCAGAATAGTGGGAACTATAGGCAGGTTTGGTGGCTGGTAAGATTTTAGAGTCCATAAAGGATGAGTTCATGGAGTACTTGGAAGTTCATGATAAAATAAGCCAAAGTCAGCATGGCTTTGTGAAGGGGAGGTCTTGCTTAACAGATTTCCTTGAGTTCTTTGAAGAAGTAAACAGCAGGGCAGACAAAGGAGAAATAGATGTTTGTTTACATAAAGCTGTTGCATACATGAGGCTGCTAAGGAAGGTAAGAGCCCATGGTATAAAAGAGCATATACTAGCATGGATAGCAGGTTGGCTGGATGGCAGTGGACAAAGTGTGGCAATAAAGGGGGCTTTTCTGAATGGCTGCCAGTGACTAGCAGAGTTCCGCAGAGGTTGGTGCTGGGGCCACTACTAGTCTGAAGAAGGGTCTCGTCCCAGGAATGAGTAGGTTAACTATGTTAGTTGGCACTAGGCCTGTTCTGGCTGGAGTTTAGAAGAATGAGGGGTGACCTCATTGAAGCATACAGAATAGTGAAAGACTTGGATAGAGTGGATGTGAGGAGGATGTTACCACTAGTGGGAGTACGAAGAAGGGTCTTGACCCAAAACGTCACTCATTCCTTCTCTCCAGAGGTTCTGTCTGTCCCTCTGAGTTACTCCAGCTTTTTGTGTCTACCTTTGGAAACTCTCTGCCCAACAACACCCTTGGAACATGTTCACGAAAAGTCTACAACATTTGACTCATAGTTCACTACCATCATCTTAGGGAGCATTATGGATTGGTAATGTATGCCAGCCTTGGATTTGACACGCAGCTCTTGAAAATGAAAATTGGAAATTGTAACATTAACTGTTCTCTCTCCAGAGATGCAAGGAGACCTATTGAGTATTTCCAGCCTTCTCTTTTCCAGCAACTGGCATATTCCATATTGTACAATTGCACCATCATTTATTTTCACCCTCTACTATTTCATTCAGCTTTCTCCATTTATACTTCTCAGCTCATCCATGGTTAACAAGCATTCACGAGCATTCATGGTTACCAATCTTTCGAATAGTGCAAGGCATGGATAGAGTGCATGTGGAGAGGATGTTTCCACTAGTGGGAGAGTCTAGGACTCGAGGTCAAAGCCTCAGAATTAAAGGACGTTATTTTAGGAAGGAGATGAGGGGGAATTTCTTTGGTCAGAGGGTGGTGAATCTGTGGAATTCTTTGCCACAGAAGGCTGTGGAGGTCAAGCAAATGGATATTTTTAAGGCAGAGATAGATATTCTTTTTTCGTACGGGTGTCAGGGATTATGGGGAGGAACAGGAGAATGGGGTTAGGGAGAGGAAATCAGCCATGATTGAATGGCGGAGTAGTCTTGATTGGCCAAATGGACTAATTCTGCTCCTATCACTTATGACTTCCCGCTCTGAGACAGCACCAAAAACAGCTGAGTTACCTGGATATCTTGTTCTCCACCCTTTAGTGGACATTTATTGCGTTCTCTCCACTTTTCCCCACACTGAAACTTAAAACATAGCTGTTTTCCAACTTTTCACAGTCCCAATGAATGGTCAAAAAACTGAAATGTTAACCTTGCTTATCTTTCCACACAAGGGCCTGACCTGCTGATTATTCACAACATTGCCTGCCTTTTTTTAATTACTTGCACCAGTGGATGGTTTGCCAAACTACATGATGAGTATTGGATAGTGCTAGTGTGCGGAGATTGCTGGTCGGCTTGCACTCAGTGGGCCAAAGCCACGTTTCCGCGATGTATCGCCAAACTAAACTAAACTAAATTAAATTTTCAGAGATCTACTTAAGAATGACAGATTGTTGTGTCCAAAACCCAGTGGAAAACCAGTTAGATTCTTCTGATAGTTGGATAGCTTTATGGGATTTGTACTATTGTTTTTCAAATTTAAATTTCAATGCCTCATTTGCTTCTGAACACTTAAAATTTTACTTTAGTTTTGGTTTAGTTTATTTATTGTCAGGTGTACAGAGGTACAATGAGAAGCTTTGTTGTGTGCTAACCAGTCAGCGGAAAGGGAATACACAATTGCAATCGACCTACTCACAGTGTATGATAAAGGGAATAACATTAATAAAGATAAAGCCAGTTAAGTCTGATCAACGATAGTGCAAGGGTCACCAATGAGGTAGATAGTAGTTTTTGGACTGCTCTCTAGTTGTGGTAGGATGGTTCAGTTGCCTGCTGATAGCTAGGAAAAAACTGTCCCCGAATCTGGTATACACGCTGCTATACCTTTTGCCTGATGGGAGAGGGGAGAAGAGGGAGTGGCCTGGGTGGGACTCGTCCTTGATTATGCTGCTGGTCTTGCCGAGGCAGCACGAGGTTTCAATGGATTCAATGGAATGGCGGTTAGTTTGTGTGAATGTCTGGGTGGTGTCCACAATTCGCTGCAATTTCTTGCGCTCTTGGATGGAGCTGTTCCCAAACCAAGCTGCAATGCATCCCAATAAAATGCTGTCTACGGCACATCTGTAGAATCTGTAGTTTCTCTTTGGAAACATTTTTTTATTGTTAGCAACTGGATATATATTAAACATTTTGCAAGGTGACTTATTTGTTTATGGAAAATTATATTTCTTAAGGTCTCATAGTTGGCACTCATAAATAGCTCCTCCAACAATATTTTCCATTGCTATGCTTTTGTAAGATGTTGTGCGAATATATATCAGATGATTGCACCCCCTAGCTTGAAAATTTCAGTTTCATTAATTTTATTGAATTGAGTATTATCACTGGAGGTGAACAATTTATGCCCCAGAGTCAATTGCATAACATTTACATGTAATTGCTTTATATTAAGGCAAGTAAGTTAATGTAAGAATGTAAAGATGTGTGCTAGAAATTCATTCCTAGTCAGTGGAGGTAAACGTGTTGCATTGATACATCAGCTCATTATACTCTGAATTCAAATTCACTCACAAATATTTGCGAGAGCAGCATTCCAACATAGCGATAGAGGCATGTTTACTGTAGCACTATTTACCTGATAGAAAGTTAGTGAGAAGTATTGGAGAATTGTGCTAATTTTTGGTCATCCTGCTATAGGAAAAATTACATTAAGCTGGAAAGGGTGTAGAGAAGATTTACGAGGATGGATGGTGGAGGAAGGAGCTACAACTCGAGAGCCTGTGCGATAGGGAGAGGTTGACCAAGCTAGGACCCTGTTCCTTGGAGCACAGGGGGATGAGGGACGATATGATAGAGGTGTATAAAATCATGAAAGGAATAATTAGGCTGAATGCACGGAGTCTTCTTGTGGAATCAAGAAGGCATAGGTTTAAGGTGAGAGGGGAACCTCAGAGGTAACGTTTTCACATAAGGGTGGTAAGTAGACGGAATGAACTACCAGAGGATGTGGCTGAGGCTGTTAGCATAATGACTTTTGGATCGGAAAGGTTTGGAGGGATATATGACTAACTTAGATAGCACAACTTAGTCTGCATGAACCAGTTGGGGGAAAGTGCCTTTTTCCTTGCTACACAACTCCAATTCAGGAGATGCAGCAGATGGATTGAAGAAGTTGACCAAAAGTCAGGAATAGAGTAAGGTTTTGGCAGTAGAAGAGCTGAAGGAGATCACGATGAGATTGAATTCTATTCTACTGTGTGGCCATCTTCCAAACTCTGTTAAACCATAGTTCACAATATTGCCCGATCACCTGACTGAAAATACCATCCAACCCATCGACCGATAAACACGCATCAAACCTCCACAACCCAGCCTCGTCTTCTGATATCAATATCCAGACCCCACTCAGTGCTCAGACACTACAAATGCACAATCGCACTGTGTACATATTTCACAGGATAGTGCTTACATTCTATAATAAGTGTTCTCAACTTGCATAAAGACCATCTCATGGAACCCAGTCACATAGGACCTGACTAAGTATTTGAAGATAGACATACAAAGTTGGAGTAACTCAACAGGTCAGGCAGCATCGCTAGAGAAAACTAATAGGTGACATTTTGGGTCAAAAACCTTTATTCAGACTGAGAGTCAGGGGGGGGCCCTCGCAGTCTAAAAATGGGCTTCAACCCAAATCATCACCTCTTTCTTTTCTCCAGAGATGCTGTCCGACCCGATGAGTTACTCCAGCTTTTTGTATCGTTCTCCAGTGTAAGCCAGCATCTGTAGTTCCTTCCTACACATTGTGTCAGCTCCACTGCAAAATCTCCTCAAGGCATGACCAGTTTCCCTCCCCCCGACTCTCAGTCTGAAGAACGGTTTCAACCCGAAACATCACCTATTCCTTTTCTCCAGGTCTGCCGGTGTAAGAAACGGAATCGGTGACGTTTCGGGTTGTCTGCCTGACCTGTTGAGTCACTCCAGCTTTTTGTGTCTATCTTCAGTGTAAATCAGCAACTGCAGTTCCTTCCTACACACTAAGTATTCAAAGGACCTCTCTTTGGCATCTTTAGCCTTTATCCTCCCACCCGCTAATTAACCCCCCACTTCCTTTGCCTGCATCAACCTTTTTGTCACCAGGCTGTCCTGCCCCCACCTTTTTTCTGACTTTCTCTCCCCCCACCACCCTCCATACAGTCAGTCTGAAGAAGCATCCCAATCCAAAATGTCACCTATCAATATCCTGCAGGAATGCTGCCTGGCCCACTGAGTTACTCAAGCACTTTGTGTGTGTGGTTTTTTTTTTGTGTAAATCAGCACCTGCAGTTACCTGTTTTTCTCTCTCTGGAGTATTCTTTCCAGATGCTCTAAGATCATGGAATCCTCTCAAATGATTCTTCACTTATTTGAACTGCCAACCTAGAAATAGAATCACGGAGTCATATCGCTCAAAAATAGTCCTTCGCCCCACCATGTCCTTGCCATCTGTCACATACCTATGGGGTAACATTTACAAAAGCACCCTACATCCGTTATGTATACTGCAAAAAAGGGCCATAAGGACAGTTAATAATGTAGGATTTCATGAACACATTTAAAGTCAAATGCCTTGAAGTTTATGGATTTAGTAGAATTTAATACAGCACGAATAATGTAAAAGGCAAGAAATAATTTACTACCAGGTAATATACAAAAACATGTTCTTTAACAGGGAGGGTGGCTATAATTTGAGAGGAAAGTTTAATTTAAAGAAACTTTGTGTTCGTACAACTATGAAGAGTATGTATATTTCAATCTGTGGGGTGAAATTGTGGAATGATTTGAATGTGGAACTCAAGCAAAGCACAAACATTACTCAGTTTAAGAATAAGTGCAAAAAATAAATTTCCAGAGGTATAAGAATATATATATATATATCACACGGGAGGGCTGGTCCCCCAATGCAATATTCCACCTCACCATCAATTCCAATATTGCTGGCCAGTGGGGGGGCTTTCTGGAGCACTAGTATGTGTGTTGTGGGTCAAAGGGACTGGTTTCCAGAGGGCTAGTATGGACATTGTGGGCCGAATGGATTCTTTGGCTGGCAGCTAAATCACTCTGGCCAGGCAGCTCAGTCACTCTGGCCAGGCAGCATTTTAGAACCAATAGAGACACTTTTTGCAAGCATTTTAGAACCAATCAACACCTTCAGCAAGCATTTTAGACCCAATAGAGACACTCTTTCAGCAAGCATTCTAGATCCAATAGACACTATTTACAACCATTTACACCCAATCGACACTTTGTGCAACCATTTAGACCCAATATACACGTTTTGCAACCATTTAGACCCAATAGACACTTTCTGCAACCTTTTAGAACCAATACACACTTTTTGCAACCATTTAGAACCAATAGACACTTTTTGCAACCATTTATAACCAACAGACACTTTTTGCTACCATTTAGAACCAATAGACACTTTTTGCAAGCAGTTAGAACCAATAGACACCTTTTGCAAGCATTTTAGAACGAATAGACACTTTTTGCAAGCATTTTAGATCCAATAGACACTTTCTGCAGGCATTTTAGAACCAATAGAGGCACATTCTGCAAGCATTTTAGAACCTATAGAGACACTTTCTGCAAGAATTTTAGAACCAATAGAGACTTTTTGCAACCATTTTATAACCAATAGACACTTTTTGCAAGCATTTTTGAACCAATAGAGACACTTTTTGCAAGCATTTTAGAACCAATAGACATTTTTTGCAACCTTTTTAGAACCACATTAAGGGCACTCACAGTTGAGTAGACATGTGTTCAGTGCTATTCAGAGCTCAGAGAGACCGAGTGAGGCACACCACTGGCTTCCTCCATCTTGCAGAGACTGAGTGAGGCACACCACTTCCTTGTTTTATAGTCCCTCCCCCTCCCTCCATCAGGGGCAGCAGAGAGAATGGGGAATATTTTAAAAACAGTAATATCTCTCTGATTTTTCATCGATGGGAAAAATCCTCTGGTCCTGGAAGGCGGAGGAGGGCTCTGAGCGAGGTGGCCAAAAATGACAGCCGTAGGTGGCGGTGTTCTCTCGGAAATCACGGCACAGCGAGCCAAAAGCGGTCAAGATCAGACTTTTAGTATTTTTTATATGTATATGTATGTGTATGTGTATGTATATGTGTGTATATGTATATGTGTGTATATATATATATATACATATATATGTATATGTGTATATATGTATGTATATGTATGTGTATATATATATGTATGTGTATATGTGTGTGTATATATGTGTGTGTGTGTATATATATGTATATAGATGAGATAAAGTTTGTGAATTAATTGATGAGTAGCGAAGAAGGGGTAGGAATAAATAAGTGTATACTTCCTTCTACTCCTTTTCGAAAATATAAAATTTTATTTGTGATGTTTCTGGGAAGTGATTCAATGAGGTGTATAGATTTATTGTTCATTTCATTGTATTGTTATTTTGCTTTGTTTTTAACTTTTTTTGTTTTACATGTTCAAAATAAAATATATACAAACATACAAATACTAATCCCATTTAAAAGGACCTGGCCCATGGCCTGATTTTTTAGTTTAGTTTAGAGATACAGCACAGAAACAGGTCCTGTGGGCCACCAAGTCCGTCTCGACTAGTGATCCCCGTACACCAGAACTATCCTACACACTCGGGACAATCTATAATTTTTACCAAAGCCAAATTAACCTCCAAACCCACACACCTTTGAAGTGTGGGAGGAAACCGGAGAACCCGGGGCATCAGGTAAGTCGGGACGTTTTTTCAGCATGATGAAAATATCCACGAGTAACAAAATAGCCC